>JAQAHW010000035.1:4095794-4762243 GCA_027580185.1 Tuta absoluta | reverse complement strand
TTTTAGAGGAGCATATTTTTTTTATATATATTTTGCTGCTGATGCGTATCCAGTGAAGAGGACGCATTTCTTCGACTATATGTTTTTATGTTTGGCGGCGTTTGATTTTATAATGGGAACGCAGCAGTCAAAGGACAATGTTATAGTCAGTCAAACACCAAACATGGCAGCTACGGCGGCGTCAGTTGGAATGGAGCTGTCTGAGATATTGTTGTTAACAATAGTGGTAGCAATAGCCGTTTTTGTGCTGCTCAAAGCATTTAAATATTTTAATGGGCACCTTCTGGAGGAATTGGATCGGCGTGCTGCGCGTCGTACTATTCGCTCCCAACCGGAAAGCGTGTAGGTTTGGGATCTACGTGTCACCTACAATTCTCCGTTCAGGACCGTGAGTGTGTGTGTAACTGTTATTAATGTTTCAGTGAATTAGTGTACTTTTAAGTTAAACCAATAATGTATTGCGGATGGCTAGTTTACAAGGACTTTTAGATGATTTAAAAGAAGTTCGTGATAGTATAAATAGGTTGTCAAAAGATAAACGGGTAACTTCGCAGGGTCAGTCTAAGTTCTTAAAGGCAAAATCAATTAAGGAGAATTTTGATAGTTTGTTTCTAACTTTAAGTAAAAAAGAAGAAGTGGCTGCTGGGGATTTAAATTTACTTATTCAAATTTCAGACAAATTTAAGGCACAGTTCAGGGAAATAGAGTCCTTAGTCAGCACAATGGCGTCTTTTGACTTAAAAACAGCACTAACTCTGCTTCCAGTCATTGATAACAGTGAATCCCAATTAGGCCAACTTATAGACGGGCTAGAATTTTATAAAAGCACTCTTAAACCTGAGGAACACAAAACATTAGTTGATTTTGTGCTAAGAACTAGGTTATCAAGTAGAGCTAAGATAAAATTGAGTAAAACGTATGCTAAAGTTGATGATCTAATAAAAGATATTAAAAAATACTTATTGCCTAAAAAGTCGTATACAGCAATTTTAGCGCGGTTACAGCAATGTAGACAGGGCAACAGAAGTATTACGTCATTCGGTGATGAGGTTGAAAAACTGATGACTGATTTAACGTTGGCCCAGGCTGATGGAAATGAAGAAATAGAAAAGGTCCTAAGTCCACTCAATGAAAAAACAGCGATCAAGCGTTTTGCTGATGGTTTAAATAGTCAGCGAATTGGGACGATTGTTTCTTCGAGGGGTTTGAGTTGTCTTAAGGAGGCAATTATGGTAGCGTTAGAGGAGGATGACGTAATCGCGGGTCCGTCAACTGGTTGCATGAGTTTTGTAGCTGGGGCAAGGCGCTGGCCACAAAATAATTATCATCGCGGTAATAATTATACACGGAACAGTAGTAGGGGTAGCGGCGCGAAAATACCTAATGGTATTTACGAATAATAACTAATAATAACGCGAATAACTTGTATTTACAGTATACGAGTAACTTGTAACTTCTGTTTACAACGAACTCGTAACTACAGTATACGAGTAACGTGTAACTACAGTATACGAGTAACATGTAACTTCAGTATACGAGTAACATGTAACTACAGTATACGAGTAACTTATAACTACAGTATACGAGTAACTTGTAACTACAGTATACGACTTACTCGTTACAACAGTATACGAGTAACTTGTATCTTCAGTATACGAGTAACTTGTAACTACAGTATACGAGTCACTTGTAACTACAGTATACAAGTCACTTGCAACTAAAGTATACGACTTGAATGTAACAACAGTATACGAGTAACGTGTAACTACAGTTTACGAGTCACTTGTAACTACAGTATACGAGTAACTTGTAACTACAGTATACGAGTATCTTGTATCTACAGTATACGAGTCACTTGTAACTACAGTATACGAGTAACTTGAAACTACAGTATACGAGTTAATCGTAACTAAAGTATACGAGTAACTTGTATTTACAGTATACGAGTAACTTGTAACTAACATGTAACTACAGTATACGAGTTACCTGTTACTACAGTATACGAGTAACTTGTAACTTCAGTATATGACTTACTCGTAACTACAGAATACGAGTAACTCGTAACTACAGTATACGAGTCACTTGTAACAACAGAATACGAGTAACTCGTAGCTACAGTATACGAGTAACTTGTAACTACAGTAAAAAACGTACTCATAACTACAGTATACGAGTCACTTGTAACTACAGTATACGAGTAACTTGTAACTTCGGTATACGACTTACTCGTTACTACAGTATAAGAGTCACTTGTAACTTCAGTATATGACTTACTCGTAACTACAGAATACGAGTAACTCGTAACTACAGTATACGAGTCACTTGTAACAACAGAATACGAGTAACTCGTAGCTACAGTATACGAGTAACTTGTAACTACAGTAAAAAACGTACTCATAACTACAGTATACGAGTCACTTGTAACTACAGTATACGAGTAACTTGTAACTTCGGTATACGACTTACTCGTTACTACAGTATAAGAGTCACTTGTAACTACAGTCTACGAGTAACTCGTAACAACAGTATACGAGTCACTTCTTACTACAGTATACGAGTAACTTGTAACAACAGTATACGACTAACTCGTAACTACAGTTTACGAATAACTCGTAACTACAGTATACGAGTCACTTGTAACTACAGTTTACGAGTTACTTGTATCTACAGTATACGAGTAACGTGTAACTATAGTATACGAGTAACTTGTAACTACAGTATACAAGTAATTTGTAACTTCAGTATACGAGTAACTTGTAACTACATTATACAAGTCACTTGTAACTACAGTATACGACTTTAATGTAACTACAGTATTCGAGTAACGTGTAACTACAGTATACGAGTCACTTGTAACTTCAGTATACGAGTAACTTGTAACTACAGTATACGAGTAACTTGTAACTACAGTATACGAGTATCTTGTATCTACAGTATACGAGTCACTTGTAACTACAGTATACGAGTAACTTGAAACTACAGTATACGAGTTAATCGTAACTAAAGTATACGAGTAACTTGTATTTACAGTATACGAGTAACTTGTAACTTTTGTATACGACGAACTCGTAACTACAGTATGCGAGTCACTAGTAACTACATTATACGAGTTTAATGTAACTACAGTATACGAGTAATATGTAACTACAGTATACGATTTACCTGTTACTACAGTATACGAGTAACTTGTAACTTCAGTATATGACTTACTCGTAACTACAGAATACGAGTAACTCGTAACTACAGTATACGAGTCACTTGTAACAACAGAATACGAGTAACTCGTAGCTACAGTATACGAGTAACTTGTAACTACAGTAAAAAACGTACTCATAACTACAGTATACGAGTCACTTGTAACTACAGTATACGAGTAACTTGTAACTTCGGTATACGACTTACTCGTTACTACAGTATAAGAGTCACTTGTAACTACAGTCTACGAGAAACTTGTTACTACAGTATACGAGCCACTTGTAACAACAGTATTCGAGTAACTCGTAACAACAGTATACGAGTCACTTCTTACTACAGTATACGAGTAACTTGTAACAACAGTATACGACTAACTCGTAACTACAGTTTACGAATAACTCGTAACTACAGTATACGAGTCACTTGTAACTACAGTTTACGAGTAACTTGTATCTACAGTATACGAGTAACATGTAACAATAGTATACGAGTAACTTGTAACTACAGTATACAAGTAACTTGTAACTTCAGTATACGAGTAACTTGTAACTACATTATACAAGTCACTTGTAACTACAGTATACGACTTTAATGTAACTACAGTATTCGAGTAACGTGTAACTACAGTATACGAGTCACTTGTAACTACAGTATACGAGTAACTTGTAACAACAGCATACGAGTAACTTGTATCTACAGTTTACGAGTCACTTGTTTCTACAGTATACGAGTAAATTGGACGTACAGTATACGAGTAACGTGTAACTACAGTATACGAATAACTTGTATTTACAGTATACGAGTAACTTGTAACTTCTGTATACAACGAACTCGTAACTACAGTATACGAGTAACGTGTAACTACAGTATACGAGTAACATGTAACTTCAGAATACGAGTTACATGAAACTACAGTATACGAGTAACTTATAACTACAGTATACGAGTAACATGTAACTACAGTAAACGAGTAACTTGTAACTACAGTATACGAGTAACTTGTAAATTCAGTATATGAGTAACTTGTAACTACAGTATACGAGTCACTTGTTACTACAGTATACAAGTCACTTGTAACTACAGTATACGACTTGAATGTAACAACAGTATACAAGTAACGTGTAACTACAGTTTACGAGTCACTTGTAAATACAGTATACAAGTAACATGTAACTACAGTATACGAGTCACTTGTAACAACAGAATACGAGTTACTCGTAACTACAGTATACGAGTAACTTGTAACTACAGTAAAAGACTTACTCATAACTACAGTATACGAGTCACTTGTAACTACAGTAAACGAGTAACTTGTAACTTCAGTATACGACTTACTCGTTACTACAGTATACGAGTCACTTGTAACTACAGTATACGAGAAACTTGTTACTACAGTATACGAGTATCTTGTATCTACAGTATACGAGTTACTCGTAACTAAAGTATACGAGTAACTTGTATTTACAGTATACGAGTAAATTGTAACTTCTGTATACGACGAACTCGTAACTACAGTATACGAGTCACTTGTAACTACATTATACGAGTTTAATGTAACTACAGTATACGAGTAACATGTAACTACAGAATACGAGTTACCTGTTACTACAGTATACGAGTAACTTGTAACTTCAGTTTATGACTTACTTGTAACTACAGTATACGAGTAACTTGTAACAACAGTATACGAGTAACCTGTATCTACAGTTTACGAGTCACTTGTAACTACAGTATACGAGTAAATTGGACGTACAGTATACGAGTAACGTGTTACTACAGTATACGAATAACTTGTATTTACAGTATACGAGTAACTTGTAACTTCTGTATACAACGAACTCGTAACTACAGTATACGAGTAACGTGTAACTACAGTATACGAGTAACATGTAACTTCAGTATACGAGTAACATGTAACTACAGTATACGAGTAACTTATAACTACAGTATACGAGTAACATGTAACTACAGTATACGACTTACTCGTTACAACAGTATACGAGTAACTTGTAACTTCAGTATACGAGTAACTTGTAACTACAGTATACGAGTCACTTGTAACTACAGTATACAAGTCACTTGCAACTAAAGTATACGACTTGAATGTAACAACAGTATACGAGTAACGTGTAACTACAGTTTACGAGTCACTTGTAACTACAGTATACGAGTAACTTGTAACTACAGTATACGAGTATCTTGTATCTACAGTATACGAGTCACTTGTAACTACAGTATACGAGTAACTTGTAACTACAGTATACGAGTTAATCGTAACTAAAGTATACGAGTAACTTGTATTTACAGTATACGAGTAACTTGTAACTTCCGTATACGACGAACTCGTAACTACAGTATACGAGTCACTTGTAACTACATTATACGAGTTTAATGTAACTACAGTATACGAGTAACATGTAACTACAGTATACGAGTTACCTGTTACTACAGTATACGAGTAACTTGTAACTTCAGTATATGACTTACTCGTAACTACAGAATACGAGTAACTCGTAACTACAGTATACGAGTCACTTGTAACAACAGAATACGATTAACTCGTAACTACAGTATACGAGTATTTTGTAACTACAGTAAAAAACGTACTCATAACTACAGTATACGAGTCACTTGTAACTACAGTATACGAGTAACTTGTAACTTCAGTATACGACTTACTCGTTACTACAGTATACGAGTCACTTGTAACTACAGTATACGAGAAACTTGTTACTACAGTATACGAGCCACTTGTAACTACAGTATTCGAGTAACTCGTAACAACAGTATACGAGTCACTTCTTACTACAGTATACGAGTAACTTGTAACAACAGTATACGACTAACCCGTAACTACAGTTTACGAGTAACTCGTAACTACAGTATACGAGTCACTTGTAACTACAGTTTACGAGTAACTTGTAACTACAGTATACGAGTAACATGTATCTACTGTATACGAGTCACTTGTAACTACAGTATACGAGTAACATGTAACTTCAGTTTACGACTAAATCGTAACTAACTAACTAACTACAGTATACGAGTCCCTTGTAACTACAGTATACGAGTTTAATGTAACTATACATGTATGTAACAGAATACGAGTAACTCGTAACTACAGTATACGAGTAACTTGTAACTACAGTAAAAAACTTACTCATAACTACAGTATACGAGTCACTTGTAACTACAGTATACGAGTAACTTGTAACTTCAGTATACGACTTACTCGTTACTACAGTATACGAGTCACTTGTAACTACAGTATACGAGAAACTTGTTACTACAGTATACGAGCCACTTGTAACTACAGTATTCGAGTAACTCGTAACAACAGTATACGAGTCACTTCTTACTACAGTATACGAGTAACTTGTAACAACAGTATACGACTAACTCATAACTACAGTTTACGAGTAACTCGTAACTACAGTATACGAGTCACTTGTAACTACATTTTACGAGTAACTTGTAACTACAGTATACGAGTAACATGTAACTATAGTATACGAGTAACTTGTAACTTCAGTATACGAGTAACTTGTAACTACAGTATACGAGTCACTTGTAACAACATTATACAAGTCACTTGTAACTACAGTATACGACTTGAATGTAACTACAGTTTACGAGTAACGTGTAACTACAGTTTACGAGTCACTTGTAACTACAGTATACGAGTAACTTGTAACAACAGTATACGAGTAACCTGTATCTACAGTTTACGAGTCACTTGTAACTACAGTATACGAGTAAATTGGACGTACAGTATACGAGTAACGTGTAACTACAGTATACGAATAACTTGTATTTACAGTATACGATTAACTTGTAACTTCTGTATACAACGAACTCGTAACTACAGTATACGAGTAACGTGTCACTACAGTATACGAGTAACATGTAACTTCAGTATACGAGTAACATGTAACTACAGTATACGAGTAACTTATAACTACAGTATACGAGTAACATGTAACTACAGTATACGACTTACTCGTTACAACAGTATACGAGTAACTTGTAACTTCAGTATACGAGTAACTTGTAACTACAGTATACGAGTCACTTGTAACTACAGTATACAAGTCACTTGCAACTAAAGTATACGACTTGAATGTAACAACAGTATACGAGTAACGTGTAACTACAGTTTACGAGTCACTTGTAACTACAGTATACGAGTAACTTGTAACTACAGTATACGAGTATCTTGTATCTACAGTATACGAGTCACTTGTAACTACAGTATACGAGTAACTTGTAACTACAGTATACGAGTTAATCGTAACTAAAGTATACGAGTAACTTGTATTTACAGTATACGAGTAACTTGTAACTTCCGTATACGACGAACTCGTAACTACAGTATACGAGTAACTTGTAACTACATTATACGAGTTTAATGTAACTACAGTATACGAGTAACATGTAACTACAGTATACGAGTTACCTGTTACTACAGTATACGAGTAACTTGTAACTTCAGTATATGACTTACTCGTAACTACAGAATACGAGTAACTCGTAACTACAGTATACGAGTCACTTGTAACAACAGAATACGAGTAACTCGTAACTACAGTATACGAGTAACTTGTAACTACAGTAAAAAACGTACTCATAACTACAGTATACGAGTCACTTGTAACTACAGTATACGAGTAACTTGTAACTTCAGTATACGACTTACTCGTTACTACAGTATACGAGTCATTTAAAACAACAGAATACGAGTAACTCGTAGCTACAGTATACGAGTAACTTGTAACTACAGTAAAAAACGTACTCATAACTACAGTATACGAGTCACTTGTAACTACAGTATACGAGTAACTTGTAACTTCGGTATACGACTTACTCGTTACTACAGTATAAGAGTCACTTGTAACTACAGTCTACGAATAACTTGTATTTACAGTATACGAGTAACTTGTAACTTCTGTATACAACGAACTCGTAACTACAGTATACGAGTAACGTGTAACTACAGTATACGAGTAACATGTAACTTCAGAATACGAGTTACATGAAACTACAGTATACGAGTAACTTATAACTACAGTATACGAGTAACATGTAACTACAGTAAACGAGTAACTTGTAACTACAGTATACGAGTAACTTGTAAATTCAGTATATGAGTAACTTGTAACTACAGTATACGAGTCACTTGTTACTACAGTATACAAGTCACTTGTAACTACAGTATACGACTTGAATGTAACAACAGTATACAAGTAACGTGTAACTACAGTTTACGAGTCACTTGTAAATACAGTATACAAGTAACATGTAACTACAGTATACGAGTCACTTGTAACAACAGAATACGAGTTACTCGTAACTACAGTATACGAGTAACTTGTAACTACAGTAAAAGACTTACTCATAACTACAGTATACGAGTCACTTGTAACTACAGTAAACGAGTAACTTGTAACTTCAGTATACGACTTACTCGTTACTACAGTATACGAGTCACTTGTAACTACAGTATACGAGAAACTTGTTACTACAGTATACGAGTATCTTGTATCTACAGTATACGAGTTACTCGTAACTAAAGTATACGAGTAACTTGTATTTACAGTATACGAGTAAATTGTAACTTCTGTATACGACGAACTCGTAACTACAGTATACGAGTCACTTGTAACTACATTATACGAGTTTAATGTAACTACAGTATACGAGTAACATGTAACTACAGAATACGAGTTACCTGTTACTACAGTATACGAGTAACTTGTAACTTCAGTTTATGACTTACTTGTAACTACAGTATACGAGTAACTTGTAACAACAGTATACGAGTAACCTGTATCTACAGTTTACGAGTCACTTGTAACTACAGTATACGAGTAAATTGGACGTACAGTATACGAGTAACGTGTTACTACAGTATACGAATAACTTGTATTTACAGTATACGAGTAACTTGTAACTTCTGTATACAACGAACTCGTAACTACAGTATACGAGTAACGTGTAACTACAGTATACGAGTAACATGTAACTTCAGTATACGAGTAACATGTAACTACAGTATACGAGTAACTTATAACTACAGTATACGAGTAACATGTAACTACAGTATACGACTTACTCGTTACAACAGTATACGAGTAACTTGTAACTTCAGTATACGAGTAACTTGTAACTACAGTATACGAGTCACTTGTAACTACAGTATACAAGTCACTTGCAACTAAAGTATACGACTTGAATGTAACAACAGTATACGAGTAACGTGTAACTACAGTTTACGAGTCACTTGTAACTACAGTATACGAGTAACTTGTAACTACAGTATACGAGTATCTTGTATCTACAGTATACGAGTCACTTGTAACTACAGTATACGAGTAACTTGTAACTACAGTATACGAGTTAATCGTAACTAAAGTATACGAGTAACTTGTATTTACAGTATACGAGTAACTTGTAACTTCCGTATACGACGAACTCGTAACTACAGTATACGAGTCACTTGTAACTACATTATACGAGTTTAATGTAACTACAGTATACGAGTAACATGTAACTACAGTATACGAGTTACCTGTTACTACAGTATACGAGTAACTTGTAACTTCAGTATATGACTTACTCGTAACTACAGAATACGAGTAACTCGTAACTACAGTATACGAGTCACTTGTAACAACAGAATACGATTAACTCGTAACTACAGTATACGAGTATTTTGTAACTACAGTAAAAAACGTACTCATAACTACAGTATACGAGTCACTTGTAACTACAGTATACGAGTAACTTGTAACTTCAGTATACGACTTACTCGTTACTACAGTATACGAGTCACTTGTAACTACAGTATACGAGAAACTTGTTACTACAGTATACGAGCCACTTGTAACTACAGTATTCGAGTAACTCGTAACAACAGTATACGAGTCACTTCTTACTACAGTATACGAGTAACTTGTAACAACAGTATACGACTAACCCGTAACTACAGTTTACGAGTAACTCGTAACTACAGTATACGAGTCACTTGTAACTACAGTTTACGAGTAACTTGTAACTACAGTATACGAGTAACATGTATCTACTGTATACGAGTCACTTGTAACTACAGTATACGAGTAACATGTAACTTCAGTTTACGACTAAATCGTAACTAACTAACTAACTACAGTATACGAGTCCCTTGTAACTACAGTATACGAGTTTAATGTAACTATACATGTATGTAACAGAATACGAGTAACTCGTAACTACAGTATACGAGTAACTTGTAACTACAGTAAAAAACTTACTCATAACTACAGTATACGAGTCACTTGTAACTACAGTATACGAGTAACTTGTAACTTCAGTATACGACTTACTCGTTACTACAGTATACGAGTCACTTGTAACTACAGTATACGAGAAACTTGTTACTACAGTATACGAGCCACTTGTAACTACAGTATTCGAGTAACTCGTAACAACAGTATACGAGTCACTTCTTACTACAGTATACGAGTAACTTGTAACAACAGTATACGACTAACTCATAACTACAGTTTACGAGTAACTCGTAACTACAGTATACGAGTCACTTGTAACTACATTTTACGAGTAACTTGTAACTACAGTATACGAGTAACATGTAACTATAGTATACGAGTAACTTGTAACTTCAGTATACGAGTAACTTGTAACTACAGTATACGAGTCACTTGTAACAACATTATACAAGTCACTTGTAACTACAGTATACGACTTGAATGTAACTACAGTTTACGAGTAACGTGTAACTACAGTTTACGAGTCACTTGTAACTACAGTATACGAGTAACTTGTAACAACAGTATACGAGTAACCTGTATCTACAGTTTACGAGTCACTTGTAACTACAGTATACGAGTAAATTGGACGTACAGTATACGAGTAACGTGTAACTACAGTATACGAATAACTTGTATTTACAGTATACGATTAACTTGTAACTTCTGTATACAACGAACTCGTAACTACAGTATACGAGTAACGTGTCACTACAGTATACGAGTAACATGTAACTTCAGTATACGAGTAACATGTAACTACAGTATACGAGTAACTTATAACTACAGTATACGAGTAACATGTAACTACAGTATACGACTTACTCGTTACAACAGTATACGAGTAACTTGTAACTTCAGTATACGAGTAACTTGTAACTACAGTATACGAGTCACTTGTAACTACAGTATACAAGTCACTTGCAACTAAAGTATACGACTTGAATGTAACAACAGTATACGAGTAACGTGTAACTACAGTTTACGAGTCACTTGTAACTACAGTATACGAGTAACTTGTAACTACAGTATACGAGTATCTTGTATCTACAGTATACGAGTCACTTGTAACTACAGTATACGAGTAACTTGTAACTACAGTATACGAGTTAATCGTAACTAAAGTATACGAGTAACTTGTATTTACAGTATACGAGTAACTTGTAACTTCCGTATACGACGAACTCGTAACTACAGTATACGAGTAACTTGTAACTACATTATACGAGTTTAATGTAACTACAGTATACGAGTAACATGTAACTACAGTATACGAGTTACCTGTTACTACAGTATACGAGTAACTTGTAACTTCAGTATATGACTTACTCGTAACTACAGAATACGAGTAACTCGTAACTACAGTATACGAGTCACTTGTAACAACAGAATACGAGTAACTCGTAACTACAGTATACGAGTAACTTGTAACTACAGTAAAAAACGTACTCATAACTACAGTATACGAGTCACTTGTAACTACAGTATACGAGTAACTTGTAACTTCAGTATACGACTTACTCGTTACTACAGTATACGAGTCATTTAAAACAACAGAATACGAGTAACTCGTAGCTACAGTATACGAGTAACTTGTAACTACAGTAAAAAACGTACTCATAACTACAGTATACGAGTCACTTGTAACTACAGTATACGAGTAACTTGTAACTTCGGTATACGACTTACTCGTTACTACAGTATAAGAGTCACTTGTAACTACAGTCTACGAGAAACTTGTTACTACAGTATACGAGCCACTTGTAACTACAGTATTCGAGTAACTCGTAACAACAGTATACGAGTCACTTCTTACTAAAGTATACGAGTAACTTGTAACAACAGTATACGACTAACTCGTAACTACAGTTTACGAATAACTCGTAACTACAGTATACGAGTCACTTGTAACTACAGTTTACGAGTAACTTGTATCTACAGTATACGAGTAACTTGTAACTATAGTATACGAGTAACTTGTAACTACAGTATACAAGTAACTTGTAACTTCAGTATACGAGTAACTTGTAACTACATTATACAAGTCACTTGTAACTACAGTATACGACTTTAATGTAACTACAGTATTCGAGTAACGTGTAACTACAGTATACGAGTCACTTGTAACTACAGTATACGAGTAACTTGTAACAACAGCATACGAGTAACTTGTATCTACAGTTTACGAGTCACTTGTTACTACAGTATACGAGTAAATTGGACGTACAGTATACGAGTAACGTGTAACTACAGTATACGAATAACTTGTATTTTCAGTATACGAGTAACTTGTAACTTCTGTATACAATGAACTCGTAACTACAGTATACGAGTAACGTGTAACTACAGTATACGAGTAACATGTAACTTCAGAATACGAGTTACATGTAACTACAGTATACGAGTAACTTATAACTACAGTATACGAGTAACATGTAACTACAGTAAACGAGTAACTTGTAACTACAGTATACGAGTAACTTGTAACTTCAGTATACGAGTAACTTGTAACTACAGTATACGAGTCACTTGTTACTACAGTATACAAGTCACTTGTAACTACAGTATACGACTTGAATGTAACAACAGTATACGAGTAACGTGTAACTACAGTTTACGAGTCACTTGTAAATACAGTATACAAGTAACATGTAACTACAGTATACGAGTCACTTGTAACAACAGAATACGAGTTACTCGTAACTACAGTATACGAGTAACTTGTAACTACAGTAAAAGACTTACTCATAACTACAGTATACGAGTCACTTGTAACTACAGTAAACGAGTAACTTGTAACTTCAGTATACGACTAACTCGTTACTACAGTATACGAGTCACTTGAAACTACAGTATACGAGAAACTTGTTACTACAGTATACGAGTATCTTGTATCTACAGTATACGAGTTGCTCGTAACTAAAGTATACGATTAACTTGTATTTACAGTATACGAGTAAATTGTAACTTCAGTTTATGACTTACTCGTAACTACAGAATACGAGTCACTTGTAACTACATTATACGAGTTTAATGTAACTACAGTATACGAGTAACATGTAACTACAGTATACGAGTTACCTGTTACTACAGTATACGAGTAACTTGTAACTTCAGTTTATGACTTACTCGTAACTACAGAATACGAGTAACTCGTAACTACAGTATACGAGAAACTTGTTACTACAGTATACGAGTATCTTGTATCTACAGTATACGAGTTACTCGTAACTAAAGTATACGAGTAACTTGTATTTACAGTATACGAGTAAATTGTAACTTCTGTATACGACGAACTCGTAACTTCAGTATACGAGTCACTTGTAACTACATTATACGAGTTTAATGTAACTACAGTATACGAGTAACATGTAACTACAGAATACGAGTTACCTGTTACTACAGTATACGAGTAACTTGTAACTTCAGTTTATGACTTACTTGTAACTACAGTATACGAGTAACTTGTAACAACAGTATACGAGTAACCTGTATCTACAGTTTACGAGTCACTTGTAACTACAGTATACGAGTAAATTGGACGTACAGTATACGAGTAACGTGTAACTACAGTATACGAATAACTTGTATTTACAGTATACGAGTAACTTGTAACTACAGTAAAAAACGTACTCATAACTACAGTATACGAGTCACTTGTAACTACAGTATACGAGTAACTTGTAACTTCGGTATACGACTTACTCGTTACTACAGTATAAGAGTCACTTGTAACTACAGTCTACGAGAAACTTGTTACTACAGTATAAAAGCCACTTGTAACTACAGTATTCGAGTAACTCGTAACAACAGTATACGAGTCACTTCTTACTAAAGTATACGAGTAACTTGTAACAACAGTATACGACTAACTCGTAACTACAGTTTACGAATAACTCGTAACTACAGTATACGAGTCACTTGTAACTACAGTTTACGAGTAACTTGTATCTACAGTATACGAGTAACATGTAACTATAGTATACGAGTAACTTGTAACTACAGTATACAAGTAACTTGTAACTTCAGTATACGAGTAACTTGTAACTACATTATACAAGTCACTTGTAACTACAGTATACGACTTTAATGTAACTTCAGTATTCGAGTAACGTGTAACTACAGTATACGAGTCACTTGTAACTACAGTATACGAGTAACTTGTAACAACAGCATACGAGTAACTTGTATCTACAGTTTACGAGTCATTTGTTACTACAGTATACGAGTAAATTGGACGTACAGTATACGAGTAACGTGTAACTACAGTATACGAATAACTTGTATTTACAGTATACGAGTAACTTGTAACTTCTGTATACAACGAACTCGTAACTACAGTATACGAGTAACGTGTAACTACAGTATACGAGTAACATGTAACTTCAGAATACGAGTTACATGTAACTACAGTATACGAGTAACTTATAACTACAGTATACGAGTAACATGTAACTACAGTAAACGAGTAACTTGTAACTACAGTATACGAGTAACTTGTAACTTCAGTATACGAGTAACTTGTAACTACAGTATACGAGTCACTTGTTACTACAGTATACAAGTCACTTGTAACTACAGTATACGACTTGAATGTAACAACAAAATACGAGTAACGTGTAACTACAGTTTACGAGTCACTTGTAAATACAGTATACAAGTAACATGTAACTACAGTATACGAGTCACTTGTAACAACAGAATACGAGTTACTCGTAACTACAGTATACGAGTAACTTGTAACTACAGTAAAAGACTTACTCATAACTACAGTATACGAGTCACTTGTAACTACAGTAAACGAGTAACTTGTAACTTCAGTATACGACTTACTCGTTACTACAGTATACGAGTCACTTGAAACTACAGTATACGAGAAACTTGTTACTACAGTATACGAGTATCTTGTATCTACAGTATACGAGTTACTCGTAACTAAAGTATACGATTAACTTGTATTTACAGTATACGAGTAAATTGTAACTTCAGTTTATGACTTACTCGTAACTTCAGAATACGAGTCACTTGTAACTACATTATACGAGTTTAATGTAACTACAGTATACGAGTAACATGTAACTACAGTATACGAGTTACCTGTTACTACAGTATACGAGTAACTTGTAACTTCAGTTTATGACTTACTCGTAACTACAGAATACGAGTAACTCGTAACTACAGTATACGAGAAACTTGTTACTACAGTATACGAGTATCTTGTATCTACAGTATACGAGTTACTCGTAACTAAAGTATACGAGTAACTTGTATTTACAGTATACGAGTAAATTGTAACTTCTGTATACGACGAACTCGTAACTTCAGTATACGAGTCACTTGTAACTACATTATACGAGTTTAATGTAACTACAGTATACGAGTAACATGTAACTACAGAATACGAGTTACCTGTTACTACAGTATACGAGTAACTTGTAACTTCAGTTTATGACTTACTTGTAACTACAGTATACGAGTAACTTGTAACAACAGTATACGAGTAACCTGTATCTACAGTTTACGAGTCACTTGTAACTACAGTATACGAGTAAATTGGACGTACAGTATACGAGTAACGTGTAACTACAGTATACGAATAACTTGTATTTACAGTATACGAGTAACTTGTAACTTCTGTATACAACGAACTCGTAACTACAGTATACGAGTAACGTGTAACTACAGTATACGAGTAACATGTAACTTCAGTATACGAGTAACATGTAACTACAGTATACGAGTAACTTATAACTACAGTATACGAGTAACATGTAACTACAGTATACGACTTACTCGTTACAACAGTATACGAGTAACTTGTAACTTCAGTATACGAGTAACTTGTAACTACAGTATACGAGTCACTTGTAACTACAGTATACAAGTCACTTGCAACTAAAGTATACGACTTGAATGTAACAACAGTATACGAGTAACGTGTAACTACAGTTTACGAGTCACTTGTAACTACAGAATACGAGTAACTCGTAACTACAGTATACGAGTAACTTGTAACTACAGTAAAAAACGTACTCATAACTACAGTATACGAGTCACTTGTAACTACAGTATACGAGTAACTTGTAACTACAGTATACGAGTATCTTGTATCTACAGTATACGAGTCACTTGTAACTACAGTATACGAGTAACTTGTAACTACAGTATACGAGTTAATCGTAACTAAAGTATACGAGTAACTTGTATTTACAGTATACGAGTAACTTGTAACTTCCGTATACGACGAACTCGTAACTACAGTATACGAGTCACTTGTAACTACATTATACGAGTTTAATGTAACTTCAGTATACGAGTAACATGTAACTACAGTATACGAGTTACCTGTTACTACAGTATACGAGTAACTTGTAACTTCAGTATATGACTTACTCGTAACTACAGAATACGAGTAACTCGTAACTACAGTATACGAGTCACTTGTAACAACAGAATACGAGTAACTCGTAACTACAGTATACGAGTAACTTGTAACTACAGTAAAAAACGTACTCATAACTACAGTATACGAGTCACTTGTAACTACAGTATACGAGTAACTTGTAACTTCAGTATACGACTTACTCGTTACAACAGTATACGAGTCACTTGTAACTACAGTATACGAGAAACTTGTTACTACAGTATACGAGCCACTTGTAACTACAGTATTCGAGTAACTCGTAACAACAGTATACGAGTCACTTCTTACTACAGTATACGAGTAACTTGTAACAACAGTATACGACTAACCCGTAACTACAGTTTACGAGTAACTCGTAACTACAGTATACGAGTCACTTGTAACTTACAGTTTACGAGTAACTTGTATCTACATTATACGAGTAACATGTAACTAAAGTATACGAGTAACTTGTTACTACAGTATACAAGTAACTTGTAACTTCAGTATACGAGTAACTTGTAACTACAGTATACGAGTCACTTGTAACTACATTATACAAGTCACTTGTAACTACAGTATACGACTTTAATGTAACTACAGTATTCGAGTAACGTGTAACTACAGTATACGAGTCACTTGTAACTACAGTATACGAGTAACTTGTAACAACAGTATACGAGTAACTTGTATCTACAGTTTACGAGTCACTTGTTACTACAGTATACGAGTAAATTGGACGTACAGTATACGAGTAACGTGTAACTACAGTATACGAATAACTTGTATTTACAGTATACGAGTAACTTGTAACTTCTGTATACAACGAACTCGTAACTACAGTATACGAGTAACGTGTAACTACAGTATACGAGTAACATGTAACTTCAGAATACGAGTTACATGTAACTACAGTATACGAGTAACTTATAACTACAGTATACGAGTAACATGTAACTACAGTAAACGAGTAACTTGTAACTACAGTATACGAGTAACTTGTAACTTCAGTATACGAGTAACTTGTAACTACAGTATACGAGTCACTTGTAACTACAGTATACAAGTCACTTGTAACTACAGTATACGACTTGAATGTAACAACAGTATACGAGTAACGTGTAACTACAGTTTACGAGTCACTTGTAACTACAGTATACGAGTAACTTGTAACTACAGTATACGAGTATCTTGTATCTACAGTATACGAGTCACTTGTAACTACAGTATTCGAGTTTCATCGTAACTTATGTATACGAGTAACTTGTATTAACAGTATACGAGTAACTTGTAACTTCTGTATACGACGAACTCGTAACTACAGTATACGAGTCACTTGTAACTACATTATACGAGTTTAATGTAACTACAGTATACGAGTAACATGTAACTACAGTATACGAGTTACCTGTTACTACAGTATACGAGTAACGTGTAACTACAGTATACGAATAACTTGTATTTACAGTATACGAGTAACTTGTAACTTCTGTATACAACGAACTCGTAACTACAGTATACGAGTAACGTGTAACTACAGTATACGAGTAACATGTAACTTCAGAATACGAGTTACATGTAACTACAGTATACGAGTAACTTATAACTACAGTATACGAGTAACATGTAACTACAGTAAACGAGTAACTTGTAACTACAGTATACGAGTAACTTGTAACTTCAGTATACGAGTAACTTGTAACTACAGTATACGAGTCACTTGTTACTACAGTATACAAGTCACTTGTAACTACAGTATACGACTTGAATGTAACAACAGTATACGAGTAACGTGTAACTACAGTTTACGAGTCACTTGTAAATACAGTATACAAGTAACATGTAACTACAGTATACGAGTCACTTGTAACAACAGAATACGAGTAACTCGTAACTACAGTATACGAGTAACTTGTAACTACAGTAAAAGACTTACTCATAACTACAGTATACGAGTCACTTGTAACTACAGTAAACGAGTAACTTGTAACTTCAGTATACGACTAACTCGTTACTACAGTATACGAGTCACTTGAAACTACAGTATACGAGAAACTTGTTACTACAGTATACGAGTATCTTGTATCTACAGTATACGAGTTGCTCGTAACTAAAGTATACGATTAACTTGTATTTACAGTATACGAGTAAATTGTAACTTCAGTTTATGACTTACTCGTAACTACAGAATACGAGTCACTTGTAACTACATTATACGAGTTTAATGTAACTACAGTATACGAGTAACATGTAACTACAGTATACGAGTTACCTGTTACTACAGTATACGAGTAACTTGTAACTTCAGTTTATGACTTACTCGTAACTACAGAATACGAGTAACTCGTAACTACAGTATACGAGAAACTTGTTACTACAGTATACGAGTATCTTGTATCTACAGTATACGAGTTACTCGTAACTAAAGTATACGAGTAACTTGTATTTACAGTATACGAGTAAATTGTAACTTCTGTATACGACGAACTCGTAACTTCAGTATACGAGTCACTTGTAACTACATTATACGAGTTTAATGTAACTACAGTATACGAGTAACATGTAACTACAGAATACGAGTTACCTGTTACTACAGTATACGAGTAACTTGTAACTTCAGTTTATGACTTACTTGTAACTACAGTATACGAGTAACTTGTAACAACAGTATACGAGTAACCTGTATCTACAGTTTACGAGTCACTTGTAACTACAGTATACGAGTAAATTGGACGTACAGTATACGAGTAACGTGTAACTACAGTATACGAATAACTTGTATTTACAGTATACGAGTAACTTGTAACTTCTGTATACAACGAACTCGTAACTACAGTATACGAGTAACGTGTAACTACAGTAAACGAGTAACATGTAACTTCAGTATACGAGTAACATGTAACAACAGTATACGAGTAACTTATAACTACAGTATACGAGTAACATGTAACTACAGTATACGAGTAACTTGTAACTACAGTATACGAGTAACTTGTAACTTCAGTATACGAGTAACTTGTAACTACAGTATACGAGTCATTTGTAACTACAGTATACAAGTCACTTGTTACTACAGTATCCGAGTAAATTGGACGTTTAGTATACGAGTAACGTGTAACTACAGTATACGAATAACTTGTATTTACAGTATACGAGTAACTTGTAACTTCTGTATACAACGAACTCGTAACTACAGTATACGAGTAACGTGTAACTACAGTATACGAGTAACATGTAACTTCAGAATACGAGTTACATGTAACTACAGTATACGAGTAACTTATAACTACAGTATACGAGTAACATGTAACTACAGTAAACGAGTAACTTGTAACTACAGTATACGAGTAACTTGTAACTTCAGTATACGAGTAACTTGTAACTACTGTATACGAGTAACTTGTAACTACAGTATACGAGTATCTTGTATCTACAGTATACGAGTCACTTGTAACTACAGTATACGAGTAACTTGAAACTACAGTATACGAGTTAATCGTAACTAAAGTATACGAGTAACTTGTATTTACAGTATACGAGTAACTTGTAACTACATTATACGAGTTTAATGTAACTACAGTATACGAGTAATATGTAACTACAGTATACGAGTTACCTGTTACTACAGTATACGAGTAACTTGTAACTTCAGTATATGACTTACTCGTAACTACAGAATACGAGTAACTCGTAACTACAGTATACGAGTCACTTGTAACAACAGAATACGAGTAACTCGTAACTACAGTATACGAGTAACTTGTAACTACAGTAAAAAACGTACTCATAACTACAGTATACGAGTCACTTGTAACTACAGTATACGAGTAACTTGTAACTTCAGTATACGACTTACTCGTTACTACAGTATACGAGTCACTTGTAACTACAGTATACGAGAAACTTGTTACTACAGTATACGAGCCACTTGTAACTACAGTATTCGAGTAACTCGTAACTACAGTATACGAGTCACTTGTAACTTCAGTATATGACTTACTCGTAACTACAGAATACGAGTAACTCGTAACTACAGTATACGAGTCATTTGTAACAACAGAATACGAGTAACTCGTAGCTACAGTATACGAGTAACTTGTAACTACAGTAAAAAACGTACTCATAACTACAGTATACGAGTCACTTGTAACTACAGTATACGAGTAACTTGTAACTTCGGTATACGACTTACTCGTTACTACAGTATAAGAGTCACTTGTAACTACAGTCTACGAGAAACTTGTTACTACAGTATACGAGCCACTTGTAACTACAGTATTCGAGTAACTCGTAACAACAGTATACGAGTCACTTCTTACTAAAGTATACGAGTAACTTGTAACAACAGTATACGACTAACTCGTAACTACAGTTTACGAATAACTCGTAACTACAGTATACGAGTCACTTGTAACTACAGTTTACGAGTAACTTGTATCTACAGTATACGAGTAACATGTAACTATAGTATACGAGTAACTTGTAACTACAGTATACAAGTAACTTGTAACTTCAGTATACGAGTAACTTGTAACTACATTATACAAGTCACTTGTAACTACAGTATACGACTTTAATGTAACTACAGTATTCGAGTAACGTGTAACAACAGTATACGAGTCACTTGTAACTACAGTATACGAGTAACTTGTAACAACAGCATACGAGTAACTTGTATCTACAGTTTACGAGTCACTTGTTACTACAGTATACGAGTAAATTGGACGTACAGTATACGAGTAACGTGTAACTACAGTATACGAATAACTTGTATTTACAGTATACGAGTAACTTGTAACTTCTGTATACAACGAACTCGTAACTACAGTATACGAGTAACGTGTAACTACAGTATACGAGTAACATGTAACTTCAGAATACGAGTTACATGTAACTACAGTATACGAGTAACTTATAACTACAGTATACGAGTAACATGTAACTACAGTAAACGAGTAACTTGTAACTACAGTATACGAGTAACTTGTAACTTCAGTATACGAGTAACTTGTAACTACAGTATACGAGTCACTTGTTACTACAGTATACAAGTCACTTGTAACTACAGTATACGACTTGAATGTAACAACAGTATACGAGTAACGTGTAACAACAGAATACGAGTTACTCGTAACTACAGTATACGAGTAACTTGTAACTACAGTAAAAGACTTACTCATAACTACAGTATACGAGTCACTTGTAACTACAGTAAACGAGTAACTTGTAACTTCAGTATACGACTTACTCGTTACTACAGTATACGAGTCACTTGAAACTACAGTATACGAGAAACTTGTTACTACAGTATACGAGTATCTTGTATCTACAGTATACGAGTTACTCGTAACTAAAGTATACGATTAACTTGTATTTACAGTATACGAGTAAATTGTAACTTCAGTTTATGACTTACTCGTAACTTCAGAATACGAGTCACTTGTAACTACATTATACGAGTTTAATGTAACTACAGTATACGAGTAACATGTAACTACAGTATACGAGTTACCTGTTACTACAGTATACGAGTAACTTGTAACTTCAGTTTATGACTTACTCGTAACTACAGAATACGAGTAACTCGTAACTACAGTATACGAGAAACTTGTTACTACAGTATACGAGTATCTTGTATCTACAGTATACGAGTTACTCGTAACTAAAGTATACGAGTAACTTGTATTTACAGTATACGAGTAAATTGTAACTTCTGTATACGACGAACTCGTAACTTCAGTATACGAGTCACTTGTAACTACATTATACGAGTTTAATGTAACTACAGTATACGAGTAACATGTAACTACAGAATACGAGTTACCTGTTACTACAGTATACGAGTAACTTGTAACTTCAGTTTATGACTTACTTGTAACTACAGTATACGAGTAACTTGTAACAACAGTATACGAGTAACCTGTATCTACAGTTTACGAGTCACTTGTAACTACAGTATACGAGTAAATTGGACGTACAGTATACGAGTAACGTGTAACTACAGTATACGAATAACTTGTATTTACAGTATACGAGTAACTTGTAACTTCTGTATACAACGAACTCGTAACTACAGTATACGAGTAACGTGTAACTACAGTATACGAGTAACATGTAACTTCAGTATACGAGTAACATGTAACTACAGTATACGAGTAACTTATAACTACAGTATACGAGTAACATGTAACTACAGTATACGACTTACTCGTTACAACAGTATACGAGTAACTTGTAACTTCAGTATACGAGTAACTTGTAACTACAGTATACGAGTCACTTGTAACTACAGTATACAAGTCACTTGCAACTAAAGTATACGACTTGAATGTAACAACAGTATACGAGTAACGTGTAACTACAGTTTACGAGTCACTTGTAACTACAGAATACGAGTAACTCGTAACTACAGTATACGAGTAACTTGTAACTACAGTAAAAAACGTACTCATAACTACAGTATACGAGTCACTTGTAACTACAGTATACGAGTAACTTGTAACTACAGTATACGAGTATCTTGTATCTACAGTATACGAGTCACTTGTAACTACAGTATACGAGTAACTTGTAACTACAGTATACGAGTTAATCGTAACTAAAGTATACGAGTAACTTGTATTTACAGTATACGAGTAACTTGTAACTTCCGTATACGACGAACTCGTAACTACAGTATACGAGACACTTGTAACTACATTATACGAGTTTAATGTAACTTCAGTATACGAGTAACATGTAACTACAGTATACGAGTTACCTGTTACTACAGTATACGAGTAACTTGTAACTTCAGTATATGACTTACTCGTAACTACAGAATACGAGTAACTCGTAACTACAGTATACGAGTCACTTGTAACAACAGAATACGAGTAACTCAAAACTACAGTATACGAGTAACTTGTAACTACAG
This sequence comes from Tuta absoluta, assembly GCA_027580185.1. Classification (NCBI taxonomy): domain Eukaryota; kingdom Metazoa; phylum Arthropoda; class Insecta; order Lepidoptera; family Gelechiidae; genus Tuta; species Tuta absoluta. Next base: position 4,738,425 of record JAQAHW010000035.1, on the reverse strand, counting down.
TAAAAAACGTACTCATAACTACAGTATACGAGTCACTTGTAACTACAGTATACGAGTAACTTGTAACTTCAGTATACGACTTACTCGTTACAACAGTATACGAGTCACTTGTAACTACAGTATACGAGAAACTTGTTACTACAGTATACGAGCCACTTGTAACTACAGTATTCGAGTAACTCGTAACAACAGTATACGAGTCACTTCTTACTACAGTATACGAGTAACTTGTAACAACAGTATACGACTAACCCGTAACTACAGTTTACGAGTAACTCGTAACTACAGTATACGAGTCACTTGTAACTACAGTTTACGAGTAACTTGTATCTACATTATACGAGTAACATGTAACTATAGTATACGAGTAACTTGTAACTACAGTATACAAGTAACTTGTAACTTCAGTATACGAGTAACTTGTAACTACAGTATACGAGTCACTTGTAACTACATTATACAAGTCACTTGTAACTACAGTATACGACTTTAATGTAACTACAGTATTCGAGTAACGTGTAACTACAGTATTCGAGTCACTTGTAACTACAGTATACGAGTAACTTGTAACAACAGTATACGAGTAACTTGTATCTACAGTTTACGAGTCACTTGTTACTACAGTATACGAGTAAATTGGACGTACAGTATACGAGTAACGTGTAACTACAGTATACGAATAACTTGTATTTACAGTATACGAGTAACTTGTAACTTCTGTATACAACGAACTCGTAACTACAGTATACGAGTAACGTGTAACTACAGTATACGAGTAACATGTAACTTCAGAATACGAGTTACATGTAACTACAGTAAACGAGTAACTTGTAACTACAGTATACGAGTAACTTGTAACTTCAGTATACGAGTAACTTGTAACTACAGTATACGAGTCACTTGTAACTACAGTATACAAGTCACTTGTAACTACAGTATACGACTTGAATGTAACAACAGTATACGAGTAACGTGTAACTACAGTTTACGAGTCACTTGTAACTACAGTATACGAGTAACTTGTAACTACAGTATACGAGTATCTTGTATCTACAGTATACGAGTCACTTGTAACTACAGTATTCGAGTTTCATCGTAACTTATGTATACGAGTAACTTGTATTAACAGTATACGAGTAAATTGTAACTTCAGTATATGACTTACTCGTAACTTCAGAATACGAGTCACTTGTAACTACATTATACGAGTTTAATGTAACTACAGTATACGAGTAACATGTAACTACAGTATACGAGTTACCTGTTACTACAGTATACGAGTAACTTGTAACTTCAGTTTATGACTTACTCGTAACTACAGAATACGAGTAACTCGTAACTACAGTATACGAGAAACTTGTTACTACAGTATACGAGTATCTTGTATCTACAGTATACGAGTTACTCGTAACTAAAGTATACGAGTAACTTGTATTTACAGTATACGAGTAAATTGTAACTTCTGTATACGACGAACTCGTAACTTCAGTATACGAGTCACTTGTAACTACATTATACGAGTTTAATGTAACTACAGTATACGAGTAACATGTAACTACAGAATACGAGTTACCTGTTACTACAGTATACGAGTAACTTGTAACTTCAGTTTATGACTTACTTGTAACTACAGTATACGAGTAACTTGTAACAACAGTATACGAGTAACCTGTATCTACAGTTTACGAGTCACTTGTAACTACAGTATACGAGTAAATTGGACGTACAGTATACGAGTAACGTGTAACTACAGTATACGAATAACTTGTATTTACAGTATACGAGTAACTTGTAACTTCTGTATACAACGAACTCGTAACTACAGTATACGAGTAACGTGTAACTACAGTATACGAGTAACATGTAACTTCAGTATACGAGTAACATGTAACTACAGTATACGAGTAACTTATAACTACAGTATACGAGTAACATGTAACTACAGTATACGACTTACTCGTTACAACAGTATACGAGTAACTTGTAACTTCAGTATACGAGTAACTTGTAACTACAGTATACGAGTCACTTGTAACTACAGTATACAAGTCACTTGCAACTAAAGTATACGACTTGAATGTAACAACAGTATACGAGTAACGTGTAACTACAGTTTACGAGTCACTTGTAACTACAGAATACGAGTAAATCGTAACTACAGTATACGAGTAACTTGTAACTACAGTAAAAAACGTACTCATAACTACAGTATACGAGTCACTTGTAACTACAGTATACGAGTAACTTGTAACTACAGTATACGAGTATCTTGTATCTACAGTATACGAGTCACTTGTAACTACAGTATACGAGTAACTTGTAACTACAGTATACGAGTTAATCGTAACTAAAGTATACGAGTAACTTGTATTTACAGTATACGAGTAACTTGTAACTTCCGTATACGACGAACTCGTAACTACAGTATACGAGACACTTGTAACTACATTATACGAGTTTAATGTAACTTCAGTATACGAGTAACATGTAACTACAGTATACGAGTTACCTGTTACTACAGTATACGAGTAACTTGTAACTTCAGTATATGACTTACTCGTAACTACAGAATACGAGTAACTCGTAACTACAGTATACGAGTCACTTGTAACAACAGAATACGAGTAACTCAAAACTACAGTATACGAGTAACTTGTAACTACAGTAAAAAACGTACTCATAACTACAGTATACGAGTCACTTGTAACTACAGTATACGAGTAACTTGTAACTTCAGTATACGACTTACTCGTTACAACAGTATACGAGTCACTTGTAACTACAGTATACGAGAAACTTGTTACTACAGTATACGAGCCACTTGTAACTACAGTATTCGAGTAACTCGTAACAACAGTATACGAGTCACTTCTTACTACAGTATACGAGTAACTTGTAACAACAGTATACGACTAACCCGTAACTACAGTTTACGAGTAACTCGTAACTACAGTATACGAGTCACTTGTAACTACAGTTTACGAGTAACTTGTATCTACATTATACGAGTAACATGTAACTATAGTATACGAGTAACTTGTAACTACAGTATACAAGTAACTTGTAACTTCAGTATACGAGTAACTTGTAACTACAGTATACGAGTCACTTGTAACTACATTATACAAGTCACTTGTAACTACAGTATACGACTTTAATGTAACTACAGTATTCGAGTAACGTGTAACTACAGTATACGAGTCACTTGTAACTACAGTATACGAGTAACTTGTAACAACAGTATACGAGTAACTTGTATCTACAGTTTACGAGTCACTTGTTACTACAGTATACGAGTAAATTGGACGTACAGTATACGAGTAACGTGTAACTACAGTATACGAATAACTTGTATTTACAGTATACGAGTAACTTGTAACTTCTGTATACAACGAACTCGTAACTACAGTATACGAGTAACGTGTAACTACAGTATACGAGTAACATGTAACTTCAGAATACGAGTTACATGTAACTACAGTAAACGAGTAACTTGTAACTACAGTATACGAGTAACTTGTAACTTCAGTATACGAGTAACTTGTAACTACAGTATACGAGTCACTTGTAACTACAGTATACAAGTCACTTGTAACTACAGTATACGACTTGAATGTAACAACAGTATACGAGTAACGTGTAACTACAGTTTACGAGTCACTTGTAACTACAGTATACGAGTAACTTGTAACTACAGTATACGAGTATCTTGTATCTACAGTATACGAGTCACTTGTAACTACAGTATTCGAGTTTCATCGTAACTTATGTATACGAGTAACTTGTATTAACAGTATACGAGTAACTTGTAACTTCTGTATACGACGAACTCGTAACTACAGTATACGAGTCACTTGTAACTACATTATACGAGTTTAATGTAACTACAGTATACGAGTAACATGTAACTACAGTATACGAGTTACCTGTTACTACAGTATACGAGTAACTTGTAACTACAGTATACGAGTCACTTGTAAATACAGTATACAAGTAACATGTAACTACAGTATACGAGTCACTTGTAACAACAGAATACGAGTTACTCGTAACTACAGTATACGAGTAACTTGTAACTACAGTAAAAGACTTACTCATAACTACAGTATACGAGTCACTTGTAACTACAGTAAACGAGTAACTTGTAACTTCAGTATACGACTAACTCGTTACTACAGTATACGAGTCACTTGTAACTACAGTATACGAGAAACTTGTAACTACAGTATACGAGTATCTTGTATCTACAGTATACGAGTTACTCGTAACTAAAGTATACAAGTAACTTGTATTTACAGTATACGAGTAAATTGTAACTTCTGTATACGACGAACTCGTAACTACAGTATACGAGTCACTTGTAACTACATTATACGAGTTTAATGTAACTACAGTATACGAGTAACATGTTACTACAGTATACGAGTTACCTGTTACTACAGTATACGAGTAACTTGTAACTTCAGTTTATGACTTACTCGTAACTACAGAATACGAGTAACTCGTAACTACAGTATACGAGTCACTTGACACTACAGTATACAAGTAACATGTAACTACAGTATACGAGTCACTTGTAACAACAGAATACGAGTTACTCGTAACTACAGTATACGAGTAACTTGTAACTACAGTAAAAGACTTACTCATAACTACAGTATACGAGTCACTTGTAACTAAAGTAAATGAGTCACTTGTAACTTCAGTATACGACTTACTCGTTACTACAGTATACGAGTCACTTGTAACTACAGTATACGAGAAACTTGTTACTACAGTATACGAGCCACTTGTAACTACAGTATTCGAGTAACTCGTAACAACAGTATACGACTAACTCGTAACTACAGTTTACGAGTAACTCGTAACTACAGTATACGAGTCACTTGTAACTACAGTTTACGAGTAACTTGTAACTACAGTATACGAGTAACATCTAACTATAGTATACGAGTAACTTGTAACAACAGTATACAAGTAACTTGTAACTTCAGTATACGAGTAACTTGTAACTACAGTATACGAGTCACTTGTAACTTCATTATACAAGTCACTTGTAACTACAGTATACGACTTGAATGTAACTACAGTTTACGAGTAACGTGTAACTACAGTATACGAGTCACTTTTAACTACAGTATACGAGTAACTTGTAACAACAGTATACGAGTAACTTGTATCTACAGTTTACGAGTCACTTGTAACTACAGTATACGAGTAAATTGGACGTACAGTTTACGAGTAACGTGTAACTACAGTATACGAATAACTTGTATTTACAGTATACGAGTAACTTGTAACTTCTGTATACAACGAACTCGTAACTACAGTATACGAGTAACGTGTAACTACAGTAAACGAGTAACATGTAACTTCAGTATACGAGTAACATATAACAACAGTATACGAGTAACTTATAACTACAGTATACGAGTAACATGTAACTACAGTATACGAGTAACTTGTAACTACAGTATACGAGTAACTTGTAACTTCAGTATACGAGTAACTTGTAACTACAGTATACGAGTCACTTGTAACTACAGTATACAAGTCACTTGTTACTACAGTATACGACTTGAATGTAACAACAGTATACGAGTAACGTGTAACTACAGTTTACGAGTCACTTGTAATTTCAGTATACGAGTAACTTGTAACTACAGTATACGAGTATCTTGTATCTACAGTATACGAGTCACTTGTAACTACAGTAATTGAGTCACTTGTAACTACAGTATACGAGTTACTCGTAACTAAAGTATACAAGTAACTTGTATTTACAGTATACGAGTAACTTGTAACTTCTGTATACGACGAACTCGTTACTACAGTAAACGAGTCTCTTGTAACTACATTATACGAGTTTAATGTAACTACAGTATACGAGAAACTTGTAACTACAGTATACGAGTATCTTGTAACTTCTGTACACGACGAACTCGTAACTATAGTATACGAGTCACTTGTAACTACATTATACGAGTTTAATGTAACTACAGTATACTAGTAACATGTAACTACAGTATACGAGTAACCTGTTACTACAGTATACGAGTAACTTGTAACTTCAGTTTATGACTTACTCGTAACTACAGAATACGAGTAACTCGTAACTACAGTATACGAGTCACTTGTAACTACAGTATACAAGTAACATGTAACTACAGTATACGAGTCACTTGTAGCAACAGAATACGAGTTACTCGTAACTACAGTATACGAGTAACTTGTAACTACAGTAAAAGACTTACTCATAACTACGGTATACGAGTCACTTGTAACTAAAGTAAATGAGTAACTTGTAACTTCAGTATACGACTTACTCGTTACTACAGTATACGAGTCACTTGTAACTACAGTATACGAGAAACTTGTTACTACAGTATACGAGCCACTTGTAACTACAGTATTCGAGTAACTCGTAACAACAGTATACGAGTCACTTCTTACTACAGTATACGAGTAACTTGTAACAACAGTATACGACTAACTCGTAACTACAGTTAACGAGTAACTCGAAACTACAGTATACGAGTCACTTGTAACTACAGTTTACGAGTAACTTGTAACTACAGTATACGAGTAACATGTAACTATAGTATACGAGTAACTTGACGACCGATGTGGCGCAGTGGTAGTGCGACTGCCTGCGACGCAAAGGTTCCGGGTTCGATTCTCGGTGGGACACTCACAAAAGTTGATATTTATCTCTTTGTGAATTTGTTCCCGGTCTGGTTAGGACATTGCAGGGTGAACCAACTGATTGTCCGAAAATAAATGGTTCCGTGCTTCGGAGGGCACGCTAAGCCGTCGGTCTTGGTTGCTGTCTATGATTACTTAGACGGCGGTCGAAACACAACCATGTCAGAGGCCTACTAGTGGTAGTAGGCGGTTGAAAAACTCTGACACCAGGGTTCATCGGGTCGTTAGACGACTCGGTGTCCCACACGAAAAGAGAAGAGAGAGAAGAGAGAGAGACTTGTAACAACAGTATACAAGTAACTTGTAACTTCAGTATACGAGTAACTTGTAACTACAGTATACGAGTAACATGTAACTACAGTATACGAGTTACCTGTTACTACAGTATACGAGTAACTTGTAACATCAGTTTATGACTTACTCGTAACTACAGAATACGAGTAACTCGTAACTACAGTATACGAGTCACTTGTAACTACAGTATACAAGTAACATGTAACTACAGTATACGAGTCACTTGTAGCAACAGAATACGAGTTACTCGTAACTACAGTATACGAGTAACTTGTAACTACAGTAAAAGACTTACTCATAACTACGGTATACGAGTCACTTGTAACTAAAGTAAATGAGTAACTTGTAACTTCAGTATACGACTTACTCGTTACTACAGTATACGAGTCACTTGTAACTACAGTATACGAGAAACTTGTTACTACAGTATACGAGCCACTTGTAACTACAGTATTCGAGTAACTCGTAACAACAGTAAACGAGTCACTTCTTACTACAGTATACGAGTAACTTGTAACAACAGTATACGACTAACTCGTAACTACAGTATACGAGTCACTTGTAACTACAGTTTACGAGTAACTTGTAACTACAGTATACGAGTAACATGTAACTATAGTATACGAGTAACTTGTAACAACAGTATACAAGTAACTTGTAACTTCAGTATACGAGTAACTTGTAACTACAGTATACGAGTCACTTGTAACTACATTATACAAGTCACTTGTAACTACAGTATACGACTTGAATGTAACAACAGTTTACGAGTAACGTGTAACTACAGTATACGAGTCACTTTTAACTACAGTATACGAGTAACTTGTAACAACAGTATACGAGTAACTTGTATCTACAGTTTACGAGTCACTTGTAACTACAGTATACGAGTAAATTGGACGTACAGTTTACGAGTAACGTGTAACTACAGTATACGAATTACTTGTATTTACAGTATACAAGTAACTTGTAACTTCTGTATACAACGAACTCGTAACTACAGTATACGAGTAACGTGTAACTACAGTATACGAGTAACATGTAACTTCAGTATACGAGTAACATGTAACAACAGTATACGAGTAACTTATAACTACAGTATACGAGTAACATGTAACTACAGTATACGAGTAACTTGTAACTACAGTATACGAGTAACTTGTAACTTCAGTATACGAGTAACTTGTAACTACAGTATACGAGTCACTTGTAACTACAGTATACAAGTCACTTGTAACTACAGTATACGACTTGAATGTAACAACAGTATACGAGTAACGTGTAACTACAGTTTACGAGTCACTTGTAACTTCAGTATACGAGTAACTTGTAACTACAGTATACGAGTATCTTGTATCTACAGTATACGAGTCACTTGTAACTACAGTAATTGAGTCACTTGTAACTACAGTATACGAGTTACTCGTAACTAAAGTATACAAGTTACTTGTATTTACAGTATACGAGTAACTTGTAACTTCTGTATACGACGAACTCGTTACTACAGTAAACGAGTCACTTGTAACAACATTATACGAGTTTAATGTAACTACAGTATACGAGTAACATGTAACTACAGTATACGAGTTACCTGTTACTACAGTATACGAGTAACTTGTAACTTCAGTATATGACTTACTCGTAACTACAGAATACGAGTAACTCGTAACTACAGTATACGAGTCACTTGTAACAACAGAATACGAGTAACTCGTAACTACAGTATACGAGTAACTTGTAACTACAGTAAAAAACTTACTCATAACTACAGTATACGAGTCACTTGTAACTACAGTATACGAGTAACTTGTAACTTCAGTATACGACTTACTCGTTTCTTTATTAATCAAATACATTTTTAAATTCAAACATGCTTCGTCAAAAACTAAGAACAGATACTTGCTCGTTACTACAGTATACGAGTCACTTGTAACTACAGTATACGAGAAACTTGTTACTACAGTATACGAGCCACTTGTAACTACAGTATTCGAGTAACTCGTAACAACAGTATACGAGTCACTTCTTACTACATACATACATACATACATCACGCCTATATCCCTTACGGGGTAGGCAGAGCGTTAACGGCCGTAAAACGGATATTAACACCACGTCTGACAAAAGATTGAGGGTCAATCAGATTACTGTGTATCACTATAGTGACAGGTTGTCAGCCCATCGCCTAAAATTGCAATACTCATCCCTCGAGTCCCTTAGTCGGGTCGTACGACACCCATGGGTAAGAAATGGGGTGATACTATTCTAAGCCGGCATCACACGGCACGGCACGGCTTCTTACTACAGAATACGAGTAACTTGTAACAACAGTTTACGAGTAACTCGTAACTACAGTATACGAGTCACTTGTAACTTCAGTTTACGAGTAACTTGTATCTACAGTATACCAGTGACATGTAACTATAGTATACGAGTAACTTGTAACTACAGTATACAAGTAACTTGTAACTTCAGTATACGAGTAACTTGTAATAACAGTAAACGAGTCACTTGTAACTACATTATACAAGTCACTTGTAACTACAGTATACGAGTCACTTGTAACTACATTATACAAGTCACTTGTAACTACAGTATACGACTTGAATGTAACTACAGTATACGAGTAACGTGTAACTACAGTATACGAGTCACTTGTAACTACAGTATACGAGTAACTTGTAACAACAGTATACGAGTAACTTGTATCTACAGTTTACGAGTCACTTGTTACTACAGTATACGAGTAAATTGGACGTACAGTATACGAGTAACGTGTAACTACAGTATACGAATAACTTGTATTTACAGTATACGAGTAACTTGTAACTTCTGTTTACAACGAACTCGTAACTACAGTATACGAGTAACGTGTAACTACAGTATACGAGTAACATGTAACTTCAGTATACGAGTTACATGTAACTACAGTATACGAGTAACTTATAACTACAGTATACGAGTAACATGTAACTACAGTATACGAGTAACTTGTAACTACAGTATACGAGTAACTTGTAACTTCAGTTTACGACTTAATCGTAACTACAGCATACAAGTAACTCGTAACTACAGTATACGAGTCACTTGTAACATTAGAATACGAGTCTCTTGTAACTACAGAATACGAGTTACTCGAAACTACAGTATACGAATAACATGTAACTACAGTATACGAGTAACATGTAACTTCAGTATACGACTAACTCGTAACTACAGTATACGAGTTACTCTTAACTACAGTATACGAGTTAAATGTAAATACAGTATACGAATTACTTGTAATAACAGTATTCGAGTAACTCGTTACAACAGTATACGAGTAACTTGTAACTACAGTTAAAGACTAACTCATAACTACAGTATACGAGTCACTTGTAACTACAGTATACGAGTAAATTGTAACTTCAGTATACGACTTACTCGTAACTACAGTATACGAATAACATGTAACTACAGTATACGAGTAATATGTAACTTCAGTATACGACTAACTCGTAACTACAGAATACGAGTTACTCTTAACTACAGTATACGAGTTAAATGTAAATACAGTATACGAATTACTTGTAATAACAGTATTCGAGTAACTCGTTACAACAGTATACGAGTAACTTGTAACTACAGTTAAAGACTAACTCATAACTACAGTATACGAGTCACTTGTAACTACAGTATACGAGTAAATTGTAACTTCAGTATACGAATTACTCGTAACTACAGTATACGAGTCACTTGTAACTACAGTATACAAATAACATGTAACTTCAGTATACGACTAACTCGTTACAACAGTATACGAGTCACTTGTAACTACAGTATATGAGTAACTTGTAACAACAGTATACGACTTTCTCGTTACTACAGAATACGAGTTACTCGTAACTACAGTAAACAAGTCACTTGTAACTACAGTAAACAAGTAACATGTAACTACAGTATACGAGTAACTTGTAACAACAGTAAACGAGTCACTTGTAACTACAGAATACGAGTAACTCGTAACTACAGTATACGAGTCACTTGTAACTACAGTATAATAGTTAAATGTAACTACAGTATACGAGTCACTTGTAACTACAGAATACGAGTAACTTGTAACTACAGTATTCGAGTCACTTGTAACTACAGTATACGAGTTTCATGTAACTACAGTATACGAGTAACATGTAACTACAGTATACGAGTAACTTGTAACTACAGTATACGAGTCACTTATAACAACAGAATATGAGTAACATGTTACTACAATATTCGACTTACTCGTAACTACAGTGTACGAGTAACTTGTAACTTCAAAAAACGACTAACTCGTAACAACAGTACACGAGTAACTCAAAACTACAGTATACGAGTCACTTGTAACTACAGTGTACGAGTATCATGTAACAACAATAAATGAGTCACTTGTAACTACAGTATTCGAGTAACTCGTAACCACAGTATACGATTCACTTGTAACAACATTAACGAGTTACATGTAACTACAGTACACTAGTAACTTGTAACTACAGAATACGAGTTAAATGTAACTAAAGTATACGGGTAACTTGTAACTTCAGTATACGAGTAACTTGTAACTACAGTATACGAGTCACTTGTAACTACAGTATACAAGTCACTTGTAACTACAGTATACGAGTCACTTGTAACTACAGTTTACGAGTAACGTGTAACTACAGTATACGAGTCACTTGTAACTACAGTATACGAGTAACTTGTAACTACAGTATACGAGTAACTTGTATCTACAGTATACGAGTCACTTGTAACTACAGTATACGAGTAAATTGGACGTACAGTATACGAGTAACGTGTAACAACAGTATACGAGTAACTTGTAACTACAGTATACGAGTAACTTGTAACTTCTGTTTACGACGAACTCGTAACTACAGTATACGAGTGACTCGTAACTACAGTATACGAGTAACTTGTAACTATTGTATACGAGGCACTTGAAACTACAGTATACGAGTTAAATATAACTACAGTATACGAGTAACTTGTAACTACAGTATTCGAGTAACTCGTTACAACAGTATTCGAGTCACTTGTAACTACACTATACGAGTAACATGTAACTACAGTATACGAGTTACTTGTAACTACAGTATACGAGTAACATATAACTATAGTATACGAGTCACTTGTAACTACAGTATACGAGTAACTTGTAACTACAGTATACGAGTCACTTGTAACTACAGTATACGAGTTACTTGTTACTACAGATTACGAGTCACTTGTTACTTCAGTATATGACTTACTCGTAACTACAGAATACGAGTTACTCGTCACTACAGTATACGAGTCTTTTGCAACTACAGTATACGAGTAACATGTAACTACAGTATACGATTAACTTGTAACAACAGTAAACGAGTCACTTGTAACTACAGAATACGAGTAACTTGTAACTACAGTATACGAGTCACTTGTAACTACAGTATACGAGTAACATGTAACTACAGTATACGAGGAACATGTAACTACAGTATACGAAGTACTTGTAACTACAGTATACGAGTCACTTATAACTACAGTATATGAGAAACATGTAACTACAATATTCGACTAACTCGTAACTACAGTATACGAGTAACTTGTAACTTCAGTATACGACTTACTCGTAACTACAGTATACGAGTTACTCGTAACTACAGTATACGAATCACTTCTAACTACAGTAAACGAGTAACTCGTAACTACAGTATACGACTTTAATGTAACTACAGTATACGAGTAACGAGTATTTACAGTATACGAGTAACATGTTACTAAAGTATACGAGTTACATGTAACTACAGTATACGAGTCACTTGTAACAACAGTATACGAGTAACTTGTAACTACAGTATACAAGTAACATGTAACTACAGATTACGAGTCACTTGTAACAACTGATACGAGTCACTTGTAATCACAGTATACGAGTCACTTGTAACTACAGTATACGAGTAACTTGTAACTTCAGTATACGAGTAACTTGTAACTTCAGTATACGAGTCACTTGTTACTACAGTAAACAAGTCACTTGTAACTACAGTATACGACTTGAATGTAACTACAGTATACGAGTAACTTATAACTACAGTATACGAGTAACTTGTATCTACAGTATACGAGTCACTTGTAACTACAGTAAACCAGTAAATTGGACGTACAGTATACGAGTAACGTGTTACTACAGTATACGAGTAACTAGTAACAACAGTATACGAGTAACTTGTAACTTCTGTTTACGACGAACTCGTAACTACAGTATACGAGTCACTTGAAACTACAGTATACGAGTTAAATATAACTACAGTATACGAGAACCTTGTAACTACAGTATTCGAGTGACTCGTTACAACAGTATACGAGTCACTTGTAACTACAGTATACGAGTCACTTGTAACTACAGTATACGAGTCACTTGTAACTACAGTATACGAGTAACATGTAACTTTAGTATACGAGTCACATGTAACTACAGTATACGAGTAACTTGTAACTACAGTATACGAGTCAGTTGTAACTACAATATACGAGTAACTTGTAACTACAGATTACGAGTCACTTGTAACAACAGAATACGAGTCACTTGTAACTACAGTATACGAGTCACTTGTAACTACATTATACGAGTTTAATGTAACTACAGTATACGAGTAACATGTAACTACAGTATACGAGTTACCTGTTACTACAGTATACAAGTAACTTGTAACTTCAGTTTATGACTTACTCGTAACTACAGAATACGAGTAACTCGTAACTACAGTATACGAGTCACTTGTAAAAAAAGTATACAAGTAACATGTAACTACAGTATACGAGTCACTTGTAACAACAGAATACGAGTTACTCGTAACTACAGTTTACGAGTAACTTGTAACTACAGTAAAAGACTTACTCATAACTACAGTATACGAGTCACTTGTAACTACAGTAAACGAGTAACTTGTAACTTCAGTATACGACTTACTCGTTACTACAGTATACGAGTCACTTGTAACTACAGTATACGAGAAACTTGTTACTACAGTATATGAGTATCTTGTATCTACAGTATACGAGTTACTCGTAACTAAAGTATACGAGTAACTTGTATTTACAGTATACGAGTAAATTGTAACTTCTGTATACGACGAACTCGTAACTACAGTATACGAGTCACTTCTAACTACATTATACGAGTTTAATGTAACTACAGTATACGAGTAACATGTAACTACAGTATACGAGTTACCTGTTACTACAGTATACGAGTAACTTGTAACTTCAGTTTATGACTTACTCGTAACTACAGAATACGAGTAACTCGTAACTACAGTATACGAGTCACTTGTAACTACAGTATACAAGTAACATGTAACTAAAGTATACGAGTCACTTGTAACAACAGAATACGAGTTACTCGTAACTACAGTATACGAGTCACTTGTAACTACAGTAAACGAGTAACTTGTAACTTCAGTGTACGACTTAATCTTTACTACAGTATACGAGTCACTTGTAACTACAGTATACGAGAAACTTGTTACTACAGTATACGAGCCACTTGTAACTACAGTATTCGAGTAACTCGTAACAACAGTATACGAGTCACTTCTTACTACAGTATATGAGGAACTTGTAACAACAGTATACGACTAACTCGTAACTACAGTTTACGAGTAACTCGTAACTACAGTATACGAGTCACTTGTAACTACAGTTTACGAGTAACTTGTAACTACAGTATACGAGTAACATGTAACTACATCATACGAGTAACTTGTAACTACAGTGTACAAGTAACTTGTAACTTCAGTATACGAGTTACTTGTAACTACAGTATACGAGTCAATTGTACCTACATTATACAAGGCACTTGTAACTACAGTATACGACTTGAATGTAACTACAGTATACGAGTAACGTGTAACTACAGTATACGAGTCACTTGTAACTACAGTATACGAGTAACTTGTAACTACAGTATACGAGTAACTTGTATCTACAGTTTACGAGTCACTTGTAACTACAGTATACGAGTAAATTGGACGTACAGTATACGAGTAACGTGTAACTACAGTATACGAGTAACTTGTATTTACAGTATACGAGTAACTTGTAACTTCTGTATACGACGATCTCGTAACTACAGTATACGAGTAACGTGTAACTACAGTATACGAGTAACATGTAACTACAGTATACGAGTAACTTATAACTACAGTATACGAGTAACATGTAACTACAGTATACGAGTAACTTGTAACTACAGTATACGAGTAACTTGTAACTTCAGTATACGAGTAACTTGTAACTACAGTATACGAGTCACTTGTAACTACATTATACAAGTCACTTGTAACTACAGTATAGGACTTGAATGTAACTACAGTATACGAGTAACGTGTAACTACAGTATACGAGTCACTTGTAACTACAGTATACGAGTAAATTGGACGTACAGTATACGAGTAACGTGTAGCTACAGTATACGAGTAACTTGTATTTACAGTATACGAGTAACTTGTAACTTCTGTATACGACGATCTCGTAACTACAGTATACGAGTAACGTGTAACTACAGTATACGAGTAACATGTAACTTCAGTATACGAGTTACATGTAACTACAGTATACGAGTAACTTATAACTACAGTATACGAGTAACATGTAACTACAGTATACGAGTAACTTGTAACTACAGTATACGAGTAACTTGTAACTACAGTATACGAGTAACTTGTATCTACAGTTTACGAGTCACTTGTAACTACAGTATACGAGTAAATTGGACGTACAGTATACAAGTAACGTGTAACAACAGTATACGAATAACTTGTATTTACAGTATACGAGTAACTTGTAACTTCTGTATACGACGAACTCGTAACTACAGTATACGAGTAACGTGTAACTACAGTATACGAGTTATTTGTTATAACAGTAAACGAGTCACATGTTACTACAGTATACGACTAACTCGTAACTACAGTATACGAGTTACTCGTAACTACAGTATACGAGTTACTCATAAATACAGTATACGAGTAACTCGTAACTTCAGTATACGAGTTACTCGTAACTACAGTATACTAGTAACTTGTAACTACAGATTATGAGTCACTTGTAACAACTGAATACGAGTCACTTGTAACTACAGTATACGAGTTTAACGTAACTACAGTATACGAGTCACTGGTAACTACAGTATACAAGTTAAATGTAACTACAGTATACGGGTAACATGTGACTTTAGTTATTGAGTAACTTGTAACTACAGTATACGAGTTACTCGTTACTACAGTTTACGAGTCAATTGTAACTACAGTATACGAGAAACTTGTAACTACAGATTACGAGTCACTTGTAACAACTGAATTCGAGTCACTTGTAACTACAGTATACGAGTCACTTGTAACTACAGTATACGAGTCACTTGTAACTACAGTAAACGAGTCACTTGTAACTACTGAATACAAGTAACATGTATGAACAGTATACGAGTTACTTGCAACAACAAAAAACGAGTCCTTTGTAACTACAGTAAACGAGTCATTTGTAACTACAGTATTTGAGTAACATGTAACTACAGTATACGAGTTATTTGTAATAACAGTAAACGAGTCACATGTTACTACAATATACGACTAACTCGTAACTACAGTATACGAGTTACTCGTTACTACAGTATACGAGTTCCTCATAAATACAGTATACGAGTAACTCATAACTTCAGTATACGAGTTACTCGTAACTACAGTATACGAGTAACTTGTAACTACAGATTACGAGTCACTTGTAACAACTGAATACGAGTCACTTGTGACTACCGTATACGAGTCACTTGTAACTACAGTATACGAGTTACTCGTAACTACAGTATACATGTAACTTGTGACTACATTATACGAGTGAATTGTAACTTAAGTATACGAGTAACTTGTAACTACAGTATACGAGTCACTTGTTAACTCAGAATACGAGTAACATGTAACTTCAGTATACGACTTAATCGTAACTACAGTATACGAGTTACTCGTAACTACAGTATACGAGAAACATGTAACTACAGTATACGAGTAACTTGTTACTACAGTAAACAAGTAAATTGTAACTACAGTATACGAGTAACTTGTAACTACAGTACACAAGTAACTTGTAACTACAGTATACGAGTCACTTGTAAATTCAGAATACGAGAAACATGTAACTTCAGTATACGACTTAATCGTTACTACAGTATACGAGTAACTCGTAACTACAGTATACGAATCACTTGTTAATACAGAATACGACTAAAATGTTACTACAGTATACGAATTACTCGTAACTACAGTATACGAGTCACTTGTAACTACAGTATACGAGTAACATGTAACTACAATATACGACTTACTCGTAACTACAGTATACGAGTGACTTTTAACTTCAGTATACGACTTACTCGAACAGTATACGAACAGTATACGAGTAACTTGTAACTACAGTATTCGAGTAACTTGTAATTACAATATACGAGTAACTTGTAACTACAGTATAAAAGTAACATGTAACTACAGAATACGAGTCACTTGTAACTACAGTATACGAGTAACTTGTAACTACAGTATACGAGTCACTTGTAACTACAGTATACGAGTAACTTGTGACTACAGTATACGAGTAATTTTTAACTTTAGTGTACGAGTCACTTGTAAATTCAGAATACGAGAAACATGTAACTTCAGTATACGACTTAATCGTAACTACAGTATACGAGTAACTCGTAACTACAGTATACGAGTCACTTGTTACTACAGAATACGACTAAAATGTAACTACAGTATACGAATCACTCGTAACTACAGTATACGAGTCACTTGTAACTACAGTATACGAGTAACATGTAACTACAATATACGACTAACTTGTAACTACAGTATACGAGTAACTTTTAACTTCAGTATACGACTAACTCGTAACTACAGTATACGAGTAACTCGTTAATACAGTATACGAGTCACTTGTAACTACAGTTTACGAGTAACATGTAACTACAGTATACGAGTCACTTGTAACTACAGTAATCGAGTCACTTGTAACTACTGAATACAAGTAACATGTATGAACAGTAAACGAGTTACTTGCAACAACAATAAACGAGTCATTTGTAACTACAGTATACGACTTACTCGTAACTACAGTATACGAGTTACTCGTTACAACAGTATACGAGTAACTTGTAACTACAGATTACGAGTCACTTGTAACAACTGAATACGAGTCACTTGTAACTACATTATACGAGTCACTTGCAACAACAGTATACGAGTTTAACGTAACTACAGTATACGAGTCACTGGTAACTACAGTATACAAGTTTAATGTAACTACAGTATACGGGTAACATGTGACTTTAGTTATTGAGTAACTTGTAACTACAGTATACGAGTTACTCGTAACTACAGTTTACGAGTCAATTGTAACTACAGTATACGAGAAACTTGTAACTACAGATTACGAGTCACTTGTAACAACTGAATACGAGTCACTTGTAACTACAGTATACGAGTCACTTGTAACTACAGTAAACGAGTCACTTGTAACTACTGAACACAAGTAACATGTATGAACAGTATACGAGTTACTTGCAACAACAATAAACGAGTCATTTGTAACTACAGTAAACGAGTTATTTGTAACAACAGTATACGAGTAACATGTAACTACAGTATACGAGTAACTTGTAACTTCTGTATACGACGAACACGTAACTACAGTATACGAGTGACTCGTAACTACAGTAAACGAGTTACTCATAAATACAGTATACGAGTAACTCGTAACTTCAGTTTTCGAGTTACTCGTAACTACAGTATACGAGTAACTTGTAACTACAGATTACGAGTCACTTGTAACAACTGAATACGAGTCACTTGTAACTACCGTATACGAGTCACTTGTAACTACAGTATACGAGTTACTCGTAACTACAGTATACGAGTCATTTGTAACTTCAATATAAGACTAATTCGTAACTACAGTATACGAGTAACTTTTAACTTCAGTATACGACTAACTCGTAACTACAGTATACGGGTTACTCGAAAATACAGTATACAAGTCACTTGTAACTAAAGTATACGAGTAACATGTAACTACAATATACGAGTAACTTGTAACTACAGTATAAAAGTAACATGTAACTATAGAATACGAGTTACTTGTAACTACAGTATACGAGTCACTTGTAACTACAGTATACCAGTCACTTGAAACAACAGTATACGAGTAACATGTAACTACAGTATACGATTCACTTCTAACTACAGTATACGAGTCACTTGTAACTACAGAATACGAGTAACTTGTAACTACAGTATACAAGTAACTTGTGACTACAGTATACGAGTAAATTGTAACTTTAGTATACGAGTAACTTGTAACTACAGTATACGAGTCACTTGTAAACTCAGAATACGAGTAACATGTAACTTCAGTATACGACTTTATCGTAACTACAGTATACGAGTTACTCATAACTACAGTATACGAGAAACATGTAACTACAGTATACGAGTAACTTGTTACTACAGTAAACGAGTTAATTGTAACTACAGTATACGAGTAACTTGTAACTACAGTACACAAGTAACTTGTAACTACAGTATACGAGTCACTTGTAAATTCAGAATACGAGAAAAATGTTACTTCAGTATACGACTTAATCATAACTACAGTATACGAGTCACTTGTTAATACAGAATACGACTAAAATGTTACTACAATATACGAATTACTCGTAACTACAATATACGAGTCACTTGTAACTACAGTATACGAGTGACATGTAACTACAATATACGACTAACTCGTAACTACAGTATACGAGTAACTTTTAACTTCAGTATACGACTAACTTGAACAGTATACGAACAGTATACGAGTAACTTGTAACTACAGTATTCGAGTAACTTGTAATTACAGTATTCGAGTAACTCGTAACAACAGTATACGAGTCACTTGTAAATACAGTATACGAGTAATATGTAACTACAGTATACGAGTAACTTGTAACAACAGTAAAAGAGTCACTTGTAACTACAGTATACGACTTTCTAGTAACTACAGTATACGAGTTACGAGTTACCACAGTATACGAGTTACTTGTAACTACAGATAACGAGTTACTTGTAACAACTAAATACGAGTAACTTGTAACTACAGTAAAAGAGTCACTTGTAACTACAGTATACGAGTCACTTGTTACTACAGTATACAACTTAAATGTAACTACAGTATACGAGTAACGTGTAACTACAGTAAACGAGTCACTTGTAACAACAGTATACGAGTCACTTGTAACTACAGTATACGAGTAACATGTAACTACAATATAAGACTAACTCGTTACCACAGTATACGAGTAACTTGTTACTACAGTTTACGAGTCCCTTTTAACTACAGTATACGAGTTAAATGTAACTACAGTGTACGAGTAACTTGTAACTACAGAATTCGAGTAACTCGTTACAACAGTATACGAGTCACTGATAACTACAGTATACGAGTAACATGTAACTACAGTATACGACTTACTCGTAACTACAGTATACGAGTAACTCGTAACTACAGTATACGAGTAACTTGTAACTACAGATTACGAGTCACTTGTAACAACTGAATACGAGTCACTTGTAACTACAGTATACGAGTCACTTGTAACTACAGTATACGAGTTACTCGTAACTACAGTGTACGAGTCACTTGTAACTACAGTATACGAGTATCATGTAACTACAATATACGACTAACTTGTAACTACAGTATACGAGTAACTTTTAACTACAGTATACGAGTCACTTGTAACTACAGTATACGAGTAACATGTAACTACAATATACGAATAACTCGTAACTACAGTATACGAGTAACTTTAAACTTCAGTATACAACTAACCCGTAGCTACAGTATACGGGTTACTCGTAAATACAGTATACGAGTCACTTGTAACTACAGTATACAAGTAACTTGTAACTACAGTATAAAAGTAACATGTTACTACAGAAAACGAGTCACTTGTAACTACAGTATACGAGTAACTCGTAACTACAGTATACGAGTCACTTGTAACTACAGTATACGAGTAACTTGTGACTACAGTATACGAGTCACTTGTAAATTCAGAATACGAGAAACATTTAACTTTAGTATACGACTTAATTGTAACTACAGTATACGAGTAACTCGTAACTACAGTATACGAGTCACTTGTTAACACAGAATACGACTAAAATGTTACTACAGTATACGAATTACTCGTAACTACAGTATACGAGTATCATGTAACTACAATATACGACTAACTTGTAACTACAGTATACGAGTAACTTTTAACTTCAGTATACGACTAACTCGAACAGTATACGAACAGTATACGAGTCACTTGTAACTACAGTATACGAGTTACTCGTAACTACTAGTAACTTGTAACTACAGATTATGAGTCACTTGTAACAACTGAATACGAGTCACTTGTAACTACATTATACGAGTCACTTGCAACTAAAGTATACGAGTTTAACGTAACTACAGTATACGAGTCACTGGTAACTACAGTATACAAGTTAAATGTAACTACAGTATACGGGTAACATGTGACTTTAGTTATTGAGTAACTTGTAACTACAGTATACGAGTTACTCGTAACTACAGTTTACGAGTCAATTGTAACTACAGTATACGAGAAACTTGTAACTACAGATTACGAGTCACTTGTAACAACTGAATACGAGTCACTTGTAACTACAGTATACGAGTCACTTGTAACTACAGTATACGAGTCACTTGTAACTACAGTAAACGAGTCACTTGTAACTACTGAATACAAGTAACATGTATGAACAGTATACGAGTTACTTGCAACAACAATAAACGAGTCCTTTGTAACTACAGTAAACGAGTCATTTGTAACTACAGTATACGAGTAACATGTAACTACAGTATACGAGTTATTTGTAATAACAGTAAACGAGTCACATGTTACTACAGTATACGACTAACTCGTAACTACAGTATACGAGTTCCTCATAAATACAGTATACGAGTAACTCTTAACTTCAGTATACGAGTAACTCGTAACTACAGTATACGAGTAACTTGTAACTACAGATTACGAGTCACTTGTAACAACTGAATACGAGTCACTTGTAACTACAGTATACGAGTCACTTGTAACTACAGTATACGAGTTACTCGTAACTACAGTATACGAGTCACTTGTAACTACAGTATACGAGTATCATGTAACTACAATATACGACTAACTCGTAACTACAGTATACCAGTAACTTTTAACTTCAATATAAAACTTAACCCTAGCAACAGTATACGGGTTACTCGTAAATACAGTATACGAGTCACTTGAAACTACAGTATACGAGTAACATGTAACTACAATATACGAGTAACTTGTAACTACAGTATAAAAGTAACATGTAACTACAAAATACGAGTCACTTGTAACTACAGTATACGAGTAACTTGTAACTACAGTAAACGAGTCACTTGTAACTACAGTATACGAGTAACTTGTGACTACAGTATACGAGTAACTTTTAACTACAGTGTACGAGTCACTTGTAAATTCAAAATACGAGAAACATGTAACTTCAGTATACGACTTAATCGTAACTACAGTATACGAGTAACTCGTAACTACAGTATACGAGTCACTTGTTACTACAGAATACGACTAAAATGTAACTACAGTATACGAATTACTCGTAACTACAGTATACGAGTCACTTGTAACTACAGTATACGAGTAACATGTAACTACAATATACGACTAACTTGTAACTACAGTATACGAGTAACTTTTAACTTCAGTATACGACTAACTCGTAACTACAGTATACGAGTAACTCGTTAATACAGTATACGAGTCACTTGTAACTACAGTATACGTGTAACATGTAACTACAGTATACAAGTCACTTGTAACTACAGTAAACGAGTCACTTGTAACTACTGAATACAAGAAACATGTATGAACAGTATACGAGTTACTTGCAACAACAATAAACGAGTCATTTGTAACTACAGTATACGACTTACTCGTAACTACAGTATACGAGTTACTCGTTACAACAGTATACGAGTAACTTGTAACTACAGATTACGAGTCACTTGTAACAACTGAATACGAGTCACTTGTAACTACAGTATACGAGTCACTTGTAACTACTGTATATGAGTCACTTGTAACTACAGTATACGAGTCACTTGTAACTACAGTAAACGAGTCACTTGTAACTACTGAATACAAGTTACATGTATGAACACTATACGAGTTACTTGCAACAACAATAAACGAGTCCTTTGTAACTACAGTAAACGAGTCATTTGTAACTACAGTATACGAGTAACATGTAACTACAGTATACGAGTTATTTGTTATAACAGTAAACGAGTCACATGTTACTACAGTATACGACTAACTCGTAACTACAGTATACGAGTTACTCGTAACTACAGTATACGAGTTACTCATAAATACAGTATACGAGTAACTCGTAACTTCAGTATACGAGTTACTCGTAACTACAGTATACTAGTAACTTGTAACTACAGATTATGAGTCACTAGTAACAACTGAATACGAGTCACTTGTAACAACATTATACGAGTCACTTGCAACTACAGTATACGAGTTTAACGTAACTACAGTATACGAGTCACTGGTAACTACAGTATACAAGTTAAATGTAACTACAGTATACGGGTAACATGTGACTTTAGTTATTGAGTAACTTGTAACTACAGTATACGAGTTACTCGTAACTACAGTTTACGAGTCAATTGTAACTACAGTATACGAGAAACTTGTCACTACAGATTACGAGTCACTTGTAACAACTGAATACGAGTCACTTGTAACTACAGTATACGAGTCACTTGTAACTACAGTATACGAGTCACTTGTAACTACAGTAAACGAGTCACTTTTAACTACTGAATACAAGTAACATGTATGAACAGTATACGAGTTACTTGCAACAACAAAAAACGAGTCCTTTGTAACTACAGTAAACGAGTCATTTGTAACTACAGTATACGAGTAACATGTAACTACAGTATACGAGTTATTTGTAATAACAGTAAACGAGTCACATGTTACTACAATATACGACTAACTCGTAACTACAGTATACGAGTTACTCGTTACTACAGTATACGAGTTCCTCATAAATACAGTATACGAGTAACTCTTAACTTCAGTATACGAGTTACTCGTAACTACAGTATACGAGTAACTTGTAACTACAGATTACGAGTCACTTGTAACAACTGAATACGAGTCACTTGTGACTACCGTATACGAGTCACTTGTAACTACAGTATACGAGTTACTCGTAACTACAGTACACGAGTCATTTGTAACTTCAATATAAGACTTACTCGTAACTACAGTATACGAGTAACTTTTAACTTCAGTATACGACTAACTCGTAACTACAGTATACGGAATACTCGAAAATACAGTATACGAGTCACTTGTAACTACAGTATACGAGTAACATGTAACTACAATATACGAGTAACTTGTAACACCAGTATAAAAGTAACATGTAACTATAGAATACGAGTCACTTGTAACTACAGTATACGAGTCACTTGTAACTACAGTATACCAGTCACTTGAAACTACAGTATACGAGTAACATGTAACTACAGTATACAAGTCACTTCTAACTACAGTATACGAGTCACTTGTAACTACAGAATACGAGTAACTTGTAACTACAGTATACGAGTCACTTGTAACTACAGAATACGAGTAACTTGTAACTACATTATACAAGTAACTTGTGACTACATTATACGAGTAAATTGTAACTTTAGTATACGAGTTACTTGTAACTACAGTATACGAGTCACTTGTAAACTCAGAATACGAGTAACATGTAACTTCAGTATACGACTTAATCGTAACTACAGTATACGAGTTACTCGTAACTACAGTATACGAGAAACATGTAACTACAGTATACGAGTAACTTGTTACTACAGTAAACGAGTAAATTGTAACTACAGTATACGAGTAACTTGTAACTACAGTACACAAGTAACTTGTAACTACAGTATACGAGTCACTTGTAAATTCAGAATACGAGAAACATGTAACTTCAGTATACGACTTAAACGTAACTACAGTATACGAGTAACTCGTAACTACAGTATACGAATCACTTGTTAATACAGAATACGACTAAAATGTTACTAC
The DNA here is from genome assembly GCA_027580185.1 of Tuta absoluta. NCBI lineage: Eukaryota > Metazoa > Arthropoda > Insecta > Lepidoptera > Gelechiidae > Tuta > Tuta absoluta. The sequence continues at coordinate 4,713,173 of JAQAHW010000035.1, read as the reverse complement.
AGTATACGAATTACTCGTAACTACAGTATACGAGTCACTTGTAACTACAGTATACGAGTAACATGTAACTACAATATACGACTTCCTCGTAACTACAGTATACGAGTAACTTTTAACTTCAGTATACGACTTACTCGAACAGTATACGAGTAACTTGTAACTACAGTATTCGAGTAACTTGTAATTACAATATACGAGTAACTTGTAACTACAGTATAAAAGTAATATGTAACTACAGAATACGAGTCACTTGTAACTACAGTATACGAGTAACTTGTAACTACAGTATACGAGTCACTTGTAACTACAGTATACGAGTAACTTGTGACTACAGTATACGAGTAACTTTTAACTTTAGTGTACGAGTCACTTGTAAATTCAGAATACGAGAAACATGTCACTTCAGTATACGACTTAATCGTAACTACAGTATACGAGTAACTCGTAACTACAGTATACGAGTCACTTGTTACTACAGAATACGACTAAAATGTAACTACAGTATACGAATCACTCGTAACTACAGTATACGAGTCACTTGAAACTACAGTATACGAGTAACATGTAACTACAATATACGACTAACTTGTAACTACAGTATACGAGTAACTTTTAACTTCAGTATACGACTAACTCGTAACTACAGTATACGAGTAACTCGTTAATACAGTATACGAGTCACTTGTAACTACAGTATACGAGTAACATGTAACTACAGTATACGAGTCACTTGTAACTACAGTAATCGAGTCACTTGTAACTACTGAATACAAGTAACATGTATGAACAGTAAACGAGTTACTTGCAACAACAATAAACGAGTCATTTGTAACTACAGTATACGACTTACTCGTAACTACAGTATACGAGTTACTCGTTACAACAGTATACGAGTAACTTGTAACTACAGATTACGAGTCACTTGTAACAACTGAATACGAGTCACTTGTAACTACATTATACGAGTCACTTGCAACTACAGTATACGAGTTTAACGTAACTACAGTATACGAGTCACTGGTAACTACAGTATACAAGTTTAATGTAACTACAGTATACGGGTAACATGTGACTTTAGTTATTGAGTAACTTGTAACTACAGTATACGAGTTACTCGTAACTACAGTTTACGAGTCAATTGTAACTACAGTATACGAGAAACTTGTAACTACAGATTACGAGTCACTTGTAACAACTGAATACGAGTCACTTGTAACTACAGTATACGAGTCACTTGTAACTACAGTAAACGAGTCACTTGTAACTACTGAACACAAGTAACATGTATGAACAGTATACGAGTTACTTGCAACAACAATAAACGAGTCATTTGTAACTACAGTAAACGAGTTATTTGTAACAACAGTATACGAGTAACATGTAACTACAGTATACGAGTAACTTGTAACTTCTGTATACGACGAACACGTAACTACAGTATACGAGTGACTCGTAACTACAGTATACGAGTTACTCATAAATACAGTATACGAGTAACTCGTAACTTCAGTATACGAGTTACTCGTAACTACAGTATACGAGTCACTTGTAACTACAGTTTACGAGTAACTTGTAACTACAGTATACGAGTAACATGTAACTACATCATACGAGTAACTTGTAACTACAGTGTACAAGTAACTTGTAACTTCAGTATACGAGTTACTTGTAACTACAGTATACGAGTCAATTGTACCTACATTATACAAGGCACTTGTAACTACAGTATACGACTTGAATGTAACTACAGTATACGAGTAACGTGTAACTACAGTATACGAGTCACTTGTAACTACAGTATACGAGTAACTTGTAACTACAGTATACGAGTAACTTGTATCTACAGTTTACGAGTCACTTGTAACTACAGTATACGAGTAAATTGGACGTACAGTATACGAGTAACGTGTAACTACAGTATACGAGTAACTTGTATTTACAGTATACGAGTAACTTGTAACTTCTGTATACGACGATCTCGTAACTACAGTATACGAGTAACGTGTAACTACAGTATACGAGTAACATGTAACTACAGTATACGAGTAACTTATAACTACAGTATACGAGTAACATGTAACTACAGTATACGAGTAACTTGTAACTACAGTATACGAGTAACTTGTAACTTCAGTATACGAGTAACTTGTAACTACAGTATACGAGTCACTTGTAACTACATTATACAAGTCACTTGTAACTACAGTATAGGACTTGAATGTAACTACAGTATACGAGTAACGTGTAACTACAGTATACGAGTCACTTGTAACTACAGTATACGAGTAAATTGGACGTACAGTATACGAGTAACGTGTAGCTACAGTATACGAGTAACTTGTATTTACAGTATACGAGTAACTTGTAACTTCTGTATACGACGATCTCGTAACTACAGTATACGAGTAACGTGTAACTACAGTATACGAGTAACATGTAACTTCAGTATACGAGTTACATGTAACTACAGTATACGAGTAACTTATAACTACAGTATACGAGTAACATGTAACTACAGTATACGAGTAACTTGTAACTACAGTATACGAGTAACTTGTAACTACAGTATACGAGTAACTTGTATCTACAGTTTACGAGTCACTTGTAACTACAGTATACGAGTAAATTGGACGTACAGTATACAAGTAACGTGTAACAACAGTATACGAATAACTTGTATTTACAGTATACGAGTAACTTGTAACTTCTGTATACGACGAACTCGTAACTACAGTATACGAGTAACGTGTAACTACAGTATACGAGTTATTTGTTATAACAGTAAACGAGTCACATGTTACTACAGTATACGACTAACTCGTAACTACAGTATACGAGTTACTCGTAACTACAGTATACGAGTTACTCATAAATACAGTATACGAGTAACTCGTAACTTCAGTATACGAGTTACTCGTAACTACAGTATACTAGTAACTTGTAACTACAGATTATGAGTCACTTGTAACAACTGAATACGAGTCACTTGTAACTACAGTATACGAGTTTAACGTAACTACAGTATACGAGTCACTGGTAACTACAGTATACAAGTTAAATGTAACTACAGTATACGGGTAACATGTGACTTTAGTTATTGAGTAACTTGTAACTACAGTATACGAGTTACTCGTTACTACAGTTTACGAGTCAATTGTAACTACAGTATACGAGAAACTTGTAACTACAGATTACGAGTCACTTGTAACAACTGAATTCGAGTCACTTGTAACTACAGTATACGAGTCACTTGTAACTACAGTATACGAGTCACTTGTAACTACAGTAAACGAGTCACTTGTAACTACTGAATACAAGTAACATGTATGAACAGTATACGAGTTACTTGCAACAACAAAAAACGAGTCCTTTGTAACTACAGTAAACGAGTCATTTGTAACTACAGTATTTGAGTAACATGTAACTACAGTATACGAGTTATTTGTAATAACAGTAAACGAGTCACATGTTACTACAATATACGACTAACTCGTAACTACAGTATACGAGTTACTCGTTACTACAGTATACGAGTTCCTCATAAATACAGTATACGAGTAACTCATAACTTCAGTATACGAGTTACTCGTAACTACAGTATACGAGTAACTTGTAACTACAGATTACGAGTCACTTGTAACAACTGAATACGAGTCACTTGTGACTACCGTATACGAGTCACTTGTAACTACAGTATACGAGTTACTCGTAACTACAGTATACATGTAACTTGTGACTACATTATACGAGTGAATTGTAACTTAAGTATACGAGTAACTTGTAACTACAGTATACGAGTCACTTGTTAACTCAGAATACGAGTAACATGTAACTTCAGTATACGACTTAATCGTAACTACAGTATACGAGTTACTCGTAACTACAGTATACGAGAAACATGTAACTACAGTATACGAGTAACTTGTTACTACAGTAAACAAGTAAATTGTAACTACAGTATACGAGTAACTTGTAACTACAGTACACAAGTAACTTGTAACTACAGTATACGAGTCACTTGTAAATTCAGAATACGAGAAACATGTAACTTCAGTATACGACTTAATCGTTACTACAGTATACGAGTAACTCGTAACTACAGTATACGAATCACTTGTTAATACAGAATACGACTAAAATGTTACTACAGTATACGAATTACTCGTAACTACAGTATACGAGTCACTTGTAACTACAGTATACGAGTAACATGTAACTACAATATACGACTTACTCGTAACTACAGTATACGAGTGACTTTTAACTTCAGTATACGACTTACTCGAACAGTATACGAACAGTATACGAGTAACTTGTAACTACAGTATTCGAGTAACTTGTAATTACAATATACGAGTAACTTGTAACTACAGTATAAAAGTAACATGTAACTACAGAATACGAGTCACTTGTAACTACAGTATACGAGTAACTTGTAACTACAGTATACGAGTCACTTGTAACTACAGTATACGAGTAACTTGTGACTACAGTATACGAGTAATTTTTAACTTTAGTGTACGAGTCACTTGTAAATTCAGAATACGAGAAACATGTAACTTCAGTATACGACTTAATCGTAACTACAGTATACGAGTAACTCGTAACTACAGTATACGAGTCACTTGTTACTACAGAATACGACTAAAATGTAACTACAGTATACGAATCACTCGTAACTACAGTATACGAGTCACTTGTAACTACAGTATACGAGTAACATGTAACTACAATATACGACTAACTTGTAACTACAGTATACGAGTAACTTTTAACTTCAGTATACGACTAACTCGTAACTACAGTATACGAGTAACTCGTTAATACAGTATACGAGTCACTTGTAACTACAGTTTACGAGTAACATGTAACTACAGTATACGAGTCACTTGTAACTACAGTAATCGAGTCACTTGTAACTACTGAATACAAGTAACATGTATGAACAGTAAACGAGTTACTTGCAACAACAATAAACGAGTCATTTGTAACTACAGTATACGACTTACTCGTAACTACAGTATACGAGTTACTCGTTACAACAGTATACGAGTAACTTGTAACTACAGATTACGAGTCACTTGTAACAACTGAATACGAGTCACTTGTAACTACATTATACGAGTCACTTGCAACAACAGTATACGAGTTTAACGTAACTACAGTATACGAGTCACTGGTAACTACAGTATACAAGTTTAATGTAACTACAGTATACGGGTAACATGTGACTTTAGTTATTGAGTAACTTGTAACTACAGTATACGAGTTACTCGTAACTACAGTTTACGAGTCAATTGTAACTACAGTATACGAGAAACTTGTAACTACAGATTACGAGTCACTTGTAACAACTGAATACGAGTCACTTGTAACTACAGTATACGAGTCACTTGTAACTACAGTAAACGAGTCACTTGTAACTACTGAACACAAGTAACATGTATGAACAGTATACGAGTTACTTGCAACAACAATAAACGAGTCATTTGTAACTACAGTAAACGAGTTATTTGTAACAACAGTATACGAGTAACATGTAACTACAGTATACGAGTAACTTGTAACTTCTGTATACGACGAACACGTAACTACAGTATACGAGTGACTCGTAACTACAGTAAACGAGTTACTCATAAATACAGTATACGAGTAACTCGTAACTTCAGTTTTCGAGTTACTCGTAACTACAGTATACGAGTAACTTGTAACTACAGATTACGAGTCACTTGTAACAACTGAATACGAGTCACTTGTAACTACCGTATACGAGTCACTTGTAACTACAGTATACGAGTTACTCGTAACTACAGTATACGAGTCATTTGTAACTTCAATATAAGACTAATTCGTAACTACAGTATACGAGTAACTTTTAACTTCAGTATACGACTAACTCGTAACTACAGTATACGGGTTACTCGAAAATACAGTATACAAGTCACTTGTAACTAAAGTATACGAGTAACATGTAACTACAATATACGAGTAACTTGTAACTACAGTATAAAAGTAACATGTAACTATAGAATACGAGTTACTTGTAACTACAGTATACGAGTCACTTGTAACTACAGTATACCAGTCACTTGAAACAACAGTATACGAGTAACATGTAACTACAGTATACGATTCACTTCTAACTACAGTATACGAGTCACTTGTAACTACAGAATACGAGTAACTTGTAACTACAGTATACAAGTAACTTGTGACTACAGTATACGAGTAAATTGTAACTTTAGTATACGAGTAACTTGTAACTACAGTATACGAGTCACTTGTAAACTCAGAATACGAGTAACATGTAACTTCAGTATACGACTTTATCGTAACTACAGTATACGAGTTACTCATAACTACAGTATACGAGAAACATGTAACTACAGTATACGAGTAACTTGTTACTACAGTAAACGAGTTAATTGTAACTACAGTATACGAGTAACTTGTAACTACAGTACACAAGTAACTTGTAACTACAGTATACGAGTCACTTGTAAATTCAGAATACGAGAAAAATGTTACTTCAGTATACGACTTAATCATAACTACAGTATACGAGTCACTTGTTAATACAGAATACGACTAAAATGTTACTACAATATACGAATTACTCGTAACTACAATATACGAGTCACTTGTAACTACAGTATACGAGTGACATGTAACTACAATATACGACTAACTCGTAACTACAGTATACGAGTAACTTTTAACTTCAGTATACGACTAACTTGAACAGTATACGAACAGTATACGAGTAACTTGTAACTACAGTATTCGAGTAACTTGTAATTACAGTATTCGAGTAACTCGTAACAACAGTATACGAGTCACTTGTAAATACAGTATACGAGTAATATGTAACTACAGTATACGAGTAACTTGTAACAACAGTAAAAGAGTCACTTGTAACTACAGTATACGACTTTCTAGTAACTACAGTATACGAGTTACGAGTTACCACAGTATACGAGTTACTTGTAACTACAGATAACGAGTTACTTGTAACAACTAAATACGAGTAACTTGTAACTACAGTAAAAGAGTCACTTGTAACTACAGTATACGAGTCACTTGTTACTACAGTATACAACTTAAATGTAACTACAGTATACGAGTAACGTGTAACTACAGTAAACGAGTCACTTGTAACAACAGTATACGAGTCACTTGTAACTACAGTATACGAGTAACATGTAACTACAATATAAGACTAACTCGTTACCACAGTATACGAGTAACTTGTTACTACAGTTTACGAGTCCCTTTTAACTACAGTATACGAGTTAAATGTAACTACAGTGTACGAGTAACTTGTAACTACAGAATTCGAGTAACTCGTTACAACAGTATACGAGTCACTGATAACTACAGTATACGAGTAACATGTAACTACAGTATACGACTTACTCGTAACTACAGTATACGAGTAACTCGTAACTACAGTATACGAGTAACTTGTAACTACAGATTACGAGTCACTTGTAACAACTGAATACGAGTCACTTGTAACTACAGTATACGAGTCACTTGTAACTACAGTATACGAGTTACTCGTAACTACAGTGTACGAGTCACTTGTAACTACAGTATACGAGTATCATGTAACTACAATATACGACTAACTTGTAACTACAGTATACGAGTAACTTTTAACTACAGTATACGAGTCACTTGTAACTACAGTATACGAGTAACATGTAACTACAATATACGAATAACTCGTAACTACAGTATACGAGTAACTTTAAACTTCAGTATACAACTAACCCGTAGCTACAGTATACGGGTTACTCGTAAATACAGTATACGAGTCACTTGTAACTACAGTATACAAGTAACTTGTAACTACAGTATAAAAGTAACATGTTACTACAGAAAACGAGTCACTTGTAACTACAGTATACGAGTAACTCGTAACTACAGTATACGAGTCACTTGTAACTACAGTATACGAGTAACTTGTGACTACAGTATACGAGTCACTTGTAAATTCAGAATACGAGAAACATTTAACTTTAGTATACGACTTAATTGTAACTACAGTATACGAGTAACTCGTAACTACAGTATACGAGTCACTTGTTAACACAGAATACGACTAAAATGTTACTACAGTATACGAATTACTCGTAACTACAGTATACGAGTATCATGTAACTACAATATACGACTAACTTGTAACTACAGTATACGAGTAACTTTTAACTTCAGTATACGACTAACTCGAACAGTATACGAACAGTATACGAGTCACTTGTAACTACAGTATACGAGTTACTCGTAACTACTAGTAACTTGTAACTACAGATTATGAGTCACTTGTAACAACTGAATACGAGTCACTTGTAACTACATTATACGAGTCACTTGCAACTAAAGTATACGAGTTTAACGTAACTACAGTATACGAGTCACTGGTAACTACAGTATACAAGTTAAATGTAACTACAGTATACGGGTAACATGTGACTTTAGTTATTGAGTAACTTGTAACTACAGTATACGAGTTACTCGTAACTACAGTTTACGAGTCAATTGTAACTACAGTATACGAGAAACTTGTAACTACAGATTACGAGTCACTTGTAACAACTGAATACGAGTCACTTGTAACTACAGTATACGAGTCACTTGTAACTACAGTATACGAGTCACTTGTAACTACAGTAAACGAGTCACTTGTAACTACTGAATACAAGTAACATGTATGAACAGTATACGAGTTACTTGCAACAACAATAAACGAGTCCTTTGTAACTACAGTAAACGAGTCATTTGTAACTACAGTATACGAGTAACATGTAACTACAGTATACGAGTTATTTGTAATAACAGTAAACGAGTCACATGTTACTACAGTATACGACTAACTCGTAACTACAGTATACGAGTTCCTCATAAATACAGTATACGAGTAACTCTTAACTTCAGTATACGAGTAACTCGTAACTACAGTATACGAGTAACTTGTAACTACAGATTACGAGTCACTTGTAACAACTGAATACGAGTCACTTGTAACTACAGTATACGAGTCACTTGTAACTACAGTATACGAGTTACTCGTAACTACAGTATACGAGTCACTTGTAACTACAGTATACGAGTATCATGTAACTACAATATACGACTAACTCGTAACTACAGTATACCAGTAACTTTTAACTTCAATATAAAACTTAACCCTAGCAACAGTATACGGGTTACTCGTAAATACAGTATACGAGTCACTTGAAACTACAGTATACGAGTAACATGTAACTACAATATACGAGTAACTTGTAACTACAGTATAAAAGTAACATGTAACTACAAAATACGAGTCACTTGTAACTACAGTATACGAGTAACTTGTAACTACAGTAAACGAGTCACTTGTAACTACAGTATACGAGTAACTTGTGACTACAGTATACGAGTAACTTTTAACTACAGTGTACGAGTCACTTGTAAATTCAAAATACGAGAAACATGTAACTTCAGTATACGACTTAATCGTAACTACAGTATACGAGTAACTCGTAACTACAGTATACGAGTCACTTGTTACTACAGAATACGACTAAAATGTAACTACAGTATACGAATTACTCGTAACTACAGTATACGAGTCACTTGTAACTACAGTATACGAGTAACATGTAACTACAATATACGACTAACTTGTAACTACAGTATACGAGTAACTTTTAACTTCAGTATACGACTAACTCGTAACTACAGTATACGAGTAACTCGTTAATACAGTATACGAGTCACTTGTAACTACAGTATACGTGTAACATGTAACTACAGTATACAAGTCACTTGTAACTACAGTAAACGAGTCACTTGTAACTACTGAATACAAGAAACATGTATGAACAGTATACGAGTTACTTGCAACAACAATAAACGAGTCATTTGTAACTACAGTATACGACTTACTCGTAACTACAGTATACGAGTTACTCGTTACAACAGTATACGAGTAACTTGTAACTACAGATTACGAGTCACTTGTAACAACTGAATACGAGTCACTTGTAACTACAGTATACGAGTCACTTGTAACTACTGTATATGAGTCACTTGTAACTACAGTATACGAGTCACTTGTAACTACAGTAAACGAGTCACTTGTAACTACTGAATACAAGTTACATGTATGAACACTATACGAGTTACTTGCAACAACAATAAACGAGTCCTTTGTAACTACAGTAAACGAGTCATTTGTAACTACAGTATACGAGTAACATGTAACTACAGTATACGAGTTATTTGTTATAACAGTAAACGAGTCACATGTTACTACAGTATACGACTAACTCGTAACTACAGTATACGAGTTACTCGTAACTACAGTATACGAGTTACTCATAAATACAGTATACGAGTAACTCGTAACTTCAGTATACGAGTTACTCGTAACTACAGTATACTAGTAACTTGTAACTACAGATTATGAGTCACTAGTAACAACTGAATACGAGTCACTTGTAACAACATTATACGAGTCACTTGCAACTACAGTATACGAGTTTAACGTAACTACAGTATACGAGTCACTGGTAACTACAGTATACAAGTTAAATGTAACTACAGTATACGGGTAACATGTGACTTTAGTTATTGAGTAACTTGTAACTACAGTATACGAGTTACTCGTAACTACAGTTTACGAGTCAATTGTAACTACAGTATACGAGAAACTTGTCACTACAGATTACGAGTCACTTGTAACAACTGAATACGAGTCACTTGTAACTACAGTATACGAGTCACTTGTAACTACAGTATACGAGTCACTTGTAACTACAGTAAACGAGTCACTTTTAACTACTGAATACAAGTAACATGTATGAACAGTATACGAGTTACTTGCAACAACAAAAAACGAGTCCTTTGTAACTACAGTAAACGAGTCATTTGTAACTACAGTATACGAGTAACATGTAACTACAGTATACGAGTTATTTGTAATAACAGTAAACGAGTCACATGTTACTACAATATACGACTAACTCGTAACTACAGTATACGAGTTACTCGTTACTACAGTATACGAGTTCCTCATAAATACAGTATACGAGTAACTCTTAACTTCAGTATACGAGTTACTCGTAACTACAGTATACGAGTAACTTGTAACTACAGATTACGAGTCACTTGTAACAACTGAATACGAGTCACTTGTGACTACCGTATACGAGTCACTTGTAACTACAGTATACGAGTTACTCGTAACTACAGTACACGAGTCATTTGTAACTTCAATATAAGACTTACTCGTAACTACAGTATACGAGTAACTTTTAACTTCAGTATACGACTAACTCGTAACTACAGTATACGGAATACTCGAAAATACAGTATACGAGTCACTTGTAACTACAGTATACGAGTAACATGTAACTACAATATACGAGTAACTTGTAACACCAGTATAAAAGTAACATGTAACTATAGAATACGAGTCACTTGTAACTACAGTATACGAGTCACTTGTAACTACAGTATACCAGTCACTTGAAACTACAGTATACGAGTAACATGTAACTACAGTATACAAGTCACTTCTAACTACAGTATACGAGTCACTTGTAACTACAGAATACGAGTAACTTGTAACTACAGTATACGAGTCACTTGTAACTACAGAATACGAGTAACTTGTAACTACATTATACAAGTAACTTGTGACTACATTATACGAGTAAATTGTAACTTTAGTATACGAGTTACTTGTAACTACAGTATACGAGTCACTTGTAAACTCAGAATACGAGTAACATGTAACTTCAGTATACGACTTAATCGTAACTACAGTATACGAGTTACTCGTAACTACAGTATACGAGAAACATGTAACTACAGTATACGAGTAACTTGTTACTACAGTAAACGAGTAAATTGTAACTACAGTATACGAGTAACTTGTAACTACAGTACACAAGTAACTTGTAACTACAGTATACGAGTCACTTGTAAATTCAGAATACGAGAAACATGTAACTTCAGTATACGACTTAAACGTAACTACAGTATACGAGTAACTCGTAACTACAGTATACGAATCACTTGTTAATACAGAATACGACTAAAATGTTACTACAGTATACGAATTACTCGTAACTACAGTATACGAGTCACTTGTAACTACAGTATACGAGTAACATGTAACTACAATATACGACTTCCTCGTAACTACAGTATACGAGTAACTTTTAACTTCAGTATACGACTTACTCGAACAGTATACGAGTAACTTGTAACTACAGTATTCGAGTAACTTGTAATTACAATATACGAGTAACTTGTAACTACAGTATAAAAGTAATATGTAACTACAGAATACGAGTCACTTGTAACTACAGTATACGAGTAACTTGTAACTACAGTATACGAGTCACTTGTAACTACAGTATACGAGTAACTTGTGACTACAGTATACGAGTAACTTTTAACTTTAGTGTACGAGTCACTTGTAAATTCAGAATACGAGAAACATGTCACTTCAGTATACGACTTAATCGTAACTACAGTATACGAGTAACTCGTAACTACAGTATACGAGTCACTTGTTACTACAGAATACGACTAAAATGTAACTACAGTATACGAATCACTCGTAACTACAGTATACGAGTCACTTGAAACTACAGTATACGAGTAACATGTAACTACAATATACGACTAACTTGTAACTACAGTATACGAGTAACTTTTAACTTCAGTATACGACTAACTCGTAACTACAGTATACGAGTAACTCGTTAATACAGTATACGAGTCACTTGTAACTACAGTATACGAGTAACATGTAACTACAGTATACGAGTCACTTGTAACTACAGTAATCGAGTCACTTGTAACTACTGAATACAAGTAACATGTATGAACAGTAAACGAGTTACTTGCAACAACAATAAACGAGTCATTTGTAACTACAGTATACGACTTACTCGTAACTACAGTATACGAGTTACTCGTTACAACAGTATACGAGTAACTTGTAACTACAGATTACGAGTCACTTGTAACAACTGAATACGAGTCACTTGTAACTACATTATACGAGTCACTTGCAACTACAGTATACGAGTTTAACGTAACTACAGTATACGAGTCACTGGTAACTACAGTATACAAGTTTAATGTAACTACAGTATACGGGTAACATGTGACTTTAGTTATTGAGTAACTTGTAACTACAGTATACGAGTTACTCGTAACTACAGTTTACGAGTCAATTGTAACTACAGTATACGAGAAACTTGTAACTACAGATTACGAGTCACTTGTAACAACTGAATACGAGTCACTTGTAACTACAGTATACGAGTCACTTGTAACTACAGTAAACGAGTCACTTGTAACTACTGAACACAAGTAACATGTATGAACAGTATACGAGTTACTTGCAACAACAATAAACGAGTCATTTGTAACTACAGTAAACGAGTTATTTGTAACAACAGTATACGAGTAACATGTAACTACAGTATACGAGTAACTTGTAACTTCTGTATACGACGAACACGTAACTACAGTATACGAGTGACTCGTAACTACAGTATACGAGTTACTCATAAATACAGTATACGAGTAACTCGTAACTTCAGTATACGAGTTACTCGTAACTACAGTATACGAGTAACTTGTAACTACAGATTACGAGTCACTTGTAACAACTGAATACGAGTCACTTGTAACTACCGTATACGAGTCACTTGTAACTACAGTATACGAGTTATTCGTAACTACAGTATACGAGTCATTTGTAACTTCAATATAAGACTAATTCGTAACTACAGTATACGAGTAACTTTTAACTTCAGTATACGACTAACTCGTAACTACAGTATACGGATTTCTCGAAAATACAGTATACAAGTCACTTGTAACTACAGTATACGAGTAACATGTAACTACAATATACGAGTAACTTGTAACTACAGTTTAAAAGTAACATGTAACTATTGAATACGAGTTACTTGTAACTACAGTATACGAGTCACTTGTAACTACAGTATACCAGTCACTTGAAACAACAGTATACGAGTAACATGTAACTACAGTATACGAGTCACTTCTAACTACAGTATACGAGTCACTTGTAACTACAGAATACGAGTTACTTGTAACTACAGTATACGAGTCACTTGTAACTACAGAATACGAGTAACTTGTAACTACAGTATACAAGTAACTTGTGACTAAAGTATACGAGTAAATTGTAACTTTAGAATACGAGTAACTTGTAACTACAGTATACGAGTCACTTCTAAACTCAGAATACGAGTAACATGTAACTTCAGTATACGACTTAATCGTAACTACAGTATACGAGTTACTCATAACTACAGTATACGAGAAACATGTAACTACAGTATACGACTAACTTGTTACTACAGTAAACGAGTAAATTGTAACTACAGTATACGAGTAACTTGTAACTACAGTACACAAGTAACTTGTAACTACAGTATACGAGTCACTTGTAAATTCAGAATACGAGAAAAATGTTACTTCAGTATACGACTTAATCGTAACTACAGTATACGAGTCACTTGTTAATACAGAATACGACTAAAATGTTACTACAATATACGAATTACTCGTAACTACAGTATACGAGTCACTTGTAACTACAGTATACGAGTGACATGTAACTACAATATACGACTAACTCGTAACTACAGTATACGAGTAACTTTTAACTTCAGTATACGACTTACTCGAACAGTATACGAACAGTATACGAGTAACTTGTAACTACAGTATTCGAGTAACTTGTAATTACAGTATTCGAGTAACTCGTAACAACAGTATACGAGTCACTTGTAAATACAGTATACGAGTAATATGTAACTACAGTATACGAAAAACTTGTAACAACAGTAAAAGAGTCACTTGTAACTACAGTATACGACTTTCTAGTAACTACAGTATACGAGTTACGAGTTACCACAGTATACGAGTTACTTGTAACTACAGATAACGAGTTACTTGTAACAACTGAATACGAGTAACTTGTAACTACAGTAAAAGAGTCACTTGTAACTACAGTATACGAGTCACTTGTTACTACAGTATACAACTTAAATGTAACTACAGTATACGAGTAACGTGTAACTACAGTAAACGAGTCTTTTGTAACAACAGTATACGAGTCACTTGTAACTACAGTATACGAGTAACATGTAACTACAATATAAGACTAACTCGTTACCACAGTATACGAGTAACTTGTTACTACAGTTTACGAGTCCCTTTTAACTACAGTATACGAGTTAAATGTAACTACAGTGTACGAGTAACTTGTAACTACAGAATTCGAGTAACTCGTTACAACAGTATACGAGTCACTGATAACTACAGTATACGAGTAACATGTAACTACAGTATACGAGTTATTTGTAACAACAGTAAACGAGTCACTTGTAACTACAGTATACGACTTACTCGTAACTACAGTATACGAGTTACTCGTAACTACAGTATACGAGTAACTTGTAACTACAGATTACGAGTCACTTGTAACAACTGAATACGAGTCACTTGTAACTACAGTATACGAGTCACTTGTAACTACAGTATACGAGTTACTCGTAACTACAGTATACGAGTCACTTGTAACTACAGTATACGAGTATCATGTAACTACAATATACGACTAACTCGTAACTACAGTATACGAGTAACTTTTAACTTCAGTATACAACTAACCCCTAGCTACAGTATACGAGTTACTCGTAAATACAGTATACGAGTCACTTGAAACTACAGTATACGAGTAACATGTAACTACAATATACGAGTAACTTGTAACTACAGTATAAAAGTAACATGTAACTACAGAATACGAGTCACTTGTAACTACAGTATACGAGAAACATGTAACTACAATATACGACTAACTAAAGTTTCATGTTACCCGTATACTGTAAATGTAACTACAGTATACGGGTAACATGTAACTTTAGTTATTGAGTTACTTGTAACTACAGTATACGAGTTACTCGTAACTACAGTTTACGAGTCACTTGTAACTACAGTATACGAGAAACTTGTAACTACAGTACACGAATCACTTGTAACAACAGTATACGAGTCACTTGTAACTACAGAATACGAGTAACTTGTAACTACAGTATAAAAGTAACATGTAACTATAGAATACGAGTAACTTGTAACTACAGTATACGAGTCACTTGTAACTACAGTATACCAGTCACTTGAAACAACAGTATACAAGTAACATGTAACTACAGTATACGAGTCACTTCTAACTACAGTATACGAGTCACTTGTAACTACAGAATACGAGTTACTTGTAACTACAGTATACGAGTCACTTGTAACTACAGAATACGAGTAACTTGTAACTACAGTATACAAGTAACTTGTGACTACAGTATACGAGTAAATTGTAACTTTAGTATACGAGTAACTTGTAACTACAGTATACGAGTCACTTGTAAACTCAGAATACGAGTAACATGTAACTTCAGTATACGACTTAATCGTAACTACAGTATACGAGTTACTCATAACTACAGTATACGAGAAACATGTAACTACAGTATACGAGTAACTTGTTACTACAGTAAACGAGTAAATTGTAACTACAGTATACGAGTAACTTGTAACTACAGTACACAAGTAACTTGTAACTACAGTATACGAGTCACTTGTAAATTCAGAATACGAGAAAAATGTTACTTCAGTATACGACTTAATCGTAACTACAGTATACGAGTCACTTGTTTATACAGAATACGACTAAAATGTTACTACAATATACGAATTACTCGTAACTACAGTATACGAGTCACTTGTAACTACAGTATACGAGTGACATGTAACTACAATATACGACTAACTTGTTACTACAGTATACGAGTAACTTTTAACTTCAGTATACGACTAACTCGAACAGTATACGAACAGTATACGAGTAACTTGTAACTACAGTATTCGAGTAACTTGTAATTACAGTATTCGAGTAACTCGTAACAACAGTATACGAGTCACTTGTAAATACAGTATACGAGTAATATGTAACTACAGTATACGAGTAACTTGTAACAACAGTAAAAGAGTCACTTGTAACTACAGTATACGACTTTCTAGTAACTACAGTATACGAGTTACGAGTTACCACAAACTCAAACTCAAACTCAAAAGCTTTTATTGTAAGAATGTGGTAATACAAGATGATTTGATTTATTTACATAGGCTCTCACAATCCACCCAACATGGGCATACAATAATAATAAGAAAAACTTGCATTGGTAAATTGATTTGATTACATGCATTCAATACACAAAAATTACAAGGCTCAAAACACAATAATAAAATGAAATTGTTATAAAAATTGTCAATATAAATTTAAACGTCAAAATTAAATAAAAGATTAAACATGTCATTAGGTAAATACGATTAATAAATAAAATACATAATTATTTGTTATGATCTAAATTTAAATATTCCTTGACACAATAAAACATTTTTTCAAATAACCATTCAGTAATTTTTTTCTTAAATTGAGAAGTAGTGCATTCTTTCAGATGATTGGGTAACTTATTGTAAATTCGAATGGCCATACAAAATGAATTTTCATCGAAAACAAGTACTCTTCCTCGTGGCCGACATAATAGGTCATTCTGTCGCACAGCTCGGCGATGTACAACTATACGCTTTTCGAAATACTCAGGGTGTTCCAAAACAAACATCGCCATTTGCCTGATGTATAAGCATGGTAATGGTAGAACTCTAGTAGCTTTAAATAATGGGCGGCAAGGCTCCAAAAAGTGCGCTCTACAAACAGCTCGAATACATTTTTTCTGGACTATCAAAGCTCTTTCCGCATCTACCGAATTACCCCAGATTAATAAACCATAACTAAGAATGGAAGAGACATATCCATGATATGCTGTCAATGCTATGTCCCTCGAAGCAGTACAGCTTAATGGACGTAAGGCAAATGCAAATTTATTTAGTCTTTCACATACGTTATCTATGTGGGTTTTCCAGCTACAAAACTTGTCTATATAAATACCAAGGAATTTTGTACTGTCAACTTCGTCTAATAGAACATTATTATGGGTTATTTTTAATTCTATGTCAGTACTTCTATATGTCCTAAATTGCATTAATTTTGTCTTTTTTACATTAATTTTTAAATTATTTTTATCAAACCATTTTATTGCCATACCTAATGTGTCAGTAACATCTTGGATTAGTTGTGTAGCATTTTTAGATTGAATTATTAATGTTGTGTCATCAGCAAACATAACGCATTGTTGTCGAATAAAATTAGGCAAGTCGTTCACATAAATCAAGAACAGTAAAGGTCCTAAAATACTGCCCTGTGGGACTCCACACGTATTAAAGTTACATTTGGACCTAAATGAAAGAAGCTCATCGTTTACTATTTTCTGAATTTCCGTACACTGCTGCCGGTTTGCAAGGTAGCTCTCTATCCAACTATATGCTTGTCCCCTTATACCAACCTTATCTAACTTAAGCAAGAGTGTTTGATGGTGCACAAAGTCAAATGCCCTGCTCAAATCCAAAAATACGGCTGCTATTGGATGTTTTTTATTAATTGCCTCAGTTATTCTTTTAACAAGTTCGAAACAAGCTAATGTGGTGGATTTCCCTTTTTGGAATCCATATTGAGCTTTATCCAAAACACTATTGCTTTTAAGAAAATTTACTATTCGCTTGAGTAACGCTTTTTCTATAACCTTTGAGATGACTGGAATCAATGTAATAGGACGGTAGTTGTTCATTGAAAACTTATCATCCTGTTTATATAAGGGCTTGATGATTGCGAGTTTTAGTCGGTCTGGAAATTTACCTTCTTCAAACGATAAATTGATAATATGTGCCAATGGTTTAGCTATTTCTTCTGCACAAAACTTTAAAACTTTGGTGTTGATACCATCGATGCCTACCGCTGAACTGTTATTTAACGACATGATTATACCGAAAACCTCATTTGCATCACATGGAGTAAGAAAGATAGTTTTTGAATTAATTGGAATTTTGTACTCAGTCATGTCAATATCATTAGAATTATTTAAATTATTATTATTACATGGTATGTCATTATTAGTTAAATTGATGAAAAAATCATTAAAAGCTTCAGATATATTTTCTGGATCAGAACACGGAACGTTATCAATGCTTATGGTGTCAATGGTATTAGGGCTAGAACTTTCATCCTTATTATTAATTTCCCAAGTAGCTTTTCCTTTGTTCTTAGCGTTGTCTATAGTTCTTTTATTAGTGATTTGCTGCGCTCTGTTGATGCACTTTCTTAATAACTTTGTGTAGTTACAGTACGTTTTCTTGTTGAGTGTTTTGTTTACACCTTCATGAATATAATTTAAATAAAGTTTTCTCCTACTCTGACATGCTCTCCTCAAACCCTTAGTAAGCCATTTATTGATTTTGCTCTTACTTCTGACCTTTATACGTAAAAACGGAAAACACAATTCGTGCAAAAGGGAAAAAATATCATGAAAATGATTGAAAGCCATGTCAGTATTGGTTTGATCATAAACGTCGGCAAATGTCAATGAGGCTACATGAGATTTAAACAGTTTCATATTATGTGCAGAGTAGTCCCTTTTAGTAACAAAGTATGGTTTAAATTTATGACGCTTAACCGTAAAAGTGATAAATTGTCCCGTCTCATGGTCTGACAAACCAAGCGAAATAACATCAGGCTTAGCTGACTTAATATTGCTCGCAATTTGATCAATACTAGACTTGCCTCGTGTAGGTTTGTTAATGTGACAATTTAGGTTATAGTTACTTAGTATGCTTATCAAATGTGTTACATGCTTGTCCGGTTTCAATATATTAAAGTTCCAGTCACCACTTAAAACCAATTTGTAGCCTTTCTTCTTTTTTGCTAGATAGTCCAGTAGATATTTAAGTTGAATCAAAAATGGTTTTATATATTTAGACTTTGGCACTCTGTATATAGTAACAACAATTAGCTTATGTTGTATGATTTCTACTGCTGAACATTCAAATATGTTTCGTATACTTAGTTGTGTAGCAACATCAAGTGATTTGCATGTTAAATGTTTTTCAACTAAAATACAAGAACCGCCCCCCTTGTACGACGAGAGCAGTATCCGGCCATTTTATATCCAGGCAGCTTTAAATTTTCTTCACTACCCTTAGTGATTAACGTTTCAGTCAGACAGATAATGTCAACGGATTTGCCTTGCGATTTTAAATTAGATAATGCAACCTCAAGAAAGTCTACTTTGTTTAAGACACCCCGAATATTTTGATGCATAATAGTGAAGACATTAGGCTTAACGAAAAAACTGAATAGAATTGTCCAATTTGGGGTCCCGGTCGGAAACTGAACTGTTTACATTTTGATTATCGCAGTAAATCTCTACAGGAAATTGCACTAAAAGTTCACATAAACTTTTGAATATCGTCTCAAAACCTTGTTTATTTACACTTCCAAATTTCGAGAACATGTCATTATTAAAAGATAGGTTAAGATTTGAGTCTAAAATATAGGCGTATTCAAAATTCTTGTTGTCGAAGTACAATAAATTATTAAAAATTTCAATGCGTCGGTTGTAAATGTTACAATGATCATTACATTTTAACGTCGGTAAACAAATTATGACGTTTGTATGCTGAACTTCCATAACTCTTTCTCTTATAAAAACAACTAAGTTAATGGTAATCAGTCGTAATTAAAAAGTCCTTTTCTCCAATGAAAATTATGCAAAAATCACACAACGTAAATGTTGCAAGCTTATTAGGAAGTCCCTCAAAAAGTTGATGTATGCCTCCTCCGGGAGTTAAGTAATGGCACATGTTTGCCTCTGAGCATGTCTGTTTAGTACGGTCAAGCAAGTGATTCTTTTTGTTACTAATCAAACATAGATTGGACTTAATTTTTGACACAGAATATTCAACTCTATCTTTATGATCATGGTTTGTTTTCTTCGAACTATCGCGGTGATGTGATTTCGAGTTGTTGTTTGACGATATTTTTTTTGTCTTCCTTTGGTGCAGGTTTTGGAGTACATTCTCCTGTTTGTTTAAGAGTTTCTGAAAATGAGTAGTTAAGTTTTGGAGTAGCCAGACTCTGTCTCATTTTATGACTTTGCTTTCTAGCAGAACGACGAACAGAATCCTGTACAACAGGTGACCTTGTTGACGTGCAGATGGTCGTCATATGGTCAATTTTTTTCTTGTATGTGTCAACTTTCTTTTTAAGGGTTGAGTTTTCTGACAGAAGAATTTCAATTTGCTCCTCAGCAGATTCATATTCCTTTCTCAAAGCTCTTAGTTTTTTTTCAAGTTCTTCTACGTACAGATGCCCTTTAATGGTATTATTCGGGCAACTTCTATTAAGGTCTTGTGACTGTGCAACTTCGTCATCCGATTCTTCCATATCCGTAGGCAGCGAGCCAAAGGAGTTATCTGTCGAGACGTTGATTATGAATTTCTGGCGCAGAGTGATTGTATCAATAGGTGTTGAAGCCCCAGATGTAGGTGAGATTGTTGTTGGTGTATAGTACTGTTGAGGTGTTTTTGGAAGTTCGGTGCGGGGTACAACTTTATTTAAACATTCTCCACATTTCCACGCAGCTTTTTTCTCTGGTTCCATAATATCATAGAGTTGATCGGAAATGTGCGTGCAGTTAACATGATAAAATTCTTCGCATACCATGCAATTCAAGAAACGTCGGTTAGGTATATCTGTCCCACACTTTTTACAGGTTTTAGTTGTTGCCATTGTATCTCCTCCAAGTTATATTTAAAAAAAGAGGAAAAAAAAAAAAAAAAAAAAAAAGTTTCCGAGGCGAGGTGCGAACTATGATTCCAGCGTACTTCGATCAAACTTCAGTCCACCACTTGTCCACTGCGCCACCGTGACTATATGTTGAGCGGCGAAATTATCGAACGCCTTAGGATGTAGCACATAATCCGGTTCTGGTATCGGTCGTTGAGTTGACTGTCTATGCAGGCAGGCAGACTACCACTGGGTCCAAAGGTCAAATTTGATTTTAAATTTTGTAACTGATGATATAGGTTATTAATTTGTATATGTTTTTAATTATTCACTCTTTATGTAACATTTATGTCTTTTTCACTGTATTATTTGTTAGCACTGTATTATATTTAACTGTAGTTATGATTTGCGTTGTTGTTTTTAGTTTATTATGCAATTATCTTCACCATCTTTTTGTCCTTTGCACTTTAACAATTTTAAATTATTTTCTTCACAAACGATAACATACGTGAATTGAATGTTTTTGAACAATTATCACTAAAAAAAATATAATATTGCGAGAAGTTAACAATTTTAAGAGTTTTTTATCCGGAGAGTCAATGTTTATGCGACGGCAGCGCCATCTCCTTTTCACAGTATACGAGTTACTTGTAACTACAGATAACGAGTTACTTGTAACAACTGAATACGAGTAACTTGTAACTACAGTAAAAGAGTCACTTGTAACTACAGTATACGAGTCACTTGTTACTACAGTATACAACTTAAATGTAACTACAGTATACGAGTAACGTGTAACTACAGTAAACGAGTCACTTGTAACAACAGTATACGAGTCACTTGTAACTACAGTATACGAGTAACATGTAACTACAATATAAGACTAACTCGTTACCACAGTATACGAGTAACTTGTTACTACAGTTTACGAGTCCCTTTTAACTACAGTATACGAGTTAAATGTAACTACAGTGTACGAGTAACTTGTAACTACAGAATTCGAGTAACTCGTTACAACAGTATACGAGTCACTGATAACTACAGTATACGAGTAACATGTAACTACAGTATACGAGTTATTTGTAACAACAGTAAACGAGTCACTTGTAACTACAGTATACGACTTACTCGTAACTACAGTATACGAGTTACTCGTAACTACAGTATACGAGTATCATGTAACTACAATATACGACTAACTCGTAACTTCAGTATACGAGTAACTTTTAACTTCAGTATACAACTAACCCCTAGCTACAGTATACGGGTTACTCGTAAATACAGTATACGAGTCACTTGAAACTACAGTATACGAGTAACATGTAACTACAATATACGAGTAACTTGTAACTACAGTATAAAAGTAACATGTAACTACAAAATACGAGTCACTTGTAACTACAGTATACGAGAAACATGTAACTACAATATACGACTAACTAAAGTTTCATGTTACCCGTATACTGTAAATGTAACTACAGTATACGGGTAACATGTAACTTTAGTTATTGAGTCACTTGTAACTACAGTATACGAGAAACTTGTAACTACAGTACACGAATCACTTGTAACAACAGTATACGAGTCACTTGTAACTACAGAATACGAGTAACTTGTAAATACAGTATACGAGTAACATGTAACTACAGTATACGAGTTATTTGTAACAACAGTAAACGAGTCACTTGTAACTACAGTATACGACTTACTCGTAACTACAGTATACGAGTTACTCGTAACTACAGTATACGAGTAACTTGTAACTACAGATTACGAGTCACTTGTAACAACTGAATACGAGTCACTTGTAACTACAGTATACGAGTAACGTGTAACTACAGTAAACGAGTAACTTGTGATAACAGTATACGAGTAACTTGTAACTACAGTGTAAGAGTCACTTGTAATTACAGAATACGAGTAACTTGTAACTACAGTATACGAGTCACTTGAAACCACAGTATACGAGTGAAATGTAACTACAGTATACGAGTAACTTGTAACTACAGTATACGAGTAACTTGTAACAACAGTAAACGAGTCACTTGTAACTACAGTATACGACTTTCTAGTAACTACAGTATACGAGTTACGAATTACCACAGTATACGAGTTACTTGTAACTACAGATTACGAGTCACTTGTAACAACTGAATACGAGTAACTTGTAACTACAGTAAACGAGTAACTTGTAACTACAGTATACGAGTCACTTGTTACTACAATATACAACTTAAATGTAACTACAGTATACGAGTAACGTGTCACTACAGTAAACGAGTCACTTGTAACTACAGTATACGACTTACTCGTAACTACAGTATACGAGTCACTTGTAACTACAGTATACGAGTAACATGTAACTACAATATACGAGTAACTTGTAACTACAGTATAAAAGTAACATGTAACTACAGTATACGAGTAACTTGTAACTACAGTATACGAGTCACTTATAACTACAGTATACGAGTAACTTGAGACTACAGTATACGAGTAACTTTTAACTACAGTGTACGAGTCACTTGTAAATTCAGAATACGAGAAACATGTAACTTCAGTATACGACTTAATCGTAACTACAGTATACGAGTAACTCGTAACTACAGTATACGAGTTACTCGTAACTACAGTATACGAGTAACTTGTAACTACAGATTACGAGTCACTTGTAACAACTGAATACGAGTCACTTGCAACTACAGTATACGAGTTTAATGTAACTACAGTATACGAGTCACTGGTAACTAGAGTATACAAGTTAAATGTAACTACAGTATACGAGTAACATGTAACTTTAGTTATTGAGTTACTTGTAACTAGAGTATACGAGTTACTCGTAACTACAGTTTACGAGTCACTTGTAACTACAGTATACGAGAAACTTGTAAGTACAGTACACGAATCACTTGTAACAACAGTATACGAGTAACATGTACCTACAGTATACGAGTTATTTGTAACAACAGTAAACGAGTCACTTGTAACTACAGTATACGAGTCACTTGTAACTACAGTATACGAGTAACGTGTAACAACAGTAAACGAGTAACTTGTAATAACAGTATACGAGTAACTTGTAACTACAGTGTAAGAGTCACTTGTAATTACAGAATACGAGAAACATGTAACTACAGTGTACGAGTCACTTGTAACTACAGTAAACGAGTCACTTGTAACTACTGAATACAAGTAACATGTATGAACAGTATACGAGTTACTTGCAACAACAATAAACGAGTCATTTGTAACTACAGTATACGACTTACTCGTAACTACAGTATACGAGTTACTCGTTACAACAGAATACGAGTAACTTGTAACTACAGATTACGAGTCACTTGTAACAACTGAATACGAGTCACTTGTAACTACATTATACGAGTCACTTGCAACTACAGTTTACGAGTTTAATGTAACTACAGTATACAAGTAAAATGTAACTACAGTATACGTGTAACATGTAACTTTAGTTATTGAGTTACTTGTAACTACAGTATACGAGTTACTCGTAACTACAGTTTATGAGTCACTTGTAACTACAGTATACCAGAAACTTGTAACTACAGTACACGAATCACTAGTAACAACAGTATACGAGTCACTTGTAACTACAGAATACGAGTAACTTGTAACTACAGTATACGAGTAACATGTACCTACAGTATACGAGTTATTTGTAACAACAGTAAACGAGTCACTTGTAACTACAGTATACGACTTACTCGTAACTACAGTATACGAGTTACTCGTAACTACAGTATACGAGTAACTTGTAACTACAGATTACGAGTCACTTGTAACAACTGAATACGAGTCACTTGTAACTACAGTATACGAGTAACGTGTAACTACAGTAAACGAGTAACTTGTACTAACAGTATACGAGTAACTTGTAACTACAGTGTAAGAGTCACGTGTAATTACAGAATACGAGTAACTTGTAACTACAGTATACGAGTCACTCGAAACCACCGTATACGAGTTAAATGTAACTACAGTATACGAGTAACGTGTAACTACAGTATTCGAGTAACTTGTAATTACAGTATTCGAGTAACTCGTAACAACAGTATACTAGTCACTTGTAAATACAGTATACGAGTAAAATGTAACAACAGTATACGAGTAACTTGTAACAACAGTAAACGAGTAATTACAGTATACGAGTAACATGTAACTACAATATACGAGTTATTTGTAATAACAGTAAACGAGTCACATGTAACTACAGTATACGACTAACTCGTAACTACAGTATACAAGTTACTCGTAACTACAGTATACGAGTTACTCGTAAATACAGTATACGAGTATCTCGTAACTTCAGTATACGAGTGACTCGTAACTACAGTAAATGAGTAACTTGTAACTACAAATTACGAGTCACTTGTAACAACTGAATACGAGTCACTTGTAACTACCGTATACGAGTCACTTGTAACTACAGTATACGAGTTACTCGTAACTACAGTATACGAGTTATTTGTAACTTCAATATAAGACTTACTCGTAACTACAGTATACGAGTAACTATTAACTTCAGTATACGACTAACTCGTAACTACAGTATACGGGTTACTCGAAAATTCAGTATACGAGTCACTTGTAACTACAGTATACGAGTAACATGTAACTACAATATACGAGTAACTTGTAACTACAGTTTAAAGTAACATGTTACTACAGAATACGAGTCACTTGTAACTACAGTATACGAGTCACTTGTAACTACAGTATACCAGTCACTTGAAACTACTGAATACGAGTAACATGTAACTACAGTATACGAGTCACTTGTAACTACAGTATACGAGTCACTTGTAACTACAGAATACGAGTTACTTGTAACTACAGTATACGAGTCACTTGTAACTACAGAATACGAGTAACTTGTAACTACAGTAAACAAGTAACTTGTGACTACAGTATACGAGTTAATTGTAACTTTAGTATACGAGTAACTTGTAACTACAGTATACGAGTCACTTGTTACTACAGTAAACGAGTAAATTGTAACTACAGTATACGAGTAACTTGTAACTACAGTATACGAGTAACTTAAAACTACAGTATACGAGTCACTTGTTAATTCAGAATACGAGAAACATGTAACTTCAGTATACAACTTAATCGTAACTACAGTATACGAGTCACTCGTAACTACAGTATACGAGTCACTTGTTACTACAGAATACGACTAAAATGTAACTACAGTATACGAATTACTCGTAACTACAGTATACGAGTCACTTGTAACTACAGTATACGAGTAACATGTAACTACAATATACGACTAACTGAAGTTACATGTTACCCGTATACTGTAAATGTAACTACAGTATACGAGTAACATGTAACTACAATATACGAGTTATTTGTAATAACAGTAAACGAGTCACATGTAACTACAGTATACGACTAACTCGTAACTACAGTATACGAGTTACTCGTAACTACAGTATACGAGTTACTCGTAAATACAGTATACGAGTATCTCATAACTTCAGTATACGAGTGACTCGTAACTACAGTATACGAGTAACTTGTAACTACAGATTACGAGTCACTTGTAACAACTGAATACGAGTCACTTGTAACTACCGTATACGAGTCACTTGTAACTACAGTATACGAGTTACTCGTAACTACAGTATACGAGTTATTTGTAACTTCAATATAAGACTAACTCGTAACTACAGTATACGAGTAACTTTTAATTTCAGTATACGACTAACTCGTAACTACAGTATACGGGTTACTCGAAAATACAGTATACGAGTCACTTGTAACTACAGTATACGAGTAACATGTAACTACAATATACGAGTAACTTGTTACTACAGTATAAAAGTAACATGTTACTACAGAATACGAGTCACTTGTAACTACAGTATACGAGTCACTTGTAGTTACAGTATACCAGTCACTTGAAACTACAGTATACGAGTAACATGTAACTACAGTATTCGAGTCACTTGTAACTACAGTATACGAGTCATTTGTAACTACAGAATACGAGTTACTTGTAACTACAGTATACGAGTCAATTGTAACTACAGAATACGAGTAACTTGTAACTACAGTAAACAAGTAACTTGTGACTACAGTATACGAGTAAATTGTAACTTTAGTATACGAGTAACTTGTAACTACAGTATACGAGTCACTTGTTACTACAGTAAACGAGTAAATTGTAACTACAGTATACGAGTAACATGTAACTACAGTATACGAGTAACTTATAACTACAGTATACGAGTCACTTGTAAATTCAGAACACGAGAAACATGTAACTTCAGTATACAACTTAATCGTAACTACAGTATACGAGTCACTCGTAACTACAGTATACGAGTCACTTGTTACTCCAGAATACGACTAAAATGTAACTACAGTATACGAATTACTCGTAACTACAGTATACGAGTCACTTGTAACTACAGTATACGAGTAACATGTAACTACAATATACGACTAACTAAAGTTACATGTTACTCGTATACTGTAAATGTAACTACAGTATACGAGAAACTTGTAACTACAGTACACGAATCACTTGTAACAACAGTATACGAGTCACTTGTAACTACAGAATACGAGTAACTTGTAACTACAGTATACGAGTAACATGTAACTACAGTATACGAGTTATTTGTAACAACAGTAAACGAGTCACTTGTAACTACAGTATACGACTTACTCGTAACTACAGTATACGAGTTACTCGTAACTTCAGTATACGAGTAACTTGTAACTACAGATTACGAGTCACTTGTAACAACTGAATACGAGTCACTTGTAACTACAGTATACGAGTAACGTGTAACTACAGTAACTACAGTAAACGAGTAATTTGTAATAACAGTATACGAGTAACTTGAAACCACAGTATACGAGTTAAATGTTACTACAGTATTCGAGTAACTTGTAATTACAGTATTCGAGTAACTCGTAACAACAGTATACGAGTCACTTGTAAATACAGTATACGAGTAAAATGTAACTACAGTATACGAGTAACTTGTAACAACAGTAAACGAGTAACTACAGTATACGAGTAACATGTAACTACAATATACGAGTTATTTGTAATAACAGTAAACGAGTCACATGTAACTACAGTATACGACTAACTCGTAACTACAGTATACGAGTTACTCGTAACTACAGTATACGAGTTACTCATAAATACAGTATACGAGTATCTCGTAACTTCAGTATACGAGTGACTCGTAACTACAGTATACGAGTAACTTGTAACTACAGATTACGAGTCACTTGTAACAACTGAATACGAGTCACTTGTAACTACCGTATACGAGTCACTTGTAACTACAGTATACGAGTTACTCGTAACTACAGTATACGAGTTATTTGTAACTTCAATATAAGACTTACTCGTAACTACAGTATACGAGTAACTTTTAACTTCAGTATACGACTAACTCGTAACTACAGTATACGGGTTACTCGAAAATACAGTATACGAGTCACTTGTAACTACAGTATACGAGTAACATGTAACTACAATATACGAGTAACTTGTAACTACAGTATAAAAGTAACATGTTTCTACAGAATACGAGTCACTTGTAACTACAGTATACGAGTCACTTGTAACTACAGTATACCAGTCACTTGAAACTACAGAATACGAGTAACATGTAACTACAGTATACGAGTCACTTGTAACTACAGTATACGAGTCACTTGTAACTACAGAATACGAGTTACTTGTAACTACAGTATACGAGTCACTTGTAACTACAGAATACGAGTAACTTGTAACTACAGTAAACAAGTAACTTGTGACTACAGTATACGAGTTAATTGTAACTTTAGTATACGAGTAACTTGTAACTACAGTATACGAGTCACTTGTTACTACAGTAAACGAGTAAATTGTAACTACAGTATACGAGTAACTTGTAACTACAGTATACGAGTAACTTATAACTTTAGTATACGAGTCACTTGTAAATTCAGAATACGAGAAACATGTTACTTCAGTATACAACTTAATCGTAACTACAGTATACGAGTCACTCGTAACTACAGTATACGAGTCACTTGTTACTAGAGAATACGACTAAAATGTAACTACAGTATACGAATTACTCGTAACTACAGTATACGAGTCACTTGTAACTACAGTATACGAGTAACATGTAACTACAATATACGACTAACTAAAGTTACATGTTACCCGTATACTGTAAATGTAACTACAGTATACGAGTAACATGTAACTACAATATACGAGTTATTTGTAATAACAGTAAACGAGTCACATGTAACTACAGTATACGACTAACTCGTAACTACAGTATACGAGTTACTCGTAACTACAGTATACGAGTTACTCGTAAATACAGTATACGAGTATCTCATAACTTCAGTATACGAGTGACTCGTAACTACAGTATACGAGTAACTTGTAACTACAGATTACGAGTCACTTGTAACAACTGAATATGAGTCACTTGTAACTACCGTATACGAGTCACTTGTAACTACAGTATACGAGTTACTCGTAACTACAGTATACGAGTTATTTGTAACTTCAATATAAGACTAACTCGTAACTACAGTATACGAGTAACTTTTAATTTCAGTATACGACTAACTCGTAACTACAGTATACGGGTTACTCGAAAATACAGTATACGAGTCACTTGTAACTACAGTATGCGAGTAACATGTAACTACAATATACGAGTAACTTGTTACTACAGTATAAAAGTAACATGTTACTACAGAATACGAGTCACTTGTAACTACAGTATACGAGTCACTTGTAACTACAGTATACCAGTCACTTGAAACTACAGTATACGAGTAACATGTAACTACAGTATACGAGTCACTTGTAACTACAGTATACGAGTCACTTGTAACTACAGAATACGAGTTACTTGTAACTACAGTATACGAGTCACTTGTAACTACAGAATACGAGTAACTTGTAACTACAGTAAACAAGTAACTTGTGACTACAGTATACGAGTAAATTGTAACTTTAGTATACGAGTAACTTGTAACTACAGTATACGAATCACTTGTTACTACAGTAAACGAGAAAATTGTAACTACAGTATACGAGTAACTTGTAACTACAGTATACGAGTAACTTATAACTACA
Organism: Tuta absoluta; assembly: GCA_027580185.1. NCBI lineage: Eukaryota > Metazoa > Arthropoda > Insecta > Lepidoptera > Gelechiidae > Tuta > Tuta absoluta. Next base: position 4,682,241 of record JAQAHW010000035.1, on the reverse strand, counting down.
GTATACGAGTCACTTGTAAATTCAGAATACGAGAAACATGTAACTTCAGTATACAACTTAATCGTAACTAAAGTATACGAGTCACTCGTAACTACAGTTTACGAGTCACTTGTAACTACAGTAAACGAGAAACTTGTAACTACAGTACACGAATCACTTGTAACAACAGTATACGAGTCACTTGTAACTACAGAATACGAGTAACTTGTAACTACAGTATACGAGTAACATGAAACTACAGTATACGAGTTATTTGTAACAACAGTAAACGAGTCACTTGTAACTACAGTATACGACTTACTCGTAACTACAGTATACGAGTTACTCGTAACTACAGTATACGAGTAACTTCTAACTACAGATTACGAGTCACTTGTAACAACTGAATACGAGTCACTTGTAACTACAGTATACGAGTAACGTATAACTACAGTAAACGAGTAACTTGTAATAACAGTATACGAGTAACTTGTAACTACAGTGTAAGAGTCACTTGTAATTACAGTATTCGAGTAACTCGTAACAACAGTATACGAGTCACTTGTAAATACAGTATACGAGTAATATGTAACTACAGTATACGAGTAACTTGTAACAACAGTAAACGAGTCACTTGTAACTACAGTATTCGAGTAACTTGTAATTACAGTATTCGAGTAACTCGTAACAACAGTATACGAGTCACTTGTAAATACAGTATACGAGTAATATGTAACTACAGTATACGAGTAACTTGTAACAACAGTATACGAGTTACTTGTAACTACAGAATACGAGTCACTTGTAACTACAGTATACGAGTAACGTGTAACTACAGTAAACGAGTAACTTGTAATAACAGTATACGAGTAACTTGTAACTACAGTGTAAGAGTCACTTGTAATTACAGAATACGAGAAACATGTAACTACAGTGTACGAGTCACTTGTAACTACAGTAAACGAGTCACTTGTAACTACTGAATACAAGTAACATGTATGAACAGTATACGAGTTACTTGCAACAACAATAAACGAGTCATTTGTAACTACAGTATACGACTTACTCGTAACTACAGTATACGAGTTACTCGTTACAACAGTATACGAGTAACTTGTAACTACAGATTACGAGTCACTTGTAACAACTGAATACGAGTCACTTGTAACTACATTATACGAGTCACTTGCAACTACAGTATACGAGTTTAATGTAACTACAGTATACAAGTAAAATGTAACTACAGTATACGGGTAACATGTAACTTTAGTTATTGAGTTACTTGTAACTACAGTATACGAGTTACTCGTAACTACAGTTTACGAGTCACTTGTAACAACAGTATACGAGAAACTTGTAACTACAGTACACGAATCACTAGTAACAACAGTATACGAGTCACTTGTAACTACAGAATACGAGTAACTTGTAACTACAGTATACGAGTAACATGTACCTACAGTAAACGAGTTATTTGTAACAACAGTAAACGAGTCACTTGTAACTACAGTATACGACTTACTCGTAACTACAGTATACGAGTTACTCGTAACTACAGTATACGAGTAACTTGTAACTACAGATTACGAGTCACTTGTAACAACTGAATACGAGTCACTTGTAACTACAGTATACGAGTAACGTGTAACTACAGTAAACGAGTAACTTGTAATAACAGTATACGAGTAACTTGTAACTACAGTGTAAGTGTCACGTGTAATTACAGAATATGAGTAGCTTGTAACTACAGTATACGAGTCACTTGAAACCACAGTATACGAGTTAAATGTAACTACAGTATACGAGTAACGTGTAACTACAGTATTCGAGTAACTTGTACTTACAGTATTCGAGTAACTCGTAACAACAGTATACGAGTCACTTGTAAATACAGTATACGAGTAAAATAAAACTACAGTATACGAGTAACTTGTAACAACAGTAAACGAGTAACTACAGTATACGAGTAACATGTAACTACAATATACGAGTTATTTGTAATAACAGTAAACGAGTCACATGTAACTACAGTATACGACTAACTCGTAACTACAGTATACGAGTTACTCGTAACTACAGTATACGAGTTACTCGTAAATACAGTATACGAGTATCTCGTAACTTCAGTATACGAGTGACTCGTAACTACAGTATACGAGTAACTTGTAACTACAGATTACGAGTCACTTGTAACAACTGAATACGAGTCACTTGTAGCTACCGTATACGAGTCACTTGTAACTACAGTATACGAGTTACTCGTTACTACAGTAGACGAGTTATTTGTAACTTCAATATAAGACTTACTCGTAACTACAGTATACGAGTAACTTTTAACTTCAGTATACGACTAACTCGTATTTACAGTATACGGGTTACTCGAAAATACAGTATACGAGTCACTTGTAACTACAGTATATGAGTAACATGTAACTACAATATACGAGTAACTTGTAACTACAGTATAAAAGTGACATGTTACTACAGAATACGAGTCACTTGTAACTACAGTATACGAGTCACTTGTAACTACAGTATACCAGTCACTTGAAACTACAGAATACGAGTAACATGTAACTACAGTATACGAGTCACTTGTAACTACAGTATACGAGTCTCTTGTAACTACAGAATACGAGTTACTTGTAACTACAGTATACGAGTCACTTGTAACTACAGAATACGAGTAACTTGTAACTACAGTAAACAAGTAACTTGTGACTACAGTATACGAGTTAATTGTAACTTTAGTATACGAGTAACTTGTAACAACAGTATACGAGTAACTTGTTACTACAGTAAACGAGTAAATTGTAACTACAGTATACGAGTAACTTGTAACTACAGTATACGAGTAACTTATAACTACAGTATACGAGTCACTTGTAAATTCAGAATACGAGAAACATGTAAATTCAGTATACAATTTAATCGTAACTACAGTATACGAGTCACTCGTAACTACAGTATACGAGTCACTTGTTACTACAGAATACGACTAAAATGTAACTACAGTATACGAATTACTCGTAACTACAGTATACGAGTCACTTGTAACTACAGTATACGAGTAACATGTAACTACAATATACGACTAACTAAAGTTACATGTTACCCGTATACTGTAAATGTAACTACAGTATACGAGTAACATGTAACTACAATATACGAGTTATTTGTAATAACAGTAAACGAGTCATATGTAACTATAGTATACGACTAACTCGTAACTACAGTATACGAGTTACTCGTAACTACAGTATACGAGTTACTCGTAAATACAGTATACGAGTATCTCATAACTTCAGTATACGAGTGACTCGTAACTACAGTATACGAGTAACTTGTAACTACAGATTACGAGTCACTTGTAACAACTGAATACGAGTCACTTATAACTACCGTATACGAGTCACTTGTAACTACAGTATACGAGTTACTCGTAACTACAGTATACGAGTAACTTTTAATTTCAGTATACGACTAACTCGTAACTACAGTATACGGGTTACTCGAAAATACAGTATACGAGTCACTTGTAACTACAGTATACGAGTAACATGTAACTACAATATACGAGTAACTTGTTACTACAGTATTAAAGTAACATGTTACTACAGAATACGAGTCACTTGTAACTACAGTATACGAGTCACTTGTAACTACAGTATACCAGTCACTTGAAACTACAGTATACGAGTAACATGTAACTATAGTATACGAGTCACATGTAACTACAGTATACGAGTCATTTGTAACTACAGAATACGAGTTACTTGTAACTACAGTATACGAGTCACTTGTAACTACAGAATACGAGTAACTTGTAACTACAGTAAACAAGTAACTTGTGACTACAGTATACGAGTAAATTGTAACTTTAGTATACGAGTAACTTGTAACTACAGTATACGAGTCACTTGTTACTACAGTAAACGAGTAAATTGTAACTAAAGTATACGAGAAACTTGTAACTACAGTATACGAGTAACTTATAACTACAGTATACGAGTCACTTGTAAATTCAGAACACGAGAAACATGTAACTTCAGTATACAACTTAATCGTAACTACAGTATACGAGTCACTCGTAACTACAGTATACGAGTCACTTGTTACTACAGAACAGTGCCGTGTGATGCCGGCTTAGAATAGCATCACCCCATTTCTTACCCATGGGTGTCGTAAGAGGCGACTAAGAGACTCGAGGGTGTGTATTGCAATTTTAGGCGACGGGCTGACAACCTGTCACTATAGTGATACACAGTTATCTGATTGACCCTCAAATTTTTGTCAGACGTGGTGTTAATATCCGTTGAACGGCCGTTATCGCTCTGCCTACCCCGTAAGGGATATAGGCGTAATTTGTGTATGTGTATGTGTATGTTACTACAGAATACGACTAAAATGTAACTACAGTATACGAATTACTCGTAACTACAGTATACGAGTCACTTGTAACTACAGTATACGAGTAACATGTAACTACAATATACGACTAACTAAAGTTACATGTTACTCGTATACTGTAAATGTAACTACAGTATACGAGAAACTTGTAACTACAGTACACGAATCACTTGTAACAACAGTATACGAGTCACTTGTAACTACAGAATACGAGTAACTTGTAACTACAGTATACGAGTAACATGTACCTACAGTATACGAGTTATTTGTAACAACAGTAAACGAGTCACTTGTAACTACAGTATACGACTTACTCGTAACTACAGTATACGAGTTACTCGTAACTTCAGTATACGAGTAACTTGTAACTACAGATTACGAGTCACTTGTAACAACTGAATACGAGTCACTTGTAACTACAGTATACGAGTAACGTGTAACTACAGTAAACGAGTAATTTGTAATAACAGTATACGAGTAACTTGAAACCACAGTATACGAGTTAAATGTAACTACAGTATTCGAGTAACTTGTAATTACAGTATTCGAGTAACTCGTAACAACAGTATACGAGTCACTTGTAAATACAGTATACGAGTAATATGTAACTACAGTATACCAGTCACTTGAAACTACAGTATACGAGTAACATGTAACTACAGTATACGAGTCACTTGTAACTACAGTATACGAGTCACTTGTAACTACAGAATACGAGTTACTTGTAACTACAGTATACGAGTCACTTGTTACTACAGAATACGAGTAACTTGTAACTACAGTAAACAAGTAACTTGTGACTACAGTATACGAGTAAATTGTAACTTTAGTATACGAGTAACTTGTAACTACAGTATACGAGTCACTTGTTACTACAGTAAACGAGAAAATTGTAACTACAGTATACGAGTAACTTGTAACTACAGTATACGAGTAACTTATAACTACAGTATACGAGTCACTTGTAAATTCAGAATACGAGAAACATGTAACTTCAGTATACAACTTAATCGTAACTACAGTATACGAGTCACTCGTAACTTCAGTTAACGAGTCACTTGTAACTACAGTATACGAGAAACTTGTAACTACAGTACACGAATCACTTGTTACAACAGTATACGAGTCACTTGTAACTACAGAATACGAGTAACTTGTAACTACAGTATACGAGTAACATGAAACTACAGTAAACGAGTTATTTGTAACAACAGTAAACGAGTCACTTGTAACTACAGTATACGACTTACTCGTAACTACAGTATACGAGTTACTCGTAACTACAGTATACGAGTAACTTCTAACTACAGATTACGAGTCACTTGTAACAACTGAATACGAGTCACTTGTAACTACAGTATACGAGTAACGTGTAACTACAGTAAACGAGTAACTTGTAATAACAGTATACGAGTAACTTGTAACTACAGTGTAAGAGTCACTTGTAATAACAGTATTCGAGTAACTCGTAACAACAGTATACGAGTCACTTGTAAATACAGTATACGAGTAATATGTAACAACAGTATACGAGTAACTTGTAACAACAGTAAACGAGTCACTTGTAACTACAGTATTCGAGTAACTTGTAATTACAGTATTCGAGTAACTCGTAACAACAGTATACGAGTCACTTGTAAATACAGTATACGAGTAATATGTAACTACAGTATACGAGTAACTTGTAACAACAGTATACGAGTTACTTGTAACTACAGAATACGAGTAACTTGTAACTACAGTATACGAGTAACATGTACCTACAGTATACGAGTTATTTGTAACAACAGTATACGAGTAACTTGTGACTACAGTATACGATTAACTTTTAACTACAGTGTACGAGTTACTTGTAAATTCAGAATACGAGAAACATGTAACTTCAGTATACGACTTAATCGTAACTACAGTATACGAGTAACTCGTAACTACAGTATACGAGTGACTCGTAACTACAGTATACGAGTAACTTGTAACTACAGATAACGAGTCACTTGTAACAACTGAATACGAGTCACTTGCAACTACAGTATACGAGTTTAATGTAACTACAGTATACGAGTCACTGGTAACTAGAGTATACAAGTTAAATGTAACTACAGTATACGAGTAACATGTTACTTTAGTTATTGAGTTTCTTGTAACTAGAGTATACGAGTTACTCGTAACTACAGTTTACGAGTCACTTGTAACTACAGTATACGAGAAACTTGTAAGTACAGTACACGAATCACTTGTAACAACAGTATACGAGTCACTTGTAACTACAGAATACGAGTAACTTGTAACTACAGTATACGAGTAACATGTACCTACAGTATACGAGTTATTTGTAACAACAGTAAACGAGTCACTTGTAACTACAGTATACGACTTACTCGTAACTACAGTATACGAGTAACTTGTAACTATAGATTACGAGTCACTTGTAACAACTGAATACGAGTCACTTGTAACTACAGTATACGAGTAACGTGTAACTACAGTAAACGAGTAACTTGTAATAACAGTATACGAGTAACTTGTAACTACAGTGTTAGAGTCACTTGTAATTACAGAATACGAGTTACATGTAACTACAGTGTACGAGTCACTTGTAACTACAGTAAACGAGTCACTTGTAACTACTGAATACAAGTAACATGTATGAACAGTATACGAGTTACTTGCAACAACAATAAACGAGTCATTTGTAACTACAGTATACGACTTACTCGTAACTACAGTATACGAGTTACTCGTTACAACAGTATACGAGTTACTTGTAACTACAGATTACGAGTCACTTGTAACAACTGAATACGAGTCACTTGTAACTACATTATACGAGTCACTTGCAACTACAGTATACGAGTTTAATGTAACTACAGTATACAAGTTAAATGTAACTACAGTATACGGGTAACATGTAACTTTAGTTATTGAGTTACTTGTAACTACAGTATACGAGTTACTCGTAACTACAGTCTACGAGTCACTTGTAACTACAGTATACGAGAAACTTGTAACTACAGTACACGAATCACTAGTGACAACAGTATACGAGTCACTTGTAACTACAGAATACGAGTAACTTGTAACTACAGTATACGAGTAACATGTACCTACAGTATACGAGTTATTTGTAACAACAGTAAACGAGTCACTTGTAACTACAGTATACGACTTACTCGTAACTACAGTATACGAGTTACTCGTAACTACAGTATACGAGTAACGTGTTACTACAGTAAACGAGTAACTTGTAATAACAGTATACGAGTAACTTGTAACTACAGTGTAAGAGTCACTTGTAATTACAGAATACGAGTTACTTGTAACTACAGTATACGAGTCACTTGAAACCACAGTATACGAGTTAAATTTAACTACAGTATACGAGTAACTTGTAACTACAGTATTCGAGTAACTTGTAATTACAGTATTCGAGTAACTCGTAACAACAGTATACGAGTCACTTGTAAATACAGTATACGAGTAAAATGTAACTACAGTATACGAGTAACTTGTAACAACAGTAAACGAGTCACTTGTAACTACAGTATACGACTTTCTCGTAACTACAGTATACGAGTTACGAGTTACCACAGTATACGAGTTACTTGTAACTACAGATTTCGAGTCACTTGTAACAACTGAATACGAGTAACTTGTAACTACAGTAAACGAGTCACTTGTAACTACAGTATACGAGTCACTTGTTACTACAGTATACAACTTAAATGTAACTACAGTATACAAGTAACGTGTAACTACAGAAAACGAGTCACTTGTAACAACAGCATACGAGTAACTTGAAACTACAGTAAACGAGTCACTTGTTACTATAGTATACGACTAAAATGTAACTACAGTATACGAGTAACGTGTCACTACAGTAAACGAGTCACTTATAACTACAGTATACGACTTACTCGTAACTACAGTATACGAGTCACTTGTAACTACAGTATACGAGTAACATGTAACTACAATATACGAGTAACTTGTAACTACAGTATAAAAGTAACATGTAACTACAGTATACGAGTAACTTGTAACAACAGTATACGAGTTACTTGTAACTACAGAATACGAGTAACTTGTAACTACAGTATACGAGTAACATAAACCTACAGTATACGAGTTATTTGTAATAACAGTATACGAGTACCTTGTGACTACAGTATGCGAGTAACTTTTGACTACAGTGTACGAGTCACTTGTAAATTCAGAATACGAGAAACATGTAACTTCAGTATACGACTAAATCGTAACTACAGTATACGAGTAACTCGTAACTACAGTATACGAGTTACTCGTAACTACAGTATACGAGTAACTTGTAACTACAGATTACGAGTCACTTGTAACAACTGAATACGAGTCACTTGAAACTACAGTATAAGAGTCACTGGTAACTAGAGTATACAAGTTAAATGTAACTACAGTATACGAGTAACATGTTACTTTAGTTATTGAGTTACTTGTAACTAGAGTATACGAGTTACTCGTAACTACAGTTTACGAGTCACTTGTAACTACAGTATACGAGAAACTTGTAACTACAGTACACGAATCACTTGTAACAACAGTATACGAGTCACTTGTAACTACAGATTACGAGTCACTTGTAACAACTGAATACGAGTCACTTGTAACTACATTATACGAGTCACTTGCAACTACAGTATACGAGTTTAATATTACTACAGTAAACAAGTTAAATGTAACTACAGTATACGGGTAACATGTAACTTTAGTTATTGAGTTACTTGTAACTACAGTATACGAGATACTCGTAACTACAGTTTACGAGTCACTTGTAACTACAGTATACGAGAAACTTGTAACTACAGATTACGTGTCACTTGTAACAACTGAATACGAGTCACTTGTAACTACAGTATACGAGTCACTTGTAACTACAGTAAACGAGTCACTTGTAACTACTGAATACAAGTAACATGTATGAACAGTATACGAGTTACTTGCAACAACAATAAACGAGTCATTTGTAACTACAGTAAACGACTTACTCGTAACTACAGTATACGAGTTACTCGTTACAACAGTATACGAGTAACTTGTAACTACAGTATACGAGTAACATGTAACTTCAATAAACGAGTTATTTGTAATAACAGTAAACGAGTCACATGTAACTACAGTATACGACTAACTCGTAACTACAGTATACGAGTTACTCGTAACTACAGTATACGAGTTACTCGTAAATACAGTATACGAGTATCTCGTAACTTCAGTATACGAGTGACTCGTAACTACAGTAAACGAGTAACTCGTAACTACAGTATACGAGTAACTTGTAACTACAGATTACGAGTCACTTGTAACAACTGAATACGAGTCACTTGTAACTACCGTATACGAGTCACTTGTAACTACAGTATACGAGTTACTCGTAACTACAGTATACGAGTTATTTGTAACTTCAATATAAGACTAACTCGTAACTACAGTATACGAGTAACTTTTAACTTCAGTATACGACTAACTCGTAACTACAGTATACGGGTTAGTCGAAAATACAGTATACGAGTCACTTGTAACTACAGTATACGAGTAACATGTAACTACAATATACGAGTAACTTGTAACTACAGTATAAAAGTAACATGTTACTACAGAATACGAGTCACTTGTAACTACAGTATACGAGTCACTTGTAACTACAGTATACCAGTCACTTGAAACTACAGTATACGAGTAACATGTAACTACAGTATACGAGTCACTTGTAACTACAGTATACGAGTCACTTGTAACTACAGAATACGAGTTACTTGTAACTACAGTATACGAGTCACTTGTAACTACAGAATACGAGTAACTTGTAACTACAGTAAACAAGTAACTTGTGACTACAGTATACGAGTAAATTGTAACTTTAGTACACGAGTAACTTGTAACTACAGTATACGAGTCACTTGTTACTACAGTAAACGAGTAAATTGTAACTACAGTATACGAGTAACATGTAACTACAGTATACGAGTAACTTATAACTACAGTATACGAGTCACTTGTAAATTCAGAATACGAGAAACATGTAACTTCAGTATACAACTTTATCGTAACTACAGTATACGAGTCACTCGTAACTACAGTATACAAGTCACTTGTTACTACAGAATACGACTAAAATGTAACTACAGTATACGAATTACTCGTAACTACAGTATACGAGTCACTTGTAACTACAGTATACGAGTAACATGTAACTACAATATACGACTAACTGAAGTTACATGTTACCCGTATACTGTTAATGTAAATACAGTATACGAGAAACATGTAACTACAATATACGAGTTATTTGTAATAACAGTAAACGAGTCACATGTAACTACAGTATACGACTAACTCGTAACTACAGTATAAGAGTTACTCGTAACTACAATATACGAGTTACTCGTAAATACAGTATACGAGTATCTCGTAACTTCAGTATACGAGTGACTCGTAACTACAGTATACGAGTAACTTGTAACTACAGATTACGAGTCACTTGTAACAACTGAATACGAGTCACTTGTAACTACCGTATACGAGTCACTTGTAACTACAGTATACGAGTTACTCGTAACTACAGTATACGAGTTATTTGTAACATCAATATAAGACTAACTCGTAACTTCAGTATACGAGTAACTTTAAACTTCAGTATACGATCAACTCGTAACTACAGTATACGGGTTACTCGAAAATACAGTATACGAGTCACTTGTAACTACAGTATACGAGTAACATGTAACTACAATATACGAGTAACTTGTAACTACAGTATAAAAGTAACATGTTACTACAGAATACGAGTCACTTGTAACTACAGTATACGAGTCACTTGTAACTACAGAATACGAGTTACTTGTAACTACAGTATACGAGTCACTTGTAACTACAGAATACGAGTAACTTGTAACTACAGTAAACAAGTAACTTGTGACTACAGTATACGAGTAAATTGTAACTTTAGTATACGAGTAACTTGTAACTACAGTATACGAGTCACTTGTTACTACAGTAAACGAATAAATTGTAACTACAGTATACGAGTAACTTGTAACTACAGTATACGAGTAACTTATAACTACAGTATACGAGTCACCTGTAAATTCAGAATACGAGAAACATGTAACTTCAGTATACAACTTAATCGTAACTACAGTATACGATTCACTCGTAACTACAGTATACGAGTCACTTGTTACTACAGAATACGACTAAAATGTAACTACAGTATACGAATTACTCGTAACTACAGTATACGAGTCACTTGTAACTACAGTATACGAGTAACATGTAACTACAATAAACGACTAATTAAAGTTAAATGTTACCCGTATACTGTAAATGTAACTACAGTATACGGGTAACATGTAACTTTAGTTATTGAGTTACTTGTAACTACAGTTTACGAGTCACTTGTAACTACAGTATACGAGTCACTTGTTACTACAGTAAACGAGTAAATTGTAACTACAGTATACGAGTAACATGTAACTACAGTATACGAGTAACTTATAACTACAGTATACGAGTCACTTGTAAATTCAGAATACGAGAAACATGTAACTTCAGTATACAACTTAATCGTAACTACAGTATACGAGTCACTCGTAACTACAGTATACAAGTCACTTGTTACTACAGAATACGACTAAAATGTAACTACAGTATACGAATTACTCGTAACTACAGTATACGAGTCACTTGTAACTACAGTATACGAGTAACATGTAACTACAATATACGACTAACTGAAGTTACATGTTACCCGTATACTGTTAATGTAAATACAGTATACGAGAAACATGTAACTACAATATACGAGTTATTTGTAATAACAGTAAACGAGTCACATGTAACTACAGTATACGACTAACTCGTAACTACAGTATGAGAGTTACTCGTAACTACAATATACGAGTTACTCGTAAATACAGTATACGAGTATCTCGTAACTTCAGTATACGAGTGACTCGTAACTACAGTATACGAGTAACTTGTAACTACAGATTACGAGTCACTTGTAACAACTGAATACGAGTCACTTGTAACTACCGTATACGAGTCACTTGTAACTACAGTATACGAGTTACTCGTAACTACAGTATACGAGTTATTTGTAACATCAATATAAGACTAACTCGTAACTTCAGTATACGAGTAACTTTAAACTTCAGTATACGATCAACTCGTAACTACAGTATACGGGTTACTCGAAAATACAGTATACGAGTCACTTGTAACTACAGTATACGAGTAACATGTAACTACAATATACGAGTAACTTGTAACTACAGTATAAAAGTAACATGTTACTACAGAATACGAGTCACTTGTAACTACAGTATACGAGTCACTTGTAACTACAGAATACGAGTTACTTGTAACTACAGTATACGAGTCACTTGTAACTACAGAATACGAGTAACTTGTAACTACAGTAAACAAGTAACTTGTGACTACAGTATACGAGTAAATTGTAACTTTAGTATACGAGTAACTTGTAACTACAGTATACGAGTCACTTGTTACTACAGTAAACGAATAAATTGTAACTACAGTATACGAGTAACTTGTAACTACAGTATACGAATAACTTATAACTACAGTATACGAGTCACCTGTAAATTCAGAATACGAGAAACATGTAACTTCAGTATACAACTTAATCGTAACTACAGTATACGATTCACTCGTAACTACAGTATACGAGTCACTTGTTACTACAGAATACGACTAAAATGTAACTACAGTATACGAATTACTCGTAACTACAGTATACGAGTCACTTGTAACTACAGTATACGAGTAACATGTAACTACAATATACGACTAACTAAAGTTACATGTTACCCGTATACTGTAAATGTAACTACAGTATACGGGTAACATGTAACTTTAGTTATTGAGTTACTTGTAACTACAGTTTACGAGTCACTTGTAACTACAGTATACGAGAAACTTGTAACTACAGTACACGAATCACTTGTAACAACAGTATACGAGTCACTTGTAACTACAGAATACGAGTAACTTGTAACTACAGTATACGAGTAACATGTAACTACAGTATACGAGTTATTTGTAACAACAGTAAACGAGTCACTTGTAACTACAGTATACGACTTACTCGTAACTACAGTAAACGAGTAACATGTTACTACAATATACGAGTAACTTGTAACTACAGTATAAAAGTAACATGTTACTACAGAATACGAGTCACTTGTAACTACAGTATACGAGTCACTTGTAACTACAGTATACCAGTCACTTGAAACTACAGTATACGAGTAACATTAAACAACAGTATACGAGTCACTTGTAACTACAGTATACGACTTACTCGTAACTACAGTAAACGAGTAACTTGTAATAACAGTATACGAGTAACTTGAAACCACAGTATACGAGTTAAATGTAACTTCAGTATACGAGTAACTTGTAACTACAGTATTCGAGTAACTTGTAATTACATTATTCGAGTAACTCGTAACAACAGTATACGAGTCACTTGTAAATACAGTATACGAGTAATATGTAACTACAGTATACGAGTAACTTGTAACTACAGTATAAAAGTAACATGTTACTACAGAATACGAGTCACTTGTAACTACAGTATACGAGTCACTTGTAACTACAGTATACCAGTCACTTGAAACTACAGTATACGAGTAACTTATAACTACAGTATACGAGTCACTTGTAAATTCAGAATACGAGAAACATGTAACTTCAGTATACAACTTAACCGTAACTACAGTATATGAGTCACTTGTAACTACAGAATACGAGTAACTTGTAACTACAGTAAACAAGTAACTTGTGACTACAGTATACGAGTAAATTGTAACTTTAGTATACGAGTAACTTGTAACTACAGTATACGAGTCACTTGTTACTACAGTATACGAGTAAATTGTAACTACAGTATACGAGTAACTTGAAACTACAGTATACGAGTAACTTATAACTACAGTATACGAGTCACTTGTAAATTCAGAATACGAGAAACATGTAACTTCAGTATACAACTTAACCGTAACTACAGTATACGAGTCACTCGTAACTACAGTATACGAGTCACTTGTTACTATAGAATACGACTAAAATGTAACTTCAGTATACGAATTACTCGTAACTACAGTAAACGAGTCACTTGTAACTACAGTATACGAGAAACTTGTATCTACAGTACACGAATCACTTGTAACAACAGTATACGAGTCACTTGTAACTACAGAATACGAGTAACTTGTAACTACAGTATACGAGTAACATGTAACTACAGTATACAAGTTATTTGTAACAACAGTAAACGAGTCACTTGTAACTACAGTATACGACTTACTCGTAACTACAGTATACGAGTAACTTGTAACTACAGATTACGAGTCACTTGTAACAACTGAATACGAGTCACTTGTAACTACAGTATACGAGTAACGTGTAACTACAGTAAACGAGTAACTTGTAATAACAGTATACGAGTAACTTGTAACAACAGTGTAAGAGTCACTTGTAATTACAGTATTCGAGTAACTCGTAACAACAGTATACGAGTCACTTGTAAATACAGTATACGAGTAATATGTAACTACAGTATACGAGTAACTTGTAACAACAGTAAACGAGTCACTTGTAACTACAGTATTCGAGAACCTTGTAATTACAGTATTCGAGTAACTCGTAACAACAGTATACGAGTCACTTGTAAATACAGTATACGAGTAATATGTAACTACAGTATACGAGTAACTTGTAACAACAGTATACGAGTTACTTGTAACTACAGAATACGAGTAACTTGTAACTACAGTATACGAGTGACATGTACCTACAGTATACGAGTTATTTGTAACAACAGTAAACGAGTCACATGTAAGTACAGTATACGACTTACTCGTAACTACAGTATACGAGTTACTCGTAAAACAGTATACGAGTTACTCGTAAAAACAGTATACGAGTAACTTGTAACTACACATTACGAGTCACTTGTAACAACTGAATACGAGTCACTTGTAACTACAGTATACGAGTAACGTGTAACTAAAGTAAACGAGTAACTTGTAATAACAGTATACGAGTAACTTGTAACTACAGTGTAAGAGTCACTTGTAATTACAGAATACGAGTAACTTGTAACTACAGTATACGAGTCACTTGAAACCACAGTATACGAGTTAAATGTAACTACAGTATACGAGTAACTTGTAACTACAGTATTCGAGTAACTTGTAATTACAGTATTCGAGTAACTTGTAACAACAGTAAACGAGTCCTTTGTAACTACAGTATACGACTTTCTAGTAACTACAGTATACGAGTTACGAGTTACCACATTATACGAGTAACTTGTAACTACAGATTACGAGTCACTTGTAACAACTGAATACGAGTAACTTGTAACTACAGTAAACGAGTCACTTGTAACTACAGTATACGAGTCACTTGTTACTACAGTATAAAACTTAAATGTAACTACAGTATACGAGTAACGTGTAACTACAGTAAACGAGTCACTTGTAACAACAGTATACGAGTAACTTGTAACTACAGTAAACGAGTCACTTGTTATTACAGTATACGACTAAAATGTAACTACAGTATACGAATAACGTGTCACTACAGTAAACGAGTCACTTGTAACTACAGTATACGACTTACTCGTAACTACATTATACGAGTCACTTGTAACTACAGTATACGAGTAACATGTAACTACAATATAAGACTAACTCGTTACCACAGTATACGAGTAACTTGTTACTACAGTTTAGGAGTCCCTTGTAACTACACTATACGAGTTAAATGTAACTACAGTATACGAGTAACTAGTAACTACAGTATTCGAGTAACTCGTAACAACAGTTTACGAGTCACTGATAACTACAGTATACGAGTAACATGTAACTACAGTATACGAGTTATTTGTAACAACAGTAAACGAGTCACTTGTAACTACAGTATACGACTTACTCGTAATTACAGTATACGAGTCACTTGTAACTACAGTATACGAGTAACATGTAACAACAATATAAGACTAACTCGTTACCACAGTATACGAGTAACTTGTTACTACAGTTTACGAGTCCCTTGTAACTACAGTATACGAGTTAAATGTAACTACAGTATACGAGTAACTTGTAACTACAGTATTCGAGTAACTCGTAACAACAGTATACGAGTCACTGATAACTACAGTATACGAGTAACATGTAACTACAGTATACGAGTTATTTGTAACAACAGTAAACGAGTCACTTTTAACTACAGTATACGACTTACTCGTAACTACAGTATACGAGTGACTCGTAACTACAGTATACGAGTAACTTGTAACAACAGATTACGAGTCACTTGTAACAACTGAATACGAGTCACTTGTAACTACAGTATACGAGTCACTTGTATTTACAGTATACGAGTTACTCGTAACTACAGTATACGAGTCACTTGTAACTACAGTATACGAGTAACATGTAACTACAATATACGACTAACTCGTAACTACAGTATACGAGTAATGTTTAACTTCAGTATACAACTAACCCGTAGCAGTACAGTATACGGGTTACTCGTAAATACAGTATACGAGTCACTTGTAACTACAGTATACGAGTAACATGTAACTACAATATACGAGTAACTTGTAACTACAGTATAATTGTAACATGCAACTACAGAATACGAGTCACTTGTAACTACAGTATACGAGTAACTTGTAACTACAGTATACGAGTCACTTGTAACTACAGTATACGAGTAACTTGTGACTACAGTATACGAGTAACTTGTTACTACAGTTTACGAGTCACTTGTAAATTCAGAACTTTAGTATACGACTTAATCGTAACTACAGTATACGAGTAACTCGTTTTTACAGTATACGAGTCACTTGTTACTACAGAATACGACTAAAATGTAACTACAGTATACGAATTACTCGTAACTACAGTATACGAGTCACTTGTAACTACAGTATACGAGTAACATGTAACTACAATATACGACTAACTTGTAACTACAGTATACGAGTAACTTTTAACTTTAGCATACGACTAACTCGTAACTTCAGTATACGAGTAACTCGTTAATACAGTATACGAGTTACTCGTAAATACAGTATACGAGTATCTCGTAACTTCAGTTTACGAGTGACTCGTAACTACAGTATACGAGTAACTTGTAACTACAGATTACGAGTCACTTGTAACAACTGAATACGAGTCACTTGTAACTACCGTATACGAGTCACTTGTAACTACAGTATACGAGTTACTCGTAACTACAGTATACGAGTTATTTGTAACATCAATATAAGACTAACTCGTAACTTCAGTATACGAGTAACTTTTAACTTCAGTATACGACTAACTCGTAACTACAGTATACGGGTTACTCGAAAATACAGTATACGAGTCACTTGTAACTACAGTA
Source organism: Tuta absoluta (assembly GCA_027580185.1). Taxonomy (NCBI): domain Eukaryota; kingdom Metazoa; phylum Arthropoda; class Insecta; order Lepidoptera; family Gelechiidae; genus Tuta; species Tuta absoluta. Next base: position 4,664,391 of record JAQAHW010000035.1, on the reverse strand, counting down.
TACGAGTAACATTTAACTACAATATACGAGTAACTTGTAACTACAGTATTAAAGTAACATGTTACTACAGAATACGAGTCACTTGTAACTACAGTATACGAGTCACTTGTAACTACAGTATACCAGTCACTTGAAACTATAGTATACGAGTAACATGTAACTACAGTATACGAGTCACTTGTAACTACAGTATACGAGTCACTTGTAACTACAGAATACGACTAACTCGTAACTTCAGTATACGAGTAACTCGTTAATACAGTATACGAGTCACTTGTAAATACAGTATACGAGTAACATATGCTATATTACTTTCATAAATGAAAATAAGAAATTGAAAAAATGTCAGCGCCCGCCGGGACTTGAACCCGGGACCGTGGAGAACCGTTCCACTGCTCTGCCAACTGAGCTACCGGCGCCCCGACGTAAGCTGATAGAGCAGTGGAACGGTACTCCACGGTCCCGGGTTCAAGTCCCGGCGGGCGCTGACATTTTTTTAATTTCATATTTTCATTTATGAAAGTATACGAGTTACTTGCAACAACAATAAACGAGTCATTTGTAACTACAGAATACGACTTACTCGTAACTACAGTATACGAGTTACTCGTTACAACAGTATACGAGTAACTTGTAACTACAGATTACGAGTCACTTGTAATAACTGAATACGAGTCACTTATAACTACATTATACGAGTCACTTGCAACTACAGTATACGAGTTTAATGTAACTACAGTATACGAGTCACTGGTAACTACAGTATACAAGTTAAATGTAACTACAGTATACGGGTAACATGTTACTTTAGTTATTGAGTTACTTGTAACTACAGTATACGAGTCACTTGTAACTACAGTATATTAGAAACTTGTAACTACAGATTACGAGTCACTTGTAACAACTGAATACGAGTCACTTGTAACTACAGTATACGAGTCACTTGTAACTACAGTATACGAGTCACTTGTAACTACAGTAAACGAGTCACTTGTAACTACTGAATACAAGTAACATGTATGAACAGTATACGAGTTACTTGCAACAACAATAAACGAGTCATTTGTAACTACAGTATACGAGTAACATGTAACTACAGTATACGAGTTATTTGTCATAACAGTAAACGAGTCACATGTAACTACAGTATACGACTAACTCGTAACTACAGTATACGAGTTACTCGTAACTACAGTAAACGAGTTTTTCGTAACTACAGTATACGAGTAACTCGTAACTTCAGTATACGAGTTACTCGTAACTACAGTATACAAGTAACTTGTAACTACAGATTACGAGTCACTTGTAACAACTGAATACGAGTCACTTGTAACTACCGTATACGAGTCACTTCTAACTACAGTATACGAGTTACTCGTAACTACAGTATACGAGTCATTTGTAACTACAATATAAGACTAACTCGTAACTACAGTATACGAGTAACTTTTAACTTCAGTATACGACTAACTCGTAACTACAGTATACGGGTTACTCGAAAATACAGTATACGAGTCACTTGTAACTACAGTATACGAGTAACATGTAACTACAATATACGAGTAACTTATAACTACAGTATAAAAGTAACATGTAACTACAGAATACGAGTCACTTGTAACTACAGTATACCAGTCACTTGAAACTACAGTATTCGAGTAACATGTAACTACAGTATACGAGTCACTTGTAACTACAGTATACGAGTCACTTGTAACTACAGAATACGAGTTACTTGTAACTACAGTATACGAGTCACTTGTCACTACAGAATACGAGTAACATGTAACTACAGTATACGAGTAACATGTAACTACAGTATACAAGTAACATGTAACTACAGTATACAAGTAACTTGTGACTACAGTATACGAGTAAATTGTAACTTTAGTATACGAGTAACTTGTAACTACAGTATACGAGTCACTTGTAAACTCAGAATACGAGTAACATGTAACTTCAGTATACGACTTAATCGTAACTACAGTATACGAGTTACTCGTAACTACAGTATACGAGTAACATGTAACTACAGTATACGAGTAACTTGTTACTACAGTAAACGAGTAAATTGTAACTACAGTATACGAGTAACTTGTAACTACAGTATACGAGTAACTTGTAACTACAGTATACGAGTCACTTGTAAATTCAGAATACGAGAAACATGTCACTTCAGTATACGACTTAATCGTAACTACAGTATACGAGTAACTCGTAACTACAGTATACAAGTCACTTGTTACTACAGAATACGACTAAAATGTAACTATAGTATAAGACGTACTCGTAACTACAGTATACGAGTCACTTGTAACTACAGTAAACGAGTAAGATGTAACTACAATATAAGACTAATTCGTTACCACAGTATACGAGTATCTTGTTACTACAGTTTACGAGTCCCTTGTAACTACAGTATACGAGTTAAATGTAACTACAGTATACGAGTAACTTGTAACTACAGTATTCGAGTAACTCGTAACAACAGTATACGAGTCACTGATAACTACAGTATACGAGTAACATGTAACTACAGTATACGAGTTATTTGTAACAACACTAAACGAGTCACTTGTAACTACAGTACACGACTTACTCGTAACTACAGTATACGAGTTACTCGAAACTACAGTATACGAGTTACTCGTAACTACAGTATACTAGTAACTTGTAACAACAGATTACGAGTCACTTGTAACAACTGAATACGAGTCACTCGTAACTACAGTATACGAGTCACTTGTAACTACAGTATACGAGTAACTCGTAACTACAGTATAAGAGTCACTTGTAACTACAGTATACGAGTAATATGTAACTACAATATACGACTAACTCGTAACTACAGTATACGAGTAACTTTTAACTTCAGTATACAACTAACCCGTAGCAGTACAGTATACGGGTTACTCGTAAATACAGTATACGAGTCACTTGTAACTACAGTATACGAGTAACATGTAACTACAATATACGAGTAACTTGTAACTACAGTATAAAAGTATCATGTTACTACAGAATACAAGTCACTTGTTACTACAGTATACGAGTAACTTGGAACTACAGTATACGAGTCACTTGTAACTACAGTATACGAGTAACTTGTGACAACAGTATACGAGTAACTTGTTACTACAATATACGAGTCATTTGTAAATTCAGAATTCGAGAAACATGTTACTTCAGTATACGACTTAATCGTAACTACAGTATACGAGTAACTCGTAACTACAGTATACGAGTCACTTGTTACTACAGAATACGACTAAAATGTAACTACAGTATACGAATAACTCGTTAATACAGTATACGAGTCACTTGTAACTACAGTATACGAGTAACATGTAACTACAGTATACGACTGACTCGTAACTACAGTATACGAGTTACTCGTTACAACAGTATACGAGTTACTCGTTACAACAATATACGAGTAACTTGTAACTACAGATTACGAGTCACTTGTAACAACTGAATACGAGTCACTTGTAACTACATTATACGAGTCACTTGCAACTACAGTATACGAGTTTAATGTAACTACAGTATACGAGTCACTGGTAACTAAAGTATACAAGTTAAATGTAACTACAGTATACGGGTAACATGTAACTTTAGTTATTGAGTTACTTGTAACTACAGTATACGAGTAACTCGTAACTACAGTTTACGAGTCACTTGTTACTACAGTATATTAGAAACTTGTAACTACAGATTACGAGTCACTTGTAACAACTGAATACGAGTCACTTTTAACTACAGTATACGAGTCACTTGTAACTACAGTATACGAGTCACTTGTAACTACAGTAAACGAGTCACTTGTAACTACAGAATACGACTAAAATGTAACTACAGTAAACGAGTCACTTGTAACTACAGTATACGAGGAACATGTAACTACAATATACGAGTAACTTGTAACTACAGTATAAAAGTAACATTTAACTACAGAATACGAGTCACTTGTAACTACAGTATACGAGTCACTTGTAACTACAGTATACCAGTCACTTGAAACTACAGTATACGAGTAACATGTAACTACAGTATACGAGTCACTTGTAACTACAGTATACGAGTCACTTGTAACTACAGAATACGAGTTACTTGTAACTACAGTATACGAGTCACTTGTAACTACAGAATACGAGTAACTTGTAACTACAGTATACGAGTAACTTGTGACTACAGTATACGAGTAAATTGTAACTTTAGTATACGAGTAACTTGTAACTACAGTATACGAGTCACTTGTAAACTCAGAATACGAGTAACATGTAACTACAGTATACGAGTAACTTGTTACTACAGTAAACGAGTAAATTGTAACTACAGTATACGAGTAACATGTAACTACAGTATACGAGTAACTTGTAACAACAGTATACGAGTCACTTGTAAATTCAGAATACGAGAAACATGTAACTTCAGTATACGACTTAATCGTAACTACAGTATACGAGTAACTCGTAACTACAGTATACGAGTCACTTGTTACTACAGAATACGACTAAAATGTAACTACAGTATACGAATTACTCGTAACTACAGTATACTAGTCACTTGTAACTACAGTATACGAGTAACATGTAACTACAATATACGACTAACTAAAGTTACATGTTACCCGTATACTGCAAATGTAACTACAGTATACGGGTAACATGTAACTTTAGTTATTGAGTTTCTTGTAACTACAGGATACGAGTTACTCGTAACTACAGTTTACGAGTCACTTGTAACTACAGTATACGAGAAACTTGTAACTACAGTACACGAATCACTTGTAACAACAGAATACGAGTCACCTGTAACAACAGAATACGAGTAACTTGTAACTACAGTATACGAGTAACATGTTACTACAGTATACGAGTTATTTGTAATAACAGTAAACGAGTCACATAGAACTACAGTATACGACTAACTCGTAACTACAGTATACGAGTTACTCGTAACTACAGTATACGAGTAACTCGTATCTTCAGTATACGAGTTACTCGTAACTACAGTATACGAGTAACTTGTACCTACAGATTACGAGTCACTTGTAACAACTGAATACGAGTCACTTGTAACTACCGTATACGAGCCACTTGTAACTACAGTATACGAGTTACTCGTAACTACAGTATACGAGTCATTTGTAACTACAATATAAGACTCACTCGTAACTACAGTATACGAGTAACTTTTAACTTCAGTATACGACTAACTCGTAACTACAGTATACGGGTTACTCGAAAATACAGTATACGAGTCACTTGTAACCACAGTATACGAGTAACATGTAACTACAATATACGAGTAACTTGTAACTACAGTATAAAAGTAACATTTAACTACAGAATACGAGTCACTTGTAACTTCAGTATACGAGTCACTTGTAACTACAGTATACCAGTCACTTGAAACTACAGTATACGAGTAACATGTAACTACAGTATACGAGTCACTTGTAACTACAGTATACGAGTCACTTGTAACTACAGAATACGAGTTACTTGTAACTACAGTATACGAGTCACTTGTAACTACAGAATACGAGTCACTTGTAACTACAGAATACGAGTTACTTGTAACTACAGTATACGAGTAACTTGTAACTACAGTATACGAGTCACTTGTAAACTCAGAATACGAGTAACATGTAACTTCAGTATACAACTTAATCGTTACTACAGTATACGAGTTACTCGTAACTACAGTATACGAGTAACATGTTACTACAGTATACGAGTAACTTGTTACTACAGTAAACGAGTAAATTGTAACTACAGTATACGAGTAACTTGTAACTACAGTACACGAGTAACTTGTAACTACAGTATACGAGTCAATTGTAAATTCAGAATACGAGAAACATGTAACTTCAGTATACGACTTAATCGTAACTACAGTATACGAGTAACTCGTAACTACAGTATACGAGTCACTTGTTACTACAGAATACGACTAAAATGTAACTACAGTATACGACGTACTCGTAACTACAGTATACGAGTCACTTGTAACTACAGTATACGAGTCACTTGTAACTACAGTATACGAGTGAGATGTAACTACAATATAAGACTAATTCGTTACCACAGTATACGAGTATCTTGTTACTACAGTTTACGAGTCCCTTGTAACTACAGTATACGAGTTAAATGTAACTACAGTATAGGAGTAACTTGTAACAACAGTATTCGAGTAACTCGTAACAACAGTATACGAGTCACTGATAACTACAGTATACGAGTAACATGTAACTACAGTATACGAGTTATTTGTAACAACACTAAACGAGTCACTTGTAACTACAGTACACGACTTACTCGTAACTACAGTATACGAGTTACTCGAAACTACAGTATACGAGTTACTCGTAACTACAGTATACGAGTAACTTGTAACAACAGATTACGAGTCACTTGTAACAACTGAATACGAGTCACTCGTAACTACAGTATACGAGTCACTTGTAACTACAGTATACGAGTAACTCGTAACTACAGTATACGAGTCACTTGTAACTACAGTATACGAGTAATATGTAACTACAATATACGACTAACTCGTAACTACAGTATACGAGTAACTTTTAACTTCAGTATACAACTAACCCGTAGCAGTACAGTATACGGGTTACTCGTAAATACAGTATACGAGTCACTTGTAACTACAGTATACGAGTAACATGTAACTACAATATACGAGTAACTTGTAACTACAGTATAAAAGTAAAATGTAACTACAGAATACAAGTCACTTGTTACTACAGTATACGAGTAACTTAGAACTACAGTATACGAGTCACTTGTAACTACAGTATACGAGTAACTTGTGACAACAGTATACGAGTAACTTGTTACTACAATATACGAGTCATTTGTAAATTCAGAATTCGAGAAACATGTTACTTCAGTATACGACTTAATCGTAACTACAGTATACGAGTAACTCGTAACTACAGTATACGAGTCACTTGTTACTACAGAATACGACTAAAATGTAACTACAGTATACGAATTACTCGTAACTACAGTATACGAGTCACTTAAAACTACAGTATACGAGTAACATGTAACTACAATATACGACTAACTTGTAACTACAGTATACGAGTAACTTTTAACTTCAGTATACGACTAACTCGTAACTACAGTATACGAGTAACTCGTTAATACAGTATTCGAGTCACTTGTAACTACAGTATACGAGTAACATGTAACTACAGTATACGAATCACTTGTAACTACAGTAAACGAGTCACTTGTAACTACTGAATACAAGTAACATGTATGAACAGTATACGAGTTACTTGCAACAACAATAAACGAGTCATTTGTAACTACAGTATACGACTGACTCGTAACTACAGTATACGAGTTACTCGTTACAACAGTATACGAGTTACTCGTTACAACAGTATACGAGTAACTTGTAACTACAGATTACGAGTCACTTGTAACAACTGAATACGAGTCACTTGTAACTACATTATACGAGTCACTTGCAACTACAGTATACGAGTTTAATGTAACTACAGTATACGAGTCACTGGTAACTAAAGTATACAAGTTAAATGTAACAACAGTATACGAGTCACTTGTAACTAAAGAATACGACTAAAATGTAACTACAGCAAACCAGTCACTTGTAACTACAGTATACGAGTAACATGTAACTACAATATACGAGTAACTTGTAACTACAGTATAAAAGTAACATTTAACTACAGAATACGAGTCACTTGTAACTACAGTATACGAGTCACTTGTAACTACAGTATACCAGTCACTTGAAACTACAGTATACGAGTAACATGTAACTATAGTATACGAGTCACTTGTAACTACAGTATACGAGTCACTTGTAACTACAGAATACGAGTTACTTATAACTACAGTATACGAGTCACTTGTAACTACAGAATACGAGTAACTTGTTACTACAGTAAACGAGTAAATTGTAACTACAGTATACGAGTAACTCGTATCTTCAGTATACGAGTTACTCGTAACTACAGTATACGAGTAACTTGTACCTACAGATTACGAGTCACTTGTAACAACTGAATACGAGTCACTTGTAACTACCGTATACGAGTCACTTGTAACTACAGTATACGAGTTACTCGAAACTACAGTATACGAGTCATTTGTAACTACAATATAAGACTCACTCGTAACTACAGTATACGAGTAACTTTTAACTTCAGTATACGACTAACTCGTAACTACAGTATACGGGTTACTCGAAAATACAGTATACGAGTCACTTGTAACCACAGTATACGAGTAACATGTAACTACAATATACGAGTAACTTGTAACTACAGTATAAAAGTAACATGTAACTACAGAATACGAGTCACTTGTAACTTCAGTATACGAGTCACTTGTAACTACAGTATACCAGTCACTTGAAACTACAGTATACTAGTAACATGTAACTACAGTATACGAGTCACTTGTAACTACAGTATACGAGTCACTTGTAACTACAGAATACGAGTTACTTGTAACTACAGTATACGAGTTACTTGTAACTACAGAATACGAGTCACTTGTAACTACAGAAAACGAGTTACTTGTAACTACAGTATACGAGTAACTTGTAACTACAGTATACGAGTCACTTGTAAACTCAGAATACGAGTAACATGTAACTTCAGTATACAACTTAATCGTTAGTACAGTATACGAGTTACTCGTAACTACAGTATACGAGTAACATGTTACTACAGTATACGAGTAACTTGTTACTACAGTAAATGAGTAAATTGTAACTACAGTATACGAGTAACTTGTAACTACAGTATACGAGTAACTTGTAACTACAGTATACGAGTCAATTGTAAATTCAGAATACGAGAAACATGTAACTTCAGTATACGACTTAATCGTAACTACAGTATACGAGTAACTCGTAACTACAGTATACGAGTCACTTGTTACTACAGAATACGACTAAAATGTAACTACAGTATACGACGTACTCGTAACTACAGTATACGAGTCACTTGTAACTACAGTATACGAGTCACTTGTAACTACAGTATACGAGTAAGATGTAACTACAATATAAGACTAATTCGTTACCACAGTATACGAGTATCTTGTTACTACAGTTTACGAGTCCCTTGTAACTACAGTATACGAGTTAAATGTAACTACAGTATAGGAGTAACTAGTAACAACAGTATTCGAGTAACTCGTAACAACAGTATACGAGTCACTGATAACTACAGTATACGAGTAACATGTAACTACAGTATACGAGTTATTTGTAACAACACTAAACGAGTCACTTGTAACTACAGTACACGACTTACTCGTAACTACAGTATACGAGTTACTCGAAACTACAGTATACGAGTTACTCGTAACTACAGTATACGAGTAACTTGTAACAACAGATTACGAGTCACTTGTAACAACTGAATACGAGTCACTCGTAACTACAGTATACGAGTCACTTGTAACTACAGTATACGAGTAACTCGTAACTACAGTATACGAGTCACTTGTAACTACAGTATACGAGTAATATGTAACTACAATATACGACTAACTCGTAACTACAGTATACGAGTAACTTTTAACTTCAGTATACAACTAACCCCTAGCAGTACAGTATACGTGTTACTCGTAAATACAGTATACGAGTCACTTGTAACTACAGTATACGAGTAACATGTAACTACAATATACGAGTAACTTGTAACTACAGTATAAAAGTAACATGTAACTACAGAATACAAGTCACTTGTTACTACAGTATACGAGTAACTTAGAACTACAGTATACGAGTCACTTGTAACTACAGTATACGAGTAACTTGTGACAACAGTATACGAGTAACTTGTTACTACAATATACGAGTCATTTGTAAATTCAGAATTCGAGAAACATGTTACTTCAGTATACGACTTAATCGTAACTACAGTATACGAGTAACTCGTAACTACAGTATACGAGTCACTTGTTACTACAGAATACGACTAAAATGTAACTACAGTATACGAATTACTCGTAACTACAGTATACGAGTCACTTAAAACTACAGTATACGAGTAACATGTAACTACAATATACGACTAACTTGTAACTACAGTATACGAGTAACTTTTAACTTCAGTATACGACTAACTCGTAACTACAGTATACGAGTAACTCGTTAATACAGTATACGAGTCACTTGTAACTACAGTATACGAGTAACATGTAACTACAGTATACGAATCACTTGTAACTACAGTAAACGAGTCACTTGTAACTACTGAATACAAGTAACATGTATGAACAGTATACGAGTTACTTGCAACAACAATAAACGAGTCATTTGTAACTACAGTATACGACTGACTCGTAACTACAGTATACGAGTTACTCGTTACAACAGTATACGAGTTACTCGTTACAACAGTATACGAGTAACTTGTAACTACAGATTACGAGTCACTTGTAACAACTGAATACGAGTCACTTGTAACTACATTATACGAGTCACTTGCAACTACAGTATACGAGTTTAATGTAACTACAGTATACGAGTCACTGGTAACTAAAGTATACAAGTTAAATGTAACTACAGTATACGAGTCACTTGTAACTAAAGAATACGACTAAAATGTAACTACAGCAAACCAGTCACTTGTAACTACAGTATACGAGTAACATGTAACTACAATATACGAGTAACTTGTAACTACAGTATAAAAGTAACATTTAACTACAGAATACGAGTCACTTGTAACTACAGTATACGAGTCACTTGTAACTACAGTATACCAGTCACTTGAAACTACAGTATACGAGTAACATGTAACTACAGTATACGAGTCACTTGTAACTACAGTATACGAGTCACTTGTAACTACAGAATACGAGTTACTTGTAACTACAGTATACGAGTCACTTGTAACTACAGAATACGAGTAACTTGTTACTACAGTAAACGAGTAAATTGTAACTACAGTATACGAGTAACTTGTAACTACAGTATACGAGTAACTTGTAACTACAGTATACGAGTCACTTGTAAATTCAGAATACGAGAAACATGTAACTTCAGTATACGACTTAATCGTAACTACAGTATACGAGTAACTCGTAACTACAGTATACGAGTCACTTGTTACTACAGAATACGACTAAAATGTAACTACAGTATACGAATTACTCGTAACTACAGTATACGAGTCACTTGTAACTACAGTATACGAGTAACATGTAACTACAATATACGACTAACTAAAGTTACATGTTACCCGTATACTGCAAATGTAACTACAGTATACGGGTAACATGTAACTTTAGTTATTGAGTTACTTGTAACTACAGGATACGAGTTACTCGTAACTACAGTTTACGAGTCACTTGTAACTACAGTATACGAGAAACTTGTAACTACAGTACACGAATCACTTGTAACAACAGAATACGAGTCACTTGTAACAACAGAATACGAGTAACTTGTAACTACAGTATACGAGTAACATGTTACTACAGTATACGAGTTATTTGTAATAACAGTAAACGAGTCACATGTAACTACAGTATACGACTAACTCGTAACTACAGTATACGAGTTACTCGTAACTACAGTATACGAGTAACTCGTATCTTCAGTATACGAGTAACTCGTATCTACAGTATACGAGTAACTTGTACCTACAGATTACGAGTCACTTGTAACAACTGAATACGAGTCACTTGTAACTACCGTATACGAGTCACTTGTAACTACAGTATACGAGTTACTCGTAACTACAGTAAACGAGTCATTTGTAACTACAATATAAGACTCAATCGTAACTACAGTATACGAGTAACTTTTAACTTCAGTATACGACTAACTCGTTACAACAGGATACGGGTTACTTGAAAATACAGTATACGAGTCACTTGTAACTACAGTATACGAGTAACATGTAACTACAATATACGAGTAACTTGTAACTACAGTATAAAAGTAACATGTAACTACAGAATACGAGTCACTTGTAACTTCAGTATACGAGTCACTTGTAACTACAGTATACCAGTCACTTGAAACTACAGTATACGAGTAACATGTAACTACAGTATACGAGTCACTTGTAACTACAGTATACGAGTCACTTGTAACTACAGAATACGAGTTACTTGTAACTACAGTATACGAGTCACTTGTAACTACAGAATACGAGTAACTTGTAACTACAGTATACGAGTAACTTGTGACTACAGTATACGAGTAAATTGTAACTTTAGTATACGAGTAACTTGTAACTACAGTATACGAGTCACTTGTAAACTCAGAATACGAGTAACATGTAACTTCAGTATACGACTTAATCGTAACTACAGTATACGAGTTACTCGTAACTACAGTATACGAGTAACATGTAACTACAGTATACGAGTAACTTGTTACTACAGTAAACGAGTAAATTGTAACTACAGTATACGAGTAACTTGTAACTACAGTATACGAGTAACTTGTTACTACAGTATACGAGTCACTTGTAAATTCAGAATACGAGAAACATGTAACTTCAGTATACGACTAAATCGTAACTACAGTATACGAGTAACTCGTAACTACAGTATACGAGTAACTCGTAACTACAGTATACGAGTTACTCGTAACTACAGTATACGAGTCACTTGTAACTACAGAATACGACTAAAATGTAACTACAGTATACGAATTACTCGTAACTACAGTATACGAGTCACTTGTAACTACAGTATACGAGTAACATGTAACTACAATATACGACTAACTAAAGTTACATGTAACCCGTATACTGCAAATGTAACTACAGTATACGGGTAACATCTAACTTTAGTTATTGAGTTACTTGTAACTACAGTATACGAGTTACTCGTAACTACAGTTTACGAGTCACAGGTAACAACAGTATACGAGAAACTTGTAACTTCAGTACACGAATCTTTTGTAACAACAGTATACGAGTCACTTGTAACTACAGTATACGACTTATTCGTAACTACAGTATACGAGTTACTCGTAACTACAGAATACGAGTTACTTGTAACTACAGTATACGAGTCACTTGTAACTACAGAATACGAGTAACTTGTAACTACAGTATACGAGTAACTTGTGACTACAGTATACGAGTAAATTGTAACTTTAGTATACGAGTAACTTGTAACTACAGTATACGAGTCACTTGTAAACTCAGAATACGAGTAACATGTAACTTCAGTATACGACTTAATCGTAACTACAGTATACGAGTTACTCGTAACTACAGTATACGAGTAACATGTAACTACAGTATACGAGTAACTTGTTACTACAGTAAACGAGTAAATTGTAACTACAGTATACGAGTAACTTGTAACTACAGTATACGAGTAACTTGTTACTACAGTATACGAGTCACTTGTAAATTCAGAATACGAGAAACATGTAACTTCAGTATACGACTTAATCGTAACTACAGTATACGAGTAACTCGTAACTACAGTATACGAGTAACTCGTAACTACAGTATACGAGTTACTCGTAACTACAGTATACGAGTCACTTGTTACTACAGAATACGACTAAAATGTAACTACAGTATACGAATTACTCGTAACTACAGTATACGAGTCACTTGTAACTACAGTATACGAGTAACATGTAACTACAATATACGACTAACTAAAGTTACATACATAGTTACATATAATAGCTGCCGTGTGATGCCGGCTTAGAATAGCGTCACCCCATATCTTACCCATGGGTGTCGTAAGAGGCGACTAAGGGACTCGAGGGTGTGTATTGCAATTTTAGGCGACGGGCTGACAACCTGTCACTATAGTGATACACAGTTATCTGATTGACCCTCAAACTTTTGTCAGACGTGGTGTTAATATCCGTTGAACGGCCGTTAACACTCTGCCTACCCCGTAAGGGATATAGGCGTGATTTATGTATGTATGTATGTATGTAAAGTTACATGTAACCCGTATACTGCAAATGTAACTACAGTATACGGGTAACATGTAACTTTAGTTATTAAGTTACTTGTAACTACAGTATACGAGTTACTCGTAACTACAGTTTACGAGTCACAGGTAATAACAGTATACGAGAAACTTGTAACTTCAGTACACGAATCTTTTGTAACAACAGTATACGAGTCACTTGTAACTACAGTATACGACTTATTCGTAACTACAGTATACGAGTTACTCGTAACTACAGTATACGAGTTACTCGTAACTACAGTATACGAGTAACTTGTAACTACAGATTACGAGTCACTTGTAACAACTGAATACGAGTCACTTGTAACTACAGTATACGAGTAACGTGTAACTACAGTAAACGAGTAACTTGTAATAACAGTATACGAGTAACTTGTAACTACAGTGTAAGAGTCACTTGTAATTACAGAATACGAGTAATTTGTAACTACAGTATACGAGTCACTTGAAACCACAGTATACGAGTTAAATGTAACTACAGTATACGAGTAACTTGTAACTACAGTATTCGAGTAACTTGTAATTACAGTATTCGAGTTACTCGTAACAACAGTATACGAGTCACTTGTAAATACAGTATACGAGTAATATGTAACAACAGTATTCGAGTAACTTGTAACAACAGTAAACGAGTCACTTGTAACTACAGTATACGACTTTCTAGTAACTACAGTATACGAGTTACGAGTTACCACAGTATACGAGTTACTTGTAACTACAGATTACGAGTCACTTGTAACAACTGAATACGAGTAACTTGTAACTACAGTAAACGAGTCACTTGTTACTACAGTATACGAGTAACTTGTTACTACAGTATACGACTAAAATGTAACTACAGTATACGAGTTACGTGTCACTACAGTAAACGAGTCACTTGCAACTACAGTATACGAGTTTAATGTAACTACAGTATACGAGTCACTTGTTACTACAGTTTTCGACTTTTATGTTACTACAGTTTACGAGTCACTTGTAACTACAGTATACGAGAAACTTGTAACTACAGTATACGAATCACTTGTAACAACATTATACGAGTCACTTGTAACTACAGAATACGAGTAACTTGTAACTACAGTATACGAGTAACATGTAACTACAGTATACGAGTTATTTGTAACAACAGTAAACGAGTCACTTGTAACTACAGTAAACGACTTACTCGTAACTACAGTATACGAGTTACTCGTAACTACAGTATACGAGTAACTTGTAACTACAGATTACGAGTCAAATGTAACAACTGAATACGAGTCACTTGTAACTACAGTATACGAGTCACTTGTAACTACAGTATACGAGTAACATGTAACTACAGTATACGAATCACTTGTAACTACAGTAAACGAGTCACTTGTAACTACTGAATACAAGTAACATGTATGAACAGTATACGAGTTACTTGCAACAACAATAAACGAGTCATTTGTAACTACAGTATACGACTGACTCGTAACTACAGTATACGAGTTACTCGTTACAACAGTATACGAGTTACTCGTTACAACAGTATACGAGTAACTTGTAACTACAGATTACGAGTCACTTGTAACAACTGAATACGAGTCACTTGTAACTACATTATACGAGTCACTTGCAACTACAGTATACGAGTTTAATGTAACTACAGTATACGAGTCACTAGTAACTAAAGTATACAAGTTAAATGTAACTACAGTATACGAGTCACTTGTAACTAAAGAATACGACTAAAATGTAACTACAGCAAACCAGTCACTTGTAACTACAGTATACGAGTAACATGTAACTACAATATACGAGTAACTTGTAACTACAGTATACAAGTAACATTTAACTACAGAATACGAGTCACTTGTAACTACAGTATACGAGTCACTTGTAACTACAGTATACCAGTCACTTGAAACTACAGTATACGAGTAACATGTAACTACAGTATACGAGTCACTTGTTACTACAGTATACGAGTCACTTGTAACTACAGAATACGAGTTACTTGTAACTACAGTATACGAGTCACTTGTAACTACAGAATACGAGTTTAATGTAACTACAGTATACGAGTCACTGGTAACTAAAGTATACAAGTTAAATGTAACTACAGTATACGAGTCACTTGTAACTAAAGAATACGACTAAAATGTAACTACAGCAAACCAGTCACTTGTAACTACAGTATACGAGTAACATGTAACTACAATATACGAGTAACTTGTAACTACAGTATAAAAGTAACATTTAACTACAGAATACGAGTCACTTGTAACTACAGTATACGAGTCACTTGTAACTACAGTATACCAGTCACTTGAAACTACAGTATACGAGTAACATGTAACTACAGTATACGAGTCACTTGTAACTACAGTATACGAGTCACTTGTAACTACAGAATACGAGTTACTTGTAACTACAGTATACGAGTCACTTGTAACTACAGAATACGAGTAACTTGTTACTACAGTAAACGAGTAAATTGTAACTACAGTATACGAGTAACTTGTAACTACAGTATACGAGTAACTTGTAACTACAGTATACGAGTCACTTGTAAATTCAGAATACGAGAAACATGTAACTTCAGTATACGACTTAATCGTAACTACAGTATACGAGTAACTCGTAACTACAGTATACGAGTCACTTGTTACTACAGAATACGACTAAAATGTAACTACAGTATACGAATTACTCGTAACTACAGTATACGAGTCACTTGTAACTACAGTATACGAGTAACATGTAACTACAATATACGACTAACTAAAGTTACATGTTACCCGTATACTGCAAATGTAACTACAGTATACGGGTAACATGTAACTTTAGTTATTGAGTTACTTGTAACTACAGGATACGAGTTACTCGTAACTACAGTTTACGAGTCACTTGTAACTACAGTATACGAGAAACTTGTAACTACAGTACACGAATCACTTGTAACAACAGAATACGAGTCACTTGTAACAACAGAATACGAGTAACTTGTAACTACAGTATACGAGTAACATGTTACTACAGTATACGAGTTATTTGTAATAACAGTAAACGAGTCACATGTAACTACAGTATACGACTAACTCGTAACTACAGTATACGAGTTACTCGTAACTACAGTATACGAGTAACTCGTATCTTCAGTATACGAGTAACTCGTATCTACAGTATACGAGTAACTTGTACCTACAGATTACGAGTCACTTGTAACAACTGAATACGAGTCACTTGTAACTACCGTATACGAGTCACTTGTAACTACAGTATACGAGTTACTCGTAACTACAGTAAACGAGTCATTTGTAACTACAATATAAGACTCAATCGTAACTACAGTATACGAGTAACTTTTAACTTCAGTATACGACTAACTCGTTACAACAGGATACGGGTTACTTGAAAATACAGTATACGAGTCACTTGTAACTACAGTATACGAGTAACATGTAACTACAATATACGAGTAACTTGTAACTACAGTATAAAAGTAACATGTAACTACAGAATACGAGTCACTTGTAACTTCAGTATACGAGTCACTTGTAACTACAGTATACCAGTCACTTGAAACTACAGTATACGAGTAACATGTAACTACAGTATACGAGTCACTTGTAACTACAGTATACGAGTCACTTGTAACTACAGAATACGAGTTACTTGTAACTACAGTATACGAGTCACTTGTAACTACAGAATACGAGTAACTTGTAACTACAGTATACGAGTAACTTGTGACTACAGTATACGAGTAAATTGTAACTTTAGTATACGAGTAACTTGTAACTACAGTATACGAGTCACTTGTAAACTCAGAATACGAGTAACATGTAACTTCAGTATACGACTTAATCGTAACTACAGTATACGAGTTACTCGTAACTACAGTATACGAGTAACATGTAACTACAGTATACGAGTAACTTGTTACTACAGTAAACGAGTAAATTGTAACTACAGTATACGAGTAACTTGTAACTACAGTATACGAGTAACTTGTTACTACAGTATACGAGTCACTTGTAAATTCAGAATACGAGAAACATGTAACTTCAGTATACGACTAAATCGTAACTACAGTATACGAGTAACTCGTAACTACAGTATACGAGTAACTCGTAACTACAGTATACGAGTTACTCGTAACTACAGTATACGAGTCACTTGTAACTACAGAATACGACTAAAATGTAACTACAGTATACGAATTACTCGTAACTACAGTATACGAGTCACTTGTAACTACAGTATACGAGTAACATGTAACTACAATATACGACTAACTAAAGTTACATGTAACCCGTATACTGCAAATGTAACTACAGTATACGGGTAACATCTAACTTTAGTTATTGAGTTACTTGTAACTACAGTATACGAGTTACTCGTAACTACAGTTTACGAGTCACAGGTAACAACAGTATACGAGAAACTTGTAACTTCAGTACACGAATCTTTTGTAACAACAGTATACGAGTCACTTGTAACTACAGTATACGACTTATTCGTAACTACAGTATACGAGTTACTCGTAACTACAGAATACGAGTTACTTGTAACTACAGTATACGAGTCACTTGTAACTACAGAATACGAGTAACTTGTAACTACAGTATACGAGTAACTTGTGACTACAGTATACGAGTAAATTGTAACTTTAGTATACGAGTAACTTGTAACTACAGTATACGAGTCACTTGTAAACTCAGAATACGAGTAACATGTAACTTCAGTATACGACTTAATCGTAACTACAGTATACGAGTTACTCGTAACTACAGTATACGAGTAACATGTAACTACAGTATACGAGTAACTTGTTACTACAGTAAACGAGTAAATTGTAACTACAGTATACGAGTAACTTGTAACTACAGTATACGAGTAACTTGTTACTACAGTATACGAGTCACTTGTAAATTCAGAATACGAGAAACATGTAACTTCAGTATACGACTTAATCGTAACTACAGTATACGAGTAACTCGTAACTACAGTATACGAGTAACTCGTAACTACAGTATACGAGTTACTCGTAACTACAGTATACGAGTCACTTGTTACTACAGAATACGACTAAAATGTAACTACAGTATACGAATTACTCGTAACTACAGTATACGAGTCACTTGTAACTACAGTATACGAGTAACATGTAACTACAATATACGACTAACTAAAGTTACATGTAACCCGTATACTGCAAATGTAACTACAGTATACGGGTAACATGTAACTTTAGTTATTAAGTTACTTGTAACTACAGTATACGAGTTACTCGTAACTACAGTTTACGAGTCACAGGTAATAACAGTATACGAGAAACTTGTAACTTCAGTACACGAATCTTTTGTAACAACAGTATACGAGTCACTTGTAACTACAGTATACGACTTATTCGTAACTACAGTATACGAGTTACTCGTAACTACAGTATACGAGTTACTCGTAACTACAGTATACGAGTAACTTGTAACTACAGATTACGAGTCACTTGTAACAACTGAATACGAGTCACTTGTAACTACAGTATACGAGTAACGTGTAACTACAGTAAACGAGTAACTTGTAATAACAGTATACGAGTAACTTGTAACTACAGTGTAAGAGTCACTTGTAATTACAGAATACGAGTAATTTGTAACTACAGTATACGAGTCACTTGAAACCACAGTATACGAGTTAAATGTAACTACAGTATACGAGTAACTTGTAACTACAGTATTCGAGTAACTTGTAATTACAGTATTCGAGTTACTCGTAACAACAGTATACGAGTCACTTGTAAATACAGTATACGAGTAATATGTAACAACAGTATTCGAGTAACTTGTAACAACAGTAAACGAGTCACTTGTAACTACAGTATACGACTTTCTAGTAACTACAGTATACGAGTTACGAGTTACCACAGTATACGAGTTACTTGTAACTACAGATTACGAGTCACTTGTAACAACTGAATACGAGTAACTTGTAACTACAGTAAACGAGTCACTTGTTACTACAGTATACGAGTAACTTGTTACTACAGTATACGACTAAAATGTAACTACAGTATACGAGTTACGTGTCACTACAGTAAACGAGTCACTTGCAACTACAGTATACGAGTTTAATGTAACTACAGTATACGAGTCACTTGTTACTACAGTTTTCGACTTTTATGTTACTACAGTTTACGAGTCACTTGTAACTACAGTATACGAGAAACTTGTAACTACAGTATACGAATCACTTGTAACAACATTATACGAGTCACTTGTAACTACAGAATACGAGTAACTTGTAACTACAGTATACGAGTAACATGTAACTACAGTATACGAGTTATTTGTAACAACAGTAAACGAGTCACTTGTAACTACAGTAAACGACTTACTCGTAACTACAGTATACGAGTTACTCGTAACTACAGTATACGAGTAACTTGTAACTACAGATTACGAGTCAAATGTAACAACTGAATACGAGTCACTTGTAACTACAGTATACGAGTCACTTGTAACTACAGTATACGAGTAACATGTAACTACAGTATACGAATCACTTGTAACTACAGTAAACGAGTCACTTGTAACTACTGAATACAAGTAACATGTATGAACAGTATACGAGTTACTTGCAACAACAATAAACGAGTCATTTGTAACTACAGTATACGACTGACTCGTAACTACAGTATACGAGTTACTCGTTACAACAGTATACGAGTAACTTGTAACTACAGATTACGAGTCACTTGTAACAACTGAATACGAGTCACTTGTAACTACATTATACGAGTCACTTGCAACTACAGTATACGAGTTTAATGTAACTACAGTATACGAGTCACTAGTAACTAAAGTATACAAGTTAAATGTAACTACAGTATACGAGTCACTTGTAACTAAAGAATACGACTAAAATGTAACTACAGCAAACCAGTCACTTGTAACTACAGTATACGAGTAACATGTAACTACAATATACGAGTAACTTGTAACTACAGTATACAAGTAACATTTAACTACAGAATACGAGTCACTTGTAACTACAGTATACGAGTCACTTGTAACTACAGTATACCAGTCACTTGAAACTACAGTATACGAGTAACATGTAACTACAGTATACGAGTCACTTGTTACTACAGTATACGAGTCACTTGTAACTACAGAATACGAGTTACTTGTAACTACAGTATACGAGTCACTTGTAACTACAGAATACGAGTAACTTGTTACTACAGTAAACGAGTAAATTGTAACTACAGTATACGAGTAACTTGTAACTACAGTATACGAGTAACTTGAAACTACAGTATACGAGTCACTTGTAAATTCAGAATACGAGAAACATGTAACTTCAGTATACGACTTAATCGTAACTACAGTATACGAGTAACTCGTAACTACAGTATACGAGTCACTTGTTACTACAGAATACGACTAAAATGTAACTACAGTATACGAATTACTCGTAACTACAGTATACGAGTCACTTGTAACTACAGTATACGAGTAACATATAACTACAATATACGACTAACTAAAGTTACATGTTACCCGTATACTGCAAATGTAACTACAGTATACGGGTAACATGTAACTTTAGTTATTGAGTTACTTGTAACTACAGGATACGAGTTACTCGTAACTACAGTTTACGAGTCACTTGTAACTACAGTATACGAGAAACTTGTAACTACAGTACACGAATCACTTGTAACAACAGAATACGAGTCACTTGTAACAACAGAATACGAGTAACTTGTAACTACAGTATACGAGTAACATGTTACTACAGTATACGAGTTATTTGTAATAACAGTAAACGAGTCACATGTAACTACAGTATACGACTAACTCATAACTACAGTATACGAGTTACTCGTAACTGCAGTATACGAGTAACTCGTATCTTCAGTATACGAGTAACTCGTATCTACAGTATACGAGTAACTTGTACCTACAGATTACGAGTCACTTGTAACAACTGAATACGAGTCACTTGTAACTACCGTATACGAGTCACTTGTAACTACAGTATACGAGTTACTCGTAACTACAGTATACGAGTCATTTGTAACTACAATATAAGACTCACTCGTAACTACAGTATACGAGTAACTTTTAACTTCAGTATACGACTAACTCGTTACAACAGGATACGGGTTACTTGAAAATACAGTATACGAGTCACTTGTAACTACAGTATACGAGTAACATGTAACTACAACATACGAGTAACTTGTAACTACAGTATAAAAGTAACATGTAACTACAGATTACGAGTCACTTGTAACTTCAGTATACGAGTCACTTGTAACTACAGTAAACCAGTCACTTGAAACTACAGTATACGAGTAACATGTAACTACAGTATACGAGTCACTTGTAACTACAGTATACGAGTCACTTGTAACTACAGAATACGAGTTACTTGTAACTACAGTATACGAGTCACTTGTAACTACAGAATACGAGTAACTTGTAACTACAGTATACGAGTAACTTGTGACTACAGTATACGAGTAAATTGTAACTTTAGTATACGAGTAACTTGTAACTACAGTATACGAGTCACTTGTAAATTCAGAATACGAGAAACATGTAACTTCAGTATACGACTAAATCGTAACTACAGTATACGAGTAACTCGTAACTACAGTATACGAGTAACTCGTAACTACAGTATACGAGTTACTCGTAACTACAGTATACGAGTCACTTGTTACTACAGAATACGACTAAAATGTAACTACAGTATACGAATTACTCGTAACTACAGTATACGAGTCACTTGTAACTACAGTATACGAGTAACATGTAACTACAATATACGACTAACTAAAGTTACATGTAACCCGTATACTGCAAATGTAACTACAGTATACGGGTAACATGTAACTTTAGTTATTGAGTTACTTGTAACTACAGTATACGAGTTACTCGTAACTACAGTTTACGAGTCACAGGTAACAACTGTATACGAGAAACTTGTAACTTCAGTACACGAATCTTTTGTAACAACAGTATACGAGTCACTTGTAACTACAGTATACGACTTATTCGTAACTACAGTATACGAGTTACTCGTAACTACAGAATACGAGTTACTTGTAACTACAGTATACGAGTCACTTGTAACTACAGAATACGAGTAACTTGTAACTACAGTATACGAGTAACTTGTGACTACAGTATACGAGTAAATTGTAACTTTAGTATACGAGTAACTTGTAACTACAGTATACGAGTCACTTGTAAACTCAGAATACGAGTAACATGTTCAAGTTTCAAGTTTCAAGTTTTATTGCATTATCAAATTCACATACAAAATATGGTAAAAATGATACATGTAACTTCAGTATACGACTTAATCGTAACTACAGTATACGAGTCACTTGTAACAACTGAATACGAGTCACTTGTAACTACAGTATACGAGTAACGTGTAACTACAGTAAACGAGTAACTTGTAATAACAGTATACGAGTAACTTGTAACTACAGTGTAAGAGTCACTTGTAATTACAGAATACGAGTAATTTGTAACTACAGTATACGAGTCACTTGAAACCACAGTATACGAGTTAAATGTAACTACAGTATACGAGTAACTTGTAACTACAGTATTCGAGTAACTTGTAATTACAGTATTCGAGTTACTCGTAACAACAGTATACGAGTCACTTGTAAATACAGTATACGAGTAATATGTAACAACAGTATTCGAGTAACTTGTAACAACAGTAAACGAGTCACTTGTAACTACAGTATACGACTTTCTAGTAACTACAGTATACGAGTTACGAGTTACCACAGTATACGAGTTACTTGTAACTACAGATTACGAGTCACTTGTAACAACTGAATACGAGTAACTTGTAACTACAGTAAACGAGTCACTTGTTACTACAGTATACGAGTAACTTGTTACTACAGTATACGACTAAAATGTAACTACAGTATACGAGTTACGTGTCACTACAGTAAACGAGTCACTTGCAACTACAGTATACGAGTTTAATGTAACTACAGTATACGAGTCACTTGTTACTACAGTTTTCGACTTTTATGTTACTAAAGTTTACGAGTCACTTGTAACTACAGTATACGAGAAACTTGTAACTACAGTATACGAATCACTTGTAACAACATTATACGAGTCACTTGTAACTACAGAATACGAGTAACTTGTAACTACAGTATACGAGTAACATGTAACTACAGTATACGAGTTATTTGTAACAACAGTAAACGAGTCACTTGTAACTACAGTAAACGACTTACTCGTAACTACAGTATACGAGTTACTCGTAACTACAGTATACGAGTAACTTGTAACTACAGATTACGAGTCACTTGTAACAACTGAATACGAGTCACTTGTAACTACAGTATACGAGTAACGTGTAACTACAGTAAACAAGTAACTTGCAATAACAGTATACGAGTAACTTGTAACTACAGTGTAAGAGTCACTTGTAACTACAGAATACGAGTGACATGTAACTACAGTATACGAGTCACTTGAAACTACAGTATGCGAGTTAAATGTAACTACAGTAAACGAGTAACTTGTAATAACAGTAAACGAGTAACTTGTAACTACAGAATACGTGTAACTTGTAACTACAGTATACGAGTCACTTGAAACTACAGTATTCAAGTTAAATGTAACTACAGTATACGAGTTTAATGTAACTACAGTATACGAGTCACTTGTAACTACAGTATACGAGTTAAATGTAACTATAGTATACGGGTAACATGTAACTTCAGTTAACGAGTAACTTGTAACTACAGTATACGAGTTACTCGTAACTACAGTTTACGAGTCACTTGTAACTACAGTATACGAGAAACTTGTAACTTCAGTATACGAATCACTTATAACAACAGTATACGAGTCACTTGTAACTACAGAATACGAGTAACTTGTAACTACAGTATACGAGTAACATGTAACTACAGTATACGAGTTATTTGTAACAACAGTAAACGAGTCACTTGTAACTACAGTATACGACTGACTCGTAACTTCAGTATACGAGTTACTCGTAACTACAGTATTCGAGTAACTCGTAACAACAGTATTCGAGTCACTTGTAAATACAGTATACGAGTAATATGTAACTACAGTATACGAGTCACTTGTAACAACAGTAAACGAGTCACTTGTAACTACAGTATACGAGTTAAATGTAACTATAGTATACGGGTAACATGTAACTTCAGTTAACGAGTAACTTGTAACTACAGTATACGAGTTACTCGTAACTACAGTTTACGAGTCACTTGTAACTACAGTATACGAGAAACTTGTAACTTCAGTATACGAATCACTTGTAACAACAGTATACGAGTCACTTGTAACTACAGAATACGAGTAACTTGTAACTACAGTATACGAGTAACATGTACCTACAGTATACGAGTTATTTGTAACAACAGTAAACGAGTCACTTGTAACTACAGTATACGACTGACTCGTAACTTCAGTATACGAGTTACTCGTAACTACAGTATACGAGTAACTTGTAATTTCAGTATTCGAGTAACTCGTAACAACAGTATTCGAGTCACTTGTAAATACAGTATACTAGTAATATGTAACTACAGATTACGAGTCACTTGTAACAACTGAATACGAGTCACTTGTAACTACAGTATACGAGTAACGTGTAACTACAGTAAACGAGTAACTTGTAATAACAGTATACGAGTAACTTGTAACTACAGTGTAAGAGTCACTTGTAATTACAGAATACGAGTAATTTGTAACTACAGTATACGAGTCACTTGAAACCACAGTATACGAGTTAAATGTAACTACAGTATACGAGTAACTTGTAACTACAGTATTCGAGTAACTTGTAATTACAGTATTCGAGTTACTCGTAACAACAGTATACGAGTCACTTGTAAATACAGTATACGAGTAATATGTAACAACAGTATTCGAGTAACTTGTAACAACAGTAAACGAGTAACTTGTAACTACAGAATACGTGTAACTTGTAACTACAGTATACGAGTCACTTGAAACTACAGTATTCAAGTTAAATGTAACTACAGTATACGAGTTTAATGTAACTACAGTATACGAGTCACTTGTAACTACAGTATACGAGTTAAATGTAACTATAGTATACGGGTAACATGTAACTTCAGTTAACGAGTAACTTGTAACTACAGTATACGAGTTACTCGTAACTACAGTTTACGAGTCACTTGTAACTACAGTATACGAGAAACTTGTAACTTCAGTATACGAATCACTTGTAACAACAGTATACGAGTCACTTGTAACTACAGAATACGAGTAACTTGTAACTACAGTATACGAGTAACATGTAACTACAGTATACGAGTTATTTGTAACAACAGTAAACGAGTCACTTGTAACTACAGTATACGACTGACTCGTAACTTCAGTATACGAGTTACTCGTAACTACAGTATACGAGTAACTTGTAACTACAGATTACGAGTCACATGTAACAACTGAATACGAGTCACTTGTAACTACAGTATACGAGTAACGTATAACTACAGTAAACGCGTAACTTGTAATAACTGTATAGGAGTAACTTGTAACTACAGTGTAAGAGTCACTTGTAACTACAGAATACGAGTAACTTGTAACTACAGTATACAAGTCACTTGAAACCACAGTATACGAGTTAAATGTAACTACAGTATACGAGTAACATGTAACTACAGTATTCGAGTAACTTGTAATTTCAGTATTCGAGTAACTCGTAACAACAGTATTCGAGTCACTTGTAAATACAGTATACGAGTAATATGTAACTACAGTATACGAGTCACTTGTAACAACAGTAAACGAGTCACTTGTAACTACAGTATACGACTTTCTAGTAACTACAGTATACGAGTTACGAGTTTCCTCAGTATACTAGTTACTTGTAACTACAGATTACGAGTCACTTGTAACAACTGAATACGAATAACTTGTAACTACAGTAAACGAGTCACTTGTAACTACAGTATACGAGTCACTTGTTACTACAGTATACAACTTAAATGTAACTACAGTATACGAGTAACGTGTAACTTCAGTAAACGAGTCACTTGTAACTACAGTATACGAGTAACATGTTACTACAATATAAGACTAACTCGTTACCACAGTATACGAGTAACTTGTTACTACAGTTTACGAGTCCCTTGTAACTACAGTATACGAGCAACATGCAACTACAGTATACGAGTTATTTGTAACAACAGTAAACGAGTCACTTGTAACTACAGTATACGACTTACTCGTAACTACAGTATACGAGTTACTCGTAACTACAGTATACGAGTAACTTGTAACTACAGTATACGAGTTACTCGTAACTACAGTATACGAGTCACTTGTAACTACAGTATACGAGTAACATGTAACTACAGTATACGAGTTACTCGTAACTACAGTATACGAGTCACTGATAACTACAGTATACAAGTAACATGTAACTACAGTATACGGGTAACTCGTAAATACAGTATACGAGTCACTTGTAACTACAGTATACGAGTAACATGTAACTACAATATACGAGTAACTTGTAACTACAGTATAAAAGTAACATATAAATACAGAATACGAGTCCCTTGTAACTACAGTATACGAGTAACATGCAACTACAGTATACGAGTTATTTGGAACAACAGTAAACGAGTCCCTTGTAACTACAGTATACGACTTACTCGTAACTACAGTATACGAGTTACTCGTAACTACAGTATACGAGTAACTTGTAACTACAGTATACGAGTTACTCGTAACTACAGTATACGAGTCACTGATAACTACAGTATACGAGTAACATGTAACTACAGTATACGGGTAACTCGTAAATACAGTATACGAGTCACTTGTAACTACAGTATACGAGTAACATGTAACTACAATATACGAGTAACTTGTAACTACAGTATAAAAGTAACATATAACTACAGAATACGAGTCACTTGTAACTACAGATTACGAGTCACTTGTAACAACTGATTACGAGTCACTTGTAACTACAGTATACGAGTAACGTGTAACTACAGTAAACAAGTAACTTGTAATAACAGTATACGAGTCACTTGAAACTACAGTATGCGAGTTAAATGTAACTACAGTATACGAGTCACTTGTAACTACAGTATACGAGTTAAATGTAATTACAGTATACGAGTCACTTGTAACTACAGTATGCGAGTTAAATGTAACTACAGTATACGAGTCACTTGTAACTACTGTATACGAGTAAAATGTAACTACAGTATACGAGTCACTAGTAACTACAGTATACGAGTTAAATGTAACTATAGTATACGGGTAACATGTAACTTCAGTTAACGAGTAATTTGTAACTACAGTATACGAGTTACTCGTAACTACAGTATACGAGTAACTCGTATCTTCAGTATACGAGTTACTCGTAACTACAGTATACGAGTAACTTGTACCTACAGATTACGAGTCACTTGTAACAACTGAATACGAGTCACTTGTAACTACCGTATACGAGTCACTTGTAACTACAGTATGAAAGTTAAATGTAACTACAGTATACGAGTCACTTGTAACTACAGTATACGAGTTAAATGTAACTACAGTATACGAGTTACTCGTAACTACAGTATACGAGTAACTTGTAACTACAGATTACGAGTAACTTGTAATAACAGTATACGAGTAACTTGTAACTACAGTGTAAGAGTCACTTGTTACTACAGAATACGAGTAACTTGTAACTACAGTATACGAGTCACTTGAAACAACTGAACAGTATGCGAGTTAAATGTAACTACAGTAAACGAGTAACTTGTAATAACAGAAAACGAGTAACTTGTAACTACAGTAAACGAGTCACTTGTAACTACAGAATACGTGTAACTTGTAACTACAGTATACGAGTCACTTGAAACTACAGTATACAAGTTAAATGTAACTACAGTATACGAGTTTAATGTAACTACAGTATACGAGTCACTTGTAACTACAGTATACGAGTTAAATGTAACTACAGTATACGGGTAACATGTAACTTCAGTTAACGAGTAACTTGTAACTACAGTATACGAGTTACTCGTAACTACAGTTTACGAGTCACTTGTAACTACAGTTTACAAGAAACTTGTAACTACAGTACACGAATCACTTGTAACAACAGTAAACGAGTCACTTGTAACTACAGTATACCGCTTACTCGTAACTACAGTATACGAGTAACTCGTAACTACAGTATACGAGTAACTTGTAACTACAGATTACGAGTCACTTGTAACAACTGAATACGAGTCACTTGTAACTACAGTATACGAGAAACGTGTAACTACAGTAAACGAGTAACTTGTAAAAACAGTATACGAGTAACTTGTAACTACAGTGTAAGAGTCACTTGTAACTACAGAATACGAGTAACTTGTAACTACAGTATACGAGTCACTTGAAACCACAGTATACGAGTTAAATGTAACTACAGTATACGAGTAATATGTAACTACAGTATACGAGTAACTTGTAACAACAGTAAACGAGTCACTTGTAACTACAGTATACGACTTTCTAGTAACTACAGTATACGAGTAACGATTTACCATAGTATACGAGTTACTTGTAACTACAGATTACGAGTCACTTGTAACAACTGAATACGAGTAACTTGTAACTACAGTAAACGAGTCACTTGAAACTACAGTATACGAGTAACTTGTTACTACAGTATACGACTAAAATATAACTACAGTATACGAGTAACGTGTCACTACAGTAAACGAGTCACTTGTAACTACAGTATACGACTTACTCGTAACTACAGTATACGAGTCACTTGTAACTACAGTATACGAGTAACATATAACTACAATATAAGACTAACTCGTTACCACAGTATACAAGTAACTTGTTACTACAGTTTACGAGTCCCTTGTAACTACAGTATACGAGTTAAATGAAACTACAGTATACGAGTAACTTGTAACAACAGTATACGAGTAACTTGTAACTACAGCAAACGAGTCACTTGTTACTACAGTAAACGACTAAAATGTAACTACAGTATACGAGTAACGTGTCACTACAGTTAACGAGTTACTTGTAACTACAGTATACGACTTACTCGTAACTACAGTATACGAGTCACTTGTAACTTCAGTATACGAGTAACATATAACTACAATATAAGACTAACTCGTTACCACAGTATACGAGTAACTTGTTACTACAGTTTACGAGTCCCTTGTAACTACAGTATACGAGTTAAATGCAACTACAGTATACGAGTAACTTGTAACTACAGTATACGAGTAACTTGTAACTACAGCAACTTAAATGTAACTACGAGTCACTTGTATTTACTGAATACAAGTAACATGTATGAACAGTATACGAGTTACTTGTAACAACAATAAACGAGTCACTTGTAACTACAGTATACGACTTACTCGTAACTACAGTATACGAGTTACTCGTTACAACAGTATACGAGTAACTTGTAACTACAGATTACGAGTCACTTGTAACAACTGAATACGAGTCACTTGTAACTACATTATACGAGTCACTTGCAACTACAGTATACGAGTTTAATGTAACTACAGTATACGAGTCTCTGGTAACTACAGTATACAAGTTAAATGTAACTACAGTATACGGGTAACATGTAACTTTAGTTATTGAGTTACTTGTAACTTCAGTATACGAGTTATTCGTTACTACAGTTTACGAGTCACTTGTAACTACAGTATACGAGAAACTTGTAACTACAGATTACGAGTCACTTGTACCAACTGAATACGAGTCACTTGTAACTACAGTATACGAGAAACGTGTAACTACAGTAAACAAATAACTTGTAAAAACAGTATACGAGTAACTTGTAACTACAGTTTACGAGTCACTTGAAACTACAGTATGCGAGTTAAATGTAACTACAGTAAACGAGTAACTTGTAATAACAGTAAACGAGTAACTTGTAACTACAGTAAACGAGTCACTTGTAACTACAGAATACGTGTAACTTGTAACTACAGTATACGAGTCACTTGAAACTACAGTATACAAGTTAAATGTAACTACAGTATACGAGTTTAATGTAACTACAGTATACGAGTCACTTGTAACTACAGTATACGAGTTAAATGTAACTACAGTATACGGGTAACATGTAACTTTAGTTAACGAGTAACTTGTAACTACAGTACACGAATCACTTGTAACAACAGTAAACGAGTCACTTGTAACTACAGAATACGAGTAACTTGTAACTACAGTGAACGAGTAACTTGTAATAACAGTATACGAGTTACTCGTTACTACAGTTTACGAGTCACTTGTAACTACAGTATACGAGAAACTTGTAACTACAGTATACGAATCACTTGTAACAACAGTATACGAGTCACTTGTAACTACAGAATACGAGTAACTTGTAACTACAGTATACGAGTAACATGTAACAACAGTATACGAGTTATTTGTAACAACAGTAAACGAGTCACTTGTAACTACAGTATACGACTTACTCGTAACTACAGTATACGAGTTACTCGTAACTACATCATACGAGTAACTTGTAACTACAGATTACGAGTCACCTGTAACAACTGAATACGAG
Source organism: Tuta absoluta (assembly GCA_027580185.1). NCBI lineage: Eukaryota > Metazoa > Arthropoda > Insecta > Lepidoptera > Gelechiidae > Tuta > Tuta absoluta. The sequence continues at coordinate 4,632,808 of JAQAHW010000035.1, read as the reverse complement.
TCACTTGTAACTACAGTATACGAGTAACTTTTAACTACAGTAAACAAGTAACTTGTAATAACAGTATACGAGTAACATGTAACTACAGTGTAAGAGTCACTTGTAACTACAGAATACGAGTAACTTGTAACTACAGTATACGAGTCACTTGAAACTTGCACTAGTATGCGAGTTAAATGTAACTACAGTAAACGAGTAACTTGTAATAACAGTAAACGAGTAACTTGTAACTACAGTAAACGAGTCACTTGTAACTACAGTATACGACTTACTCGTAACTACAGTATACGAGTCACTTGTAACTACAGTATACGAGTAACATATAACTACAATATAAGACTAACTCGTTACCACAGTATACGAGTAACTTGTTACTACAGTTTACGAGTCCCTTGTAACTACAGTGTACGAGTTAAATGTAACTACAGTATACGAGTAACTTGTAACTACAGTATACGAGTAACTCGTAACTACAGCAAACGAGTCACTTGTAACTACTGAATACAAGTAACATGTATGAACAGTATACGAGTTACTTGTAACAACAATAAACGAGTCACTTGTAACTACAGTATACGACTTACTCGTAACTACAGTATACGAGTTACTCGTTACAACAGTATACGAGTAACTTGTGACTACAGATTACGAGTCACTTGTAACAACTGAATACGAGTCACTAGTAACTACATTATAAGAGTCACTTGCAACTACAGTATACGAGTTTAATGTAACTACAGTATACGAGTCACTGGTAACTACAGTATACAAATTAAATGTAACTACAGTATACGGGTAACATGTAACTTTAGTTATTGAGTTACTTGTAACTACAGTATACGAGTTACTCGTAACCACAGTTTACGAGTCACTTGTAACTACAGTATACGAGAAACTTGTAACTACAGTACACGAATCACTTGTAACAACAGTATACGAGTCACTTGTAACTACAGAATACGAGTAACTTGTAACTACAGTATACGAGTAACATGTAACTACAGTATACGAGTTATTTGTAACAACAGTAAACGAGTCACTTGTAACTACAGTATACGACTTTCTAGTAACTACAGTATACGAGTTACGAGTTACCACAGTATACGAGTTACTTGTAACTACAGATTACGAGTCACTTGTAACAACTGAATACGAGTTACTTGTAACTACAGTAAACGAGTCACTTGAAACTACAGTATACGAGTCACTTGTCACTACAGTATACAACTTAAATGTAACTACAGTATACGAGTAACGTGTAACTACAGTAAACGAGTCACTTGTAAAAACAGTATACGAGTAACTTGTAACTACAGTTAACGAGTCACTTGTTACTACAGTATACGACTAAAATGTAACTACAGTATACGAGTAACGTGTCACTACAGTAAACGAGTCACTTGTAACTACAGTATACGACTTACTCGTAACTACAGTATACGAGTCACTTGTAGCTACAGTATACGAGTAACATATAACTACAATATAAGACTAACTCGTTACCACAGTATACGGGTAACTTGTTACTACAGTTTACGAGTCCCTTGTAACTACAGTATACGAGTTAAATGTAACTACAGTATACGAGTAACTCGTAACTACAGTATTCGAGTAACTCGTAACAACAGTATACGAGTCACTAATAACTACAGTATACGAGTAACATGTAACTACAGTATACAAGTTATTTGTAACAACAGTAAACGAGTCACTTGTAACTACAGTATACGAGTCACTTGTAACTACAGTATACGAGTTACTCGTAACAACAGTATACGAGTCACTTGTAACTACAGTATACGAGTAACATGTAACTACAATATACGACTAACTCGTAACTACAGTATACGAGTAACTTTAAACTTCAGTATACAACTAACCCGTAGCTACAGTATACGGGTTACTCGTAAATACAGTATACGAGTCACTTGTAACTACAGTATTCGAGTAACATGTAACTACAATATACGAGTAACTTGTTACTACAGTATAAAAGTAACATGTAACTACAGAATACTAGTCACTTGTAACTACAGTATACGAGTAACTTGTAACTACAGCATACGAGTCACTTGTAACTACAGTATTCGAGTAACATGTAACTACAATATACGAGTAACTTGTAACTACAGTATAAAAGTAACATGTATTTACAGAATACGATTCACTTGTAACTACAGTATACGAGTAACATGTAACTACAGTATACGAGTCACTTGTAACTACAGTATACGAATAACTTGTGACTACAGTATACGAGTAACTTGTAACTACAGTATACGAGTCACTTGTAAATTCAGAATACGAGAAACATGTAACTTCAGTATACGACTTAATCGTAACTACAGTAAACGAGTAACTCGTAACTACAGTATACGAGTCACTTGTTACTACAGAATACGACTAAAATGTAACTACAGTATACGAATTACTCGTAACTACAGTATACGAGTCACTTGTAACTACAGTATACGAGTAACATGTAACTACAATATACGACTAACTCGTAACTACAGTATACCAGTAACTTTTAACTTCAGTATACGACTAACTGGTAACTACAGTATACGAGTAACTCGTTAATACAGTATACGAGTCACTTGTAACTACAGTATACGAGTAACATGTAACTACAGTATACGAGTCACTTGTAACTACAGTAAACGAGTCACTTGTAACTACTGAATACAAGTAACATGTATGAACAGTATACGAGTTACTTGCAACAACAATAAACGAGTCACTTGTAACTACAGTATACAACTTACTCGTAACTACAGTATACGAGTTACTCGTTACAACAGTATACGAGTAACTTGTAACTACAGATTACGAGTCACTGGTAACATCTGAATACGAGTCACTAGTAACTACATTATACGAGTCACTTGCAACTACAGTATACGAGTTTAATGTAACTACAGTATACGAGTTAAATGTAACTACAGTATACGGGTAACATGTAACTTTAGTTATTGAGTTACTTGTAACTAGAGTTTACGGGTTACTTGTAACTACAGATTACGAGTCACTTGTAACAACTGAATACGAGTAACTTGTAACTACAGTAAGCGAGTTACTTGAAACTACAGTATACGAGTCACTTGTTACTACAGTATACAACTTAAATGTAACTACAGTATACGAGTAACGTGTGACTACAGTAAACGAGTCACTTGTAACAACAGTATACGAGTAACTTGTAACTACAGTTAACGAGTCACTTGTTACTACAGTATACGACTAAAATGTAACTACAGTATACGAGTAACGTGTCACTACAGTAAACGAGTCACTTGTAACTACAGTATACGACTTACTCGTAACAACAGTATACGAGTCACTTGTAACTACAGTATACGAGTAACATATAACTACAATATAAGACTAACTCGTTACCACAGTATATGAGTAACTTGTTACTACAGTTTACGAGTCCCGTGTAACTACAGTATACGAGTTAAATGATACTACAGTATACGAGTAACTTGTAACTACAGTATTCGAGTAACTCGTAACAACAGTATACGAGTCACTGATAACTACAGTATACGAGTAACATGTAACTACAGTATACGAGTTATTTGTAACAACAGTAAACGAGTCACTTGTAACTACAGTATACGACTTACTCGTAACTACAGTATACGAGTTACTCGTAACTACAGTATTCGAGTAACTTGTAACTACAGATTACGAGTCACTTGTAACAACTGCATACGAGTCACTTGTAACTACAGTATACGAGTCACTTGTAACTACAGTATACGAGTTACTCGTAACTACAGTATACGAGTCACTTGTAACTACAGTATACGAGTAACATGTAACTAAAATAAACGACTAACTCGTAACTACAATATACGAGTAACTTTAAACTTCAGTATACAACTAACCCGTAGCTACAGTATACGGGTTACTCGTAAATACAGTATACGAGTCACTTGTAACTACAATATACGAGTAACTTGTTACTACAGTATAAAAGTAACATGTAACTACAGAATACTAGTCACTTGTAACTACAGTATACGAGTAACTTGTAACTACAGCATACGAGTCACTTGTAACTACAGTATTCGAGTAACATGTAACTACAATATACGAGTAACTTGTAACTACAGTATAAAAGTAACATGTAACTACAGAATACGATTCACTTGTAACTACAGTATACGAGTAACATGTAACTACAGTATACGAGTCACTTGTAACTACAGTATACGAATAACTTGTGACTACAGTATACGAGTAACTTGTAACTACAGTATACGAGTCACTTGTAAATTCAGAATACGAGAAACATGTAACTTCAGTATACGACTTAATCGTAACTACAGTATACGAGTAACTCGTAACTACAGTATACGAGTCACTTGTTACTACAGAATACGACTAAAATGTAACTACAGTATACGAATTACTTGTAACTACAGTATACGAGTCACTTGTAACTACAGTATACGAGTAACATGTAACTACAATATACGACTAACTCGTAACTACAGTATACCAGTAACTTTTAAATTCAGTATACGACTAACTGGTAACTACAGTATACGAGTAACTCGTTAATACAGTATACGAGTCACTTGTAACTACAGTATACGAGTAACATGTAACTACAGTATACGAGTCACTTGTAACTACAGTAAACGAGTCACTTGTAACTACTGAATACAAGTAACATGTATGAACAGTATACGAGTTACTTGCAACAACAATAAACGAGTCACTTGTAACTACAGTATACAACTTACTCGTAACTACAGTATACGAGTTACTCGTTACAACAGTATACGAGTAACTTGTAACTACAGATTACGAGTCACTGGTAACATCTGAATACGAGTCACTAGTAACTACATTATACGAGTCACTTGCAACTACAGTATACGAGTTTAATGTGACTACAGTATACGAGTTAAATCTAACTACAGTATACGGGTAACATGTAACTTTAGTTATTGAGTTACTTGTAACTAGAGTATACGAGTTACTTGTAACTACAGATTACGAGTCACTTGTAACAACTGAATACGAGTAACTTGTAACTACAGTAAGCGAGTTACTTGAAACTACAGTATACGAGTCACTTGTTACTACAGTATACAACTTAAATGTAACTACAGTATACGAGTAACGTGTGACTACAGTAAACGAGTCACTTGTAACAACAGTATACGAGTAACTTGTAACTACAGTTAACGAGTCACTTGTTACTACAGTATACGACTAAAATGTAACTACAGTATACGAGTAACGTGTCACTACAGTAAACGAGTCACTTGTAACTACAGTATACGACTTACTCGTAACAACAGTATACGAGTCACTTGTAACTACAGTATACGAGTAACATATAACTACAATATAAGACTAACTCGTTACCACAGTATATGAGTAACTTGTTACTACAGTTTACGAGTCCCGTGTAACTACAGTATACGAGTTAAATGATACTACAGTATACGAGTAACTTGTAACTACAGTATTCGAGTAACTCGTAACAACAGTATACGAGTCACTGATAACTACAGTATACGAGTAACATGTAACTACAGTATACGAGTTATTTGTAACAACAGTAAACGAGTCACTTGTAACTACAGTATACGACTTACTCGTAACTACAGTATACGAGTTACTCGTAACTACAGTATACGAGTAACTTGTAACTACAGATTACGAGTCACTTGTAACAACTGCATACGAGTCACTTGTAACTACAGTATACGAGTCACTTGTAACTACAGTATACGAGTTACTCGTAACTACAGTATACGAGTCACTTGTAACTACAGTATACGAGTAACATGTAACTACAATAAACGACTAACTCGTAACTACAATATACGAGTAACTTTAAACTTCAGTATACAACTAACCCGTAGTTACAGTATACGGGTTACTCGTAAATACAGTATACGAGTCACTTGTAACTACAGTATACGAGTAACATGTAACTTCAATATACGAGTAACTTGTAACTACAGTATAAAAGTAACATGTAACTACAGAATACGAGTCACTTGTAACTACAGTATACGAGTAACTTGTAACTACAGTATACGAGTCACTTGTAACTACAGTATACGAGTATCTTGTGACTACAGTATACGAGTAACTTGTAATTACAGTATACGAGTCACTTGTAAATTCAGAATACGAGAAACATGTAACTTCAGTATACGACTTAATCGTAACTACAGTATACGAGTAACTCGTAACTACAGTATACGAGTCACTAATTACTACAGAAAACGACTAAAATGTAACTACAGTATACGAATTACTCGTAACTACAGTATACGAGTCACTTGCAACTACAGTATACGAGTAACATGTAACTACAATATACGACTAACTCGTAACTACAGTATACGAGTAGCTTTTAACTTCAGTATACGACTAACTCGTAACTACAGTATACGAGTAACTCGTTAATACAGTATACGAGTCACTTGTAACTACAGTATACGAGTAACATGTAACTTCAGTATACGAGTCACTTGTAACTACAGTAAACGAGTCACTTGTAACTACTGAATACAAGTAACATGTATGAACAGTATACGAGTTACTTGCAACAACAATAAACGAGTCACTTGTAACTACAGTATACGACTTACTCGTAACTACAGTATACGAAATACTCGTTACAACAGTATACGAGTAACTTGTAACTACAGATTACGAGTCACTTGTAACAACTGAATACGAGTCACTTGCAACTACAGTATACGAGTTTAATGTAACTACAATATACGAGTCACTGGTAACTACAGTATACAAGTTAAATGTAACTACAGTATACGGGTAACATGTAACTTTAGTTATAGAGTCACTTGTAACTACAGTATACGAGAAACTTGTAACTACAGTACACGAATCACTTGTTACAACAGTATACGAGTCACTTGTAACTACAGAATACGAGGAACCTGTAACTACAGTATACGAGTAACATGAACATACAGTATACGAGTTATTTGTAACAACAGTAAACGAGTCACTTGTAACTACAGTATACGACTTACTCGTAACTACAGTATACGAGTAACTCGTAACTACAGTATACGAGTAACTTGTAACTACAGATTACGAGTCACTTGTAACAACTGAATACGAGTCACTTGTAACTACAGTATACGAGTAACGTGTAATAACAGTATACGAGTAACTTGTAACTACAGTGTAAGAGTCACTTGTAATTACAGAATACGAGTAACTTGTAACTACAGTATACGAGTCACTTGAAACCACAGTATACGAGTTAAATGTAACTACAGTATACGAGTAACTTGTAACTACAGTATTCGAGTAACTTGTAATTAAAGTATTCGAGTAACTCGTAACAACAGTATACGAGTCACTTGTTAATACAGTATACGAGTAATATGTAACTACAGTATACGAGTAACTTGTAACAACAGTAAACGAGTCACTTGTAACTATAGTATACGAGTAACATGTAACTACAATATACGACTAACTCGTAACTACAGTATACCAGTAACTTTTAAATTCAGTATACGACTAACTGGTAACTACAGTATACGAGTAACTCGTTAATACAGTATACGAGTCACTTGTAACTACAGTATACGAGTAACATGTAACTACAGTATACGAGTCACTTGTAACTACAGTAAACGAGTCACTTGTAACTACTGAATACAAGTAACATGTATGAACAGTATACGAGTTACTTGCAACAACAATAAACGAGTCACTTGTAACTACAGTATACAACTTACTCGTAACTACAGTATACGAGTTACGAGTTACCACAGTAAACGAGTTACTTGTAACTACAGATTACGAGTCACTTGTAACAACTGAATACGAGTAACTTGTAACTACAGTAAACGAGTCACTTGTAACTACAGTATACGAGTCACTTGTTACTACAGTATACAACTTAAATGTAACTACAGTATACGAGTAACGTGTAACTACAGTAAACGAGTCACTTGTAACAACAGTATACGAGTAACTTGTAACTACAGTAAACGAGTCACTTGTAACTACAGTATACGACTAAAATGTAACTACAGTATACGAGTAACGTGTCACTACAGTAAACGAGTCATTTGTAACTACAGTATACGACTTACTCGTAACTACAGTATACGAGTCACTTGTAACTACAGTATACGAGTAACATGTAACTACAATATAAGACTAACTCGTTACCACAGTATACGAGTAACTTGTTACTACAGTTTACGAGTCCCTTGTAACTACAGTATACGAGTTAAATGTAACTTCAATATACGAGTAACTTGTAACTACAGTATTCGAGTAACTCGTAACAACAGTATACGAGTCACTGATAACTACAGTATACGAGTAACATGTAACTACAGTATACGAGTTATTTGTAACAACAGTAAACGAGTCACTTGTAACTACAGTATACGACTTACTCGTAACTACAGTATACGAGTTACTCGTAACTACAGTATACGAGTAACTTGTAACTACAGATTACGAGTCACTTGTAACAATTGAATACGAGTCACTTGTAACTACAGTATACGAGTCACTTGTAACTACAGTATACGAGTCACTTGTAACTATAGTATACCAGTCACTTGAAACTACAGTATACGAGTCACTTGTAACTACAGAATACGAGTTACTTGTAACTACAGTATACGAGTCACTTGTAACTACAGAATACGAATAACTTGTAACTACAGTATTCGAGTAACTTGTGACTACAGTTTACGAGTAAATTGTAACTTTAGTATACGAGAAACTTGTAACTACAGTATACGAGTCACTTGTAAACTCAGAATACGAGTAACATGTAACTTCAGTATACGACTTAATCGTAACTACAGTATACGAGTTACTCGTAACTACAGTATACGAGTAACATGTAACTACAGTATACGAGTAACTTGTTACTACAGTAAACGATTAAATTGTAACTACAGTATACGAGTAACTTGTAACTACAGTATACGAGTAACTTGTAACTACAAAATACGAGTTACATGTAAATTAAGTATACGACTTAATCGTAACTACAGTATACGAGTTACTCGTAACTACAGTATACGAGTCACTTGTTACTACAGTATTCGACTTTAATGTTACTACAGTATACGAGTAACGTGTAACAACAGTAAACGAGTAACTTGTAATAACAGTATACGAGTCACTTGTAACTACAGTATAAGAGTCACTTGTAACTACAGAATACGAGTAACTTGTAACTACAGTATACGAGTCACTTGAACTACAGTATACGAGTTACTCGTAACTACAGTATACGAGTTACTCGTTACAACAGTATACGAGTAACTTGTAACTTCAGATTACGAGTCACTTGTAACAACTGAATACGAGTCACTTGTAACTACAGTATACGAGTCACTTGCAACTACAGTATACGAGTTTAATGTAAGTACAGTATACGACTAACTCGTAACAACAGTATACGAGTTACTCGTAAATACAGTATACGAGTCACTTGTAACTACAGTATACGAGTAACATGTAACTACAGTATACGAGTCACTTTTAACTACAGTAAACGAGTCACTTGTAACTACTGAATACAAGTAACATGTATGAACAGTATAAAAGTTACTTGCAACAACAATAAACGAGTCACTTATAACTACAGTATACGACTTACTCGTAACTACAGTATACGAGTTACTCGTTACAACAGTATACGAGTAACTTGTAACTACAGATTACGAGTCACTTGTAACAACTGAATACGAGTCACTTGTAACTACAGTATACGAGTCACTTGCAACTACAGTATACGAGTTACTCGTTACAACAGTATACGAGTAACTTGTAACTACAGATTACGAGTCACTTGTAACAACTGAATACGAGTCACTTGTAACTACAGTATACGAGTCACTTGCAACTACAGTATACGAGTTTAATGTAACTACAGTTTACGAGTCACTTGTAACTACAGTATACAAGAAACTTGTAACTACAATATACGAGTCACTTGTAACTACAGAATACGAGTAACTTGTAACTACAGTATACGAGTAACATGTAACTACAGTATACGAGTTATTTGTAACAACAGTAAACCTGTCACTTGTAACTACAGTATACGACTTACTCGTAACTACAGTATACGAGTTACTCGTAACTACAGTATACGAGTAACTTGTAACTACAGATTACGAGTCACTTGTAACAACTGAATACGAGTCACTTTTAACTACAGTATACAAGTTAAATGTTACTACAGTTTACGAGTAACTTGTAACTACAGTATTCGAGTAACTTGTAATTACAGTATTCGAGTAACTCGTAACAACAGTATCCGAGTCACTTGTAAATACAGTATACGAGTAACATGTCACTACAGTATACGAGTTACTTGTAACAACAGTAAACGAGTCACTTTAAACTACAGTATACGACTTACTCGTAACTACAGTATATGAGTTACTCGTTACCACAGTATACGAGTTACTTGTTCCTACTGATTACGAGTCACTTGTAACAACTGAATACGAGTCACTTGTAACTACAGTATACGAGTCACTTGTAACAACAGTATACGAGTTTAATGTAACTACAGTATACGAGTCACTTGTAAATACAGTATACGAGTTAAATATAATTACAGTATACGAGTTATTTGTAACAACAGTAAACGAGTCACTTGTAACTACAGTATACGAGTAACTTGTAACTACAGATTACGAGTCACTAGTAACAACTGAATACGAGTCACTTGTAACTACAGTATACGAGTCACTTGTAACTACAGTATACGCGTTTAATGTAACTACAGTATACGAGTCACTTGTAACTACAGTATACGAGTTATATGTAACTACAGTATACAAGTCACTTGTAACTACAGTATACGAGTTAAATGTAACTACAGTATACGAGTTACTCGTAACAACAGTTTACGAGTCACTTGTAACTACAGTATACGAGAAACTTGTAACTACAGTATACGAGTAACTCGTAACAACAGTTTACGAGTCACTTGTAACTACAGTATACGAGTAACTTGTAACTACAGTATTCGAGTAACTCGTAACAACAGTATACGAGTCACTGATAACTACAGTATACGAGTAACATGTAACTACAGTATACGAGTTATTTGTAACAACAGTAAACGAGTCACTTGTAACTACAGTATACGACTTACTCGTAACTACAGTATACGAGAAACTTGTAACTACAGTATACGAGTAACTTGTAACTACAGTGTATGAGTAACTTGTAATTTCAGTGTACAAGTAATTTGTAACTACAGTATACGAGTAACTTGTTACTACAGTATACGAGTAACTTGTAACTACAGTGTACGAGTTACTTGTAATTTCAGTGTACGAGTAACTTGTGACTACAGTATACGAGTAACTTGTTACTACAGTATACGAGTTACTTGTTTCTACAGTAAATGAGTAACTTGTAACGACAGTGTACGAGTTACTTGTAACTACAGTATACGAGTTATTTGTAACAACAGTAAACCTGTCACTTGTAACTTCAGTGTACGAGCAACTTGTAACTTCAGTGTACGAATAACCTGTAACTACAGTATACGAGTTACTTGTTACTACAGTATACGAGTAACTTGTTACTACAGTGTACAAATAACCTGTTACTAGAGTACACGAGTTACTTTTAACTACAGTATACGAGTTAAATGTAACTACAGTATACGAGTAACTTGTAACTACAGTATACGAGTAACTTGTAACTACAGTGTACTAGTTACTTGTAACTACAGTATACGAGTAACTTGTAACTACGGTATACGAGTCACTTGTAACTACGTTATACGAGTAACATGTAACAACAGTATACAAGTAACATGTAACAACAGTATACGTCCAACTTGTAACTACAGTATACGATTAACTTACCGCTGATAGACCGCTGGATTACTGAAGTAAAAAGAAGCCTGGAGGAAATTTGCACTATTAGCAACGAATCGACCAAGAAATTAGATGCCGAGCAGAAACTCCGTATAAACACCCGAAGTAAAAGCATCCTTGCTGGGATAGCGCATTTGACCTCAAAATATCAGTCGATAAAATATAAATATATGATGGCCAATCGATAGATTAACAGCAGGGAAGAAGAAATAGAAATCTCTGCACAAATAGAAGACTTAAAGCACTGTGTGAAATCTACCCCTATTTCTGCACCTCAGCCCGCTTCTTTTGCCGATACTGTGAAAATAAGAAACAACTCGGTTGTTCGCCCTACCGCAAACAGCAGCATTGCCATCTACCCCGCAAGTAATGATAGCTCGAGTGATGATACCAAGAAGTTAATACAAACTATTATTAAGCCCGACGAACTCAAGCTTCACATCTGTGGCGTAAGGAAGACCAAAAATGGAGGCGTCATAATCAGCACTAATGAAAAAAAAGACCTTGAAAAGCTGCAGAAATCTAAAATACTACGAGATTCCGGACTAACAGTTGAAGTGACTACTAAGAAAACGCCAAAAGTTATCCTACTAGGAGTGCCCTTAAGTACATCTGAAGCCGAACTCAAAGACTGCATATATCAGCAAAATATCGCTGCAAAACTTCCAAGTTTGACCAAAGAACGTGCACATAGATAGCTCTATCAGGCTGAGCCATAAATCTGGAAGAAAGGAAGCCGCGTCTTGTAATTTTATTTTAAAAGTTACGGCTGAAATACGCAAATTGCTTACTCAGTAACTTGTAACTACAGTGTACGAGCAACTTGTAACTACAGTGTACGAGTAACTTGTAACTACAGTAAACGAGTAACTTGTAACTACAGTATACGAGTAACTTGTAACTACAGTGTACGAGTAACTTGAAACTACAGTGTACGAGTAACTTGTAACTACAGTATACGAGTAACTTGTAACTACAGTGTACGAGTAACTTGTAACTACAGTTTACAAGTAACTTGTAAATACAGTGTACGAGCAACTTGTAACTATAGTGTACGAATAACCTGTAACTACAGTATACGAGTTACTTGTAACTACAGTATACGAGTAACTTGTAACTAAAGTGTACGAGTAACTTGTATTTACAGTTTACAAGTAACTTGTAACTACAGTGTACGAGCAACTTGTAAGTACAGTGTACAAATAACCTGTTACTAGAGTATACGAGTTACTTGTAACTACAGTATACGAGTTAAATGTAACTACAGTATACGAGTAACTTGTAACAACAGTATACGAGTCACTTGTAAATTCAGTATACAAGTAACATGTAACAACAGTATACGTCCAACTTGTAACTACAGTATACGATTAACTTTTAACTACAGTGTACGATTAACTTGTTACTACAGTTTACAAGTAACTTGTAACTACAGTGTACGAGCAACTTGTAACTACAGTGTACGAATGCCCTGTAACTACAGTATACGAGTTACTTGTAACTACAGCATACGAGTAACATGTAACTACAGTGTACGAATAACCTGTACCTACAGTTTACGAGTTACTTGTAACTACAGAATACGAGTTAAATGTATTTACAGTATACGAGTAACTTGTAACTACAGTGTACGAGTAACATAAAACTACAGTATACGAGTAACTTTTAACAACAGTGTACGAGTAACTTGTAACTACAGTATACGAGTAACTTGTAACTACAGTGTACGAATAACCTGTTACTACAGTATACGAGTTACTTGTAACTACAGTGTACTAGTAACTTGTAACTACAATATACGAGTAACTTGTAACTACAGTGTACGAGTAACTTGTAACTACAGTATACGAGTTACTTGTAACTACAGTATACGAGTAACTAGTAACTACAGTGTACGAGTACCTTGCAACTACAGTTTACAAGTAACTTGTAAATACAGTGTACGAGCAACTTGTAACAAGAGTGTACGAATAACCTGTAACTACAGTATACGAGTTACTTGTAAGTACAGTATACGAGTAACTTGTAACTACAGTGTACGAGTAACTTGTATTTACAGTTTACAAGTAACTTGTAACTACAGTGTACGAGCAACTTGTAACTACAGTGTACAAATAACCTGTTATTAGAGTAAACGAGTTACTTGTAACTACAGTATACGAGTTAAATGTAACTTCAGTATACGAGTAACTTGTAACTACAGTATACGTGTAACTTGTAACTACAGTGTACGAATAACTTGTAACTACAGTATACGAGTAGCTTGTAACTACAGTATACGAGTAACTTGTAACTACAGTATACGTGTAACTTGTAACTACAGTGTACGAATAACTTGTAACTACAGTATACGAGTAACTTGTAACTACAGTGTACGAGTAACTTGTAACAACAGTATACGAGTAACTTGTAACTAAAGTATACGAGTAACTAGTAACTACAGTGTACGAGTAACTTGCAACTACAGTTAACAAGTAATTTGTAAATACAGTGTACGAGCAACTTGTAACAACAGTGTACGAATAACCTGTAACTACAGTATACGAGTTACTTGTAACTACAGTATACGAGTAACTTGTAACCACAGTGTACGAGTAACTTGTATTTATAGTTTACAAGTAACTTGTAACTTACAGTGTACGAGCAACTTGTAACTACAGTGTACGAATGCCCTGTAACTACAGTATACGAGTTACTTGTAACTACAGTGTACGAGTTACTTGTAATTTCAGTGTACGAGTAACTTTTGACTACATTATACGAGTAACTTGTTACTACAGTATACGAGTAACTTGTAACTACAGTATACAAGTATTTTGTAACTACAGTGTACTAGTAACTTGTAACTACAGTATACGAGTAACTTGTAACTTCAGTGTACAAGTAACTTGTAACAACACTGTACTAGTAAATTGTTTCTACAGTATACGAGTTACTTGTAACTAAAGTATTCGAGTAACTTGTAATTACAGTGTACAAGTAACTTGTAACTACAGTGTACTAGTAACTTGTAACTACAGTTTTCGAGTAACTTGTAACTACAGTGTTCAAGTAACTTGTAACTACAGTGTACTAGTAACTTGTAACTACAGTATACGAGTAACTTGTAACTACAGTATACGAGTAACTTGTAACTACAGGGTACAAGTAACTTGTAACTACAGTTTACTAGTAACTTGTAACTACAGCGTACGAGTAACTTTTAAATTCAGTTTACGAGGAACTTGTAAATACAGTATACGAGTAACTTGTAACAACAATATACGAGTCACTTGTGATTACAGTATACGAGTCATTTGTAACTACACTATACGAGTAACTTATAACTACAGTATACGAGTAACTTTTAACTTCAGTTAACGAGTAACTTGTAACTACAGTGTACGAGTAACTTGTAACTACAGTATACGAGTATCTTGTAACAACAGTTTAAGAGTAACTTGTAACTACAGTATACGAGTAACTTGTAACTACAGTGTTCAAGTAACTTGTAACTACAGTATACGAGTAACTTGTAACTACAGTATACGAGTAACTTGTAATAACAATATACGAGTCACTTGTAATTACAGTATACGAGTCATTTGTAACTACACTATACGAGTAACTTATAACTACAGTATACGAGTAACTTTTAACTTCAGTTAACGAGTAACTTGTAACTACAGTGTACGAGTAATTTGTAACTACAGTATACGAGTATCTTGTAACAACAGTTTACGAGTAACTTGTAACTACAGTATACGAGTAACTTGTAACTACAGTGTTCAAGTAACTTGTAACTACAGTATACGAGTAACTTGTAAAAACAGTGTACAAGTAACTTGTCACAACAACGTACGAGTAACTTGTAACTACAGTATACGAGTAACTTGTAACTACAGTGTACAAGTAACTTGTAACTACAGTGTACGAGTAACTTGTAACTACAGAATACGAGTAACTTGTAACTACAGCGTACAAGTAACTTGTAAATAGAGTATACGAGTAACTATTACAACAGTATACGAGTAAATTGTAACTACAGTATACGAGTAACTTGTAACTACAGCGTACGAGTAACTTGTAACTACAGTGTACAAGTAACTTGTAACTACAGTGTACGAGTAACTTATAACTACAGTGTACGAGAAACTTGTAACTACACTATACGAGTAACTTGTAACTACAGTGTACGAGTAACTTAACTACAGTATACGAGTAACTTGTAACTCCAGTATACGAGTTACTTTTAACTTCAATATACGAGTGACATGTAACTACAGTATACGAGTAATTTGTAACAACAGTATACGAGTATTTTGTAACTACAATTTACGAGTGACATGTAACTACAGTATACGAGTAACTTGTTACTACAGTATACGAGTTACTGGTAATTACAGTATACGAGTAACTTGTTACTACAGTATACGAGTAACTCGTAACTACAGTATACGATTGACTTGTAACTACAGTATACGAGTGACTTGTAACTACAGTATACGATTCACTTGTAACAACAGTATAAAAGTAACTTTTAACTACAGTATTCGAGTGACATGTAACTTTAGTATACGAGTAACTTGACGAGTAACTTGTAAATACAGTATACTAGTTACTTGTTACTACAGTTGACAAGTAACTTGTAACTACAGTATACGTGTAACTTGTAACTACAGTATACATGTAACTATATTATTATTATTATTTTTTTATTAATAGTCAGCTCCCGCTGCTTCTAAAATATTTTCCTTTTCCTAGGTTGCCTGGAAGAGATTGCCTAATGGCAATAAGGCCGCCTAACTGTGCATTAATGTATTTAGTTTTAAGCTATTAATGTTATTCTGTTCTTTTGGTGTACAATAAAAGCATATTGTATTGTATTGTATTGTATTGTAACTTGTAACTACAGTATACAAGTCACTTGTAACTTCATTATACGAGTCACTTGTAACTACAATATACGGGTAACTTGTAATTACAGTATACGAGTTACTCATCACTACAGTATACGATTGACTCGTAACTACAGTATACGAGTGACTTGTAACTACAGTGTACGAGTTACTTGTAATTTCAGTGTACGAGTAACTTTTGACTACATTATACGAGTAACTTGTTACTACAGTATACGAGTTACTTGTAACTACAGTATACGAGTAACTTGTAACTAAAGTGTACGAGTAACTTGTATTTACAGTTTACAAGTAACTTGTAACTACAGTGTACGAGCAACTTGTAAGTACAGTGTACAAATAACCTGTTACTAGAGTATACGAGTTACTTGTAACTACAGTATACGAGTTAAATGTAACTACAGTATACGAGTAACTTGTAACAACAGTATACGAGTCACTTGTAAATTCAGTATACAAGTAACATGTAACAACAGTATACGTCCAACTTGTAACTACAGTATACGATTAACTTTTAACTACAGTGTACGATTAACTTGTTACTACAGTTTACAAGTAACTTGTAACTACAGTGTACGAGCAACTTGTAACTACAGTGTACGAATGCCCTGTAACTACAGTATACGAGTTACTTGTAACTACAGCATACGAGTAACATGTAACTACAGTGTACGAATAACCTGTACCTACAGTTTACGAGTTACTTGTAACTACAGAATACGAGTTAAATGTATTTACAGTATACGAGTAACTTGTAACTACAGTGTACGAGTAACATAAAACTACAGTATACGAGTAACTTTTAACAACAGTGTACGAGTAACTTGTAACTACAGTATACGAGTAACTTGTAACTACAGTGTACGAATAACCTGTTACTACAGTATACGAGTTACTTGTAACTACAGTGTACTAGTAACTTGTAACTACAATATACGAGTAACTTGTAACTACAGTGTACGAGTAACTTGTAACTACAGTATACGAGTTACTTGTAACTACAGTATACGAGTAACTAGTAACTACAGTGTACGAGTACCTTGCAACTACAGTTTACAAGTAACTTGTAAATACAGTGTACGAGCAACTTGTAACAAGAGTGTACGAATAACCTGTAACTACAGTATACGAGTTACTTGTAAGTACAGTATACGAGTAACTTGTAACTACAGTGTACGAGTAACTTGTATTTACAGTTTACAAGTAACTTGTAACTACAGTGTACGAGCAACTTGTAACTACAGTGTACAAATAACCTGTTATTAGAGTAAACGAGTTACTTGTAACTACAGTATACGAGTTAAATGTAACTTCAGTATACGAGTAACTTGTAACTACAGTATACGTGTAACTTGTAACTACAGTGTACGAATAACTTGTAACTACAGTATACGAGTAGCTTGTAACTACAGTATACGAGTAACTTGTAACTACAGTATACGTGTAACTTGTAACTACAGTGTACGAATAACTTGTAACTACAGTATACGAGTAACTTGTAACTACAGTGTACGAGTAACTTGTAACAACAGTATACGAGTAACTTGTAACTAAAGTATACGAGTAACTAGTAACTACAGTGTACGAGTAACTTGCAACTACAGTTAACAAGTAATTTGTAAATACAGTGTACGAGCAACTTGTAACAACAGTGTACGAATAACCTGTAACTACAGTATACGAGTTACTTGTAACTACAGTATACGAGTAACTTGTAACCACAGTGTACGAGTAACTTGTATTTATAGTTTACAAGTAACTAGTAACTTACAGTGTACGAGCAACTTGTAACTACAGTGTACGAATGCCCTGTAACTACAGTATACGAGTTACTTGTAACTACAGTGTACGAGTTACTTGTAATTTCAGTGTACGAGTAACTTTTGACTACATTATACGAGTAACTTGTTACTACAGTATACGAGTAACTTGTAACTACAGTATACAAGTATTTTGTAACTACAGTGTACTAGTAACTTGTAACTACAGTATACGAGTAACTTGTAACTTCAGTGTACAAGTAACTTGTAACAACACTGTACTAGTAAATTGTTTCTACAGTATACGAGTTACTTGTAACTAAAGTATTCGAGTAACTTGTAATTACAGTGTACAAGTAACTTGTAACTACAGTGTACTAGTAACTTGTAACTACAGTTTTCGAGTAACTTGTAACTACAGTGTTCAAGTAACTTGTAACTACAGTGTACTAGTAACTTGTAACTACAGTATACGAGTAACTTGTAACTACAGTATACGAGTAACTTGTAACTACAGGGTACAAGTAACTTGTAACTACAGTTTACTAGTAACTTGTAACTACAGCGTACGAGTAACTTTTAAATTCAGTTTACGAGGAACTTGTAAATACAGTATACGAGTAACTTGTAACAACAATATACGAGTCACTTGTGATTACAGTATACGAGTCATTTGTAACTACACTATACGAGTAACTTATAACTACAGTATACGAGTAACTTTTAACTTCAGTTAACGAGTAACTTGTAACTACAGTGTACGAGTAACTTGTAACTACAGTATACGAGTATCTTGTAACAACAGTTTAAGAGTAACTTGTAACTACAGTATACGAGTAACTTGTAACTACAGTGTTCAAGTAACTTGTAACTACAGTATACGAGTAACTTGTAACTACAGTATACGAGTAACTTGTAATAACAATATACGAGTCACTTGTAATTACAGTATACGAGTCATTTGTAACTACACTATACGAGTAACTTATAACTACAGTATACGAGTAACTTTTAACTTCAGTTAACGAGTAACTTGTAACTACAGTGTACGAGTAATTTGTAACTACAGTATACGAGTATCTTGTAACAACAGTTTACGAGTAACTTGTAACTACAGTATACGAGTAACTTGTAACTACAGTGTTCAAGTAACTTGTAACTACAGTATACGAGTAACTTGTAAAAACAGTGTACAAGTAACTTGTCACAACAACGTACGAGTAACTTGTAACTACAGTATACGAGTAACTTGTAACTACAGTGTACAAGTAACTTGTAACTACAGTGTACGAGTAACTTGTAACTACAGAATACGAGTAACTTGTAACTACAGCGTACGAGTAACTTGTAAATAGAGTATACGAGTAACTATTACAACAGTATACGAGTAAATTGTAACTACAGTATACGAGTAACTTGTAACTACAGCGTACGAGTAACTTGTAACTACAGTGTACAAGTAACTTGTAACTACAGTGTACGAGTAACTTATAACTACAGTGTACGAGAAACTTGTAACTACACTATACGAGTAACTTGTAACTACAGTGTACGAGTAACTTAACTACAGTATACGAGTAACTTGTAACTCCAGTATACGAGTTACTTTTAACTTCAATATACGAGTGACATGTAACTACAGTATACGAGTAATTTGTAACAACAGTATACGAGTATTTTGTAACTACAATTTACGAGTGACATGTAACTACAGTATACGAGTAACTTGTTACTACAGTATACGAGTTACTGGTAATTACAGTATACGAGTAACTTGTTACTACAGTATACGAGTAACTCGTAACTACAGTATACGATTGACTTGTAACTACAGTATACGAGTGACTTGTAACTACAGTATACGATTCACTTGTAACAACAGTATAAAAGTAACTTTTAACTACAGTATTCGAGTGACATGTAACTTTAGTATACGAGTAACTTGACGAGTAACTTGTAAATACAGTATACTAGTTACTTGTTACTACAGTTGACAAGTAACTTGTAACTACAGTATACGTGTAACTTGTAACTACAGTATACATGTAACTATATTATTATTATTATTTTTTTATTAATAGTCAGCTCCCGCTGCTTCTAAAATATTTTCCTTTTCCTAGGTTGCCTGGAAGAGATTGCCTAATGGCAATAAGGCCGCCTAACTGTGCATTAATGTATTTAGTTTTAAGCTATTAATGTTATTCTGTTCTTTTGGTGTACAATAAAAGCATATTGTATTGTATTGTATTGTATTGTAACTTGTAACTACAGTATACAAGTCACTTGTAACTTCATTATACGAGTCACTTGTAACTACAATATACGGGTAACTTGTAATTACAGTATACGAGTTACTCATCACTACAGTATACGATTGACTCGTAACTACAGTATACGAGTGACTTGTAACTACAGTATACGAGTCACTTGTTACTACAGTATACGAGTCACTTATTACTACAGTATACGAGTTACTTGTAACTTCAGTATATGAGTTACTTGTAACTACAGTATGCGAGTCACTTGTAACAACAGTATACGAGTCACTCTTAACAGTATAAAAGTAACTTGTAACTACAGTATACGAGTGACATGTAACTACAGTATACGAGTAAGTTGACGAGTAACTTGTAACTACAGAATACGAGTGACTTATAAAAAATATAAAAAAAATAAAAATATGTTTTCATTTTGTAAATCAGTACAATTTTTTTGTCGGGGCTTCCAGAAAGTCTAAAGACACTTGTGATGGGAGGCCTCGCTCTTAATCAGACTGCGCAGGTACAGACAGGATTTACAATAGGTATTGCCTCGTTTTTATCTTTAACATTTAAACACGGTATAAAATAAGTAATTTGTGAGAATTACGGTGCATTTACAGATGCATGCAAGATGTTACAATACCATAGTAGGCTACATACGAATAATAAGCTACATGACATAAGCATGGTTAAAACCTTATTAAGGCTTATTACATTACAATTTACAGGAAGGACCTATGCCATAATAGGATATAGAAAGGGAGAGGCGGGCTCTATCGGTCCGTAGCAACATGCTCGCACGCAGATTTGGCAAGTGTAACAGAGATGTGAAATTAACATTGTTTAAAGCTTATTGCATGGGTATGTACACTTGCCAACTATGGACATCTTTTAAAAGGAAATCGTATGGCAGCATGAGGGTGCAATACAATGATGGTTTTCGCATCCTCATGCGTTTGCCAAGGTTTTGTAGCGCATCGAGCATGTTTGCGGACGCACGGGTGCCTGACTTTTTTGCAGTAATTAGGTCTCGCATTGCGTCATTCTGGGAAAGAATTCGGTGCCCTAATAACACTATTCTGACAGCCGTGAACGCACACGTCTATGGCAGTCCAATTTTCTCATATTGGCTATCTGTTCATAACAACGCAAACAAAAAATGACTAAGCACATTTCAATTATATTTATGTGCCAGAAATGTATTTAATATTAATATTTTTATTTTGTTTTATTTTTGTGTATGTTTTATATGGGTTTTTTTATGCCTGAATAATAAAAGCATTATTATTATTATTATTATTTATTTATTTTTCTTTTAATTTCTCTCCCTTTTTTTAATAAAAGAAGGTATTAATCTACCATACGGGCCTTAACCAAGTATGGCAGATGATTCGGTGTTGGATGTGACTGTTGACGACGTCAAGAATTTTCTTGTGATGCGGCATGTGTTGAGGATAGTAGCTTTCTGCATAGTGTAAATAAATTTAGTGGAAATATTCAGAGCTTTAAGACTACTTTGAAGTGTTTTTGGTACGATTCCTGTTGAAGATAGTACGATGGGAATTATATGTACGGCATTTGCACGCCACTGAGTCTTGACTTCAATTGCGAGGTCCTGATATTTTGAGAGTTTTTCAGAGATGGTGGTTTGAACATTGTGGGTATTAGGGATAGCAATGTCAATTAGATATACTGCATTAGTTTGTTTGTCGTGAAGGGTGATATCTGGTCTATTGTAATGAACTGTTCTGTCTGTTAATATGGTTCTATCCCAATAAATTTTGGTTTTTCTGTCTTCTAAAGTTACATCTGGTTTGTATTTGTAATATGGCTGTTTCTTTTGGATAAAGTTATATTTGTGCGCGAGTTCTTGGTGTATAATAGATGCAACTTGATCATGCCTGTGTTTGTAGTCGGTCTGAACTATACTTCTGCAGGAACCGGTTATATGTTGAATTGTTTCAGATGCGCTATTACAATGTCGGCAAGAGTCATTAGTCTGGGTTAGGTCTTTAAGGATATGTTTTCGGTAATTCCGTGTGGCAATAACTTCGTCCTGTATCGCGAGCATGAAGCCTTCAGTCTCGGGAAACAGTTCACCTTTCCTTAGCCACTCGTTCGACTTCTCTTTGTCGACGTATGTCTGGCAAAGGTGGGATCGGTGTCTCCCGTGGAGGGACTTTCCAGCCCATGTTGTGATTTTTTGTTTTTTGTCCGTAAGTTGTTCGTTAGGTTGTGTCTGTCTGTCATGTAAGTTAAGCGGTGTAAGTTTCGTGTCGGTTTCTGTTGCGTGTCTGTAAAGTGCTGAATATTCCGATTTGGTGTGGAAATATTTCCGAAGTTTGGTTATTTGTTTATTGTGAAGGTTGTTAATATCTATGAGGCCTCTTCCTCCTTCTTGGCGTGGTAGTGTAAGTCGTTGTATGCATGATTTGGGATGATGTTTTCTAAACTTTGTAAGAGATGTATGTATGGTGCGTTGTAGTTTCTTTAAATCTGTTTGTGACCAGTTTATTATCCCGAATGAGTATGTCAGTGTTGGTATGGCGTATGTGTTTATGGCTTTTATAGTATTCCTAGAGTTAAGTTCTGATTTTAATATAATGTTAATCCGATGTTTAAATTTAGTTGTTAGATCAATTTTTGATTGTTTTTGTTGTATTTGTCTGGCCTGAAGGAAACCCAGATACTTGTATGTATCGGATTCGTCCATCGGCTCGACCAGTTCACCAGTTACAAGTATATACGGGTTGTGAATAAGTTTTCCTTTTTCTACTGAAAGAGTATTACATTTATCAACACCAAATTGCATCTGTATATCTATTGAAAATTGTTGTGTTATATCAGCTAACGCAAAGAGATCAGGTTCATTACTTGCAAATAATTTTATGTCGTCCATGTACATAAGGTGCGAAATTGTACTATAGCGTTCATTATTGAGTTTGTATCCAATGTTACTCTGGTTTAAAAGCTCTGACAATGGGTTCAATGCTAGGCAAAACCACAAGGGACTTAGAGAATCGCCTTGAAATATTCCACGTTTAATGTAAATTGGTTCAGTGGTTATAGGTCCTGTAGTCCGGTTTATTTTTAGTTTTGTTTGCCAATTTTGCATTGAGCTTCGTAAAAATGTGATGATTAAAGGGTGAATTTTATAAATATGTAGGACTTTTAGAAGCCAAGTATGTGGTACGGAATCAAAGGCTTTACGATAGTCGATGAACATAGTGTGGATGTTTCTTTTCTTCTTGTATGCTTGGTTTAAAGCAATTGCATCCAAGGTCAATTGTTCTTTACATCCTTGGCTATATTTTCTGCATCCTTTTTGCTGTTCTGATAAGATGTTGTGTTCCGTGACGTGCTGGTATATAAGTTCACTTATACAGGCAGAGAGAATTTTATAAATAATTTGGAGACAGGTAATTGGTCTGTATTTCGCTGGATTTAGTGTGTCATGTTTGTCTTTAGGTAGCATGTAGGTTATACCCTGTGTAATGAATGTGGGCATGGTGTCTGGTGACTGTATGAATGTGTTTAAGTGGTTGTGGATGAATGGATGAGTCCTTGTGAATTTTTTATACCAATAGGCATGTAGGTTATCTGATCCTGGGCATTTCCAATTATGAGTGCGCTTTAAGATATCTATGAATGTATCAACTGGAATGTATTCAAAATTCATTTCGGGAGTTAGTTCAGCAGTTTTACTTGTTTCATTTATCCACTCTGCGTTATGGTTGTGGTCAACAGGTTGCTCCCATATATTGCCCCAATAGTCTTTAAGTATTTCAGGTGTCGGTGTTTGGGATTCAACGTGTTTACTTTGGTTTTCCTGTGATGTCAAAGAAAAGTTCCTGTAGAAGGCTTTTTCATTATTTATGAATTTTCGGTTTTGTGATTTCCGGGCTGTGCAAGCTAAATATCTCCTTAAACGATTAGATACTGTGTTGAGTTTTTGTTTTAGTGTGTCTAGGAAGTGGTTTAATTCAGTATTTCGGTTTTCATATTGTGCGTGAATTTGGTATTTGTTTTTTATTTCTTCTACACAAGATAGTACTCTTGCACTCCTGTTTCCATTCATAAACTGACTAAGGCGACCTATATGAGACCTCAGATTCTTTACTTTATTCTCAAGTCGTTTCTGCCAAGATGGTTTACTTCTCCTGTAGTTATTACTACGGTTTTGTCCTTCTGTGTCTATTTTAGCTCCATTACAAATAGCTGCTGTGTACGCTGCCGTGTAAAGTGTTGTATGTAGTGTGTTAAAGTCCTGTTCATTGTTAAGGTAAGCAGGTAGAATTTCTGTATTTATGTATTCGACAATCATTGATAGCTTTTTCGAAGTCTTCTGTTTTGGTATGAAAGGTCGAGATAGCGGGTCAGTGTTTGTGAATTTTTCGAATGTTGTTAAAAATGTATCTTTAATTGTTTGCATTAATTCTGTTTGTAAATTATAGGAATCATTACAAGTGTTATTATTAGTCGTTATTTCGTCGTTGTTGTGTTGTTGAGTGTTAGTTGGTTCAGTGTCGTTTTCGTTTATTTCAGGAATTGTTGTTATTGTTCCATGAGTCAGTTGGTAATTTAAGTCTTCAGATATATTTTCCGGTTGGTTTAATCGTTGTATTGGTGTCATTAGTTGTATTTCTACTTCCTGTCTTATTTGCAGTATTCTTTCTTGTGGTATCATTTTATTATTAACTATTGCTCTTCTTTGGTCCGATAATCTTTGTTCTGAAATATGACAAAGGTGTGGGTGTAGTGCTATAAACTTTGTGTGGTGTTTTTTTCTATTTGCAGTCATGTCATTTTCGTTTTGCGTTACTTCAAAATAAGTTCGTATCACAGTTTCATTTAACTCGTTTGACCACCGCATTCGGCCACTTGTACTTCGTGTAAGGGTAGTTTGACTATTAGGAATACTGCCATTTTCAAAGAGTGCTGTAATTTCAATTCTGATTTCGTCGAGAGTTGATTGTGAAAGTAACTTCTTATTTATGATAGCTCTACGTTGGTCGCCAATTCTTTGCCTCGAAACATCCATTTCAGGGAACGCTGTTATGAATTTTTGGTGCAGTGTGCCCAGATAAGAACGAGTGTTTGTTTCGTTATTCGTCAAAATTAAATAGTTGCGCCATATGAATTCATTCATTTCTGAATTCCATCGTTTTCTCGCGCAGGTTACGCCAGGAGTGGGTACAGTGCTAGCGGCGAATGCCTCCTGTACAACATCTTCTGGCATCGGTGATGCAGTTGACGATCGAGAAAGCATCTCGATTCTGTAAGGGGATGATATGGGTGTTGAGTAAAGGCTATTGGGTGGTGATGATGGTGGTGATTGTGGTTCGGCTGTCGTATTTTGTTCGGGGGGAACCCGCCTGTTCAGTCCCCCACCGCCAGTGGTTCGCATGCTGTGACACCCAGCACTGGCCCCAGGTGTGCCCCGGCGACCCCCGGGAAGCGGCCGCAAGTTATACCGTTTTCGACTTTCTTCCATATTACATCAAAATGAGGATTGGAATCGTTAGTTGGGAAGGGTTGTCTAGATGATCGACATTTGTAACCAGTACCTTTTAAGTGGAAATTGCTCTAGGTAAATTGAGCTAAAATATACCGTACCTTGCTTCCCGTAAGCCCCCCCACCACGGCAAGGTGATCCCTTGGGGGGGTTATTATTATTATTATTATAAAGATTGTTACACTACAGTGTAGGTAAGTGTGTGTGCAGTGTGTGCAGTGTACAGTCACTCCTGCATGCCCTACGGAATTTCCTTGGGATCGGTATAGCAAACCACGTACAGGAGCGACTATACACGCATCACATGATTGCTGGATATGCCCACAGTTAAACACCAATCAATTACGCCCTACGGTGGGTTTACCTTGGGATCGGCTTAATAGGCCACGTTAAGAAGTTAGCTATAGGATGGGAGCATCTTATCTGCCTTATTAATTCATTTTAATAATTAAGTCTTCCACGTCGTCGTAGGTTTGTGAACTGAGCCATTCAGACAAACTCATCTTACACTTATATTTTTGCATAGGATATATGTCTAGTATACCATTTATTTTATTATATACGTAAGGGGCTTGGGATAAAAATTGTCACTGTGCGAAGGTTGTACGAGTCGGGCAGGATGGAGCGACTATATCACATCGTCTTTTATTAAGAATAGATTTATCATAGGGTAATGTTTTATGATACTTGAGCATCATATTTAATATATAAAGTTTCCTAGCAGAAAGCAGTTTGCATAGCTTATATAGGCTATCGGTAGGGAACCTATAGGGCTTGAAGTACATTACTTTGATCAGGGATTTCTGTGCTCTTTCGAGATCAATTGTATTTGATTTAGTCGCCCCTCCCCACACTGGGATACAATATGTTATCACCGATTGAGCCAGAGAGATGTATATTTTATTTAGAAGATCACTATCCATCACATGTCGCAGGGATTTAAAAACCCAAATAAGCGTCATCACTCGACCAATAGTCAATTCTATTTGTGGGTGCCAGCTTAGTCTCTGATCCACCATAATTCCGAGATATTTGACACAACTAACTTTCTGAATTACAGGACATTTACTTAAACTAGGATTAGAGGTTATAGGAGTACAGGAGTGTATCCTGATTTCTTGTAACTACAGTATACGAGTGACATGTAACAACAGTATAGGAGTCACTTGTAACTACAGTATTCAAGTCACTTGTAACTACATTATAAGAGTGACTTGTAACTACATTATACGAGTGACTTGTAACTACAGTATACGACTGAGTGATGTATAACTTCAGGATTCGAGTAATTTTTCACCACAGTATACGAGTTACTTATAGAATTTATTTGTTATTTCAGTATACTAGTAACTTATTTTTATAGTTAACTAGTAACTTGTAACTACACATAAGCTCACATATAGCATATATACAACACAAAGCATAGCATACATACAACACATAGCATAGCATACATACAACACATAGCACATCGTACATACAACACATAGCACAACGTACATTTAACACGTAGCATAGCGTACATACATTTCATAGCATTGCGTACATACAACACGTAGCATGGGCGTGAAGAGTAACCTGTTTGCATGCTCACGCTGCCCTCTCTTACTATTTCTCTACTCATAGCTCGAGTGTGTGAACGTAAATTACATATACATATCACGCTTATAATCCATCGCAGGGTAGGCAGAGCCCAAACGGCCGCAAAAAACATTCACGCCACCTCTGACAAATATTTGAGGGTCATTCGGAAAATTGTGTATCGACATAGTCACAAGTTGTCAGCCCATCACCTAAAATTACAATACACACCCTCGAGTCCCTTTGTCGCCTTTTAAGACTCCCAAGGGAAAGAAATGGGGTGATGCTATTCTATGCTGGCATCACACGGTGTGTGAGAGTGTGTGAACGCGACATAAAAACGAACTGGATCAGAAAAAAAAACACCACTTACAACGAGATTCTTCGTGTTCTCTTGAAACCTGACGGCTGGGAAGGGAAAATGCGCGTCATCTTTGTACACATTCATTCCGTTGCAACCATGGCCGACAACGTCGCGATTCCCTATTCTAGACGTCCCATACAATGTCCTAATAATGTATGCCGACGGTTGATATAACTTGATGATTGAACTGCTCAACATGTCCTGAACGTGACCTTCCACAAAAATATATAAAAAAATATAATATATAAATTCTACAAAAACATGACTAGCCACGAGTTGAAATCGTTGAATTTTTATGCGTTACTAGCCTGTCATGGAACTGTCAGTTGATTTCTATGTTCTGAACAAAAAAAATTCTATTTATCTTTCTACTGTTTTCTTTGACCTTGACTCTGGCAAAATCGTCGTTTGAAGACGATGGAAGCCCTGAGGCAGACCTTTCCACACTGTTCTAGGCGGCATTAAGGAACCCTGAACACGGACAAAAATCGAGCGAGCCATAAGTAAATTACATATAAAATTTGTCATCATCGCAGGAAGACACAGCTGAGTCATCTTTCGCCGGAGAGTCGGGAGGATGACATTATCATAGGCGGAGGAAATGTCAAGAAAAACGCTAACAAGGTGATGATTCCTGGAAAATGCGAGGCGGATTTCCGAGGAAAATATGCTAAGACTGTCAATAGTGCCCATATTTTTACGAAAGCCAAACTGAGTCTTAGATAAGATATAACTTGATGATTGAACTGCTCAACATGTCCTGAACGTGACCTTCCACAAAAATATATAAAAAAATATAATATATAAATTCTACAAAAACATGACTAGCCACGAGTTGAAATCGTTGAATTTTTATGCGTTACTAGCCTGTCATGGAACTGTCAGTTGATTTCTATGTTCTGAACAAAAAAAATTCTATTTATCTTTCTACTGTTTTCTTTGACCTTGACTCTGGCAAAATCGTCGTTTGAAGACGATGGAAGCCAAATCTTTACAGAGGTACGTTCAACGTGCTCCGTATAAGATAACCATGGCTGAAAATTTAAACTAATACACCTCTGAACGAGGGTTTGGCGAAGTGAATGAACGAAAGACAGTTAGATGTCATCACATTAGTGATTCCTAAAGATATGCCGCTGTGCCTGTTCTCATTTTCGTAAATATAAACTTATCAAAGAATAATGTATAATGCAACACGATAATCTATAGAAATATATCACCAAAACACTAGATAACACTATGCACCTGTCAAACTGACGATTGGCGAAATTTTCTCTCAGTCCGCATGAACGGGGTAGGATAATGTTGTCAGGTAATCCTCCTGAAAACGCGGTTTTACAAGCTGTCATCGCAGATAAATTATCTTATGCGACGGCGTTGAACGGAAAAAAGCTTAAACTCCTTTGTTTTAGTCTGTCTCTGTCATTGTGACGACGATAATTGACATCAAATTGACAATACTACACTTGTGCTTACGTACAACAATCTACAATCATTATATTCTCTTGGCTACAATCAATAATAATTTCAACTCAATAACCTTCTACCAAGAAGAAATTCGTTTGATAATGTTCAGTTTCAAGAGCATTATAGCGCGCGTACGCACAAAAGGAGTGAGAACAATTTACGAAAGCAGGATTGGAAATAGAGACATAGTTGGCCATGGATGCAACGGCCAACCCGTTTATAAAGATGATGCGCACTTTCCTTTCCCTGCTATAAGATTTAAAGAAAACACGGAAGATCTCAAAGTAAGTCGAGGGGAATGTAGAAACCAAAAACTTTTACACGATCGGGTTTCGAACCTACGGTTTCAGTGGTTGTACAACCCTCTTACATGGTTTGTGACGATAAGCACAATAAAATTACTTACAAAGCATTGAATTATCTGACTTAAAGATGTAGTCTTTGATGCCCCAGCAAAACTATAACCATCTATGGCGGCTGACAGTAGACAGAATGGAGGGTTGCAGGTCGTGTCGGGAAAAGAGTAGCTACCCTGCCTGGCTGAGTTTCGGAGCCTAGTCCACCTGGTTAGAATTGGAAGTGGTGTTTAAGCGGTGCGCGACGAACACTTTGATACCGCGTTTCAGCGGTCTCTTTCAATCTGACACGTGGCGTCTTCTTGCGGATATATTGATAACTTCTGTTGCGTCTTTCCGGCTTGTGAAACACTTGAGTGAGCTTCTTGTAGTAGCCCCCAGAAGTCGCTACATATCTCAAACCAAGTCACAGAATAAATATAACCAAGTATCTAAATTCTTTGTCTTAGTGTCTTCGTGAGAAAGAGAAAGGTGATTGGAATAACTTGAGTAAAGAAGAGAAGAAGGAATTGTACCGGGCCTCCTTCTGCCAGACCTTCGCTGAGTTCCAGCACCCGACAGGACAGTGGAAACTGATCCTCGGATGTGTACTGTTTTCTACATCATTTGCGTTCTGGTGTCAAACCTTCTATCGTCAATATGGTTAGTAGGTAAATAGTATTAACTACTTGTAAGAACCAACCTTCATTTTATCCTTGCGCTGAACCTAATTCATTTAATATTGTTTTCGAGTCGGCGCAACATGTTTTGTACTTAAATATATTGCAATAGGTTGTCCGACTAAGTTTGAATTAAAACTGAATTTAATCAAATTTTATTTTTATTATTTTTTCTTTGTATTTTCTTCATTTTTTCCTTTAGGATTCAAGACAAAGTTTAGCTGACAATCATGATTCACACCAAGACTGGTAAGATTAGTGAGTATCCAAATATTATTAATAGAATATACTTCCACCCACATTTTATAGTACCTACACGTGTTACTTTACTATACTATAGTATGTACTATTTGGGTGGTACGCGGGTTGCAAGCAGACGCTGCAGCAGTTTTTGACTATTTTCTCGCGGTAAAAAGTAGCCTACATCCATTGTTATCGTCTATCTATCTGTGTGCCAAATTTCATCAATTTCGGTTCAGTAGTTTAAGCGTGAAAGCGTAGCAGACAGAGTAACTTCAAGTGTGGATTTGGATGTAACTGTAAGTTCTTACAAACACATATAAGTACTTATGAATTTTACTAGTGACCGATAACGAAAAGGGCTGGTGATAAGAAGCAAACAGTTTTCGGTATCGTTCACTAGTAAAAAAAAAACCCTATATGAAAAATACACGACTTGAATGATAGATTTTCAAACAGAGCACCGAAACAACTTCTCCCCTTTTTTTCTTCCCTTTGATTTCTCCTCCACCCAAAGGTTGTCTGGTAGAGATCGCTTTCAGCGATAAGGCCGCCTTTGCGCATTTTTAGTTTAAGTTTTCCTGTTATTTATTTGTGTTTTGAATGTGCAATAAAGTGTTTTTACTTACTTACTTTCTTACAACATGCGCTGTCAACCGTCGAGCGAGTTCTTTGGTGTGTGTTTATTACCATTTAAAACGTAATAGTACATTACGTCACAGGCCGAGTATAAAGCAATTTCTGGTGGAGTGGCATTCTAAAGTAAACGAGACCAGAAATTGTTATTTCGGCCGTGGATTGTACAATACTTTTCTCTCATTTGCAAGGAAATAACAATAATAATACAGTAATTTTAGAAAATAATTATTTTATTATGAAAGAAAGAATTATGGAGCGACACTTAATTCATGTTGAAAGTTATGTTACAGTTTGTACAATTAGTTAAAAAATGGAACGCGCGCGGTATAAGTGTTCCTGAACATGGTATTGTGTACCATAAAACACCTAAACACGAAAGTGTGAAGTTAAAGAACCTTTTTTTTCCGGCCTAGTCCGGAAATTTCTATTACAGTCCTCTGCGCCTTGACTACATAAATGAGCCCATTGACGTATTCTTTTTTTAAAGTAATGAAGCCATTTCCGAGCAAATTTGAGAAAAATGATAATACTGAACTTACTAAACAAAGATAGATAGGCGGCACTAGAATAACGTCTGCCTTTTATACTTCTACTGGCGCCTATGTTTTTATCAGCATGATTTTATTTGCGCAGTGGCTGAACCTCTCCCCTGGTCAGCTACCGAGGAGGGCCAGCGGGCGCAGCTGCGGAGGATCCTGGATCTGCACGTCAACCCCATTGACGGCATAGCCTCCCTCTGGGACTATGAGAAGGAGGAGTGGAAGGTATAAACCTGTACAATGTTCTAGTCCTTCTCAGATGGCGGTGGCGTAACATATTAACCTGGCCAGCTCCGAGGCAGTGCCTTTATTTTTGATTTTTATCCCGCCCGAGCCGGTTTTCTATTAGAACATTACAAAATTATTTAAAAAATACCTACAAATTTCTTTTTTTAACAATGCCGGATCATGACTTCAATAAGTGATAATACTATCCTACATCCTAAAGAATTTCAATTTCAAATTCCTAGTGTAGGTACCTAATTGTTATTTATTACGCCTCCCGCAAATATCGTTGCGGATGGATAGACTCGCTGTGGCACGTTACGATGGAATGTCCCAATACTTCCTTTCCTACCCTGGTTCAACCGATGATTTGATCGACCTCACCGACAACGCCATTAAATGGCTGAAAGAGTTGTAATTTATAACATAGATATTAAGGTTAATGTTTTCTTTTACTTATTGCCATGCGATAAAAAATAGGGTACCCATTTTTAATCTTCTGATCTGACACCTTTTTTGTTCTACTGCACTAGACAGAACGGATAGAATTGTTTTTAGTCTTTAAGTTGGATAACTTAAGGGGATTCCGGAGCGAAACTAGCGCCTTCAACACTTACAAATTTATAACTCGATTCGAATTTATGTGATGTAGGAAGATTTCTAGTTTTAAATGCTATGTATTATGAATTAGTTGTTAAACGAACAGTATTATTGCATGTTTTTGGGTTCCTTATGTACCTTTGTGTTTTAATGAGAAATACATTTCTGTAAACCTAATTTATCAAAATGCCGCTGTCAGATTGAAGTGCAGTTGCCGATGCTTATTTACAGAATGTTGTTATAATTATAGCAGTCGCACTTTAAGCACATACGCTATCTTTACTAATACAAAAAAAGCTAAAGAACTTTAATCTGACAGAAGCAGATTTTTGATAAATAACATTTTCATCGAGTTACGTTTTTTTTGTGATGAGGGCGCTAGTTGCCTAACTAATTGAATTAACTTGATTTTGTTACAGAAGTAAAGAAGAAAATCATGTTCAATTTAATATATTAATTGATATACTACTACTATAACAGCCACAACAGTCCACACGGGCCACACCCTGTTAGGAGGGAATTTGCTATACTCACCACGCTTGGCAGGCAGATTGGCGATTGCAGTGGAAAGTGTTGTATTCATAGAGAACGCTGCCGCCCATTCCCTGGATATACATAGAATATATCCATAGAAGATTAGAATCTTATTTTCCTGTATTTACCCCATCTACGGAAAGTGTATTGAGTTCTTTTTTGGTTACCAACCTACAAATAAAAATAATTATTATTTTGTTCTTTTCTTTAGTGAATTGATTTCCATTTTGGCTAATTTCGCTGTTAGAGTTTGTGTGGAAAGAGAATAAGCGTTGGTAAGAAGTGAACTAATAATTTTTCATAGGTTGCTATGACATTTATCTTACTGAGGCACAGAGGCGACCTCAATTTGTACGCCTATTCTCTTCTCTTTCCGCGCAGACTTCTATACATATATACATACATACATAAATCACGCCTATATCCCTTACAGGGTAGGCAGAGCGTTAACGGCCGTAAAACGGATATTAACACCACGTCTGACAAAAGTTTGAGGGGCAATCAGATAACTCTGTAATACTATAGTGACAGGTTGTCAGCCCATCGCCTAAAATTGCAATACACATCTAACGCTCGAGTCCCTTAGTCGCCTCTTACGACACCCATAGGTAAGGAATAGGGTGATGCTTTTCTAAGCCGGCATCACATGGCAGACTCTATCTATTTCCTAAATGTTTTCATTCCTCTTCTATCTCTTTCAACAACAAAGGTATCAACGTTTGGTTTAGTTCATACAAATCAGTACAAAAAATATTTTGTTCCTTCATTTACCTAGTATCAGTAGATCTTATTCATCTGTGATCAGTAGTTTCTTCATGAGAGCCTAAGGAAGTACTGATACTATTTACCAGTTCCTGTACCGAATACAAAACTGATGTCTAATATGTATTATTTTTATTGTATTAATGAAAAGGAACTATAAAATTTATATGTGTACAATAATGCAATAAAGAAATTAAAATTTTAAAATATGTTTTCGGTTAAAAATCAGAACAAAGGCACTTTGTGGGTCAAAAAGAGATTTAGCCCAAGTCATAGACTCAGACTTGCCAACACCACCACAGAACCAATGAACCCACAGAGCTACGAAACTTCATTCGCTGAGGAGTTTTTTGGTCTGTGAACCAATCACACTTTGACCCAAAGAGGATATAATCAAACTCGCGTTTCTTTCACAGTTTCTTTGACCCTACTATCGACTATGTTGACAGCTAGTTCTATTATATACTCTTTGGTTGACAGAGGCCATTTAAAAAAGTCCTTGATTATCGATTAAATGATTTTACCAAGACTTTATTTACCTATTAACACCTATAATAAATGCGATCTTTATATTTGAATTTACATTGACTACGTTTTCATACGAATCAAGAGTTTTATTTGATGATGAATAATTATACAATGTTTCTGGCGAAAGTGGTCAAAACATACTTTTATGTTAGGCTAACTAGAAACATCCATGGGAGATGTAGAAGTGGAAACAGAGATGTTGTGGGCCACGGCTGTAATGGTATGAACGTATATAAAGACGACGCACATTTTCCTTTCCCTGCTATACGATTCAAAGAAAACACAAAGGATATTATAGTAAGTATCAAACAAACTTATATCACAGAACAATGAATGGTACAGGACACCCGATGAACATATAATGTAGCCATGATACATTCACTGGGCACATAGGCTAGGCCTCTCCTAGGCGCCTGCATACGACTATTCGCAATTCAACCTGGCACACTCTTAACGTAATGGGATCAGTCCTGGTATTTGTAATCCCTGATATTTGAATAGGGCACCTAAGATTGTCCAAATGGTAAAACCTTTCTTCCTTAAATCCTGCAATTGTGTGACCTACAATACATTCGGGCTTCAAAATACGTCATGCAGTGAGTTTTGTGATCATCTCAATGGTTTGATGATAAATAGCAGCATTTTTATAATTGTACTAGGTAAATATCATTATTACGATAAAAAAAAACTAAACACTATCGTGATATACTCGGTTAAATGATTAAAACATGTGAAAGTAATCGCTAGCCCTTAAAAATGTATAAACATCAGCATGTCTAGTTTAGATGAGTTTTGGCGCTCGCTTAGTTTTATTGCGACGCGTTTTTCACAGTTGGTTATTCGTAAGGCTCCCTCTGAAACACTTCTAAAGTACCCACTTTTAATTTTTAGGCGCTTAAAATAAAAGAAAGGGGGAATTGGACACTTCTTTCGTGCGAGGAGAAGAAGGCTCTGTACCGTGCCTCATTCTGCCAGACCTTCTCGGAGTTCCAAGCCAGTACAGGACAGTGGAAGCTGATCCTTGGTGGCGTCCTCTTCACCACCTCTTTTGGCTTCTGGGTGATGATGTTGCAACACTTTTACGGTAAGCAATTAGTAAGACTGGAATGTCTGCAACTGTCCATATCCCACCATTGCAAACTTCATCCTCATACCTGGATACCTTGATAGAGTCTAAATCGCGTACCTACAGTTTGGTTTCAAACGAACTTGAACCCACGTATCCTGAAACCCTAGCTGGCAGTCTTTTCCACTGAATTCACTCAGTGCACAAGAATATTCGAATGATGATGTATTCTCTCTCCTAAAAGAGATCGTGAAAATCTTCCTTTAATACGGTTCTGGGGTTACTGGTATAGAGCTCAGATCATGGGGGGGGGGTAGTCACAACACATATACATATCAGCTGCCGCACAGCGTTGTTTGTGGCTTCATAAAGGTGTTCGCGTGTGCTGGTACTATAGCACGCGGGGCAAGACAATAGATGTGCCATTGACTGCGAGGAAACACCGCACACACAGTCATTATGATATTATTTATCATTATTATATCCTCATTTACTAAATACCCGATGATGTCCACTTGTTGTAGCATGTTTAAAATACAATTCGTTATTTCCTAGTAAACGAGCCTCTGCCCATAAGCTTGTCAAAGGAATCTCAGCAAGCACAACTAAGGCGGATGCTGGAGTTACACGTGAATCCGATTGACGGGATATCTTCACTTTGGGACTATGACAATGATATGTGGAAGGTATGATAAGTGCAAAATGGAGTAAACCAGCCCATGAAACTGAACAATTTTCCCTAATGAAAATCCGTACTAATATTATAAATCTGAGAGTTTGTGTGTGTATGTATGTTGGTTACCTCTTCACGCTCAAACGGCTTTAACGATTTGGATGAAATTTAGAACAGGTAGAGTATAACCTGGAATAACACATAGGCCACTTTTTACCGCAGGAAAACAACTATTACCACGGAAAAATAAGTGGCAGCGGGTGAAATGGTGGGAGGAAATCTAGTTTAAAATATATAGGCCCTTCTACAAATATATCATTGACAAATTCATTTTTAATGAGAAAATTTTACTTTATATTTCTCGATTGGCGTAGCTTAATGGTCTGGTTCGACACTTACTATATTATCAGCATATATTTTTGGTATACTGTTAACTTTCTTTGAACGTTTCTATTTATTATTTATTTCTATAAGTTATCCTTTTTTTTCAGTGGCAATCTAAATTGGTGAAGCACAAAAATACGAAATAATCTAAGACTGACTCTACAAATTATTTACATAGATACTATTCTCAGCGCCTGACACAGGGTTATCCAGCGAAGGTAGGTACTACGGCAGCACCTCGAATTACCCACTTTAGGGGTCAGCATAAACTGGTGCTCCATACAATTAGCTTCAAATAACCTGTATACATAGAAAGGTTGATTAAACTGAGGTGCTGCCAATGCTACATGACAGGGTCAAGCGAATGAAGGGTATTTATTCCTTCCTACTAACACCCAGTATTTATGTATACTCTGTCCAAGTAGGTATTTGAAATGTTGTAAACAAACCAGATCAGCGTGCGTCAGACATAGACAAAATGATAGCTGTCATCCAGTCATAATCCTGCTCGGGGTAGAAAATTTTGCAAGTTTTCTAAAATTTTGTACATAGTAAGATTGTTTACGTTCTTTGAAATACCTACTTGGAAAGAGTATAGTAACAAAGTCCGACAGCCGGTTATAATTTTTAATAAGGTAATGGTTTCACGGTAAAACATTAAGTTTTTTTAAGAACTAAAATAATACTGCTCGAAAACCATAAAAAGAAACAAATTTATAAGTTTTAGAAGCAATAAGTAAATTATTAGGATAATAATTGTTTTGTTTATCGGCATAAAAAAGGCATAAAACAGCGTTATTTATGATTGACAAACATCACTCGTCCATTAGTCCACTAGTGGACAGTGGCCTTCCATTACTAGGTGATACTTGCCATACCAAAAATACGCTGGTCAAAAACCAAAAATCTTAGTGTAAGTTTTATGATCATTAAATTATGTATTATATACAATTTTGTTTTATTTATCTGCATAAAACAACACTATTATGTATACCTACATATAATAAAACAGTAAAACCCGTGTGTCTGTACATTGAACAAATTTACGAAAAACCAATCGTAGGTGATGTTAAAATAGGATTAGAACACATTTAAATTATTATTTTTCTGTTTTTGTCTGTTAGTCCGGGCTAATCTCCGAAACTACTGGACGGATTTGAATGAAACTTGTTGTGTATAGCTATTAAGCCTGGTCAACATCTAGAATATTTTTTACCGCGGGAAAATTGCTTAAACGTAGAATTTTTAGGCCGCCAGCTACAAAATATGCCGCTTCTGCTGATATACTAACCCAATATTTAGTCAGCGAAACCAAGTTCGCGGGCACCAGCTATTCGACAATAAAAACCGCCCTAACAGTCCACTGTTGGACATAGATGAAAAGGCACTGATCAAAGGATTATTTGGCCATTATTCCATAATGCCGTGTGATGCCAGCTTAGAATAGCATCACCCCATTTCTTTCCCGTGGGAGTTGTAAGAGGCGACTTAGGGACTCGAGGGTGTGTATTGCAATTTTAGGCGATGGGCTGACAACCTGTCACTATGGCGATAAACAATTTCCCGAATGACCCTCAAATATTTGTCAGACATGGCGTAAATAGCCGTTTTTTGCGGTTATTTACGCTCTGCCTACCCCGCAAGGGATAATTGGCGTGATATGTGTATGTATGTATGTATTCCGTAATTGGTAGGTGGGTTGCTGAGCGCAGTGTAAGGCGTATAATTCAGAGGTAAGTGGACTTTCCTTCTGGTCGCATCATGGCGCTCCTGGTTCCATTCTGGCGCCTTTTTTAATTCACGGGTACCCACAGAACAGTAACTAGTGGGTACCTAGCTGATGGCCGACGGCCGATGTGGCGCAGTGGTAGTGGGGCACTCACAAAGTTGATATTATCACTTTTTGTATTTTTTCCCAGTCTAGTTAAGACATACATACATACATACATACATAAATCATGCCTTTATTCCTTACGGGGTAGGCAGAGCGTTAACGGCCGTAAAACGGATATTAACACCACGTCTGACAGAAGTTTGAGGGTCAATCAGATAGCTGTGTATCACTATAGGTAGTAACAGGTTGTCAGCACATCGCCTAAAATTGCAATACACGCCCTCGAGTCCCTTAGTCGCCTCTTACGAAACCCATAGTTAAGACATTGCAGGCTAAACCACCTGATGTACGATGGTTCCGTGCTTCGGAGGGCACGTTAAGCCATCGGTTCCGGTTACTGTCTATAATTACTTATACGGCGGTTGTTATACACGACCATGTCAGAGACCTACTAGGAGTAGCAGGCGGTTGAAAAACTGTGACACCAGGGTTCATCGGATCGTTGGTGGGCTAGGTGTCCCACACGAAAAAAGGAGCATAAGGTGGGACGTTTTTCATACAAATGTTAAATAGACTTATAAAACTCAGTGGGATGACCCATGTTGATATAAAATTTTCGCAAAATAATAAAAATAAATTGTAAACCATAAGATTCTGCATAAAATGAGTTTGATTTTATTGTGGACAAAATACTCTTTATCTTCAAACCAAAAGTGGTTTTGCGCCAAACTTACGTGGGCCTTCATAATTTCGCTTAAGCATTTTGTTAATAAAATGGTCTTCATCGCATGTCCATCGAATTTCAGTTTTTCGTTTGTATGTATAACGGACCACCCTAATGGCCGACATCCATCGGTTTTCTAATTATAACACTAAATTTTCTTATTACGAGTATAACTTTAATCTAAGTAGGAAAGTAGTAATACGGATTTGCAACACAAATAAATAAAAAACATACAGTTTTAAAATAGGCGATAAACATTTAAAAATCGACCCCGATACGTCCAGTCGCAATGTTTAAATGGCGTAAAATGATATTCGATCTATACTGCAGACTTGGACGATAATTTAATAGATTTACCTGCAATCATGGCGCAATTAATTAAGTACTGTACTAACTAAATATACCTACTACAGCCGCGCGGTTTCTACCGTTTGTTATACCTACTACAACCGCGCGGTTTCTACCGCTTGTATACTAGTAGTAGGCGGTTGAAAAACTCTGTCACCAGGGTTCATCGGGTCGTTGGATGACTCGGTGTCCCACACGAAAAGAAGAAGACCGCTTGTATACAGAGTGTGAAAAATTTCTGCAATTATGTTAAGGGGTGAACTAGTCGATGAACCTGAATATTTTGTATGGGATATCCAAATATTATCATTCTTTTTTGGCCATGTTCCTTGGGGAAGGTTGTTCAGTTTCATGGGTCCCACACGGAAATTAAGAACTTGGGTTTGTTTACAATTGCAGCATTTTTTTACACACACATCACGCCTTTATCCCTTGCGGGGTAGGCAAAGCGTAAAACGCCATAAAATACACATTATTTCGGCCTGTTCTGTGGAGAAAATTGTTCAGTTTCATCGGCTCGATCACCCCTTGACGAGATCGTGAGGTATTACCAGTAACCCTGTAAAGAGATCAGTCAGTACTGTTTCCCCAAAGTAAAACTCCGTACCTGAATTGGTGCATGTCGCTAACTAAGATCAGTTAATAGGTATTTTAGACTGTCCTGTGATCTCTGGTCGTGAATGCCGGCTGAGAATAGCATCACCCCATTACTTTCCCGTAGGTGTCGTAAGAGGAGACTAAGGGAGTCGAGGGTTTCATATGTATTGCAACTTTAGGCGATGGGCTGACAACCTGTCACTATGGTGATACATAATTTTGTGATTGACTCTCAAATATTTGTCAGGCATGGCACTAATGATCGTTTTTTTCGGCTGTTTACGCTCTGCCTACCCCGCAAGGGATTTAGGCGTGATATATGTATGTGTGTGGTCCCTGGCGGTCTACTCGAAAATCCTGGGCAGATTGTCAACATCTTGCTTTATAGCTCTAGTATAACTAAGAATTTTCAGACTGGGTTACAAAACAGTTTGTCCTTGAGTGTCTTCGAGCAACACGGTCTTCCGTCTCGTTCCGATTGAGTGTACAACAGTAATGTCAAGAAGTAGGTATACTTACTTGTTCCTTCGAGCAACGACGGCCTTCCGGAACGAGACGGAAGACCGTGTTGCTCGAAGACTTGTTCCAAGTAGATATTTCAAAGAATGTAAAAAATACTATCTACTATGGCCGAGTGGCAGCTTTCTTGTCCTTATCTGTCGCAGTGCAAGTATAATGCTGTCTCTTTTTATCTAGTTTGTTTTAATTCTTATAAATACCTACTTATGTAGCCCAAGTATAGGTACACTGACAAACATCCAAACAATCTTTCGCATTCATAATAAACTAGCGGTTTCACTCGCTGCTTACCGTCTTACCGCAGGAAGCATTTTACATTTTACATTTTAATATAGCATATAGCGGTTCATCAGGGATAATGTATGATTCTAACAGTAAAAGACTTTTTCAAATCGGTCCAGTCCAGTAGTTTTGGAGCCTATTCAAAACAAACAATCAAATCTTTCCTCTTTATAATATTAGTGTAGATTGTTGTGTCTACTACCAAGAGTGATTATCGATTCATTTATTCGATAAACCGACAGTTAACCTGATAAGTAACAAGTATTTCCGTGAACTGTCTTACAATGTGCTATTTACCCAATTATTAATATGTATAGTATTTTGTATTATGAATTTGACTTTAAATTTTATAATACATACATACACACACCATATCAAGCCTATTATCCCTTGCGGGGTAGGCAGAGCGTAAAAGGCCTCAAAACGGACATTTACGCCACGTCTGACAAAAATTGTGTGTCGCCATAGTGACAGCTTGTCAGCCCATCGCCTAAAATTGCAATATACACCCCTTAATCGTCTCCTACGACTCCCACGGGAAAAAAAGGGGTGATGCTATTCTAAGCCGGCATCAAACGACATCAAATTTTATAATATCATTTGAAAATATTCTTTAGTGTATGCTAGACGCTTCTGTCTTTCTTTTCAGCTTCCATTAATGAATGAATTTTCTGACAACAAATGGGTTGGCTGGAAGAGATCTCTTCGAGATAAGCTCGCCTTTGTTACTAATTTTATTGTAAAACTTTTATTAATTTTGTGCAATAAAGGACACACCTATATATAGTGTGTGCACTGATAGCCCAGTATGCCTAGCTATTCATTTTTGAAAAATATAAAAGATGTTTTTTTGGGTTATAGTTTCTGGGCCATTGGCCAAACCATATTTTTTGTATTGTGTAATTTTAGGTGTACGCTTACGTCGCTAACATATTTCGTCGTTGGCAGTGGATAAAAACGTCTAACTAAGTTTTTAGACTGTTTAAACTGTCACGTAGACAACAAAATTATCTTGTTGACAATTATCTTGTTGTATCAAATCTTCGTCAAATGTCTTCTCTATGCTGATGACCAAGTTATCCTTGCGTCGTCGGCTGAAGAGTTGCAGAAGATGGTAAACATTATGAATGAGGCTTTGAAAAAAAAAGGAATGAAAGTGAATGTAAGTAAGACGAAATCAATGGTTTTTGAAAAAGAAGAAGGTATGACGGAGTGTAACATTATGATAGAAGAAGAGAGGGTGGAGCAAGTGAAAGAGTTTGTATATTTGGGATCGAAGTTTACATCAGATGGAAAGTGTGAAAGTGACATTGAAAGGAGGGTAAATGCCGGCAACATGGTGAATGGAGCGTTGCATACCTTTATTAACAGCCAGACAGTGTCTAATAAGGCACGTCTGGCTGTGCATAGAGGAGTGTTAGTTCCAACACTTATGTATGGGAGTGAAAGTTGGGTATGGCAGAAAAAGCATGAAAGTAGAATAAATGCGGTTGAAATGAGAGCGCTAAGAAGTATGATAGGAGTGAAATTGAGTGACAGGATAAGGAATAGCGTGATTAGAGAACGTTGCGGTATAAAAGATGACATAGTGACTGGTATAGAAAAAGGAATGCTGAGATGGTTTGGTCACATTGAGAGAATGAATGAAAGAAGATTAACGAAACAGGTGTATATGGCGAGTGTGGATGGGAACGTTGGAAGGGGAAGACCAAGACGCACGTACTTGGATCAGATCGGGGACGTTCTAGAGAAAGGTCAGGTCAAGAGTACCCTAAACCGACGAGCATGTATGAAAAGATTGATGCATGTTGAAGAAGCGAAAGCGATGTGTCAGGATCGTAGCAAGTGAAAAGATGTAGTCTCTGCCTACCCCTACGGGAAAGAGGCGTGATTATATGTATATATGTATGTATGTATGCATAGACAACACTTCTGTCTATAAAATATTAATTTAATTATGAACACATATTCATTAAATTTTATAAATGCGCTACCCTACATTGAATCGAAAATTTTTGCAAGCTTCAAAAAATTATACATTATACATAATGTAATATGTCAGACATACAAAACATTACTTTAGAATTTTTGAAAGTTGACGGCATGTCAAATTAAGCCAGCCTAATCGGACTATGAGATTAAATTTTATAGAAAGAAGTCAGACAGTATACGAAGGAAATCTTTCGTCCAAAATCTATGAAGCTTAAATAATAACAAGTAACTTAAAAGCCATTGATTTCTGAAAAAAAACATCATTCAAATATCTGCCGTGACCGAGAATCGAACCCGGTACCTCTACGTAGCAAGCAGACGCACTACCTGCACCGCACAGGTCATCTAAGTCAACTATTTATTCTTATGATTCTTTTGGTGTTACGTGATGATACCACTTTCTAATGAATTTTCACTCACCGTTCACTTTTACGAAACTGTCATCGTCAGTCAAAAAGGAATAGACCAAAACTGATTCATGATAAAAAATTGCACAAATGACTAATAACTCCTAGAACCTGTTGCTATCGATCAAATCGGGACATCCGTCTATTAATTCTTAGACATTAGAATTTGTAGACGTAGCACTGAAACCAGTATAGTGAAGCCGAATATATTTTGGCAAGAAACAAGTACCTACTAGTACTTTAATATGCCATGTCAG
Source organism: Tuta absoluta (assembly GCA_027580185.1). Taxonomy (NCBI): domain Eukaryota; kingdom Metazoa; phylum Arthropoda; class Insecta; order Lepidoptera; family Gelechiidae; genus Tuta; species Tuta absoluta. The sequence goes on along the minus strand of JAQAHW010000035.1, from coordinate 4,588,894 downwards.
TAGGTAACTATAGTTGTGCCAAGTAGGTATTTAAAAGAATGAACAACTATAAACACTGAAATGATCACGAATTAATAGTTAGCATTTCAGAATAACTTTCAGGAATCTTTGGGACCAACCATTACCGGGAGTACAGGCTTTGGTTACCGAATGTAGTACACTGCGTACCTACATATTTAGGCAAGGATGATTTTGAGGAGCTCCAGTTGTAGGTAGGTATTATTCTATAACATACATACATAAATCACGCCTAAATCCCTTACGGGGTAGGCAAAGCGTTAACAGCCGTTTAACGGATATTAACACCACGTCTGACAAAAGTTTGAGGGTCAATACTGTGTGTCACTATAGTGACAGGTTGTCAGCCCGTGGCCTAAAATTGCAATACACACCCTCGAGTCCCTTAGTCGCCTCTTGCGACACCCATGGGTCAGAAATGGGGTGATGCTATTCTAAGCCGGCATCACACGGATATGCTATTCTAAGCCGGCATCACACGGATTATTCTATAATCGTTTTATAAATGTCTTATTCTTATTAGGAGGTTTGTAATTGTATGACTTTACAAGGTAACTATGCGATTTTTATATGAATGCCTTTTTGTTTCAAGTTATAGGTCACTTCACTCCGTCTACAATATGTTTTGGTCTAAGCTGCGTATACGCAAGAATCCTATCGTGCGCAATTCCGCTAATAAAACCGAATGAAAACTGTATTTCACGCGCAGTTCAGTGCACAGGATACTTACACACATACAGATATGAAGTGTGCGGTAAGTTTTTCTTTTCAAACCAATAGGTACTATGTGACAGTGAAAAGATTCATTGAGTAATTACATAACATGAAGTGAATAACCGAAGAACAAAACTGTCCCCAAATGTTTTAAATTGAAACTACTTTTTAATATTTTATCATATTTATTTTTGTCTGATGTCTTTTTGAAAGAAACAACTACAGTTTTTTCCCTCACTGTGCTTTCTCTAAAGCCTAATTGCCTGAGTATTTTTAAGAGCGCGCCATATTCATTTTCATAATATGTCTGAAAGATCTTTATATTATTTTAAGTATTAGACCGGGTCTATCGCGATAGTATTTAGGTAAATATTAGTAATTTACCTGTGTCCCGACGTTTCAATACAGTTTCATGTATTGTGGTCGCGGGTTGACTGACGTCCCAGCGTCACATCACAGCGTGACGTCACAGGTAAATTACTAATATTTACCTAAATACTATCGCGATAGACCCGGTCTAATACTTAAAATGAGTGAAAGTGATCGCGAGTGCTTGAAAAGTTATATCTTTATATTAGTTAGAGTTGGGCTAGGTTATGTACCACATTGCTTCTTCTAAGCTAGGCACCGCCGATGTTCGAGACTGCTCAATACTGCTCATGGTAGAATGATGCACAGATTAACTCTAAGTATAGAATGATGGTAGCGTCCATCAAAATTCTCGCCTACCATTGGTCGCCATCGCATATTATTACAGGCAAAGTGAAAAAAAAGCGTAGTAAGGGACATAAAAACCGATGTCGTGATGTGACTTCTATAGGAAGTACTTGCCGAAACTCTATTTTGATTTTCAAGTTTATGGTCATTGGCGAAATACGACTCAAATTAAGAGATGTAAAGCCATAGCAAAAACTATTTGACATTTCGTCTGAGCGCAGCGCATTATTTTTTAGCCTTGACATGCGCAACACGGGCTTTTTGTCGTGTCGTTTTGCTAGCTCTATAGACCTCCTGTTCGCCTGGTAATAAACGTTTGTTTTTATATTTCAGGTAGCAGTAGTACTCGCTTTGATTGGCATGGCGATGGCCAATCCAGTGCCATCGTTGGGCCACTACGCTATCGGTGAGTTTGCCAAACACCGGCCAACACTACACCTCGCTAAATATCTACACGTGAAGAGAAAGTAGGACGTTAAGCGACCCTGCTACCCTTCGGCCATTTTCCACAGGTGAGACGGAGGTTGCACGTAGTAGCAAAGTATGGCTAGCTTTTCATGGTTTAAGATTAATAACTTAATATGAATTAATTAATATCAAACGTTTATTGCATAAATCAGTATACATAGATGTAAGTAATACAATGTCACACAATGTGCGAACACTATATATTCGTATAATGACACCCTGTTAGGGCACAGCAACATTATGAGAGAGAGCCTTAATTAATTATATCTAAAAATCTTTTAGCTAATGTAATACATAATAACAAATATTATGTATATATCTTCAATGATATGTCATTTATTTTTGGCTAATAGTTTGTGGACCATGAGCTAAACCCAATTTATTATTTTGTGTCATTTTAGGAGTATGCTAACATACTTTCGTTCGCAGTGGATGAAAACAACTCAAACTAGGTTTATACATTATGTAAACTGTCACATAGACAATAGTGTTATATTTTTTAATATTAATTTAATTAAAACACATAAAAACTTAATTTTATAAATGAGCTACAGCTAAGGCTGAAAATGACACAAAATGTAATATGTGCTTTAGAAACACACTTATCGCAATTGTAGTAGGAATAAACTACTTTAGATTTTTTGTAAGTTATGCTCTCATATAATGCCAGTCGTATTGGACTATAGGGGCTTAAAATGTATCTACATAATTTTAGAACACACTTTTATAAACTCTATTTATACTCTAACAGGTGCCATTGACGCTCTGGCCACACCGCAGAGCGTAGCTTAATTTACTTGCGTTTTTTTCCTAATTTAAACAAGAATATTACTAACTAGGTAGGTACTAAATAGGTACAAGAATAGTTTCTATTTCAATTAAATTAACAAACACAGATAATTGTTTCAACCTTAATTAATGAAATCAAATTCTGAGGTTAAAAAAAGCAGCAGTTGTTATTAACTAGGTACTTACGTAATAATAGAGTATTGTTCGGAATGATATAAGTTAGTAAGTTTGGCTTTGGGTGGCTTTAGGTACTATATATATTATTGCAGATAGGAATGATTGAGAGAGATGCACAGAGAATCGATGGCTTTAGTTTGATCACACACATATCATCATTGTGTATTGTAGGACACCTAACCATTACATTAGCCATAAGTTAGCATAACATTTAGTTACCATTTCGACTCGACGAAGAAGAAGAAGTTAGCATAAAAGACTATGTATCGTTTGATCTGATTCATTATACGCTCAGACGCGACATAAGTTCGTTGCTTCATTGAATACTCCTACAGCCCGCATTGCAATTGCATAGATACTTACTTACTTTTATAAATAAAAATAAGAAATTTAAATAATGTTAGCATCGGCCGGGGATTGAACCCGGGACCTGTGGAGTACAGACCCGCAGCTCTGCCATTGAGCTATCGGCGACCCGACCGAAGCCTTCCAAATTTCAACCTCTTGATACTCGTCTTGAAGCGACCTACATACTTTGTCATCAAGTCTAAGCACTTCATCATCATTCAAGTCATCATAAATTACTGCTGGACATGGGTCCCCAGGGTCTCCTCCTATTGTAATCCTAATTACACACATACATATCACGCCTATTATCCCTTGCGGGATAGGCAGAGCGTAAACGGCCATTTACGCCACGTCTGACATAAATCTTTGAGGGTCATTAGGAAAATTGTGTATCGCCATAGTAACAGGTTGTCAGCTCATCGCCTAAAATTGCAATACACACCCTCAAGTCCCTTAGTTTGCCGTGTGATGCCGGCTTAGAATAGCATCACCCCATTTCTTACCCATGGGTGTCGTAAGAGGCGACTAAGGGACTCGAGCGTGTGTATTGCAATTTTAGGCGACGGGCTGACAACCTGTCACTATAGTGATACACAGTTATCTGTTGACCCTCAAACTTTTGTCAGACGTGGTGTTAATATCCGTTGAACGGCCGTTAACGCTCTGCCTACCCCGTAAGGGATATAGGCGTGATTTATGTATGTATGTATGTAAGCCCCTTAGTCGCCTCTTACGACTCCCACGGGAAAGAAATAGGGTGATGCTATTCTAAGCCGGCATCACACGGCAATTGGAATCCTGATATTTTATAACTTGTAAAAGCTTGACCGTCCATCATTTACAGCTTCTCCTCTACTGCTTCCATCAGCAGTGTCAGTGCAGTCTAGCGTGGTGAACCATGGCATCACCCTCCCCAAGGTCATCGTGGCACCCCTGCTCCATACCCCCCTCTACCACGCCCCCCTGATACCTACCTACTATACCTACGGACATGGATACGGTCTCGGCTGGGGGTGGGGCAAAGGATGGCATTAATGGATATCTATAAGCCGTAGAATCTCGGGTTATTAAGGGATCTATTTATACCGGTACAGCGGTATGGAGAACCGGTTTGTGTTGATCTCTGAAATGGTAACGCGAGGTGATTTATGATATTACCAACCAGCTGCGTTGAACTGCTAGTCTTTTTCTCCTTCTGTGATATTGCTATGATGACTGTAAAATAGTACTCAAGATAGTAGTAAAATAGCGAACTTTCTAACTTTTGTAAATAAAGCAATAACTTCGAAATACAATCTTTACACCCTCCCTTTATGTGTAGTTTTATGTTTCCGCAAACCAATAAATAGAAAAAATAAAACGATTTATGAAATAAAAGACGCTGATTTGATTTCAATCCTGCATCGACAAAATGGCGGACGTCAAGAAAATTGAGGCATTATTGTTTTTCCTGTTCAACGTGATTTTGTCAGTAATTGCACACAATGAAGACCCGAATAATTATTTGGCGCAGTCAGCCGGCGACTCCGATGACGACGATCAGCAAAGTAAGTAAAACTGAAAACATCTTTTTACATACCTTAGGTCAAGAAAATGTTTCGGAGGGAACGCCACGGTCAGGCAGAATGAAGCAATGAGAAGAGAACTAATCGTACTGAATCGGCTTTGGAACGAGTTAATTCTAAATATAACACAAATAAATGCACAGGATCCAGGATCACTGCTTGTTTATGTGTGTTTAGTTGTTCTGTCTGAAATATTAACTATCTCTGATTTAGATTGTTAACAGCTAAGGGTAATTCTAATAGAGAGATACAAAGATCCGTTGTATAATTAACATTCTTCAGACAATAATTTCATTCTGTTGGTTTAGCAATTAAGTAACTGCCACCTACTTCTGAAGTATTTACTATTGATCAGTCTTAATAGTTTCAAACCGTAGATCAGCAGCACATAAACCAGAAACGGATCAACTCAAATTAGTTATCAATACAGTTTATAAGAAAAACCAGTTGTTGATCCCTTAAAGAGATGGTTTGATAGTACAAAAAAGAACTGTGAAATGTACAGTTTCATGAACCAGAGCGGTCTTAGTTGTACTACCGTTTCTGAAAACTTAATAATGATAGTATTTAGGTAAATATTAGTAATTTACCTGTGTCCCGACGTTTCAATACAGTTTTATGTATATTGTGGTCGCGGGTTGACACAGGTAAATTACTAATATTTACCTAAATACTATCGCGATAGACCCGGTCTAATACTTAAAATGAGTGAAAGTGATCGCGAGTGCTTGAAAAGTTATATAACTTAATAATGCCTTGAACAGCCATTTTCTTTCTGCTTTACGAGCAAGCAGAATTGAAGCTTTAAAAAACTCGTCAGACTCGGCACTCGATAATTAACTAAATGCACAGAAACACAAAATAAGTAGACGAGTTAATTTGGCTTCATTTTGGGTGTGGGTAGGGAGGGCTCTCTGAAACATTTCTTTGCTCTGAGATAGTTAATCATAGTCATGTAGAAATAAAAATCCTTTGCCTCATTCAGTGTCGCACGAAGGACCATCACGCCGCAAAAACCAAGAATGGCAGTACGAGGGCATCCCTATAGACTTCAGTAACCGACGAGCTGCCGTTGACACAACCGTACCTGAACCTGAGACCACCACCAGTAAGAGCCTTTACGATACTACTAAACCAACAAAACTTCATGTCCCGACGACAAATAAAATCACGTGGCATTACGATATGATTCCAACTACCTCGCCACATAAATCTTTTGATCATGAACAATTAAAAGATAGTAATTTTTTTATAAACAAAGATATTGAAAAGGCGGAAACAACGGAAAATGCTTTGAGAGATATGCCTTCCATTGCTGGAGGTGTGGGAAGTCACATTTTAAAGTAATAAAGATAAAATCTTCTACTAAAACGTGCATTTTTATTTTACCCACACCTCCTTCCTAAATCATTAAATACGACTTTTTCGACACACGTACCTACGTACAACCTAGTCTTACATACATACACCAGCCTATTGCAGTCTACTGCTGGACGCAGGCCTACCTACCTAGTCATATAAATGTCCAATCTGTACTGGCTTTTCTTATAAAAGATGTGAAAATGCCGTGTGATTTTATTTCGATAGGAAAACAAACAGAGAACACAACAAAAACCTTTAAAACGATTAAAACAAACAGGCACTTAAAGGTTTCCACTGATTCACCGGCATGGTGAAGAATAGCATCACCCCATTTCTTTACCGTGGGTGTCGTAAGATGTGACTAAGGGACTCGCGGGTAACATATGTATTGCAATTTTATGCGATGGGCTCACAACCTGTCACTATGGTGAACTTCTGAATGACCCTCAAATGTTTTGTGGAACGTGGTGTAAATGTCCGTTCTTTACGGCTGTTTACGCTCTGCTTACCTCGCGAGGGATAAAGGCGTAATAAATATATGTGTATATAAGTTGATAGAAAGAAGAAACCGTCTGGATCTTCCAATGGGGGTCTTAAAGGGTGCCTGGTGCCACTCTGCCACTTCTAGGCAGTAAGTGAAATACTCTAAGGGTCGGATTATGACGAAAGTGGCCAGGACGTTTGTCGCAAATTCACAAGGATTTTTTGTGCAATGAATTATACTGCGAATCATAGCATTAATTTACTCAATTCATTCATACATGATTGTAATCTTGCGAGAAACGGCCTGGCTTACCATGTTCCAACTCTAACATTGCCGTGTGATACCAGGCGCGGTCACAGGGGGGGGTCATTGGGGTCATGACTCCCCCCGAAACCTAATAAAAAAAAGAAACTGCCCTGAACCGCCTTTCACCGGCTTCACCCAATTTTTCCGAGATTCAAGGAAAATTGCTCACCACATCACCTCACTCGTCACGTAACTTCACAGTCCTGGTATCCTATCTATTATCTATTTTAACGTAAAAAGCGAACTCGCTTCGCTCGCAATTCGTTTTGTATTGATGGGGCGCCTCTACTAATCTCCTTAAATAATGCTTGCACTACATCAGTTTAAACGTGAAAAGTCGGGCTCGCTTCGCTCGCAATAAGTGTTGTATTCTTGTTGTGCTTCTTACACTCTCCCTTAGTGATGCTTGCACTACATCAGTTTAAACGTGAAAAGTCGGGTTCGCTTCGCTCGCAATGGGAGTTTTTCTGTTGTCAGTTCTGTTGATAGTTCACAATGTCAAACCAGAGAGCGCTGTGCTAAACTGAAATTTTGACATTTCAAAATGGTAAGTAGGGAGGTAGGTACTCAAAATGCCCTTAAGCCAAACCTTGGATCCGCGCCTGCCGAATCCTTTCCTACTATTAATAAAAATGGTTTCGCCGTAATTCCAAGGTTTGGGTCAGCCGCCGGCCACGATGACCCCCCCCGAAACTGAGGGCTGTGACCGCGCCTGTGTGATACTGGCTTAGAATGGCATCACCCCATTTCTTGCCCGTGGGAGTCGTAAAAGGCGACTAAGGGAGTCGTGTATTGTAATTCTAGGCGATGGGCTGAAAACCTGTCACTATGGCGATACACAATTTTCCGAATGACCCTCAAATGTTTGTCAGACGTGGCGTAAATGTCCGTTTTTTGCGGCAGTTTACGCTCTGCCTGCCCTGCAAGTCGTGATATGTGTGTGTGTGTGTCTAACACCGTAAAACATTCCAGCTCCATCGACTCTGAGACCAACCCCGCCCCTGAACCACAAATACCGTCGTATCTTCGACCCGGACGAGAAAGCTTCCATTGAAGACTTCCCATTCATGGCCGCGGTACTGATGAACAACGAGCTGTGGTGTGGAGCTGCCATTATAGACAACGACAAAGTGCTGACAGCCGCGCACTGTTTGCAATTGTAAGCATAAAGAGCCCTTACTACCAGTGCCCTGTTATGAAACTACAGGCTACAAGTCTACAGGGGAAATTCTTAGTACATTGCGTAGCCGGTTAATATTCCTGGTATCATAGAGGCTAATCGACTACGGAATGACCATTGAATTTCACTTGTAAAATTGTAGCCTGTGGTTTGATAATATCAGGCACAGCCCGTCCAGCAGTTTCACCCGCTGCTAAACGTTTTACCGCGGAAGAATGACCTTTTCATAGCATAAATTGTACATGAAAACCTTTCTCTTAAATCACTCTATCTTTATAGGCAAAACCGCATCAAAATCCGTTGCGTACTTTTGAAGAACTAAGCATATATTGGGACATAGGGACACGGGAAGCGACTTCATTTTATACTGTTTTATTTACTATCGTGATTGTGATTATTGCCGTGTAATGCCGGGATAGAATAGCATCAACGCATTTCTTTCCCGTGGGTGTCGTAAAAGGCAACGAAGGGACTCGAGGGCGTGTTTTGCAATTTTAGGCGTTGGGCTGACAACCTGTCACTATGGCGATACACAGTTCTCCGAATGACCTCGAATGTTTGTCAGACGTGGCGTAAATGACCGTTTTTTTGCGGCCGTTTACGCTATGCCTACCCCGCAAGGGATAAAGGCGTGATATATGTATGTATGTATTGTGATTATTATTAGTCTTTTAAGTACGGCTGGTATTATTTGAGGGCATAACTTACGAAAATTCTTAAGTCGCTTATCTTTTGTACGATTGCGTTATGTGTTTATGTAAAGCACATACCTATTACATTTTGTAAAATTTTAACGCTAGCTCATTTATTAAATAATTGTGTCTACAATTTAATTAATATCATAAAATATATCATTGTCATTGTCTATGTGACAGTTTACAGTACCTAAACCCGCTTTGAATCGTTTTTATCCACTGCAAACGGAAGTATGCTAGCATATACCTAAAATGAAACAAAATAATAAATAAGGTTCTTCCAGGAACTTCCATCGGTCAAGGAACTAATGTCAAAAATTAACGACTTGAATATTTTTGAAACATGATATGCTAACCATTCTGGACTATATTGTCATCACCAGCATCAACGGCTGTGAGAGGTCCACTGCTGGACTAAGTCCGTCTAACGACTGCCCGTAACCCCTACAAGATCTTTGGCCAACTTGATGAAAGACCCACTCCAGAACCTTCCGACCCCATCGGAGCTATTTGATAGACAAGCATAGTGTACGGAGCACTGTTGAAACTCTTAACATAATATTTTTCTGGCTACATTAGTCTATTTTACACACTTTCATGTACAGTCGATTATAGCACATAAGGTACCAGGGGTACTCCAAAAAACTGAATTATTTTTATCCCCAGGTAATACTTACATAATTAAAATTTTAACTTGTTCTTATAAAAGAAGTCATTTTCTTCCTTATCATATTCATTTTAAAAAAAATATTGCTGGGGACAAAAAGAAATCCGTCCTTTTGGAGTACCCCTGGTACCTTATGTGCTACAAGCGACTGTACCTCGGTTTTAATTGGCTTTAATAGCATCATCCCAAATCAATTCGCGCGTGGCGTGACAACAAACAAATAAGTGTGTTTATTGACTGACTAATATCAAACTTACATACACATGTCACGCCTCTATCCCTTGCGGGGTAGGCAGAGAGTGAACGGCCGAAAAATACGGTCACCATCGCCACGTCTGACCAGTATGTGAGGGCCATTTCAGAAAAATCGTGTAATTCTATAGCGACAGGATCGTCAGCCTATCGTCAAAAATTGTAACACACTTAAAAATCTCGAGTCCCTTAGTCGCCTTACGACACAAAGAAATGGGGTGATACTATTCTATTTTTATTTTATTTTATTTTATTATTATTTAGGATAACAACAGCTTATAAACAAGTTAAATATACACATAACTTTGCAAACGAAGAAGCCAATAACAGTTATCCACTAAAGCCGGTATCACACGGCACATATGAAACTTGATACTAAGTAACATACGGGGTGTAAGGGACAGCCCTCCGAATACTGACAGGGTGCATTCAGACCAGGAAACTGGACAAATTTCCCCTAGGAACATATGACCTCCCACACAAAATCACGATCAGCAAACTGCAATTCCAATCGAAGTCAAAATATTTTTGAGATTTCCTCTAAACATTTGCTATAAGTTGTACAATTTCATGGTCTGAATGCACCATATAAGTATTCGGAGGGCTGTCCCTTACAACCTGTATATTTTTTGCAGACAGTACAACAACCGATTTTTCCGTGAATACGTGAAGATGCTGACAGTTCGAGTAGGGTCAACCAACGCCACGTATGGAGGCGAACTATTGAGGGTAACAAACTTTTAGCCATTTATTCTGATAAGTGTTTGGTTGACGACTGTAAAAACTTTCAGGGCGTGCTTGTAATGCTAAACAAATTTTATTATATATATTTTTTATACGTCTTATACACGCCCTGAACGTATGTTGTACAATCAACACCAATCGTTTACCAATCACACTACAAGTAATATTTTATGAGAAAAGTGTCATTCGTATTTTGCGTAGCAGATTACTACGAACCACTCCGATTTGTAGCACGTAGCAGTGCGTAGAGGAACTACACCTATCAGTTTTTCCCGCTTTGCTTTCCTATTTCCCGTTTTCACGTAGCCGTAGGAGAAGCCATTTTCCCGCAGAAAAGGTAGCCATATTGTTACTCAGGTTATTAAACAAGTACCTTTCCGGTGGAATCTTTATCAAAATATAAACTTCAAGGTAAATGTTCATCAGAAACTTAACCAAATTGTCTTTTTAAGGTGGTGGAGATCACGTTCCATCCGAACTACAAACCTTCAACTTTGGAGTTCAACGCGGCTGTGCTGAAACTTCACAAGAACCTGACCATCGGATCCGAGGCACCAGTCCAAGATATCGCATATGCAAAGAAACACTACCTGTCCACTGATAATAATATTTTATTCCTTGGCTGGGGATCTGTCTTGGTAAGTGACAATGGTGTCTATTCGGGGGCGCGTTCAATTGACCATCTTTCGTAGCTCTTTTATACTAAAAAAGTCTTTCGTCGTCCATAAACATACCGTTCAGCGACGACGAAAGACTTTTTTGAAAGATGCTGCATTGAACGCGCCCCGAAAGAAAAGTTCTCTTAACTAAAATTAGCGCTGTCACTTTCCGTGAAATAGATTTAGAAAAGGGTTGGATACATGGAAGTCATGTCATATTTAAAAATGACAATAGGTTATCGCCATTTCGATGATCTGAGTACTGGTCATACGCATCCACAGATGAATAAGATAATGTACGCATCATACTCAGTCTGAATAGCACCACCCTATATTAAAAGGTGCCGTATAAGTCGACTAAGGATAAAATCGTAGAAATACGGACGGAAAAACGGCCGTAAAATACGGACGCTGTCGCCACATCTGACAATCATTTGGGGGCCGTTTCAGAAAAGCTGTTTATCACTATAGCGACCGCTTGTCAGCCTGTCGCCTAAAATTGAAATACACATGAAATCCTCGAGTCCCTTAGACTTACGACAACCGCGGGAAAGAAATGGGGTAATGCTATTCTAAGCCGGCATCACACGACCACAATTCCTTGTGAATGTGGTATCGTATTCTTACTCGCCAGCCGAACATAAAAAAGGGACCATTATCTCCCGACTGAAAGTCTGGGTCATGTCTGTCCTGAAGCGGACATTTAGAGATCTCCTTGAGTGTCAGACAGAACAAACACCTACCTAAAGGATAAGTACTGAAGGATTAAACTAGTCCGTCAAACTAAGTAACTTTACCCAAATATGAACAGGCATAATATATTAAAAAAAAATAACACATATGCTTTCTGAGTCAAAGCCTAGCCAATAACACTCGGGATAATGTGAGGATTCATCCCATAGAATTCCTATTCGAATCTGTTCAGTGGTTCACGAGTTGCAGCACTTTAAAGAATCGCACATATAATACATACATATTAATATAATAGAAACATTGCACTCCTTTTTTTGGTTGGGCAGTCATATAAATATAAATTAACCTCCCATACAAATAGTGTGATGGTGTCTGCCGTGTGATGCTGGCTTAGAATAGCATCACCCCATTTATTTATTTATTTATTTCTTACCCGTGGGTGTTGTAAGCGCGACTAAGGGACTCGAGGGTTAGATGTGTATTGCAATTTTTGGCGATGGGCTGACAACCTGTAACTAAAGAGGTACACAGTTATCTTATTGACCCTCAAACTTTTGTCAGACGTGGTGTTAATATCCGTTTTACGGCCGTTAACGCACTGCCTACCCCGTAAAGGATGTAGGCGTGATTTATGTATGTATGTACAAATAGTGTAGGTATTTTTTTCATATTTCGTCCTGTTCCTTGGAAAAAGGTTGCCAGTTTCACAGGCTGGTTCACCCTTTAGAAAGAACGCAGTACTTTTTCTAACTGTATTTGACATGTATTTAGGGCGGCGGAGGCACGGGAGGTACGGTCCTTCTGCAGAAAGTTGAGCTGCCGGTTTACGAGTTTGGAGACTGCCAGAGTATCTACGGAAGGTGAGTCTTTGGTTCATCGAGGTGCTATTCCGAACCGAGCGGCCGACGTCGGCCACCGCGGCATGTGCAGTCGGCCGCTCGGTTCGGATAGTATCCCATACAAACCTATACGAACCAGCTGTCAGCCGTCGGCCGTCGGCCGCTCGGTTCGGAATAGCACCTGGTAACCAACTACTCCGCTCGTAAAAGCACACATGTGTGCTTGAACTACAATACAAATCTATTGTTGCAAAATTCGACCTGAGCGAAGTGGTTAACCAAAGATCTTAGTTGTTACTTAATGGATACATGATCTTAGTTGGCAGAGATTTAAATTAATATATAATTCTTCTTTTTCGTGTGGGATACCGAGTCGATTACGGCAATTCAAACAGTGCCATCTAGCCCTAAACTAAGCAAAGATTGTAATCTGGGCAGTAGATAGCTGATACACGTATATCATTATCACTATACGTATAGGTATGGGGTGTAAGGTGTAAGGGACAGCCCTCAGAATACTGACAGGGTGCATAAAAACCATGAAACTGAACAACTTTTCCCTAGGATTTTTTTTTTAATTAATGATGGGTTTGCTCTTGACTCTAGTCTAGGTCATAGGACAGAGACATATGTCAGGAAACGACCAAAAAAATTACCTTCCATACAAAATCACAATCAGCTGTTTGCATTTAATAAGGAAAGTAATAAAATGGACATTTCCTAATTTTTTTTATAGAAATTTGTTCAGCTTCATGGTCTGAATGCACTCTATGAGTATTCGGAAAACTTTCCCTTACACCCTGTGTACTTATTTTTTAAACACTACAGACAAATAATCGAACCCACAACAGGTATAGTGGCAGATTGTCAGCTTGTCGCCTAAAATTGTAATACACATGAATCCCCTTAAGTCCCTTAGTCTGCGACACTAGTGGAAAAGAAAGGGAGTGATGCTATTCTTAGCCGACATCACACGGCCGTTCTAATCTTATCAATCTATAACAAGTCGAATCACAATAAATGAAATGACTGAATCTTTTTCAGAGAGCTGGTTACGCACTCAAACTTTTGCGCTGGATTCATATCAAAACGAAAGAATGTTTGTAACGTAAGTTGCACAGTTTTCAGTTGTAGGTTAATATCCTAGAATGTTTTGTTTTATCGAGTACTTAAACCTGCGCCGAGCGAAATCTGACCGTCCAGTGGCGCCCTCCCATGTTTTTCACTTATTTCTCTTAATCTGAAACAAATATCAAAAATCTAAAACGGACAAATTGTTGCCCTATACGATAAGTTTATTCCAAAATACAACAATGAGCTTTTTCTTGTGTTTTAAATTTTAAATCATTAAAGCGGAAACTGGTGGTTACCGTTTTCCGTTTTAGTGATTTTAAAGACGCATCACAATGTAAAGCTTATTGTTGTACCTTAAAATAAACTTATTGTATGACAACAATTTGTCCGTATAAGATTTTTAATGTTTGTTCTAGATTTTCAGAAATGATCAAAAAACAGGTGAGGGCGCCACTGGACAGTCAACGCCGCCATATGGAAAGGATTACTCTAGCCGCATGCATGTTTTTCAAGTAAATTTTCTTTTTCTTTTTAAACATCACACAACTGTGTACAAATGTAGGTTGTTAGTATTCAATTAATTATAATATGTTTGTGTACAACCAACTACGTATTACTTAATAGTAGTAGTGCAAGCAAAAAAAATGTTTTGAGAAACTCAATTAGAAACATGCGACAGGTGTGAATCCACCTGTATTTATTGTGTGGATAAGCTACTAAAGTGCCGCCGTTCCAGAAGTCGTATTTGACAGCTGTCAGATTCGTGATAATACTATGGCAGACGGGCCATTTTCCTTTTTTGACATCTCTTTAAGTATGGAAATGACAGCTGTCAAATACGACTTATTGGAACGGTGGTACTTTAATAAGGGTGTTAGGAAAAGTGCTGCGTCCCTTGGATAAACCTGCTTTTGTAACTGAACACCTGTTTATAAAGTACTAGCAGCCCGCCCAGCGGTTTCACCCGCCGCTAACAATTTACTCCCCGGAAAAAGACAGTTTAATATAGCCTTTGTTCATCAGGGATAATGTAGGATTCTAAAAATCTTGACTTCTATTTGAAACAAATATCGTTTTCAGATGGTGGTGGCGTAAAGTTACATGCCGTGTGATTAATCTGGCCAGCCCCTTAGCAGTGCCTTTATTTTTATTTATTTTATCCCGCCCGAGCTGGTTTTCTATTAGGTCATAACAAAATTGTTATAATAAATAAGAAAATTGTGTGATAGAAATTTCATTTTTTAGAATGACGGTTCATGACGTCAATAAGTGATAATACCATCCTACATTGAATAAAGAATTTCAATTTCAATTAACGGTAAAAGTTTTTTTTAAATCGGTCCAGTAGTTTCGGAGACTATTCAATTCAAACAAACAATAAAAAAACTGTTTCTAATATTAGTGTAGATTATATTATTATTATTTTAGTGTGATGCCGGCTTAGAATAGCATCACCCGATTTCTTTCCCGTGGAAGTCGTAGGAGGCGACTAAGGGACTTGAGGGTGTGTATTGCAATTTTAGGCGGTGGGCTGACAACCTGTCACTATGGCGATACACAATTTTCCAAATGACCCTCAAACATATGTCAGACGTGGCGTAAATGTCCGTTTTAGCGGCCGTTTACGCTCTGCCTACTCCGCAAGGGATAATAGGCGTGATATGTGTAGGGTAGGGTAGGAAACAGTGACTCAGGCGGGTACTCTGACTCACGGCTGTATCTCCCTAATGGACAAAAGTATCTACCTGTCTTCCTCACTCATTGGTAGTTCGCGACAGCCGAACGCGCATAAACCAGTCACCCGCCTGCTCCGGCGCCGTTTAGTAGTGAAAAAAGTGTGTGATAGTTTTTGTGCCCTCGAAACAAAATTACGAGGTAAGTTACACTTCGTTTTATTCATTGATAATCAAAGATTCGTACAATTGTCATCGTTTTGTTGGATAGTGGTGTTAATATGCTAGGCAATGCGATAGATTTGCTGGCCGTACGGGAAGAATTGTAAGATGTGTCACCTATTAAATTCAAAATGGCGACGTAGCCTCACTGACTCAATTTTAGGAAGTACACAATGACTCGCAAGTCAGTGTGTACTTTTGTGAGTCAG
Source organism: Tuta absoluta (assembly GCA_027580185.1). Taxonomy (NCBI): domain Eukaryota; kingdom Metazoa; phylum Arthropoda; class Insecta; order Lepidoptera; family Gelechiidae; genus Tuta; species Tuta absoluta. The sequence continues at coordinate 4,573,039 of JAQAHW010000035.1, read as the reverse complement.
TGTTAACTTTATATGGTTAATACAATTAAATATAAAAATATAGTTATACGAAGTATATGTTAATTACATACTATGCGTAGGATATCAGAACGTGAAACAAATCTTTTTTAACACATTTGTAACCCAAAAATGCTTACTTATTCTTTGTTTTACTGTCATGTTTCAATATCGCTAGAATTAAAAATATAGGTATGACCACTATGACCATGACTATTATGTTCAGAGGGTATCTTTAAAGTCATTCCAAGACAAAAGTTTTCAATTCTAAAAGATTATGTGGAAGCTTGAATTCTTTAAAAGTGTTATTAGTGTTATTAATACGATTGATTTCACGACACCGGACGGAAAGTTGGAAACCACACTGAGGATGTCAAACTAGCGTGCTGTCGAGATAGCGTTTGTCAAAATCTGTCGAAATACTGTGTGTCGTGATTATGTGCTGTCAATCTACCGTCATCTACTCCTACTTTGAGAACAAAAACAACCAGGACCTTTTTTTTTTCAACATAAAAGTTAAATAAATGATTAGATACAAAAACATGTGATTAATGTACCTAAGGCATAAGTTGTGATAATAAACATTATTTGACTGATGAAAATTGTTGTTTTATTATAATGTTTTATTAACGAGCCAGTGTGTACTACTGAAATGAAATAAGACTGGTACTGGTACACACTGGCTCATGTCATTGTTGAGCCAGTGTGTACTGCAAAAAAATGTTAGAGTCATTGTGTACTACAGGGTTGAGTCATAGTAGTCTGGTACCGGTACAGAGTGGCTCATTTCCCATTTTTCTAAAAACCGTGCCTGAAAACTTTACTGCAGTGTAAATCAAACAAGTGACAATGTGAGGAAAAAGGCAAATAATCAATGCATATAAGGTATAAATTTCAGTTTGATACTTTAACGTTATCTATAAAATTTTACTCTCCGAAAAAATCCGAGTCACTGTTGCCGCCCTGACCCTATGTATTATTTTAGTGTAGATTTTTTTAATGCATTATTTAATGTTTTTTGTCGTCTTTTTTATACCGAGTAAGGGACAGCCCTTCGAAAACTGATAGGGTTTATGAAACATAAAACTGGACAACTTTCCCTTAGAAACATATGTCAGAAAACGCCAAAAAAATTACCTTCCATACAAAATGACAATCAGCTGACTGCATTCACTATGGGATGTCAGTTTTTTTACGTTTCCTGAAATATGTTCCTAGGGGAAAGTTGTTCAGTTTCATGGTCTGCATGTACCCTATCAGTATTTGGAGGGCTATCCCTGACACCCTTTAATACAGTAATTATTAAATGTAATCATTTCACTGGAACGAATAATGTGGCGTAGTTTGTACATTTTTAAATGAAAAAGTAGTTATTGTGGCATAACTGAAATAGTTAGACATAAGGTATCGCGGACATTATTATAGATATTGATGTCCTCTATAAAACTGTAGTACATCACTTTGCTCTATTGTCAATAATTTCCACAGCGTACGCGATATAAGATATTTTTTTGGTAAATTTTTCACACGCTGGGTTACATTATCGAAATTTTCACGCGGATCCCTATTTTTTTCTCATATAAAATATAGCCTATGTTCATCAGGAATAATGTAGGATTCTAATGGTGAAAGAATTTTTTAAATCGGGCCAGTAGTTTCGGAGCCTATTCGATGCAAACAAACAAACAAACAAACAATCAAATCTTTCCTCTTTATAATATTAGTGTAGACAAACAGTACGAACTCCAGTTAAACTTGCACACCCTGATAAATCCTTTTGCTTTGGAGGTCCTGTTTTTCACATGTGTTGTGTATTTGAAGTTAAAGTTTTCAACTTCAGGAGCTGTTTATCTCTTCGAAATATTTTTATCATTTATCAAACAACTTTATACTAAACACATTTCAAAATACGATAATACATAAAGTATATGTCAAATAACAATATTCAACTAGGTTTTCGTCACCTTAGTATCAAAGATACCACCCCGGATCATTCCCGGTCCAAACATCCCCATCAGGCTAGCTGCATTGCCGTGTCGAATGGCCACAGATAAACGTTGGACCAGGAACGTGGATCCCCGCCTTTCTCCCGCATTCGCTGTCCGATCTCAGTCACAACTTATTAATTACTAGCTTTTACCCGCGACTTCGTCCGCGTTAGATAGCTTTTTTTGCCACGGGTTCTAAAGTAGATATGTATGACAGTGATATTAGAACAGTCCTTATCTCTACTGTTTAAAAATGACTTCCTTGCTTCTGTTGTTAAAGGGACAATTCAAAATTTGCTATCCGGTGTACTGCCCTGAGAGATCAATATTTATAACCATTGAATACGAAAGTCAGTAGATAACAAAAAAATCCTAGGTAAAAAGTTGCCAATGTCTTTTCTCAACTTATTCCCATCATTCTGAACAACTTTTGTTTTGGAACCATTTCTGTATCTCGAATAGTTTAGGTGGGCTCCTGATGGTAAACCTGGTGATCTAAAGATACTCCAGATCCTCAATTTCCTTGTGAAGAGAAGCGGCCCATCATACTGAACAACTTTTGTTTTAGAACCATGCCTGTATCTCTAATAGCAAGCTGGGCTCCTGATGGTACACCTGTTGGTCTACATAAGGTACTCCAGATCCTCAATGTCCTTGTGAAAAGAAGCGGCCCATCATACTGAACAACTTTTGTTTCAGAACCATGCCTGTATCTTTAATAGTTTAGCTGGGCTCCTGATGGTATACCTGGTGTTCTACATTAGGTACTCCAGATCCTCAATGACCTTGTGAAAAGAAGTGGCCCATCATACTGAACAACTTTTGTTTTAGAACCATGCCTGTATCTCTAATAGTAAGCTGGGCTCCTGATGGTACACCTGGTGGTCTACATAAGGTACTCCAGATCCTCAATGTCCTTGTGAAAAGAAGCGGCCCATCATACTGAACAACTTTTGTTTTAGAACCATGCCTGTATCTCTAATAGTTTGGCTGGGCTCCTGATGGTACACCTGGTGGTCTACATAAGGTACTCCAGATCCTCAATGACCTTGTGAAAAGAAGTAGCCCATCATAATGAACAACTTTTGTTTCAGATTCATGCCTGTATCTCTAATAGTTTAGCTGGGCTCCTGATGGTACACCTGGTGGTCTACATAAGGTACTCCAGATCCTCAATGACCTTGTGTTAAGAAGTGGCCCATCATAATGAACAACTTTTGTTTTAGAACCATGCCTGTATTCCTAATAGTTTAGGTGGGGTCCTGATGGTACACCTGGTGGTCTACATAAGGTATTTCAGATCCTCAATGTCCTTGTGAAAAGAAGCGGCCCATCATACTGAACAACTTTTGTTTCAGAACCATGCCTGTATCTTTAATAGTTTAGCTGGGCTCCTGATGGTATACCTGGTGGTCTACATTAGGTACTCCAGATCCTCAATGACCTTGTGAAAAGAAGTGGCCCATCATACTGAACAACTTTTGTTTTAGAACCATGCCTGTATCTCTAATAGTAAGCTGGGCTCCTGATGGTACACCTGGTGGTCTACATAAGGTACTCCAGATCCTCAATGTCCTTGTGAAAAGAAGCGGCCCATCATACTGAACAACTTTTGTTTTAGAACCATGCCTGTATCTCTAATAGTTTGGCTGGGCTCCTGATGGTACACCTGGTGGTCTACATAAGGTACTCCAGATCCTCAATGACCTTGTGTTAAGAAGTGGCCCATCATAATGAACAACTTTTGTTTTAGAACCATGCCTGTATTCCTAATAGTTTAGGTGGGGTCCTGATGGTACACCTGGTGGTCTACATAAGGTACTCCAGATCCTCAATGTCCTTGTGAAAAGAAGCGGCCCATCATACTGAGTAACTTTTGTTTTAGAACCATGCCTGTATCTCTAATAGTATAGCTGGGCTCCTGATGGTACACCTGGTGGTCTACATAGGGTACTCCAGATCCTCAATGTCCTTGTAAGAAGAAGCAGCCCATCATACTGAACAACTTTTGATTTGGAACCATTTATGTATCTCTAATAGTTTAGGTGGGCTCCTGATGGTACACCTGGTGGTCTACATAATTACTCCAGATCCTCAATGTCCTTGTGAAAAGAAGCGGCCTATCATACTGAACAACTTTTGTTTTAGAACCATGCCTGTATCTCTAATAGTTTAGCTGGGCTCCTGATGGTACACCTGGTGGTCTACATAAGGTACTCCAGAGCCCCAATGTCCTTGTGAAAAGAAGCGGCCCATCATACTAAAGAACTTTTGTTTTGGAACCATGCCTGTATCTCTAATAGTTTAGGTGGGCTCCTGGTGGTACACCTGGTGGTCTACATAAGGTACTCCAGATTGAGAAGCGGCCCATCATACTGAGTAACTTTTGTTTTAGAACCATGCCTGTATCTCTAATAGTATAGCTGGGCTCCTGATGGTACACCTGGTGGTCTACATAGGGTACTCCAGATCCTCAATGTCCTTGTAAGAAGAAGCAGCCCATCATACTGAACAACTTTTGTTTTAGAACCATGCCTGTATCTCTAATAGTTTAGCTGGGCTCCTGATGATACACCTGGTGGTCTGCATAGGGTACTCCAGATCCTCAATGTCCTTGTAAGAAGAAGCAGCCCATCATACTGAACAACTTTTGATTTGGAACCATTTATGTATCTCTAATAGTTTAGGTGGGCTCCTGATGGTACACCTGGTGGTCTACATAATTACTCCAGATCCTCAATGTCCTTGTGAAAAGAAGCGGCCTATCATACTGAACAACTTTTGTTTTAGAACCATGCCTGTATCTTTAATAGTTTAGCTGGGCTCCTGATGGTATACCTGGTGGTCTACATTAGGTACTCCAGATCCTCAATGACCTTGTGAAAAGAAGTGGCCCATCATACTGAACAACTTTTGTTTTAGAACCATGCCTGTATCTCTAATAGTAAGCTGGGCTCCTGGTGGTACACCTGTTGGTCTACATAAGGTACTCCAGATCCTCAATGTCCTTGTGAAAAGAAGCGGCCCATCATACTGAACAACTTTTGTTTCAGAACCATGCCTGTATCTTTAATAGTTTAGCTGGGCTCCTGATGGTATACCTGGTGGTCTACATTAGGTACTCCAGATCCTCAATGACCTTGTGAAAAGAAGTGGCCCATCATACTGAACAACTTTTGTTTTAGAACCATGCCTGTATCTCTAATAGTAAGCTGGGCTCCTGATGGTACACCTGGTGGTCTACATAAGGTACTCCAGATCCTCAATGTCCTTGTGAAAAGAAGCGGCCTATCATACTGAACAACTTTTGTTTTAGAACCATGCCTGTATTCCTAATAGTTTAGGTGGGGTCCTGATGGTACACCTGGTGGTCTACATAAGGTACTCCAGATCCTCAATGTCCTTGTGAAAAGAAGCGGCCCATCATACTGAGTAACTTTTGTTTTAGAACCATGCCTGTATCTCTAATAGTATAGCTGGGCTCCTGATGGTACACCTGGTGGTCTACATAGGGTACTCCAGATCCTCAATGTCCTTGTAAGAAGAAGCAGCCCATCATACTGAACAACTTTTGATTTGGAACCATTTATGTATCTCTAATAGTTTAGGTGGGCTCCTGATGGTACACCTGGTGGTCTACATAATTACTCCAGATCCTCAATGTCCTTGTGAAAAGAAGCGGCCTATCATACTGAACAACTTTTGTTTTAGAACCATGCCTGTATCTCTAATAGTTTAGCTGGGCTCCTGATGGTACACCTGGTGGTCTACATAAGGTACTCCAGATCCTCAATGTCCTTGTGAAAAGAAGCGGCCTATCATACTGAATAACTTTTGTTTCGCAACCATCCCTGTATCTCTAATAGTTTAGCTGGGCTCCTGGTGGTACACCTGATGGTCTACATTTGTACTCCAGACCCTCGAATGGTGATAAAAAGTAGCCTATGTCCGTTCTCGGTATGCTAGCAATCTCTGTGCCAAGTTTCATGAAGATCGGTTCAGCGGTTTGGCCGTGAAAGCGTAGCAGACAGACAGACAGACAGACAGACAGACAGAGTTACTTTCGCATTTATAATATTAGTGTGGATTATTTTGTCTTTAATTTTGTATATTAATATTTTGTCTTTGCAGTGCCCAAGGTTTCATATGTGAATCTTTTTCCTTATTTACCACCTAGAAATACCATGTGAAAGCAATATAGATATTATGATTATGATAATTTACCCATTTTCAGCACGACGCCGGCGGCCCAGCTGTAATAGGTTCCCAGCTGGTCGGAGTGCTGTCGTTCTCAGCTAAACGATGTGACAACTTGGACCACCCAGCAGTATTTACATCTGTGGGTGCCCTAGCTCCTTGGTTGGATGGACTCAACGAGCCGAAACCAAAGTACGTAATCAAAAGCGTCAAAATACCTACCCGTGGTTGTTGTAAAAGCATGTTCACACCATGCACCTGCTCCTGCTCCTGCCGCTGCTGTCGCGAATATTGCTCGAAATACTTCCGTGGAAGTATCATCGCGAGTGAGTGTTCATACTCTTCTCACACCAATACGAGTGAGCGAGATAGGAGTACATTCCACTAGCGCTCGTGGAATGTACTAGACGAAAAGCCGACATTCGAGGGAGCACGGGAAGTGGCAGCGTCATGACGAGCAGCAGCGCGAGTAATCTGTTCACACATTCGCGCTGCCCACTTCCCTTACTATTTCCCTGCCAATATTGGCATCGTGTGAACGTGCTATAAAAACCGAATAGGATATGGATGAAGGGAGTGGGCCGTAGCGTTTTACAATACCGTTTGCACTACACTCGCCCCTTTACTCCCATCCCATGGTACCCACCTGTCGTCACCCCGGGTGAATATTGAAAATAAAAATTCCCGATGGTGACCCGGTGTGACGAATGGGTGAGCTTTTCCTATACTTTAGTTCCCGGTTTTCACCCAGAGTTGCGCGGAAGATTTTATAATAATGGCAATACGCCTGCGAAGTGTGGTATAGCAAATACCCACCTTATAGGAGGAGGCACTTGTTTAGCAGTGGACGGTTGTGGCTCTTATATATACAGTAGTATGTATGATTGACTCTGTGTATCTTGTTCAGAATATGTATATCCCACCTGGCGGGCGCAAGAAAAAATGTTAAAGCCAGGCCCAACGCTGGTTCGCTGCCGGCCCGCGGTACTTGATTTGGCAATAATACAAGGTCAGCGCTGTGTGATGCGCGTAATGCCGACACAACAAAATAACAAGATTTAAGCAAACATGTTCCGTTTACAACAGCACCAAAAATATGTGTAGGTTTTCAATACTTCATATTTTTTATATTTGTTCGCAGATTCGTAAAAGTGGTGTAACAGGAAAATGGCAGAAAGATTTGCTACAAATTATTGAAGGGAAAACAAATAAGTTGTAAAAATTATCAATAAAACAGTAATGGAAATTAAAACAGTTATATTTTCCTCTAATACTGTACATACCATCTTCCATTTGACTAACTATAGACAACAAGAAAAATAAAAACATAAAAATATCGTTTCGCAAACATTTTTATATTTTACTATCGACATACAACACTGAGTAACATACAATAGATATTATAATTATAATATAATGTTCTATAGCGGATCTTCAGATGTTACCATCAAATGGAATGATTTATCAAGCTGATTTTCTCATAATTCATTAGTTTATACTTCAATAAAATAGGGCAAAAAGTTATAATAAGCGATCTGTATTTACAGCTTTTGCATTTAAATGTCATTTCAAAATGGCGTACGTTTTTCGCGCCAAAACGCCGTGTGGAAACGGAACATCTAAGCAAGCAAAGGAATTTAATGCATACAGCCCGAGACGATTTTTATACACAATCAAGCCTTTACCCCTTGTGGGGTAGGCAGAAAGGCGTAAAAACTGCCGCTTTCTCTACGTCTGATGAATATTTGAGGGTTATTTCAGAAATGGTGTACTTAATTTTCTTAAATTATTAATATGACCGTTTCCACAGGCCAACAGGACGTATTTGTGCCTTGCTAGAGCCTACCGAATTTAACAGTTAACAATAATATTATAAGCTATAGTATATATGCGTCTCGGCATACTTTAGTAAACGCGAGGGCTTGATGTTTATTGAGGCCTGATGTTTATTGCGGCTTGGTGTTTACTGTTTACTTGAAGCGGTAGTTGACGTGCAGCTCTGGCTTGATGTCGTATACAAGGTTGAGGATGTCTTGGATGACCTGGAAAATAACAAGTCGTAATATAGCTCAACATATTTTCACGGCAGTTTACGCTCTGCCTACCCCGCAAGGGATATAGGCGTGATCTATGTATTTGTATGTATTTAGTGGAGAAACACTGAAGAAAATACTAGACAGACATACACTTGTAAAATTTTAAACAAAATTTTAAAGAGCCAACATTTTTGTAAATAAGGGTTTGGAAACTTGGCTGCATGGCTAATACTACAGATGTCCGAAAGAAGCAGCTTATCCAAGCATCAAGCATTTAGTAAAAATATTTTTCTATGACGTTTCTAATAGAAATAAGTTGTTACATGGCTGGTACAATTAACCCCTCATCTACCTGTGGTACAGTGTATAACAGTGATTTTGAATCTTACTACCTGTTAACGATGCGTCGACAATAGATGTCACTACTAGGTTTTTAGAACTTATTATTGTTATGCTATATCTAGATGTGTATACGGCTTGAACAATAAATTCTACCCAGTGAAAAACAGTTATATTATATACTTAATTCAAATAGTATAGGGTTAGGTAGGATGAACCCTAACATTGGTCCAAAGTTCAAAACCAATAAAAAATAATAGGTGGTACACTTGGTGGAATTTTACATCTGTTGAAAAATATACAAGTCCAACTTACTGCGTTCTTCTGTTGTTTAACCAGTCTGTTCATCTCTTCAATCTTGATCTTGGTCTCGGCGTCAATCTTGGCAGCGACTCCTTCCCGGGTGCCCATGTGCTGGAAACAAATAAAATTGCCCCTTAGATATCACCAAATAGTATAAAATAACAGTTGGGACCAAGCGAAGACCGCAATGCAAAACAGGGTTGGATGGAAGAAGCTCTCTACTCTCTAGGGAGGGCCCTTTGCACCAGCAGAGTGCCATAGGACAACAACAAAACAGTATGAAATAATGTTCCTTTCGATGTCTGTTCTCATGTATGCTTAGATCTTTTAAACTAGATAATGGATTGATTGCGGGTTTTTTTAAATAGATGATGTGATTCAAGAAGAAGTTTAATATATGTTATACATGATAGAAAAAGGGTGTTATTCCCATGGGATAATGGTTAGCACTGGGCGAAACGCTGAGCGGCCGTTATCGTATAATATAAGCAAGCTATAGAATGCCTGTATGTGTTATGTCTGGGTGTTTCTATTTATAATATGTATCTATTTACAAAAAAATATATATTTTAGTATATAAGGCTTTGAAAGTATGTCAAAATAGGATAGAGAGAAGTATGTTAAACATCAAACTTAAAGATAAAATAAGACTGACAACAATAAGGAAAAAGACAGGGGTAATAGATGTGACATATCTAATAAAGAAACTTAAATGGAAATGGGTTGGTCACACAATTCAGAGTAGGAAAACAAATGGTCTAAAGACATCACCATATGGTATCCTCGTGATGGTAAAAGGAGGAAAGGAAGGCAAAGAAAAAGATGGGAGGATGAAATCAAAGAGATGGCTGGAACAACATGGAGGAGGCAAGCTATGGATAGAAAATTATGGAACACTCTAGGGGAGGCCTTTGCCAAAGGGCAAACTGACAATTAGATTCCAGATGTCCAAACAAAAATTTAAGTGAACTAACTACAGTGAAACTAAAATTATATTATGTACCTAGATATAAGGAGATTGAATTGAGAAAGTCAGTAATAAAGGCTAATTTTATTTATTTTATTTATTTATATAAGTATTAATATCAGCTATCTAGTTCCCATAGTACAAGCTTTGCTTAGTTTGGGGCTAGATGGCGCTGCATGAGTTGTCCAGGTTTTTTGTATAGACCATTGTGCCTAGCAAAATTTCTACAGATACTTAATTAAAATATAGAGCTTCAAGAGTGTCTTCACAGTTGTTTTGCTACCGACAGTAACACGGATAGACGGCAGTGTTCGTACCCGTGCCAACCGTTCATACCTAGTCAGGCGTGACGCAATCTACTTAAGCTGGCCTAAAGGTAGGATTGCCATGTCCCCGGTAGTAAAAGTATAAATCCAAAATTTATTATTTTTTATAAGCAGGCAGTTGAGACAACTGTTGGTTGCCTGTATCCAGTAATCCGTTGTTTGTTTACTTCTTGGTTGGTTCTAAATTTGTTTTTGAACATTTGGGTAAAACAACTTGTATTTTTTAAGGTTCTGCAGTCTTAAAGTAAATACAAAAAAGAAATCAGACAAGCGAGGGCAACAGCGCTCAGCTATTTGCGATCAGCCCACTCTCAATCGTTCATAATTTGCAAATCAATCTGCACAAACAGCAACAATTTAAATATAAAAAGCTGGACAGACTTCACACTGCTTATTTGGGCAGGACAGCCAAACAAAAATTCTCACTGTCCAGTTAAAGCCGTGCGGCTTAGTTACCCTATCTCTGTCCATACTACAGACTTGCATTCTGAAGGTAGTTAATTAAATACAAAATTAAAATCAACCCACCTTGGCCTCAAACTCTTTGAACTGGCGTTCCCGCTCCTGCCTGTACTTCTCAACCTCCTCTTGGGCCTCATCCTTAGCCTGCTTTAGGCGCTTGGCCTTCCCTGGAATAAGCAATCATATTATTATATCACACATACATAGAAGAAGTTGACTGCTGAAGTAAAAGAGTTCTTAAATGGCAACCGCAGATCAGAAACATAGTAGAGAACCCATTCTCCGATTCCAAGATCTACTTAGGGTAGTAAGTAAGGAACCCACTCTGATTAGCTGACGAAGCAATGGCTTTAGACCTGAGCAGAGTTTTAATTCCAAATTCCAACACAATATGTCCTAAAATAAAAGGATGGATGGACACCAACGTGTTTCTATAAAAACCAAACATTTGTTGATTCCCATGTTCTACACATCTCTGCTGCAATACAGCAATATAAAATTCCAAAGTTATGTCATCTTATGGTAAATTAGAGTGTTATTGTCTTTCAAGGTTAAGTTTTTCAAATCAACCATTTTCACCATAAAGTACTTTTTTGTTACTGTTTTTTAACATTTAAAGAGGTGTATTCATGGTTTTTAGATGTAAAAAAATATCTATCTCTATCTATCTGCTTGGGAAGTAATTAATTTGTAGGAAAGAGTCTAGTGCTTAAAAAAGAAATAAAGTTTTTAATCTGTATGTGCTACGGTATCAAATAAACCATGAATAAATTAACTTTTAACTTATCTAGTAAGCAGTATTATACATTTGGATGATATAGAAAAGTGTTTTACTGTTTGAATGATCTGTTATCAGCGAATTGCTAAAGCTATTATTCTCAGGCAGGGTGACATCATGTGACCAATAGTAAATTAACGATTTTTGAAGATTTTTCAGTCTTTTTCCAATTAATACTGTTGGATCAGACCTCAAAACAGTAATTGGAATATTCTAACGGGCCATTACCAATAGAACAATACCTAAAATAGATGGTTTCCTCCGAATAAATGGGAGGGGTAGTCTACGCAGCAAAAATCAATGGTTTTTCTACTCACGCTTTCTCGCGTCCGCGACTTTTTCAGCCGCACGCTTTTCAGCGGCCAATAGCTGCTGGATTCCCTGGGTCTGACTCGCCATTTCTGAGGAAACACAAAACTATGTCGAACAAGAGTCGAGACCAAGACACGAATCAATACATGAAACTGTGCGATGCGACGTGAAGAAAGTCATATGATTAGTTTTATACCGCCATGTTGTCACAACTGGCGCTGTCGTCGGCTCGTGCTCTAGAATTTTGCGTAAAACGGGGCGAAACGATTAATGTTTTGATTTTATTTTAACCTTCCCTGCGATTAATTTAAATAACAAATTGTATCTGTTGATTATTTCACTTATTTCTAGTATTGCTGATAAATAACTCCTGATCGGTAATAAAAAACCAAAAGTATATTATGCGTAGAATGAAACATTTCCAACTTTATTTTCTTATGACTACAATAGATGGCGCTAGCAGCGATCCATCAGTGTTCACTGAATCAGTTCCACTCCATTGCATAACTATGTTTGATTTAGTTTACATTGCTGGTTAACTGTAGCATATTGTAAAAACACACAAAAAATAACCAGCAATGTACACTGACTAGAACTACGTAGCATGTTCCAACCAAAAAGTTCTGTTCTGAATTTGACAGACCAACAGTTACCTATATTTTTCAGAATTTTCAATGAAAGATAAAAATAAAGCTTTTTTGAGTATATTTGTGAAAATGTGATTTATTATTATAATATCTTGACCGAATGTAGTCACTCTGCTAATGTTAAAATATTGTCAATTACCTACATAGAACGATAAAGCAACAAGAAGAATGAAATATAACTGAAAACTATATAGGTACCTAAGTTATCTAGGTGATCCCACCAAATCCCCACTCCCACCTAGGTAGCATCGTGAGATTGTAAATAATTAAGAAAGTAACTTACCCTTTTACCTTTTACGACTGAGCTGGTTGTTTGAACAACCATAAAACTTCTCCGGATGAGCTCCTGCTCCCCACCATACAGTCAGGTGTAGATTTGAATAGCCCCAGAGCTAAAATCATAGGGTCCAGAACTAAAAAAAAGCGGAGGTCTCTCATTTGTTCCCCATTTTGGGAACCACCGGCATGTACCGGGTAGATTGAAGGCTGGTAGTTTAAACGACCACAAAAACTTCTCCGGGTGAGCCCTAGCTCCCCACCAGTCAGGCGTAGGTTTTAAAGCCCCGGGGATAAAATAGTAGAGTTCAGTCGTGTTAAAAAAAAATGCAACTAGACGCTCGACGGCAGTACTGGCTTGCTTCGAAAGGATTTCTATGAAATGTTAGTAAGGTGTCTGAGTCCTAAATGTATGAAACCATGTTACCTACGGCTTAACGGTTGAACAACTCTGACACCAGGGTTCATCGGGTCGTTGGACGACTCGGTGTCCCACACGAAAAGAGAGAGAGACGGCTTACCTGCAGACCACGTGCAGACAAGGTACGAAAATTATACTACTGGTCATTGTAGTCTGTAAATACTGACTGAAACAAAACTCCGTTACACAGCTTCGCAGCCATCCTCTTTTTATTCAGCAGCGTTATTGGTTGATACCTGGGTGGTACATGGAATAAATATCAAGTTCATCATTGGCCTCACACGTCTGTGACAGACGATTTAATCAGTGTCTGAGGCAAGACTTTTCATGGCTGTATAAGCCGATACGGGAGCGGCATAGTTTTTCGCACGCTCTACAAGTGAAGGTGGAATTTGAGACTGGCACATGCATGTTTAGATGACGTTTTTGCCTTTTGTTAGCGAGACCAGAAAACCAGGCATTATCGTGTATTTTACGCCCATCAAACACACGCTTACGCCATTCGTCCCTATCCTCAGCAAGCTTCTCCCAGCTTTGATGGTCAATGTTAAACGCAGCCATGTCTCGCTTGGCGCAATCTTTGAAACGCAGCATAGGTCTTCCAACCCCTCTTTTAGCGTTTGCTACAGCGCCAAGCAGAACACGCCGTGGTAGACGCGAAGGTTCCATCCGGTGCACATGCTGCGCAATTTCTAGAACTCGCTCGTTTGTGACTCTTCCCTGCCAGGTTATATGCAAGATATTTCTTACGCAGCGCATATGAAATGTATTGAGTCGACGTTCCTGTTTTGCATACGAAGTCCAGGTTTCAGCTCCGTACAAGAGTATGCATAAAACGCAAGTTTGATAAACAATAATCTTGGTTTTTGTGGTCAGGTGTTTATTGTTCCATACTCTTGTACTGAGCTTGCCGAACATGGTCGCCGCCTTGCCGATTCGCGTATCGATCTCAGCATCGAGCGTGAGATTATTCGACACAGTCGACCCCAGGTAGCAAAACTTATCGACTATGCTCAAGGGAACACCGGCTAGCATGATGTGTGGTGCATCTGCGCCTTGAGCTAGCACTACTGTTTTTTTGACATTAATGGCCATAGAGAACAGAGTTTACGCATGGGAAAACTTATCGACAATGACTTGAAGCTCACTTTGAGAATAAGCAACGAACGCTGCATCGTCAGCAAACAGAAAGCTATCGACGAATAAGTCATCGCGGTTTCGCTTAGACTTAAGAAGCGAGATATTGTACAGCTTCCCGTCGGCCCTCGTGTGCAGGTGGATACCCTGTTGGTCATCGCCGAAAGCTACTTTAAAAAGCAATGAAAAGAAAATACCAAACAGGGTAGGAGCCAACACGCAGCCTTGGCGAACACCTCTACGCATTTCAAACGGCTTGGATGTATTGCCGTTAAAAACAACAGATCCTTTCATGTCCATATGGAAGGATTTAACGAGGCTCAGAAGTTTTGGCGGGCACCCGATGTTTACAAGTGCAGTGTAAAGGCCGTCTCTGCTAACGGTGTCGAAGGCTTTGTTAAAGTCTACGAACGCCATAAACAGAGGTGTTCTCTGCTCTCTACACTTTTCCTGAAGTTGGCGAAGTGTAAAGATCATATCTGTTGTGGAACGCTGGGCGCGGAATCCACATTGCGATTCGGGATATACACGATCAGCTAGTTTCTGGAGTCTTAATAAGACTAACCGAGCAAATAATTTACCTACTATACTTAAGAGGGATATACCACGATAACAGTTACAGTCACCGCGGTCACCATTGCCTTTGTATAGGGTAACGATGTTAGCATCGCGTATATCTTGTGGTAAATATCCCGCTTCCCAACAAGTTGGGAAATATCAAGTACAAGTACAACTACATCTGGAATAGGTAGAGAAATTAATTATCTTAGGGCATAGCCAGTTGCATCATCGTTTTATTGGTCATTTTGCAAAAAGTACTGGAAATATTCCCGGTACCATGCATGCAGATGGTGTGGTTAAAAAAATTACTTATTCCTGCGGAGAAACGGGGACACCGGATGAAGATTAGTTAATTAGTTATAGAGTAGATTAGTTGAAGAAGATTCTGCAGATTACTAAAAGAGGAATTGGCATTTCTGCTGATGAATATAGAACACCGTAAGCAGGTAGGTAATAATAATAACATATTTGAATCAAACAAATTACGGAGTGAATAAAAATAAATAGAAACAATTTTTTCATAGCGTGCACCGGGAAGGAAGGGCACTTTGTGCAAGGGGCGCCGCCACCGCCGTAACATAAATAGCTTTGTCTCTTTTTGCCTATATAAAGTAAACTGAAACAGAACATCAACCCACGTACATTGCACTCTCCTCAAACAGCGTAGCTATCGCTCTCAGTTTAATACATTGCTGTGTTTGCACGTTGCCATAAATAGTATTATTTCATAAAAGCAGCAATGAATATCGTGTTGACACGAATTAATTGTATTTAAATTGATTTTGGTAGAGTATATTCCGCGCCCCCCGTACAGCGTCACGTCACTTCAGTCCAATACGTTCTCCCCAGAACAACTCGTAAGCCCAATCGCGCCCCAAGGGCGCGATTGAGCTGGTTGTTTGAACAACCACAAGCTTATCCGGGTGAGCTCCTGCTCCCCACCATACAGTCAGGTGTAGATTGAAAGCCCCGGGGCTAAAAATCGTAGGGTCCACAACTAAAAAAAAAAAAAAAAAAAGCGTCACGTCACTATTTTCTTTATCATTTCGGAGGCAAACTTATCGTAGTATGGCCGTGGTCTGGAAGTATTCACAGTTTTACTTCCACAAAGAATACGCGATAAACATTGCACAGAGCGAATTAAGAAGGACATTTTTAAATAAATATTTTGCGCGTGTGAGATAAATAAGAAGTGTTTTATAAAGCTAGAAAAGCAACGTTAGCAGTCCGTTAAATTTTTCTAATATATTCTAAATACATAATTTTGGGCAAAATGTGGCTAGTCAGTCAGCCGAATTCTGTGATTTTAGAAGTCAAGGTGGAAACCAATGCCATTGGACAGGATTGCCTGGAGAAGGTAAGCTCTTTTGTTTCTTTGTTGTTTTATTTGCATATGTCTTACCCTTTCATTGCACATGTTATGTTATGTAGGTTCCTAACTGTATTTTGGAGAGGTAAACATGGTTTAATTATAGCTATAAACGCAATGAAAGTTCATGTATTCGCTTTCTTCTAGCAGAAAAGCTTGCCTTTCACAAAATCTAGCAAATTTTGACCAGGTTTGCCCAAATAACCTTGCCTTTCCCATTTGTTTACTTTTTATTTTGGCGTTATGGTCAACTATTATGCAAAAGCTTTAATTCTTCATCTGCCTAGTTGGTAAAAAGAAGGGGGTTTGAAGATGTAATGTTAGTTATTTCATCATTACAAAGCATAGTGAAGACACGTTCGAGCGCACTACGTCACGATTTACCTTGTGGACTTTGTACCCGGCGTGTTCACGCTGCTAGTTCGTGAGGCGATCAAAATTCTCATTTCAAATTTTCGAATTATTACTTTTTAAACAAGCTGTGTTGATAGGAGCATTATTGCATGGCTGGTATCTGGCGGTAAAATTAAAATTTTGTCTTTGTAATGGAACTATGTGTGTGACAAAGCAAGAATGTTTCAATGATCTTGAAATGCAAGCCGAGTTTTTCCTTGTCCACAGTTCCGGCTTGATCTCTTTCTTATTTTGTTGAATGATGCACACTTTTTCATTATCTTTCTAATAATATGGATAGTGTCAAAGGTGTGCTGCATTCCAATTTCCAATGTGCACAAATAATCAGCAGTGAAACCTGGTACTTGGTTGGTACTTACCTACATACCTGATAAGATTTCGATGGCCCAAATCCCGATAAGACAATTTAATATGAAAGGGTGGCTAATGTTCTTGGGATTGCAAATATTTTGCAATAATGTCGAGGCATGCTTTGGGCGCCAAAGTATATTCAACAGAAATCACTGGCCGTCGGCCAAATCCACAACGATTTGAATTTAGGACAAATTTGAAGGACCCAAATGTAGTTCCTATTTTAAATCCACTGGTATTGTTTGAATTAAAATGTTTGCTGACCAGTCTCACGTCGCCAAAATTTTAAAATATGGCACCATCATTCCAAGCCTACCTCAAAAACCAAAAACTGCTCCAAATAAACTAAGACAAAACATATTTTCTTACCGTAAGGATCATATGATCAGAAGCATTTTTCATTAGCCTGAATTATAATATTACTTTCGTAGGTACTTATTACAGGGCTAGCACTATTTTATTGATGACAAACCTGCTTTAATGACACTACAAGTGTAACAGGGAGGGGTTACTCCCATAAACACACAAGTTGTGGTAATGGACAAAGGAGTGCCTCGTCTAACCGGTCTTTGCATTTCCCATAAACTTAGCGTATTTATTTGTTTACTCTATCACAAACTGCTGGTATGGCATGGATGGAATATAAAGTAGCTATCTTTGCTACCTGTCTTACCTTGAGGTTTGTCAATACAATATTGTAGCATTTATTATTCGTTTGCATCTTATGGAATGTTCAGTACTTGTGTGCATCTCTTAAAATAGTCTCAATCATCATCAATCAAGTTCGAGCAGTCCACTGCTGGACGTAGGCCTCCCCCAGGGTACACAATAGGGCACATTTTATTTACTTCATTAATATTTTTTCTATTTCAATCTCCGTTATCACGATCCAGTCACTATCAGCCGCCCTCTTTAAGTAATCAGAAAATAGGGCATGTCCATATTGATAGTTAATTAACATTGATGTCAGTTAGCAGAAACTATAGTATGAAAAGCGATCTGATAAAACACCTAAATAACCGAATCGAAGCGCGCCAACGCGGGCTATTCATGCGCGCCGCCACACCGGTGATTGTAACTCGGGTCCAAAGTCCACGCTAACAACAGCTGTGACTGAACTCTCTACAATGCACGTGTTCTCTGCGTGATCGTTCCAACGGTGGTACTTACGCCTTTTTGAATTTAGAACTTTCGAACGCCTCTATGTAGGCCTTGTTATCTATGCTACCAGCATTTTGTGGAAAGCCTTTGAAACCTCATGTTTCGTTAATCATACTTATGCAACTAATAATAGAACTTATTGACAATAAGGATGGGTATATTTAACTACTACTTAAAAGTTTTTTATGGGTTTAAAATATAATTCTATAAATGGAAAACCATAAGAGCAAGACCAAGGTCTTAATCGAGATTCAAGTAGTCAACTTGATTATAATTGGAAGCGATCGATACGCACTTTGGTATTGCCCATAATCCTAAAAGGTACACTATTAACCATAAGTCATCGTCAGGCAGCAGGTAGTTACATACATGTGCAATCAATTTATTTACTCATCCATAGTTATTCGCAGAACATGTGGCATGGGAACAAGGAAAACAATACAAAACACAGCTCTGACAGCCTTGTAATAGGGACTGAATTGTTGTAGGTCACACTGAGTCCAGAGTCCAACCTCTATATTTAACTCAATAAGACGTGTCAGGGCTTGAGCAAGAAGGAGGTTAATGTGATCATCTTTAATTTCTTCCACGTACGCGGCTTTACAATGTTATTGAATCGGCAGTTTTTAAAAATATGAAAAGATCGTCAAAATAGGCGCATATTTTATACATTCCGAATCAACAGTTTATCAAGTAGGTTGAACAACGTTGTGCAATCTTTTAGAATTTTGTGCGTATTTCTTTCACAGGAAATGAAACTTCACGACTATGACAGCCTAATTTCGTTTGTGCCTAAATATTTTGCCTCTGCTATTGAACTTTCCAATTGGTCTGTTAGACTTTGTACCATGACGTAATTCTGTTGTTGGGCAATGTCTGTTTCATTGTTTGTGACGATCCTCAAAACATTTATGTTGACTACTGGTATTGTTCTCTTTCCTAAGTAGGATACTATAATAGCAGTAAAAAAACAATCGTGTCAAATAAAATTAAAGAGATCTTTATATTGGCATGATCATCAAGTTTCATAACAACACGAGAAGAAAGGATGTAGCTTCACAAGTTGAAACCAGAAATCCTCCAGCTTAAGCGACGCTAACTTTCACTTTATCATTCATTATGCTAACCAAAAACCGCTTTCGCAGGCCTTAGAGCCGAATCTTCACAGCAAAGTTTGCCCTTGTTAAAAGATACAAACAAAAATACACAAACGTAGGTACAGTTCCCTTTTTTTATTCTTCCATTTTTGTTTTCCCGTGAAATTATTTTGTTTTTTAACGATAACGACCATTACGAAACATGAAGTTTTGAGACCAAATCGACAAACAATATCGCAAAACCACAATCTGCTAGTGTATTGAAGCTAAAGCCCTACTTGCACTTAATTGTATGTTAGTAGAAGAGGAAGTTATACAGACACATGCTTATACGTAACCTACCAAGTAAGTTTAATCAATCTAGTTGGACTTGTAGAACGTACCTAATACGATAGTCGATGTAGATAGTTTATTAGAAGCAATTACATTACATTGTTGATAGTATACAATGTAGTTGCAGTAACTAACGGTAATTTATTGGTTGATTGTGTCCGTTTTCACTAATATGTATTTCAGATATTCTTTACGAACCGTTTTAAAAATATTTTTAGCATTTAAGCAATTATGGTCCCTGGAGCCGGAACTGTAAACATATATTTGGGTCCAACAAGCCGTGGTTTTTGCTTACTTTTTGGTCCTTCGAACTGGATAACAATATATCTAGAAATGTTAACGGTCTTAATGATTGGAGACTGCAACTTGGTTGCTACGTGACTAAAACCACGGCTGTTGAGCGTGATCGTAGAGCCTTGGCTTACATAGTGAACTGCTATTATCTTATAACAACTTCGCCTGCAACTTAGGCATTGGAAAATTATTATACCTGCAGCAGCTTCAGTTTTGAACCATACAGTTTTTTAAGAAAAAGTTTTTAGTCTGGGAAAGAACGATCCATTTGATGACGCCAAGATGTTCTCAGTCTCAATGTTAAACAAGCAAATTAAAAGTGATGGGTTTAAAGTCCTCTTGACTGGACAATGGTGCTTACGACAATATTTGCTTAAGCATGAGTTGTTTGAAATACCATAAGTCAAAAGTAACACGAATTATCGACCATGAGGCATCTAAACATATTTACATATTTCAAAGGAGATACGAATGAATGACATTCAAAGTTAGTGAATTACAAGATCGAATTGATAGGATAGTCGGCAACATCCTGAAAAGTCCAAAGTCTAGTTGACTAAGAGCGTATTATCTAACTATCGCAACGCTGTTGTGACGTGCAACGCTCGTTGCTAAGCTGATAAAGTGCATCAATCACTGATCTCTCCGACTGGAATCAGATAGATATTGTTGAAATTGTATGCAGATGTAATCTCATGCTACTGTGAACTTTTATGTCAGTTTAGAAAGCATGCACTATTTGGGGCACAGTTCCCTAGCCCTGACTATACTTACTAAATTTCATGATCTAAAAGGGAGAAAAGACATTTGAGGTTGACTTTAGAAAGGCGGCTGGTAGCGACTGGATGGCGAAAACGTGAGATTGTGCCGTACATTGGGGGTGGCCTTCGTCTAGCAGTGAACTGCAAAAGGCTGATGTATATTGTGATAAGTAAGTGAAAAACCTAGTTTGATTTGTTTCTATCTACTGCAAAAGAAAGTTTGTAAGCATACACCTAAAATTACACAAAATAATAAATTGCGTTCGGCCAATGGTCCATAAACTGTAAACCATGAATACTGGGCTATTAACTCTACTTGAAATATCCATGACAGTGAATAACCGTTATAAACATTATCTGTTAACATAATAACTACTCCATTAAACACTAAGGTTGCAATGCGGTCATCTTGAGTGTGATAAACTTAACACACTTGGTGATAGATGATAAAAACTGTTTTAATTAGATAAAAGCTGTATTATTAATATTATTCAGATAAAGGAAACAAGCATGAATACTTATCAGTTAGTTACATAGTTTTAACATGGGCTTACGTTATCAATTGAAAACAAGATTATGATTATAAAATAGATCATTCTGGGGATTTTGATATGTAGCCGGATCTTTGATAACTTGGGCTTGAATTAGAAACAATAAATTGTTTATACCACACCTACATAGAAAGGAACGTGAGTCATTGTTGACGTTTCAAATGAGCGGGAGACAATAATCCATACAAATCACTTCCTTCCCTAGGGAAGAAAGCATGCAACTGTCAAAACATTCGTAAAAGACAAAGCAAACGCAATAAGTCCATTCAGCCATACTCCAAACTACACCCTCGTTTTTAATGGGCTCCTTTCTCTACGCGTGCACAATGTACTATTATTCACATGACTGAAAATAGGTACCTAAGTAAATATGTAAAAAACATCACTGGAAATATTTCGTCTAATGAGAAAGTACATTTTGAACACTGCAAAGGTTTTTAGGTGGTATTATTAAATTGTTTATAATTGTTCATAATGATATGATCCGGTGGTCTGAGGGATGAATCCAAGCGATGGCAACAGCGTTCTCTGTGAATACAACACCTTGCACTGCGCTCACCAATTCGTTTACCAAGCGTGGTAGTATGGCAAATACCTTCCAATTGGGGGAGGCCCATTTTCAGCAGTGGACCGATGTGGCTGTTGAAGTTCAAAATTAATACATACATAAATCACGGCTATATCCTTTACGGGGTAGGCAGAGCGTTAACGGCCGTAACCGCGTCTGACAAAAAATTGAGGGTCAATCAGATAACTGTGTATCACTATAGTGACAGGTTGTCAGCCCATCGCCTAAAATTGCAATACACAACTAACCCTCGAGTCCCGCAGTCGTCTCTTACGACACCCATGGGTAAGAAATGGGGTGATGCTATTCTAAGCCGGCATCACACGGCATGAAGATTAATTATGAAATATAATTATTTATAAATACCAATTCAAAATCTAACTTTAACATGTATAACATACTATGTAAGATTGATTTAACGTTTTAATGCGAAATGAGATAAGTCGCGTTAGTCATATAACTATTAAATCCATTAAGGATAAGTGTTGTACCAAAGTCCAACTAGTTTGTCAATAAAAACCCCGTCGGGCTTGTTTAGAGGCCAGTCCACTATCTTATTCTGATTTATATTAGACAATATATAATCACGCCTCTTTCTCATTGGGGTAGGCAGAGACTACATCTTTTCACTTGCTACGATCCTGACACACCTCTTTCGCTTCTTCAACATGCATCAACCTTTTCATACACGCTCGTCGGTTTAGGGTACTCTTGAGCTGACCTTTCTTAAGAACGTCCCCGGTCTGATCCAAGTACGTGCGTCTTGGTCTTCCCCTTCCAACGTTCCCATCCACACTCGCCATATCTGTTTCGTTAATATTATCAATGATTTTTAAAAAAGAACATCATAGCAGCTTTATTCTTTTACACTGTCACAAACCAATTATTCCATTTTCAAATTTTATCTGAAGTAGTTCTGTACCATCTTTCAGAAGCAGCCAGTACATCGACCAAATAAGGGATGTAACTATTGTAACTGTACTGGTAATTCTTAAAAACTGTATGGAGAACCAGTATAATACTGATCTTTTAAATAGATACATATATAGATAGGAAAACTTTTAGTGGAATTTACCTGTACTAAATGCGATGTTTGATTTATGCACCCAGAATAAGATTAAGCTACGCTAATAGCTTATTTTGCCGTGTGGGGCCGGCTTAGAATAGCATCAACTAAACCAATTCTACTCGTGGGTGTCGTAAAGGCGACATATAATGATAATCATCCAGGGAATGGGCAGCAGCGTTCCCTGTGAACGCAACATCTTGCACTGCGCTCGCCAAACCGCTTGCCAAGCGTGGCGAGTATTGTAATATCCCCCAATAGGGGAAGGGAAGGCCTATGTCCATATGTTAATGGCTTGTTTTTAGCCTAGCTAAGTAGACTTTTTTTATTCTGTAGTACCTACCAAAAATTGAGACAACGTTTTGAACTATTGCGTTTTAATTTGAACACTTATTTAAATTAGTATAATTAAACAACTAAATCGAAACATGTTTAAAATGCGCAGAAAGCAAATATATTTCAATTGAGAACACGCGTGTAACCTAAAAATTCTACGTGTTGATAATAAGGAAGTTATAATTGAAATTAGCGTCATTGCAAAATAGCAAATAATTCGTCTACAGCCGAAAGGCGATTGGCCGAAATTACTCAATTGCCGTTTTGCCAGCTAGTCAAATGTTTTGTTTATCTGTCACCAGAACATTCGAAAGGAGTTGCTGAAAACAAATAAATTGTCTAGGCAACTACGTTATTATCTATTAATTTATGTTACCTTTTGCCATATCTAATTATCATAAGCTTAGTGTTATTAATCCAATAAAATCCAAACGTACCTAAGTAAGATATTCAAATATGACTAATTTAAATAGCAATATGGGAACTACCGGACTTCCATATCTATTTTATCACAAAATCTAAAGCTTCCTACCTAAATTAATTAATTCAACATCGCCTGTTCCAATATATACTTTTAAATATTCTATATAAGATTCTTCTTGCTAAAGATACCTACTGGCCGAAATCCTAGTCACTTTTACGATGTAAATCTAATCTCCTTTGATACTCTTTTGATTTTCTTCATTTTTTCTGGTGCCATCCAAACCTCATAGCACGTTCACACGATGCCAATATGGGCAGAGAAATAGTAAAGGAAGTGGGCAGCGCGAATGTGTGAAGAGGTTTTGGGGTGGTATGGGATCTACCTCCTAGCGGTCTACCCCGGGCAACGGCAACACAGGCTTGCCTGTGAATAAGTCCGGCTGAACGATCCCACTAAGCGGTGAAAGGCTCCGTAAGGGGCCGCCTGGCTCGCGACCACCATCCCACCGAAGTCTGGCGCCAAGTAGCTTGCTGCGTTCCGTCAGTGTGTGGGAGTGCCAGTGCCTTAACAGGCTTCTTCTGGGTGAGCTCGCTCCATCTTAGACTCTGTCTCTGTCCTATGACCTAGACTAGAGTCAAGAGCAAACCCATCATTAATAAAAAAAAAAAAAACAGGTTGCGCTGCTATTTATTGACGGCTTTTCGTTCGCGAGTCAAAAGTACGGGGCAGTACGAACGCGTGTGGAATGTATTGCTATCCCGCTCACTCATATTGATGCGAGAAGAGTATATCGGCAGTGTGTGAACACTCACTCGCGATGACACTTTCGCGGAAGTATTTCGAGCAATATTCGCGACAACGGCAGGAGCAGGAGCATGTGCATGGTGTGAACGTGCTACCATTCTCGTAGGTTCGGGCGCGAGTCCGAGTCCGAACTCCGACTGGCCCTTATGCCCTTAATATCATTGTTTACAAGAAAGAAGGCCAACGGAAACTTTGTAAGGGCATGCGGGACAGTAATACTCTTAATTAATGCAATCCGATACGTGAGTAACTACAGTACATTGATTTGTTCGAAATCAGCTGTGACTAGATGGTCCGGTAGTTTTATTTCAACAATAGCGTTATCCGTGCTTCGGAAAACATGTATTAAGCCTTTATTTATTTGAGAATTGAAAAATCTTTATTAGGCAAGCATACATGTTACAAATATGTATATGGAGGCTGAGTCCAAACCCAATAAGTGTCTAAAGACACCTGTGACAGGTGAACCCGCTATTAAAATACAAACATTGATAGCTTTTAAAAGTAAGTATGACAACGTTAAACATGAAAAGTGATAGATGAAGTTTCAATTACTAAGTCTTCATTTCTAAATAATACAATATCGCGGCATTCATACCCTTCACATGTAGTTATAGTATACAGATTTGCTAAGCGTCTAGAATAGTGACTTTAGCTTAGTTCAGGCTGTCTCTGAACTGGACTCACAAACCTTACGTTCCCAATAAAGACGATTTCTTGCTGCTAATATATTACCTTTTAAGTATAACTTAATTTCCATTGCCCGAATACTGTGGCCTTAAAGCATTAGCATTGTACGCAAAGCGTCAATGGTCTTATCAGTTTGGAGGTTTCAAAACTCTGTGTGGTGCGTTCCGTTGGTCACGTATGCTCTCTTGATCATTAGCAGGGTGGAAACTCTTGATCACTTCATACTTATATCACGCCTTTAATCCCATGCGTGGTAGGCAGAGCGAGATCGGTTGTAAAAACGGACATACGCTACATTTGACAAATATACCATTTTTACTTAAACATACATGCAACCAATTAATACTGAGAATTGAACCAGCTCTCACTTACATAAGAGTAACTTACCCCCGTTATTCTGTTGCTTTCTGAAAAGGTTTTTTTGTGACAGTTGTAACATAGGAACAATCGTTGTTTTATCTACCTTACTCTAGGCTTGTAAGAACTTTGACGAGGACAAACCTCATCTAAGACGTGATTCCATAAACACGTGGAACAATCGGTCTCCATTTTATAACATTTTTATGAAACTGTTTTGCTGCAAATAGGTAACCAGTCGATTGATTGAATCATTCATTAAGATGATTGGAAACCGTGATTACAATATGTTGTATAAAGTATTTCATAACATTGGGTTATGCAACAGTTCATTGTCAAGCTGGTATCATACGAGGGGTGGCTGATAAGTAATCTACCTAACTATGAAAGAAAAGACTTTGATGGCTAGTTTTAATTTATTTTTCAATATAGTCTCCGGCAACTGAAATGCCCTTATGACATCTGTCAATAAGTGACATCAAGCCCTTAAAATAGTAATTTTTATTTTGTTCGTCGAAATGGTCAGTCACAGCCGCCCTCATCTCTTCATCCGTCGAAAATCTGCGCCCCCTCATTTTTTTCTTTAAATTTTTGAATAAGTAATAGTCACAGGGAGCCAGATCTGGACTATAAGGTGGATGGTTAATTTCTGTGAAGCCGTTTTTAGTCAGGGCTGACCTCGCCGTTAAGGCTGTGTGTACAGGAGCATTGTCTTGTAATATCAGAGCACCTTTGCTGAGTTTGCCCCTTCGCTTTTCCTTAATTTGTTCACGAAGCTGGTCAAGCAAGTTTGCGTAATATTCAGCATTCATTGTTGTATTTTTTGGCAAATAATCAATCATCAAAATCCCCTCGACATCCCAAAATACGGTAGCCATTAGTTTACCAGCTGATGGTCGGGCTTTGAACTTCCTCGGCGGCTTTTCTCCCTTAAACTTCCATTGCATCGACTCTTGTTTGCTATCTGGATCCCACTGGCGGATCCAAGTTTCATCGCCGGTCACAATTCGAGAGATAGTCTCTTCTTCTTTCCCTTTGACCAGGTCTAGAAACGCCTGACAACATTCTACTCGCCTCTGTTTGTCAAAGGGGGTCAACATTCTAGGTACCCAGCGCGCGCTCACCTTGGACATTCCCAAATGTTCGTGAATTATATCATGGACTCGTTCCTTGCTGATGCCCACATCTCTGGCTATCTCCCACTGTTTGATTCGCCGATCTGCAAGTAACAGGTTCTTCACCTTTTCAACATTATCTGCGGTAACTGCAGAAATTGGCCTTCCACTACGTGGATCATCTTCCAAGCTCTTCCGGCCATGTTTAAATTGCTTCGACCAAAACTTTACAACAAACTCAGAAGGACATGAATCACCGAACAACTTTAACATGCGCTCTCTGATCTGCGTTGGCGTATTTCCTTCTTTACATAGGAATTTAATGACAGCTCGATGCTCTTATTTTATAATTTTAAAATTTTCTTTCGACATGGTGAAATCAAAGCCGCGCCAAAAAAGAAAAAACAAGCGAAAACAAAATGACCGCCTTAATTTAAAAAAAAGAATAAATAAAGAACATGATTGTTTTTTTTTTTTTTTTTAAATCTTTATTTTATTTAGGGATTTTTATCCTTGAGGATATGCCAATCCCATTAAAAATAACCTTATATTATACTACAAATAACAAAAAAACTTATAGGAATGGGAGGGTCACTGATAAGAAGCAGTGACCATATTGTAGGTTAGCCTCGCTGCGTCCGAAGTTGGTGATGACAAAATGCTTTGAAAAAATCCAATTTCAAACGGATTTACTTTAAGTCTTCTTATCAAAGTCTCCCGATGATTTCTGTTCTTAGCACAATCCATTAAAAGGTGTTGAACATCATCCACTTTACCACAAACTTCACAATTTGGAGAATTTGATTTTTTCATCATAAATGCGAACTTTTTTGATGGATAGTGCCCTGAACGAAGACGAAAAGCTATTTTTATATAACTTCTTTTCATTTTTACATGTTCGAACCAAGGAATACGAAGAGGCTCGCACTGTATAGTTCTGTACCAAATGCCTTTCTCGCGTGATCTAATATTAAAATATTCTTTCCAACTTTCAAAACACTTTAGCCTAAATTTTGGTAGAAATTCCGCAAAATATGGTTTATAGTTAAATTCTGAACCAGTGATGCCTGCAGACTTTGCTAGGCGATCTGCCTCTTCGTTACCCTTCAAACCAATATGAGCTGGAACCCATTGCAATCTCAGCAGCATGCCATCGCTGACAGCATTAAAGATATTGCCTAGAATAGTGTAAGCTATCGGTACTCCTCTGCAACCAGAGGTGCAACGAGCCAAATGTTGAAGAGCGCTTTTGCTATCAGTAAAGATGACTACTTTGTTCCATCCTTGAGTTATAGCATATAACAAGGCTTCTGAAATAGCAATAAGTTCCAATGTCATTATTGAGACGTTCTCATTAACTTTAAAACACGATGTATATCTACTTCTATTAAGGCAATGAAAGGCTGCACCTCTGCTCTCAGCGATCTTTGAACCATCAGTAAATATTTGCATGTAATCATTATATTTATTTATTAATTCTATGACCACATCCAATTTTAGACCATCAATATTAAACGACTTTTTAGATTTATAAACACAGTCTAATTCATGACGAACCACGCTTTTGATAGGGATGTAATTAATCCAGATATTTAAATCAAACATTTGCAAAGGATTGACTGAATGAATGTTACACAGTTTTACTTCATCAAAAGCTCCACAAAGCAAAGGTTTCTTTTTATTTTGCCAGTAACTAATATTACAAAGATCGCCGAGTTCAGACAGTAACTGTATGGTAACATTATCTGACCATGAAAACGCTTTTAAACAGAATCTATATCCTAGATATTTCCGTCTTATTTCTAAGGGGGGAACACTTAATTCGCTTTCCATTACATGAATTGGCGAGCTTTTGATAAAGCCGCCAATTATTCTCAAAGCCTGGTTTTGAATTTTATTAAGTTTAGACAAATGTGTATTTGCACTACTATCATAAATAAAACTTCCATAATCAATTCTACTCCTAATCAAAGAAATATATAATCTACGAATAAATTTCTGATGTGCACCCCATGAAGGACCAGTTAACACTTTTAGAATATTTAGATACTTGGAACACTTTTCAACAGTTTCATTTATATGCTTGTTCCATAAAAGGCTTCGGTCTAGCCACATTCCGAGATATTTAATTACTGTAGTTGCAGGAACATCGCAGTCTTTAAATGCTAACCTAGGCAATATTCTTCTACTACCTCTGCTAAAAGTACAACATTTGGATTTACTTGGCGATATTTCAAGACCTAAACTTTCTAGTATCAACATTACATACTCTATAGCGGTTTGCATGTCTGTCTCACATTTTTTCATGCTTTTATGACTATTATATAACACAAAATCATCAGCATATTGTGATATGTATACATCCTTAATTAAGTGACATATTTCATAAGTAGCAAGATTAAATAAAAGGGGCGAAATGGGATCACCTTGTGCTAAGCCTCGATTAGCCCATCTACTAATTATACAATCGTCATTGCCTTGCGGCTTAGTAATTAAGTGCCTTTCATTTAAGAATGACCACAGATAATTACATATTTTGCTTCCAACTTGAAGGTCATCTAACACACTAGTAAGTTTATCAATAAGGACGTTATTATATGCATTATCGATATCCAAGAAGCACGCAACCGTAGGAATATTTTTAGAAAATCCAATTTGTATGTGTGTCACCAATCGCACTAAATTATCTAAACACGACTGAGATTTCCTAAAACCAACAGTACAGGGGGAGAGAATTTTATTTTTCTCTATGAACCATTCGAGCCTTTTACAAATCATAAAATGAAAAATCTTACATAAGCATGATATCAAAGAAATGGGCCTAAGTTTGGGTTCCACATTTACATTGCTGCCTGCTTTAGGTATTGGAACGATTTGAATATCACGCCATTGGAGAGGAACATTAGCAGAATGATAAATGTCATTATACAGTTGAAGTAAGAATTGTTTAACTTTACTTGGAAGATTGTATATCATACTATAAGATATTCCATCCTGACCTGGTGATGAATCTTTTTTCTTAATGCAAGATTCTAACTCTTGCATTGTAAAATCTACTTCAAGACTAAAGTTAGACGATTTGAAAACGGGCGCACAATTTGAGACCGAATCTGGAGCCAGGGAGCATAGTAATTCTTTTTGCCTGTCTAGTGATGGATATGAAGTATTACGCCTATACCCTTTAGTCCATCTCATGTGTT
This sequence comes from Tuta absoluta, assembly GCA_027580185.1. NCBI lineage: Eukaryota > Metazoa > Arthropoda > Insecta > Lepidoptera > Gelechiidae > Tuta > Tuta absoluta. The sequence continues at coordinate 4,543,401 of JAQAHW010000035.1, read as the reverse complement.
GCCACATCTCAGGTGCAGATATATTTTCATCAATAGAACTACAAAAAGTTTGCCAACTGTTAGCCTTAGCCTTACGAATTTTAACAAAACTTTGTTCGGTTTTCTGTTCAAGTATCGTCAAATTGTCGGGTATTGGATTACGCCTAAAATTACTTAGAGCTAGCCTACGTTGAGCCACAGCCAAAGATAACGAAGAGTTCCAATACCTTTTAGGAATGAATTTACTAAGTGGATCTGAACATATTTTGATGTAAGGAATACTAACCCTTGCAGCTTTTTCAATTTGATGAATAAAAAAGTCATAATTTTCTTGGATACTGTTAGTCCCATTCCTCTCCATGTCTACGAAATATTCGTGTAAGGATTTTCGATACTTATTCCAGTCGGCTTCTTTAAAATTCCTTTTCTTTACACTAGCGAGACGGTTACGAGGGACACCTATCGATAACTTAATTATAAGGTGATCACTTCCTAAATTTTCATTTAAAACTCTCCAGTCAAATTTGATAGCAATGTTTGATGATACAAATGACACATCCGGGGAGGACTTTTGTAAGTTACCATTAACCAATTTCACTCGAGTTACTGCCCCGTCATTCAAAGAAACATAATCATTTTCCAAGGATGAATCCATGAGCTGAATTCCTCTAGGATCAGTTTTATATGACCAGTTAGAATGGTGTCCATTAAAATCACCAGCAATTAGTGACTTACTCGGAAAGGTAGAGAACAGCTCATCCCAATCAGATTGTTGTGTATTGACGGAAGAAGGACAATAAATAGATATTATATTTTCAAATTCCTTACAATTCAGTATTTTAACGTGGACGATCTCTATCCCAGAATTACTTAAACTAATACTATTAGTGCAAAATTGAGTCTTAATAGATTTATGTGATATTATAGCCACTCCACCGTATGAGTCCCATCTATCTTTTCGATATATATTGTAATCTTTTATATACCCTACATCTTCTGAATCAAACCAAGTTTCGCTTATAATAGCCAAATGGGCTTTTTCTGTACAAAGCAACTCAACAAATGGAGTCAATTTTGGCTTTAGGCTTTGTGCATTCCACTGTAAAATATTTACAACAATATCGCTTTTTGCTGTTCTATCCATTAAACATTTTACCTACTTTTTCAAACAAATCGCCATCTTTCACATATTTAAGAAATATCAATTTACATTGCTCAAAAATTACTTTCAGAATACAAAACATTTTGTCTTCAAATTTGTGGTCTGATACGATAATTTTCTTAATTTTTAGCATAAAAAGAAGTAAATCAAACCCGTTCCTGTCATCTCTCTTCTTGTTTTTAGTCTGTTCTTCGTCTGTAGTTTCATCCAATGTTTCTTGTTCTTGAGATATCTCACTCGTTTCAAGTTGATTCATGGTTTTTCCTTTTCTAGGTACGCTTTTTTTCTTTTGTTTGCTCCTGGTTCTATTTTTATTTTCATGAGAAATTTGGGTGTCTTCGGGCGCTGCAAAACTGGCTGGCGGCATTTCTCGATGAACGATGGCATTGGTTACAATTTGTGTATATGACGGTTTTAACAAGGAGCCAGATGTATCTTGAGTGGCTTGTGTAGCAGCAATAGAAGGAGTGCACAAAGCATTGCGTGGAATCGGGAAATCTGTTTCAAAGTTATTAGAATCCAGGTCTTTACGATTATTATCTTTTTTGTTATCTAGATAAATTTCTAGTGCTTTTCTATATGTAACATTGTCCGAGCTCATAATTTTCCGTAATTTCTTCTCTTTAATAAAAATAGGACATGATTTGTCTAGCGCCATATGGCCCCCCTTGCAATTCGGGCATATAAATGTTTTAGTTTCACAGTTTGCGTGAGCCTCCCCGCACTTCGGACAGACTGTTTTTCTGGTAGGACAAAACTTCACGATATGGCCAAATTTCCAGCAGCCCGAACATTGAGTTACAGGGAAAACATAGGCTTCAACTTTAAATCGGCAACCATATGCATACACAAACGGAGGTGGTGTCTTACCGCTAAAGCATATTCTCACTGTCTCACTGTCTGTCCACTGTCCTAAATGATTGATTCTTTTTAGTCTTTTTACTGACAAGATCTTTGTTGATGATTCAAAAATATCTGACAGTTCTGCCTCAGCTATATCTCCATCCACGCCTTTGACAACACCATATGTAGAAGATGTTTCAAAAGTGAATTGGCATTTACATTCCAAATCAATGAATTTTTGACAATTTATAAGCTTAACTGCTTCATCCCTGCTGTCAAAACGTATTAAAACTTTATAAGGACCCTTATAACGAATTCTAGTAATTTTTTCGATATTTTCCTCTCTTAATAACTTTGCTAGTGCCATTTGTTTGGGTAGGTTTTTTGTTGATGTGACACATACCTCAAAAGTTGCACCAAAACTAAAGTTCATCCGGCTCATATTCGGAAATAATGGCACTGAAAAGACAGTAGAAGGTCTTCTTCTCGGTTTTCTTACTTCAACGAAATCATCATCATCCTCTCTCTCCTTCCTCTTCCCGACAAGGCTAGAACTCGCTGGTAGGTCATCATTTGCTTTCACAGCTTTCTTTGTGGAATCCGTCATCTTATTCAGCTCTTGTTCACATCTATCAACAACCTCCGAGTCACTAAGTAAGTCCAAGTCCGCTAAATCATCATCACTTTTATTATTATCTCCCATAGTCTCATGAGGGTAGATGAGAAAAAGAACGCACAACGAGAAAATCGAACTTAATAACGCGTGCGCGCTCCGCCACGGCCCGAGCGAGACGAACATGATTGTGTAATGGTCAGTTTGAATTTCGAAACTTTCTTTAACAAAGTAGATCTTATATCAGCCGCCCCTCGTACATGTCAAAATTCTCGTTATCATGTTGCTGGGGTACAAATTCCCCTTATCATATGAACTCTGGAGAAACCAGAGTAATTTTGTAATACAACCGAATATTGACTCATAACTAACCACGAAAAATATAATGAGTTTAATACTATTAAATGAAACCGCAATTTTTTTGCTGTATTTTATAATGATTTGCAAATTGATGGTCATGAACATGATGCTTAAAATAACCGTTAGGTTCAAAAGTTACTGGCGACTTTGAGAAAACTGGGTAGTTAGGTTTGCTGTCCATGAGACCTCAATATTGGTTGCTTGAACTTTGGACAAGATGTGAGGTGAAGAACCACTGAAGAACACAAAAAAACTTTAAAGGATAAATTTTTAAGCAAAAAGTAACAAAGAAAAAACGAGGACAAATTTTACATTGGGTGTATGTAACTGTCGAACAAAACGTTTCCAACCTATTCTTTCCGACTAATTTACAATCCTGAATAAAAACAATGAGAAATTATTATAATTACTCGTTTTCTTATTTCTCAAGCCACATTTACCGCAAACTACAAACACTTTTCGTATCGTAAGCATTGATCTACAACAACCCTAGATTTAGCGCCTCATACAAAATTACGCTAAGATTTTGTCACCTACTGAACTATACAGTCATACATAGCGATTTATAGATTCATTGCGTCCGCCTGATTCAAAATATCACAACGAACCTCACCATAATCTATTGAACTCAGCCTTATTTGTTAGCCCGTACTTGGTCATGTTAACAGTTTCGCGGCCAGCCACGCACTGTGGGAAAGAAGTGCTCGCTTGCAAATTGTGCACTACTTTACCGGCCCACCTTTTGAGCGTACGCGCGTAATCTAGGGTTGTTGTAGATCAATGATCGTAAGTCAAGTTCGAAAAATGTTCTCATTTAAACAAAAACGTTAGTCAGGGTATAAAAATAAAGCATAGATTGAGCAATATCTAAATTGGATATACCTGTGACGTCATCATACTCCAAGGAGTCTGGTGAGGGTGTAGTCAAGTCAAGCCCACTTGATCGCGGTTGCCACGCAGAAAGCACGTGAAAGCTTGGATGCCTTCCAATACTATAATTGAGAGAAATGTCATCGACTTTACAAGCTTAGGACGGAGGATGTTGGAGCTATTCTTGAGGTTATAACTCTGTTCTTTTTGGATTTGTTCTTCCACGTCCACTTTGCTTTGTCAATAACTTCAAGATGACCTGCATCCTCAGATTAATCGTTTGATTGTCTTCTAAATTGAGGATATAGATAGGTAACCATTACCAAATTAATATGTGTTGGTTAAGGTCAAACATAAGTATAAAAATAAAGGGGAAAATCTTTAGACTATGGTACTAAAGATCGAGACAAGTATGGAAGGCACATTAAAGTGACATGAGTGCCACAAAAAATATCACCTTACATCATATGGCCTATTGATGCGATCTTGAACAGGGTCAGAAACCTGCAAGAACGAGTTTCTTTGTCACAAAAAAGGGCCTCGAAAATTTTTAAGTACGTTGAAAATTGCGCAAAAAAGAGTTTTGCATTGTAAATTCGTTTCCAATGCTTTTCATACATTGTTGTTCTTTTAAGAATTTATTTCGAAACAAAGCGTTTACGTAAATGACCAACACTTGTAAATGGCAGCATTTCAAATTTGCTATTTTAGGTTCTTAGCTTAGTGTTCGTAGAAAATTTGGCACTAATTCATAAAGAATGCCAAAATTTGGATGCCACGCACTCCCTACGTGTGGGCAAAATTTTCTTGGCATTATTGCTTGGAAAATTGGCAGTGTTACTAGTTTTAGACATGGGCTATTTACTGGTATTGGTATGTTCTAATCGAGTTCAAAGCCCTTTTTTCTTTGGCATGGTATAGATTTGCAATTTTAGCAACAAATTACCTATACAGTTTTACTTGCAAAACAAGGTCAAAAAATATTACAATTTGAATCCGGTTTCCGGTTGGCTAATAGCAGTACTGTTAGCAGCTGTGTAACATTTTGTTTTTATTTTTAGTAGCAAAATTGCACACCAAATCCCAACAGCACCCCGATTCTCTTATTTTTTGTCATTAACCAAACTCAATCATCATTCTATTGCCATTGTGATTTCCTATATACTTCAAACTGTTAGCGGAATACAAAATGGCCGAAACCATCCAACTGACACTATTGAAACACAACTGAGACGATTTTCAAATGGCGTATTATGATTATGACTCCTGATAGACTGTTAGACTTATAATGAGCTGAAGAATAATTTAAATATTATAAAATACAAAGAATATAATATTAAACACTAAATCATAAAAGTACCATTCGCCGTGCCTATATCCGTGTCCGTAGACTTTGTACATGATCTTTATCGCTGAAAACCTGTTGCTAAGCTCATCAAATATGAGTATTTCCTCAACAATTAGGCACTTAATTTCACGTGATAACGCAAAACGTGATAATCTCATGATAAACCGATCCAAAGTCCATAAACGCTTGCACTTAGTTACTTCATGAGGTGGAGTAACTAGGCAGATAAGAATTGCTTATCTGATTTCGATATTTACATATTCTTGAGATCCGGCTATAGGTATACGGGACAATCCAGAAAATTGTAAATATCATAAGTACATAGATTTCCAATATCCCTGGCGGGGTAGCGGCCAAAAAACTGACATTTACGCCACGTCTGACAAACATTTGAAGTCACTCAGAAAATTGTTTATCAGTAATGTTGTCAGCGCATCGCCTAAAATTGAAAAATTCATGTTACCCTCCCTTAGTCGCGTCTTTACGACACTCACGGGAAAGCAATTAGGTGATGCTATTCGAAGCCGGCATCACGTGGCCAAAAGAAGATGATATTTTTGTGTATACAAGACACATGTTCCAAAAGAGACTCATAAATTTGATAATGTCGTTCATAAAGAACAACAGACAGCGATGCCCCACTACTGGAAGACTTAAATCATTTGTCTGGTGCAAATAAATGATATTTATAAGGCCGTTGGTGACAGCTATATTCAAAGTCAGGGCACCCGATAACCTGGTCTTATCAGCTATTTGTCAAGAATAAATAATGAGGTGATTAATGGAGAGGTAGTCCTAGTTCTGATAACATCTTTTCTACAGTTTTCTTTATTTGATCGCCTAATAAGTACCTACTTTATGTCTATAATTATATTCTCTACCTCAATATAGTAAACAATAGTGATATCATTGTGGATATCTTCGATAACATAAAATGGCCGACTGTTTGCGTGCGAAAATGATATGCGCATAATAAAATAACCGGACCAGTGTAATTAACTTTTAGAAGGACAAAAAACATTTAAGTTCGAATACAGGAATGCTAACCTCCATATTTATTAATATTATTACTATATGCGGCACAATAGACGACATTTTAGTGGTCATCTTGTGTTAACAGTTGACAAAATGGCGACTACAAAGCTTCTTGCATTTTTTTTAAATGTTCTCAATGTTTACTGAAACCACAGAAATCGCATCAGCTGGGCTCTGGTATTCAAAGCAGACTGAAAGATTAAAAAACCTAAGTAATTTCAATGCTTTCTTGAAAACCAAAAGGGATATATACTTAGGCAGGTCTTGCTTGATTCTTAAGAGTCGAAGGCCTTTTCCAAGTATTTACAAAACGGTGAAAAGTGATTAAATTTATTACAATTGTCTTCATGTGAACTTTGTTGAGTTGTGGACACAATTTATTTCATGTTACGTAACCAATAGTTTCTGGAGAATGTAATTTTGTAACAGCTAATCCTTTCCTAGAGCACTAATTTCTACAAAAACATGTTTTTGTTGATGCCAATATGAAGTAACTTCGATACAGCATTAATTAAAACAATGCGGTCATTGTGATAACAAATATTTCCCTTTTCAAATCGTAAACAAACAATTCACCTACGAAGGTAACTGCGCAGTTTAAAAAGTAGGTGCTTAATACTAAGTAGATTGTTGTAATTTTAATCTTTTTAATAAAAATAGAAGAATAATACATTGCTGCTACACCCATTTACATGGAATCAAATACCGAAGATAAGCAGCAGTGTATGATTAGGAAGGTGTAATAGCGCCCAATACTCAAAAATGTTGCGCAGTTGACTATCAGGTACAAACAAGGCAATATCTTTATCGCCACCACGTGACCGTTACGAACTGATTGGTAACTCCACAGGTTGTCAATTATGTGCTGTAACCTACTTTACCTAAAGGCAATCTGAAAAATGTTAACATATTTTTGATAGAAAGAAACTTTGGAGCTCTTTGACAGCTTAAATGTAAACCAAAAGACATTAGAGTGTCCTCTTGGCCTTCTAAACAAGGACAAAGAACAAAGAAAAAATTATTTAAGTAAACTATCTGGAATAGAATATACTAGTAAGTAGAGTAGTACACGACGGAAAAATATTTTAAACTAGCGGCCTACCCATCAGTTTCACCCGCTGCTAACAGTTTTCCCGCGTTAATTAGTTTAGATAAACTGCCTCTTGACAATTAAATCACCACTTCCGTTATCATCTTGATATGTTTGTTTTTCTCATAATAATGTTAAATAAACACAATCTTTATTGATATTCCTGTTCTCATTTTCACATGACAATCATCTTTAAACAGAATATGGTGTGAAATGAAAAATATAATATCTTCCATAATATCCTCGTGCTGAATTCGCAAGGTTATGTGTTTATCGATTCATTTACTCTAGCAACACTGTTTGAGATCCAAAAATCTAGATAAAGTCACTTGCGCTATGTTGGTACAATTTTTCTTTGGTTTCTGGTGAAATTCAATGTGACTTTGTGAAGGTGACACTTGGAAGTCAGTTTGAACAGCTTGCTTTAGAAAACCTATTTTAAATTTTTTCATAACAGTATGCATAATGTAGCTTCATAATACCAAACTCTTCTGCGCCATCTTTAACAGTCACAATAGTATAGCCATATGTACTCACGATTACCACACCACACTAAAACTTGCCAGACACACTGGCGAGCGCAGTGAAAGATTGTCTTCACAGGATACGCCGCTGTCCATTCCAAAAATTTATCCCATAGTTTCACCAAATCAAATCACCAGATTTGAGGTGTTGCCATTTTAACACAGCACCATATTCTAATAAGACTTTGCGTTAATATGTCATCTTCACTGCTATTTAATAATGCTTTGGTACACTAAAGTAAAGTGCGTTCACCCCACTCGACGTGATAAAGGGACGGCCTCGTTCCTCGTTAGTTAGTATGCTTAAAAAAAATATTGTCTTTGTTCTTAAAATAGTCATGCTTAAGACCATTTAAGTCCTACCCACTTTTTAGAGTTCCGTAGGTGCCTCAAAATGAAAAAACTTTACCCATAAAGGATCACTTTATTGTCTGTCTGTTTTTTGTCCTTTAGTTTTTTCTCTTAATTATTTGGTTACTGTAGTGAGTGCCATGTCAGCCATTTTATGTATAGAACTTATGATATTTTAAATGAAAATTACCTTATTCAAATTGTGTATTCTTGTATAGAAACAAGCCTTCCATAGCTTTGCTTTATATATTTAAGCTAGTAGGTGTGATGAGAAGAACAATAACATTTAAGGTGAGGTGGCCTTAAAAATCTACCGAGCAAAGGCGGAGTAGTGTTTGGAGTTTTGTATGCCATTTCTTCAAATCTCAAAAACACGAGACGTAATTATTTTCAGGATTACTTCAAGATATATGCTACAAAACTATGGGGCCCAAAACACGATTGGTAAAAATTTTCTCGATAGAAAAAAATCGCAAAGTTAGCTCTAATTTTGCGGTTTTTGGCCTGTTTCTTAGACTAAAAACCTGTACCATTTGACCGGTATCCAATATTTCAAAATTTATTTTATGTCATTTTCTTCCTTATTGTATGTGTAATCAACGTATGGAGCTAGTTTTTCAATTATCTACTTATTATCATTAAAAAAGAACACTTAAACACAAAAGTATGTTCGGTTTGCGCACGGGCACGTCGGTTTCTACCGCGCCCGGTCCCCTCAGTCGGCCACTGAGCCTCGTCGGAAGCAGACATGTACAACTTTTTTCCAGCCGCGGAGATATTACGACATTTATTGAGCAGGTAAACAAAATGCCAAGTTAAAGAAAAAAAACGAAGCTTTCCAAGCCTTGCTATAAAAAACAGAGGATTAGGTAGTTTGCGGCGTAATATTTACATACACACACATACACATATCACGCCTATAATCCCTTGCGGGGTAGGCAGAGCGTAAACGGCCGCAAAAAACGAACATTTACGCCATGTCTGACAAATATTTATGCGCAAAAATTGTGTATCGTCATAGTGACAGGTTGTCAGCCCATCGCCTAAGATTGCAGTACATACCCTCGAGTACCTTAGTCGCCTTTACCGACTCCCATGGGAAAGAAATGGGGTGATGCAATTCTAAGTAGGCATCACACGGCATAATATTTACCAATATTTTTTTTGCATTAGGGTAGAAGTACCTTGCAATGACTACCTTATGTATGGTAAACATAACAATTTATTTATACCTAGCCTAACATCACCCACGGCGTGATGTTTTTCCCGTAGGAAAAGATATTTCTCCAAAGAAAAAAAAAGTTGCCTATGTCACTCTCCAGCCTCACAATCAACCCAACGCAACGTGATGTTACAATTACAACATCAAGGAAGGACAATCAAACAAACACGTTTCGATTGATAAAAACCTGTCGAGTGATTGATAAAAAAAGTGCGAGTTGGACTTGATAGCTGAGGACGGTTCCGTACAACCTTACTTTACTATTGTATAGGGTGAAATTTAACTAGTGACCGATAGCGAAAACCATGGAATGCCTACTAGACACCAGTCTGAGAATAAGGAACAAATTTGCTCAAGTAACATTGTGGATCTCATACAAATTGAATAGGCCGGCTAGTACACCTTGTATGGGAGGTTCAATTTTACATAAAACCGCTCCGTTGCGACGAGAAGAAAGGAAAATCAAACAAGCAGGCTTTCCCATTTGTAATATTAGTGTGGATATATAAAATCCGGTAAAGTGCGAGTTGGACTCGATAAGTGAGTAGGGTTCCGTACAACCTATTTTAACGATTCAATGTGAGTTGTGAGCCAAACTGTGGTCGTAATTGCGTAAACCGAAAATGAATCTGATGCAGAGGTTTTGGAGACGCTTAAGTTTGCTAAACAACTCCTCAGTGGCATCTACGTAGCAGGTGTCAGCGTGGTCTAAACGGGGGAGGAGAAATGTCTGAGCAAGAGTAATCTTAGTTTTAAGAGGCAATAAATTTTGAAGGCATTAAAGCGAAAGAAAAGAGAAAAATACTTTACTGCTGACAGCGTTGACCTGCGCAGTCCAACTGAGAGTGGAATCCAGCAAAATACCAAGGTTTTTGGCTGTTTTTGTAATAGCTAAAGACGTGCCGTTACAAATAACGTTTGGGATATTTGGATGGTCCACTTACCTACACACACATATAAGAACTACCTATTAGCATGGCCTGAGATTTTATTGGGTTGACCACGAGACCGAAGAATTCAGCCCATATAGCAATTTTGCTGAGGTCATTGTTGGTAGCCACAGTTGCACTATTGATATCATCACAGGTGAAATGACAGTAAATCTGCAAATTGTCTGCGTAAAGATGGAAGCTAGAAGAGAGGAGTAACTGTGTTAATGACAACAGAAAAAAGAAGAAGTGAAAGGACGCCACCTGTAGGTACGCCTGAAGAGAGATTACTCCATTCCGAGAAACCCTCATCAGAACGGACCCGCTGCAAGCGACCCCGAAATTATGAATCAAACCAAGTTATTGTCGAGAAAGAGATGTTAAGAGAGCGAAGGATAGCGAAAAGAACATCAAGATCAACTGAGTTGAAGGCATTACTGAAATGAAGTAAAATAAGAATAGTCAAAGACTTATTCTTCATGGTATGGTGAATATTGTCGGTGACTTTGATAAGTGATGTCACAGTGCTGTGACCAGCACGAAAGCCAGACTGATACGTAGAAAGAAGTCTATTAGATGTGTTGAAGTCAGATGCCTGCTTGTGGACAATGTGTTCAAGGATCTAAGATAGGAATAGAAGAATGGAAGTGGGATGAAATTAGGAGAACGATGAAGGATTGGAAACTTTACGGAGAGGTATAACAATTGCACGTTTTTATGCTGAGGGGAAAGAACTAGTTACCAGAGTGAAATTAAAGATGTGTGTGAGGATTGGCAAGAGTTCGGTAAGGATAAGGGAGATCAAACGGGAGGAGAGACTATCATTGCCCACGGCAGTAGATTTAATGGATGATATATGTTTCTTAACATCGTCCTCGGCAACAACTTTAAAAGAGAAGAAAGAACACCGTGGAAGTGGTGAAGGTTTATGTTAGCGATAGTCGTTGCTTTGACGACATTAGTCAGTGTGACAGGAGGATACGAAAAACCGGCTATATAACCAGGAAAGTGGGCGCTGGACTGTCAGATCCTGTTTATTGGGGCTGTTATAGATTTCCTTAGTTCAATCCCTTATTATTTTGCCAATTCTATTTCTATGTCTGTTCGTTTGTATGCCTCGCCTCGATAATTATAAAAGACTACGGAAGGAACCCTATTTATGGGCGTCAGTAAATGAAGCAGATATCTTCATTTGAATGTTATTTATTTGTCTTCTAAATGAATTTTGATTGCATTTTGATGTATATTATTTGAATTTTTCCCCATATAACATGAATTATCAATAATCATACGGATCCCTAGACATTATTTCTTTATAAATAATTCTGCACCTACCTAACTATGACTGATTTAAAAACTTTACGTAATAGCACTACGTAAAGTTTTACATGGTTTACATGTCTAAAAAACATAAACATTGAATAGGTATATCATATAACATTAAAAAAGACAACCTTTCAATGAAACAAATAGTTCAATTATTAGAACGTTTACCCTACGCCTATACTGTCGTGCGCGGGAGCCTGATACGCTGCGTTTGCTACTTGCCCGTGCGGGGGGTACACCCCGCGCCTGCTCCGCCCGCGCGGCTGCTTCACCCCCTTGAAAACGCGGCTACCTCGGCCAGATTTCGCCTTAACATTAAATAGTAAAATGACATTCACAAGTTCATAAATCATCAGTGGTTGGTAGTTCATCATAATTTACATACATTATTATAACTAAACAAAATGTCTCAACCGAGCTTACAACAGTACAATCTTAAAACTTGTTCAAACAAAGTTATATTTGGCGGAGGATTACATTTATCTTAGCAAACACACGACTCGACAGAATATTAAACAAATCGGGCAACGTGCGAAAAGCACTTGATATTTTCAACCAGCATCTAGATCAGTTGGTAGACAAGTTTGCTAAACTCGATCACGCGTCGAATGCATGCTTCGAGTCGTGCCCAAGAAAGACAGAGACACAGTGTCACGATAGAAGGAGATGCAACGAAAACATCTGGGTTGGTTCTGTGATTTGGTATTCTTTTTGTAAAACTAGGTCTGCCTGCTGTTTGAAACTATTACTGCAGTGCTTTTGGTCATACATTACAAATTCAAAATGTAAGTATATCACGTACCAACTAGTAGCTATCATATCACTTATACAAACACGATATGCTTAAATTGAAGCTTAATAGCTTAACATTAAAATGAAATCAAAATGTCGTTACGTCTTAAGGCATTGATCCCGCACGAAGCGATCACAATTATTATTACAGTAATATTGGGTTTTGTACTCGTAATTTTACTAGGCCATCTTTAACAAGCCCAATTTGATCAGCTGTCTAAAACGAACACAAATCACATACTCAAATCTTAAGAAAGTATCACCAAGGTATCTTTGAATTAGTTGGTTAGTGATATAAACTTCGAAATGAATACATGAGAGCCTAAGGAGATCCCAACTACCTACAGAACAAAAAACTTTTACAATTTTAGCAGAAGCTTCTGCGGGTAAGAGAGGTCAGTAAACTGCGCAGGATGCGCGTGAGTGGATTCTCAAGCAGATTCTGTTGAGACACGAGGCTCGCTCGAGGCAAAGGTTGCGTGTCCTACAGAGTTTCACTTCAACGAAAACTCAGCTTAAGCACAGAATAAATAATAGTACTAAGGCATAAATGGACTATGTTACATCGGCATAATGTAAAGATCAACGTTAGTACGAGTATGCAGGTCAAAATGGCGGAATATTTAGCACGAGGCCCAGAAAGACATTTTACCAATCTAAGGAAGAAAATATTTTAAATTGGTATATGGAAATAAGAAATTGAAAAATGTTAGCACTGTAAGTGCATAATAAAACCATAGTACCTACACTTTTTAATTGGTATTTAGTATATAGACTACATGGGCCCACTTCTTTGAATTGTGGTAAAGCTCGAGGTTCAGTTTCAGAGCTTAGTTTGAATCGGTTATGGACAGTAAAGATGTTCCGTAACCAAGATAAATAATGATCCTAATGAATAAAGCAAAGTCTGAAAATAGAAACTGAAATAGGACATTAATACGGTTAACCAGTTACTTTTCACACGGTGATTCTGAGCACCCACTTCAGATACTTTATTGTTAGTAAAAATTAAGACAAATAGCGAAGCAAAATTTTACAGCATAATTTTAGTATCAAGAGGCCGCCGCGTGGCGTACAGGCATTTCGGATGTATTTTTAGTCTCTGTTTGTACCTACACCTACATAGTAGAATACTCATAATAGCACATGTATTGGAATCAACAATAAATTGAATGTTTTTCGCTCTCTGCTGAATCAATTCGAACTTAAAAGCTTTGGAACATCTATAAAAATCACAACTACCTGCTCTACCTTGAAAAGAGATCACAGTTTTCGTGTTGATTGGGTAATACACCTCTGGCAAGGTTTCGCCTTCAGAACATTGGTATTTTCTTAAAGCTCTCATCTGTGTAGTTTCTCACTACAACATCAAAATATTTTATAGATTACGACGAGAAAGAAACGAACGGCCTGTTAAAGTGTTTATAAGTTTCATAAAATATGCGCCAGTTTTTGCTCTTGCTGAGAGAAACTTGCTGATAGATGCAATCTTCTATGCGAATGATGGTACAAATGAAATTCTTAGCTCAATAGATCTAGTAGTAGTTCCTTCACCAACTGTGTTAGGCAGTGTCGTAAAGATGTGGATACGATATAAAAATAAAACCTTCAAGTGTACAAGGCAATAATATTTATTATTATCATTAATAGCCTGCATTAACCTGCATCAATAATAACAGGTTTTAAATAGCTATTAATATTCTACACTGATTTTCTTATTGAATTATACGTAGTTGAAGTTTTCATTTAAACCAGCTGTAAACACTTGAAAGATTATGCAGTCTGCTCCGCTACGTAAATAATAAAGCGCATATAACTAAGCATGCGGCTGCAACGTGTGCACTTTAAATTAATACTTACAAATGTAAATGCGTACCTACTGCACTTAGTAGTAACACGATAGTGATGCGTGTTAGACATTCTTGTAACAACTAGTTGTATGACAATAATTATAGGTTCTCTACATTGTAAACGCTACATGAACGCTGGTTATGCTACATCCTGAGAATTCCCGCGCTTTCCAACCGCCATCTTTGATTTCAAATACCCAGTGGAATGAAAACTTGGTTTTTAGCATTACCTACCTACAAATTGATTGGTACCTACCTAATATAGAAGGTAGAAAGGCAATGAAGTTATTTGCATTGAAACAAAAGAATTTCAACTTCAAGCAGCTGCTAATTTACATTCAAAATGGCGACTGCAGTATTTCAATTTCACGTTGAGGTGACTGATATTTGGGAAAACGTTCACCTTCTAAATACGCAGATGGAAGGTTCTGCTTTGAATGTTTTGAATATTCTAATGTCCTGAACGACCTTAGGTGCGGTAACCTAATATGATTTGCAATACAATCCTTCCATTGACACCTAACCGTCTATAATCAGCTCTTTACATTTATGGATGCCTGGCACACCTCATTCGTAGTAAATATTTGTCATCGGAGCCATCCAGTCTGTTTACATATTTTGTTATCACTCGCTATATGGACAGAATAATCGCGATTTGCATGTGAAAATGGGGTTTAAAGTGTTTGATCAAAAATGTGCGAGAAGCATTTGATACGAGGAAAATCATGCACATAGAATTACTCTTCAAAAATAATTCTTCTAGAAGTTTCTTATAAAAACAAGCATCTTTTGATACATCTACAAGCTAGTAGATGTATCAAAAGCCGAAAAATGATAAAAATGCCCCAAATTAGATTCTAAAATATTCTATAAATTCTGAGTATTGAGTTGTACTATTTTATGTAGATATCTTTCAACACGCAACGCTATTAAATCGAAAATTGGCACTAACTATAGGCTATTCTAAATTGAAATTACTTTCACCTTCAAAACTACCTGACTGCAAAGCTTGTTTAAATTGTTTTGTTTTATTTTATGATGAAGGATCTAAGGTTCAATTTATTTTAACGGTCTCCATTTTGACTAGCTTAACCGTTTTACGAAAACGAGTTTTAGTTAGTGTAGGTTTGCCTATATGCGCCCATATATTCCCTACTACTTATGTTATCAAAGGCCATTAGACTTACTTTCTTCATTCTTTTTTGCAGGTATGCGAGAAACTGGAGATAGGCGCGGAAGCCGACTACTTCGGTCTCCGTGTCTGCCCAGGGTCAGGACCCGGAAGGTGGTTAAACTTGCGGAACCCCCTCGACCCTCATCGCATCCCCGGCGGCCGTCTTGACCTCCGCGTCAAGTTCTGGGTGCCTCCTCATCTCCTCATCAACGAGCCCACCCGTCACCAGTTCTACCTCCATGCTAAGTTAGACCTCACCGAAGGCAGACTAGTAGTTGCGGACATAGAAATAGCCAGGAGGATTATCGCCTACATAGCGCAAGCTGAGTCGGGAGATTGTGACCCTGACGTCCCCCCCACACATATCTATGAGGAATGTGATAGAATCGGACCACAGGGAGAAAAGCCAGAAGACCATATCGACAAAATCATCGATTACCACTGCGAGATGGGCGGTATGCGCGCTTCACAGGCTGAATACAGACTTTTGAAAGAGATCTCAAAATTGGAATCTTTTGGGGAGGAATTGTTCTTCTGCAAACCAGTGACACAGGCAAACAATGCACACAACCTGTACAGTCATTTGCAATACCACAGACAGCAAATGGAGGAGCCTACTCGGGCGAGAGATGAACAGGAGATTGACGGAGGCGCTACAGTGGGCTGCTTGACATCCGGCCAGAATGTGGGAGGATGCGGTTGCAGACTTAGCACCTGCGTTGGTGTAGGACCACACGGATTGGTCGTCTACAGGCCTGACTGCAATGGAGAACAAGATATTGGCGTTGAAAAACAAAGGTTAGTATTTGCACTAAGTTGTAAGGATGTATTTCGGCAGAGAATCAAGATATTCTACACGCATTTTTACATTAAAACAAAGGACTACCTAAAATGTATACACACATGTTGCAAAGTAACCTCGCTCTCTTTTCGACCAAAATTTAATAAACAGATGGTATCTGGCGTTCTAGATTAATTGCTGATAAAATATATTTCGATTGTTAGAATATTCGCAGTGACTATAAAACCCTGAAATAAGTAAACAAGGACTTTACGATGTTATTCTGAGTGAAAATTATCTAGACGTAGAAACGAGGGCTTTACACACAATAGTGTTCTAAATAGGTACTTAATTCTTATTTGAGCTTAAAAGATAAGATAATTGTGTAAACATGTTATTTCAAGATTTCAAAGGCATAATAACATCTTTAAAGGTAGCAATTTCCACGGGGTAACTCTAATAAAATAATGACGTGGTGCGGTGGTGTCCTTAAAAGTGTTTAGTAAACAAAACAGTAACACTCGAATATCGTGTACTTAAATGAAATATCACGATACAAGTAGACAAAAGAGCGAACGTGTGTTCTAGACTTTTTATTTTCAACATTAAACAAAGGTTCTATAGGCACTAAGTAAGTAGGTACCTACTTAATAGTAAATCAGATTATGAACTTAGATAAGAATACCGTCTTCAACTATCGAAACCGATTTCACGATACCATCTTTTGTCTTTCCCGGTAACAAGTGTTCTTATAAGTCAATGCTGCCAATATAGCCCATTTCAGGCAGAGGCTTAACCTCATACAGCCAATTAAATTTTCTGTTCTTTTTCTTTCAGTATACCGTACACAGCGATCCATCGCGCACAGCCTCTAAGACGTATCTTCCAAATGTCCTACGTAACGGGCGAGGGGCACGAAGCAACGTTACATGTCAAAATGGCGACCTCTGGCCAAGCGGCGGCGTTGTATCGAGCGGTGACAGAGAAACACGCGTTCTACTGCTGCGAAACCGTTAGGAGCGATGTCACAGAACAGTTTATTAGGGATTTAAAGGTCAGTATATTCTTCAGGTTAAGTACAAAGGTAAAAAAATCCACTGCAGGACCTACGTGGCCCAAACTTGAGGAAAGAATTACGATTCTCTTAAGACAACAATTTGTTGTTTTTCCTTTTTTACTTTTTACAGTGGCTGTATTTCATTAGCCTTTTAAACAACTTGGAAATTAGCATATTTTGTAAATGTTATTTGGGTATTTCAAATTATAAATGTGCAAAGTCCAAACTCAATGGTAATTATTCCTTACCATTTTCCGGGTAATGAAAACTCACTTAAAATAACAATACAAATTTAATTTAAATTGACTGATTGAAGTTGATATGTGCCTACTTTGACTTTTAAAATATAGTTTACAACTTTATGTTACTTTATTTATTCATGAAATCAATATTAAATCCTTGGACATGATATTTCCTGACAGAAAATATTTACACAACATAATTTGCATTTCTTATTTGCATTTAAATGACTCAAGAAAATTTCCAACATCTCCATTCTATTCACTGTTTTCTATGCTTATTTTTAACTTTCTGAGTCAGTAAATGTAAATTTATGGTGACACACTATCCGATGTTTGGTTACCAGGTGACAGATAGAATGTCCTGATTTGAGATGAAGTCTATTTACGATTGAAATATTAGATTCCATCTAAAGATCCTTTTCCTCTTTACAGGGCACTATAGCGTCAATATTCAACGATTCGACGACGTTAGGGCGGCGGTACGTGTTCGACATCAGACGGACTTGCCGCGAGGTGCATGACCGCGCGAGGCGCGAGGCGCACGCCCGCGCCGCGGCTACCCACGAGCCTCGGCTCAGGAGGCGCTCTAGCTCCGGGACTGACAATAAGGTACGTCAGTGCGATAGCGTCAATTGAAAACACGATAGTATCACTATCACTCTTCAACATGTCTCTCAATGTGTCACACATACCCCTGCCTCCAAAGGGGGCTTACACACGTCTCAGCGTGCCACACATACCCCTGCCTCCAAAGGGGGCTTACACACGTCTCAGCGTGCCACACATACACCTGCCTCCAAAGGGGGCTTACACACGTCTCAGCGTGCCACACATACCCCTGCCTCCACAGGACCTTACACACGTCTCAGTGTGCGACACATACCCCTGCCTCCAAAGGGGGCTGACACACGTCTCAGTGTGCGACACATACCCCTGCCTCCAAAGGGGGCTGACACACGTCTCAGTGTGTCACACATACCCCTGCCTCCAAAGTGGGCTGACACACGTCTCAGTGTGCCACACATACTCCTGCCTCCAAAGGGGGCTTACACACGTCTCAGTGTGCCACACATACCCCTGCCTCCAAAGGGGGCTGACACACGTCTCAGTGTGTCACACATACCCCTGCCTCCAAAGTGGGCTGACACACGTCTCAGTGTGCCACACATACTCCTGCCTCCAAAGGGGGCTTACACACGTCTCAGTGTGCCACACATACCCCTGCCTCCAAAGGGGGCTGACACACGTCTCAGTGTGCCACACACACCCCTGCCTCCAAAGGGAGCTTACACACGTCTCAGTGTGCCACACACACCCCTGCCTCCAAAGGGAGCTTACACACGTCTCAGTGTGCCACACACACCCCTGCCTCCAAAGGGAGCTTACACACGTCTCAGTGTGCCACACACACCCCTGCCTCCAAAGGGAGCTTACACACGTCTCAGTGTGCCACACACACCCCTGCCTCCAAAGGGAGCTTACACAAATAGAATTTATCAAGTTTCAACATGAGTTGAGATATTAGTCACCTAAGTATTTACTTCCATTATTATGTATTTAGTGTGTAACTTAAGTCTATTGTGTAAGTCTCATAATTAGGGTTTTTTGTTAACTAACTAAACCACGTTTTCAGCTGACACTTATAAGATTACAATAGGATTAAGAGCTTTGCTGGCACTGAAATAATTAGGCAGTCACCTGCTTAACCTGAACGATTGACAGTGATTCCTACTTATATTTTCGCTGATCTTGTAACTTGCTGTAAAGCTAGATTTTTGACCCTGTTTCTTCGTGTATTTTAAAAGGTCTCAACTGATTTCTTAGTCTTTTTGGGGTTGTTAAAAATGCCTATGTGAAAGGAAGACCAGTGCCCGATACTATCAAACTAAAGGCTATACGTTTACAGTTGAAATTCGATAGTCGGTTAGCTATTATGATACCAGGAATATTAACCGGCTACGCAATGTACAGTCGCTTATAGCACATAAGGTTCTAGGGTTACTCCAAAAGAACTGAATTATTTTTATTTAAAGTTCTTCTTCCTCATAAAATAAGTCATTTTCTACTAATACCTATAAGTAGTCAAGTCAAAAAAATATTACTGGGGACAAAAATAATTCAGTTCTTTTGGAGTCCCCTGGTATCTTATGTGCTACAAGCGACTGTACTAAGAATTTCATCTGACTTGTAGCCTTTAGTTTGATAATATCAGTGCCTCTTTATTCAGCTTTAGAGTTTGCACGGCTGTTACTGACTCAATAGTTACACCAAAACCTACGAAATAAATAAATATCCTGCACAATTCACACAGCGCCATCCAGTCCCAAACTAAGCAAAGCTTTTACTATGGGAACTAGATAGTTGATATTAATACTTATATACTTTTTTTTTGTAAATAAATACAAATATCTGATAATGTCTTAACAAATATTTGTGTCTTGTGGGGATCGAACCCACGACCCTCGGCGTAGCAGGCAGGGGTACTATCCGCTACGCCATTGGCTCAGTCGTTACAGAAACTATAATGTAATTTGTGTTTGTCCCCAGGAGTCCCGGTCGCGGTCCCGCAGCGGCGGCGGCGGCGACGCACTCGCTTGCCGCGTGTGTATGGACAGCGCGATGGACACGCTGTTCCTGCCGTGCCGACACGTCGTCTGCTGCGATACGTGCGCGCCACGGTAAATAATAATAAATAACTAAATAATAGATTAAATACCAAATTTTTCAAAAAAAAAAAAAAAAAATATATAATCGTTTATTTCAAATTTGTCAGGTTACATTTTAATGTACACTTATTCTACATCTACAACAAAATATCTACTTATACTACATCTACAATTCCGTACTGGGTCATTAATAAAATGCTAAGTTGCTTAAAAATACTACAGACTGTAATCAACGCTCTTTAAAATATTGAAAATTAGAATTGTTAAACGGAAAAATAATATAAAAGAGTCTGTTTTGACGCCATCCTAAATAGGGAAATATGACGTCATATTTCAATAATTTCATACAAAATGTCGTTTCAAAATGTTGTTAAAAAACAGTTCATTTGACCTGTCTGAAAGTAGCCAATTCTGCCATTGATATTTTTAGTTGCATACAAAAACGTCGGTCAGAAGACAAAGCTCCTAAATAAATATTCACTATTTATGGGAAATCTATTTATTTTTCACATCTAATTCTTTGGGAAAGTTATACCGTTTCACTGGCTGGGTCACCTTTCAAATGCACGCAATATCTACCT
Organism: Tuta absoluta; assembly: GCA_027580185.1. Classification (NCBI taxonomy): domain Eukaryota; kingdom Metazoa; phylum Arthropoda; class Insecta; order Lepidoptera; family Gelechiidae; genus Tuta; species Tuta absoluta. The sequence continues at coordinate 4,522,606 of JAQAHW010000035.1, read as the reverse complement.
ACTTTTCCTAAACATCCCATATAAAAAGTTGTATCACTATTTTCGTATTTAGCTAATATTTGTTTTTCATTGTTACAGATGTGAAAAGTGCCCTCTCTGCCGAGGCAAAATCGAAGACGTAATGCACATATTCCTACCCGTGGAATATGACAAGAATCCCCCCACGGCTGCCACAATCATAGTAAAATGAGCGGAACGTAACGATGACTCGCTGAAACCGACGACCGACAAACATTTTGCGTTAAATGTGACGTTTTGGATCGTAATCCGCCATTTTGACTTCGATGCGCGCCGCCATTTTGTAGCGGCTGACGAAGAAAAACTATATTAAAAAAGTGCCCTAGTCTTAAGACGTAAAACAGTGGCCTTAAAAGACTATAATGTGTGTGTGTGAATGTCTAGTCAGACCTTTTTGACTTCATGTGTTAAAAGTGCATTTTTCTATTTTATAAATAATATTTTCTAAGGAGTGCATAATCGGGAAAAAAAACAAATTCGCATTCCAAATTACGGAAGATGTATGTATTAGTTTGGGTGTTTAATGACGACCGCTTTTTTAAAGGACTGACTATTAGACCAAATATCAAACTGTCAAAAAGTCGGACGAATGAACGGTTGTCTGCGAGCACGCTTATTGGTACTTACCTACTTAGATTTTATTAATATGTTTAAACGTTTTAGAAATGTGTAATAAAAAAAATATGTAGAGTTACTTACATACCGTTTCCCTTCGTTTTAGAAGGCGTTTGTTTTATATATTTACGTGAGGTGTAAAGTTTTGTTTAAAATTATTTGAAAGCGTCTTCTTTTACTATTTAACAATTTGAGTCGATGATTTTTAAGTACCTAAAACTGCCTTAATATAATTTACGCCCGCATTTTCTTGAAATAATAATTTGCCTTTATTGTAACATTACCTAATCAAAGTTTTGGAAATATATTTTTCCTTTTAACAGTATAATTAACTATAATTATTAAAGTTTAAAAAGTAAGACCTATGGTCTATAAGTTATACCTACCTACAAATTAACAAAAGAAAGAAAATATAAAATATCAAACTAAGTTTAATTCCAGTGTTTCATTTAATTATCCTCATTTAAAATTTTCTAGCTTTCTGGTGTAAATCTGAGGAGCTTTTGATTATCTATAACATAGAAATCGCGATTTATGATGATGTGATGACTATAGTTACATACATATGTATGTATGTAACTATAGTTACATACATATGTATGTATGTAACTATAGTCATACGAGTTGACACTGCAAGTTAAATGAAATAATCGATAACGAAAACTTAGTAAAGGCTGGTAATAAGGAACAACTTTTCTCAGGGAACAGTCGAAAAAATTTGGACCTGCCATACAAATTGACTTGGTCGGCTGGTAAATTTATTAAGAGGCCGTACATAGTTTTGAGTAATTTTGTCTTGTTTCTTCAATTCTGTAGGACCTCGTTTAAAAAAACAGAATAAGTAACAATGTGTTATGATATGTTTTATTGAAGATTAATTCAATATCTAAAAATTGGCCCAGACAAATTATTGATTTTGATTGTTCAGTTTGTTTAATAGTTAATAACCTGAGACGTGTTTTAATTGTTTTCGATGCGTGACGTTCGTATCATTATTGTTTACATGAATTTTAAAATATGGAGTGGTTTATAAAGTATACAGCAATAAAGACATTGAAAAGTGCTAAAAATTGGCCGAGGAGTTTTTAGTAATTTAATTCAAAAATTCAAAGAAAAACTGCAGTAAAATGGCCCTACTTTGAAGAAATTTTAAACGTATACAGCGTCGGATTTCTAGTACAATACAACACGTTTTTAAAAAAATCAATTTACACATTGAAAAATAGATTCATGCTAACACATTAGCTATAAAAAAAATTGCAAATATGTATTTTATGAAATTTATCGAATATTTTAAAGTTCTCCGGAATTATCAATTATATACGGGAGCGCAAATGCTGTTTCGGCAGACCGCGCGCCGCCCGCGCTCTTGGGAGAAGGACGTGTATCCTGCTGCGTCACACTCACGCACACATACAAAATTACGAATGTGTGTCGATCGCGCGCGTAGAGGACAGTAGATCACGCGTCACAGGCGGAATTATAGTGCGACCGATCCTTTTTGATCCTGTAAGTATTTTTTTCAGTGCGGTATTGATTTATGATTGATTAAATTAATTGAACTAGATATTGTGATTTTACTTCCTATTAGAGTATAAATAACTTGAAATTTCGGGATTTTGCAAATAAATGGCCATTTTAACGGACTATAATGATACATTACAGATTTAACTATCCACACTATCCACACTAATATTATAAATGCGAAAGTAACTCGGTCTGTCTGTCTGTCTGCTACGCTTTCACGGCCAAACCGCTGAAACGATCTTCATGAAACTTGGCACAGAGATTGCTAGCATACCGAGAACGGACATAGGCTATTTATTATCACCATTCGAGGGTCTGGAGTATAGATGTAGACCACCAGGTGTACCATCAGGAGCCAAGCTAAACTATTAGAGATACAGGCATGGTCCTAAAACAAAAGTTGTTCAGTATGATGGGCCGCTTCTTTTTACAAGAACATTTGAGGATCTGGAGTACCTTATGTAGACCACCAGGTCTACCATCAGGAGCCCACCTAAACTATTGGAGATACAGAAATGGTTCCAAAACAAAATATGTTCAGTATGATGGGAATAACTTGAGAAAGGACATTGCCTACTTTTACCGAGGATTTTTTATCATTACTGAAAAATACCGCTGTGCCGCCGCCGTTTGCATCGTATGCACTACCTTCATTGTAATAAGGCATATCTACTTAGGTGATACGTTACCATGTTCTGAACTGAAAAGTATCATCCACTTAACACGTTAAGTCGGGGATCACATTTGACGTCCGATGCGGCGTATTTTGTAAGTGTAAGGGAGTTAAATAGAAATTCGCGATTTCCTTTCGTCTGACATACGCATGCGTTATGGATATGTATTGAAAATACACAGCAACTAAATAAATAATGCCCGGTCTTATGACCGCGGCCGCGCGCACCGGCCGATCCGGCGCGGCGCGGCGCGCGCACTTTGGCGGCGATGCGGGGCGGAGGGGTGACAGGGTGCGGCTACCCGAACGGGCATACACGTGAGGGCAGACTCACGAGTGTCAAACCCACAAAATCTTTGTTTTCGCAAAATACAGAAAAACAAAAAATGTGGTATATAAAAATGTATTACAGTAACTTAAAATACCTTTTTATCTGTCTTATCTACTTATGCTGACCATTTTAGTGTTCTCAAATCGGCACCCCTGGAGTAAGTACTCTGTTATCTACTGACTTTTATATTCAATTTTTATAAATATTGGTCTCTCAGGCCGGATAGCAAATCTTGAATTGTCCCTTTAACAACAGAAGCAAGCAAGTTATCTCTAAACAGTAGAGATAACAACTGTTCTAATATCACTGTCACACTTACTATGAATACACATAGGTACCTACTTTGGAACTTCTGCCAAAAAAAACTATCTAACGCGGACGAAGTCGCGGGTAAAAGCTAGTATGCAATAAATATCAATTCGGCGCTGTTAAGCGAAAAAAGATGCTGGTACATGGGCACACCCCTGAATAGTAGTCGGTAATTAATTAGTTTCGATAACATTCCACAAATCCCAAAATTCTTAGTAGGTACGCAATAATTTTAAACTTTTTCATACAATTGCCACAAAAACTATAAATAGGATCAAAACTGATTGATCGAACTATACGCTGCCGTCCGCCGCTGGGTCTGCATATCGCCGCCGCTCGGCTGCACGATGACGCGTTCTAATGCTAATTACCTACTTTCGCCCAGCGCAATTTCATGTACGGCCTCTTAAAGAACCTATTGTTCCTTGGGGGAGGTACCACTTTATCACCAGCCCGCGCCGTGCTGAGTTTTCGGAATCGGTCACACACAAGTAAAATTTCACCCTATGTAGCAGAGTTTTGAACCACTTACCTACTTATTTGAAAGAATGGACCTTCCTTCCACACGACACCACCGGTGGTGTAGTATGGAACCTCTAGTCCATACGAAACCACCGGTGGCTTCGAGCAACACGGTCTTCCGTCTCGTTCCGACCCGGGCCGTCGTTGCTCGAAGACCGGTGGTGTCATTTTGGTTGTGTCTAGTCTGTGGTCTAGTGGAAGGAATGAGAATGGATAACCTACCAAATTTTGCAATTAAAATGTCTACATATATAGGGCTGCCCCGCGGGCCATCCATGTCAGTGCCATAATAGTCCTACCTCCAAGCCAACAATGCCATAACATTAGATAACGATTAACGTGTCCTGCTGCTCCTATATGCCCTCAAAAATCTATGCCTTGGATGACCTCTGCAGTAGAAATAAGTATCTTTTTGCTCTATCTTCTATTGGCCGCCTTTTGAAATAGATGGCATAACTATCGCAAAACTTTGTTAAGTTGGCGACATTGTTTTACGTTCCGTTACAGGTTTGTTTAAAAAAATAGTTAAAGCAGTTGTGGCTGAATGCGCACATTCCATATGTCAAGTAACTTTTTTATATTTTTGGCCTGGATGCCAGTTTTTTTCGTCGACAAAACTTTTAATTGGTGGTGTTGCCCATTCATAAAAAATACCCAAAATTAAGAACTTTATGAATATATATTAACGTATATGAAATTCACAGTTTTAGAAAGTTACAAATGGAAGTAAGTAAACGTAAACGTCAAATTAGGAAGCTCCTCTCATCAATTTGGGTTTCAGTTTTATTTTTAGTGAATTTTTCTGAATATATCGGTATCTGTAAGCGAAATGGGAGTTTTTCTATTGACAGTTCTCTTGATAGTTCTGAAAGTCAAACCAGAGGGCGCTGTGCTAAACTGAAATTTTGACGTTTCAATATGGCTGACGTCAGCCATAGTTTTGTCACAGGTTCCGTTTCACGTTATGTTCGTTACAAATTAATTATGTTAAGTTTGATTTACCACAAAATAAACTTATCGTCTTGCTATTATATTGAGTGTCATACGTCATACGTGTAAGTTAACAAATAACCAATAATAAATTAAGAACAATTCAAAAAACACAAAATAAAGAATAATTTATAAAGTGGTACAGTTTTTGTGTAAAGAAACGTTATTTCAATTTAGCTTAGCGCCCTCTACATGACACTCGAGAATCCCTAGAAAATTTCCCAGGAGTTTTTCTGTTGACAGTTCTCTTGATAGTTTTGAATGTCAAACCAAAGGGGGGCTCTGCTAAACTGAAATTTTGACGTTTCAATATGGCTGGCGAGTGGCGGCAGTCATAGTTTAGTCACAGGTTCCGTTTCACGCTGTGTTCGTTACAAATTAATAATGTTAGTTTGATTTACTACAAAATAAACTTATCGCCTTTCTATTATATTGAATGTCATTCGTGTAAGTAAACAAATAACCAATAATAAATTTAGAACAATTCAATAAACACAAAATTAAGAATAATTTATAAAGTGGTACAGTTTTTGTGTAAAGAAACGTTATTCAATTAAGCTCAGCGCCCTCTACATGACACTCGAGAATCCCTAGAAAAATTCCCATTGGAATGTTCCTTATTTCTATTTCCTATAATAAAATAAACATGCAAATTCTGCATATATGAAAATTATAGGACGTTGGACGACTCGGTGTCCCACACGAAAAGAGAGAGAGATAGGACGTTAGATATGAACTTGTTATGATATGACACGATGATTTTCTGAAGACGGTACTAGAAGTCTGGCAGGGAAGGTAGAAAAAAGAGGTGGAAGAAAGATCCTGAAAATAACACACCAAGCAACTGAAAGTTATAAGATAAGTATAAAGACACTGGCGGAGAACAGAAGTTAATGGGGTTTATATGCATACAAATATCACGCCTATATCGCTTGCGGGGTAGGAAGAACGTAAACGGCCGTAAAAAAAACAAACATCTGTGCCACGTCTGCCATACCTTTGAGTATCATTCAGTTAATTGTGTATCGCCATAGTGACGGTTGTCAGCTCATCATCGCCTAAAACTTCAATAGACATGGAACCCTCGAATCCCTTAGTCGCCTCTCACGACACCCACGGGAAAGAAAAGGGGTGATGCTATTCTGAGCCGTCATCACGTCAGACGTGTACCCTACATATAAGAGCCTAATTCATGTAGAAGAAGCTGATGAAGATCTTGACTAAAATAGCCATATTTTGTTCGTATGTCTTCATCATCATAAATCCACTTAAATTCTCCATTGCTTGCCTTTCAAATTGAACCATTGTACACTAAACTAGTGTCACTCATCCAAGGAGAAGGAAACTCAAAACTAAATGGCGCCACTCGTAACTGTATAATTTTTTTGTAATTGGTTGAGTCCAGAATGTCAAAGTATTGTGACATATGAATAAGGATTCATCGTGTGTGCTCGGCGCCATTTGCAAAAACTTGGAGGTTATAATAAAAATTACATATAATAATAATTAAAACTCCTAATTGCACTTTTAAAAACAAAGACCATCTTAAGCATAGAAAAAGATAAAATACAACCAGGCGACTTTAATAGCAAGCTATTAGGCAATTAATGTTTGAGTTATTAACCAATAAGAAGTTTCATCAAGAAAAAATAAGGCTGTGCCTCCGCTGCCGGTACCGGTTTCCAAAAAAAAGCAGGACGGGAACCGAGACGAAACAAAAAGTGGGCTCTATGACGAGATAAAAAAAAAGTATTATCTACGGACGGGTACTTTTGTTGTTTGGGGGGAAACGGTGTGAAGATTGTTTGTTTTGGTTGTATTTAAGTAATTGGTTTTGATCATAAAGTTTTGCTTTAATCGTTACTTAATTGTGAATGTGAAATAGTGAAAGATAAAAGTCGGGGACCAATTTAAGTCCTATAAAGATGTACTATGGTTTTATTTTGCACTCACAGTGCTATATTATTTTCATAAATGAAAATAAGAAATTGAAAAAATGCAGAGCAGTGGAACGGTACTCCACGGTCCCGGGTTCAAGTCCCGGCGGGCGCTGACATTTTTTCATTTTCTCCTATAAAGATTTCAATGAGTCGTTAGAAATATATAAAAAATAATCATTTAATGAATATTACATTAGGGATGCTAAAACGATAGACCCATAGAATAAACGATAGAACCCCGTAAAAAAATTAAAGAAAAAACAAATTACGCATATTTAGAAGTGGAGTATTTATATGGCAGTGAAGAAAATGTGGAAAATGAATTATTCTCAAATCAAAATACTATCACTATGGAAGAATACATTGATGAAAGTGAAGGTAATTTAGCAGAGAATTATTTAAATGATAGTGATATTAATATGGAAGAAGAGTACATATATATATAGATTACAGTGGTGAAAATAGTGAAGAAGACTTACTTTAAATTATATAAGACAAACTTTGATATTATAAAGTATTTTGTTAATAACGGACTTGTTGCTGTTGCGGCGTCGCGCGGCGCGGCGCGGCTTGTATGTGTCTGTATGTATATGTGTCTGTGTGTGTGTGTGTACCTTGACGCTGAAGTCAATGACGGGTCTCGGGCGCTTGGTGCGCCGCGGCTTGGGCTCGCGCTGGTCGCATTAAAACATGAAAATATTATTCTTGCAAGTTAAATACACTATAGTAGTAAGTTCTAATAAAACATTTGTGATTCAAATATTTGGTTTAAATTTATTTACTTTCCTCATTTTAGTATAAAGAAAATAAATGATTTGTAATGAAAATGATTTTATGAAAGTTTACTTCCTCATTAATCTACTTTACTACCTAATTTATTGCAACAACTATCTTCTTTCCAGTTAATATTATTCTACTATGTACCTATTTTACTATTTGCTATTTTACTATTTATACTTAAATATACACGTATTATTATCTAAAGAAAGCATACATGCATATTGAACATGCTAACTGCAGTACTACCTAAGACGTATGTACCTACTAACTACAGCAACTGTAGTATTCAACCTTAGTACCAGGTTCCGGCAGCCGTCACTGCAACCGGTACCGGCAACTGTCCTGAGAGCCGGTACCGGCAACTGTCCTGGATGCCGGTACCGGCAACTGTCCTGGATGCCGGTACCGGCAGCGGAGGCACAGCCAAAAAATAAATAATTAAGTACACTTTTAGGGGAGATCAAAATAGAAAGCTGGCAACATTATTCACAAAACGTCCAAACGCAAGATGGCCGCCGATTTATGTGAACGCAAGGACAACTTGAAAAGTGATATCCGTTACTTTTAGTGATACTTCGTTTTTATTTGTGATAATAACTTTATACATATTTTCCCGTACTTGTGTATGTGCTTTACAAATGGTTTTGTGCAATTGGTTATGAGTTAAATGGTTATAAGTCTTATGTGCAATACTTCGTGGAAAGAAAAAAAAATGTTCTGTGTTGAAAAGTGATTATTTATGCAGTGATATTCGTTTTTGGATCGGAATGACGCTTGTTGTTGGATGATAGTAGTGTTTTCTGGTGAGTAAGCATGTTCTTTTACGTAAATAAAATGTTATGGAGTAATTTTATGTGACTGAAGTTGTGGTAACCTATTTGTCCAAATCGGGGTTGTTTGTCGTGGCGTGGCTACTAAGAAGCGCCGCTGGTATGCCGGCAACGCGACTCAGATGTCCCTAGTGCCAGTAGCAACATTCTCGACCCATTTAAAGTTATATTCTTCGTAATTTTGTACACACGTAGTACTGATAATGTTTTCACTTAGGGAACAGATGTTTATATACCTAACGACTTACGCCTTTGTCAGTTTGCCCCGGTAATTTTCCAATACTACTATATAACTCTTCATATAAAAATTCTATCCAGGATCTATGCAAAATTTCAGGGGTATATATTGCCATGTTCTGATCCAAAGGTTACTTGAGTGACAGCATAAATAATAGCATGTTTATGTGCCTGTCAATATTCTATTCAATGGATCTTTTATTCAGTTGGCAGTTATTCTTGTCACTTCTCTTGAGAGGCCCCTGTTTACATTATTTCTTCATCATGTTTGTGTAAGAAAATATAAGATGCTTCTTGCATGTTTCTATCTACTTTATACTTGCATTGAAAATCTCTGACACCAGGGTTCATTGAGTCGTTGAACAACTTGATGTCCCACACAAAAAAGAAGAAGGAAAAATGATGACCTTTTCTAAAACTATCTTATTGTTAATAAATAAATTAATTTATTTATTACTGTATTGCACACAAAAACATTAAGAAACATGACACAACAGGTACACCTAACAGTTCTATTTAACCTCTTCTATTTCAGTATTTTAAAAAGTTCCCCTAATGGTATTTGAAGAAAAGAAGTCCTTTTATTCCTCTGATATTCAACCAAACCTTGAAAGTACATTTTTAAAGGCCTTTATGTTCATTCACTTGGTTACCATAATGTTTTATCATTAACTTTTATTTTGTTCTTAATAGTTATGATTAAACCCACCAAGTAAATCTTAGGGCTCACATGGTTTGGCCCAAGTGGGCCCTCCAAACAATGTATATTGCCTACAAATAATAAATTTCGTTTTTGTTCTTAGGAGGGTCCACTTTATTGTTTCCATACATTTACCGTAAAAATACATCAGTTAGGAAACTTCATGTCAATTAATCATTCATGATTTATTAAAGGTTATTTATTGTAAAAAAACAGCCAAATGTGAGTTGGACTTGACCACCAAGGGTTCCAAAACATGCTCATCTAGCCCTCTCATATGATACCCCACTTAAAACTACTAGCCTCCATTTTAAAATGTTTAAAAACCATAATATTATTTTAAAATATCAAATCTTCAAGGCGATTTGTCAGATGTGGTGTTAATATCCGTTTTACGGCCGCTAACGCTCTGCCTACCCCGTGAGGGATATAGGCGTGATTTATGTATGTATGTATGTATCAAATCTTTGGATTTTTCCTTTACTTGAACTTAAAACAAAGCTACTTGCCAAATTACATAGTAATAGGTTCAGGGGAAGTAGCCCATACATTTTGATTCCCTTGAGGGTCAAAAACACAAGTTTTTTACAGCATAAACAGCCATATCTTTTTAACACTTACATACATACATCAGCCTATTTACTGCAATGAATGAATTATGAATTATTATTGCAGTCCACTGCTGGACATAGGCCTCCCCTAGGGTAAGCCATATAGGGTTTAACACTTAAGAGCTTAATTTTTTCACTACTACAAGCAGCCAAAGACCTGATTATATGGTTAAATTCAACTCAATATCTCTAGATAAATGTCAACAAAGTGTTTCTATAGGGTTCTGTTATTTTTTCTTTTGAAAATGAAATAACTTTATTCAATGTAGGATAGTAATATCACTTATTGACGTCATGAGGAATGATACTAAAAATTTTCAACTTGAATTTGTTTGTTATATTTTCTGAAAGAAGTTTTCAGACTGTATGCAATTAGCTAAATAAAATTATCTATTAAGTGATGCTAAGGACTGCCCATTTGGGCTTAAAAAGTCATATGAGCATCCTAAGAATTACTAATCACCCTGCCAAGTTTGCATACAGACTCCTTGACAATTATACCTTCTCTGCTAAAGAAGACACATACATTCAACCATACCAAATTAATGTGTGTTAAATGACTTTTACTGCAAGAAAACACCTTATTCCTACAGGAAAACATGTTGTAGTGAGTTGGCAGACTTAAAGTCCATTGTAATTCATTATTAACATACATTCAATACTAATGAAGTTACATAATTATGTATGTAATTTCTACCAGTGAAATGTTTTGTAAATATCTCAGTAAAGAATTTTACACAGAGGTAGTTATATGAACTATGATGGCTCAACCTGAGTACTAAGTCCGACTATGATACATAAATGTAGGCTGCAATTATAACTTGTTCTAGCCTTGTAAGTTAAAAAAAAACATCAAGCAAGCATTATATAAAGCCTAGCCTATGAGACATTTGGGATAATGTAAGGTTTCTTCCGATATAACTCCCATTCGAATCTGTTGAGTGGTTAACAAACTGCAGCACTTTAAAGTATTGCACATATATACAACATACATTCATGAATATAAAAAATTCTCTTTTTGGTTGGGCAGTCTGGTAAAAAACTTTTTGGTTTGTATGATGTTCAATGTTACGGCCATTGACGCTCTGCCTACCCCGCACTGTATCAAGGCGTTATTCTGAACCTGTATCTGAATGTTTTTAATGCATCTATCACACTTCACAATATTATATAATAAAATTGAGATATGTATTTGCTTTTTTCTAACTTATGCAAATGTTGGAACATTTGAGGCAGTCACATCTCCAGCGACTACTAGTACATAATATACGAAAATTAATACTTACGACCATTTATTTTACCAGGTAGGTATGTACCTACTTACCTAATAATTTCGGCGTGTAATTACTTCTCGGCTACTGGCTATAAAATGTGTTCACAGGAAATTTCCACCAAGCATGTAATTAAGTTCAATTATGCCCCAAAATTGTAATAAATGTCTACGATGAGGCAATACCTCCCCTCCCCCTTCGATCGTTGAACGAAAGTACACAATTATTATATTTCAGTAGGGTGGGCGTACCAGTGACAAACCAGTCTGACGGATTAAAATTTTGTACTAATTTATGATTGGTGCCTTGTTTTGGATTGGTATAACCATAATGCTTTCAAAGGCACTGTACCGTGCTGCCGCCGGTAGCGTTTATTTTGAAGGTGTGGCTAAAATATTTTAAAATCCATATTACATTCAATAGCAATTTACGACCTAAATACATGGCGGCCACGTAGCTTTAAAAAATTCTGAGGGTTGAGCTCCATTTGGTAGCATTAATAATGCATAGCTATTAGCGCCTTCGCGTATCATCGAATTTATTATTTTAAGTGCTGTGTAGCTTACACACAAAATTGCAGGTATCATTTTAATAAACTGTTCCATATACTTATACTTACTTACTTACTTACTTATAAATACTTTCGTATAACTTGGATACGGTGTACCATGTATGTTCTTTAGGCTCTTACCGTGTTATTACAATATGGTTGTTGTTTGACAACGTCAAATCGTACGGCGAAATAATTTAAACATTGTCCAAATGCGCGTCCAACTTTTTTGTGATAAGCAGTACAGTAGATATTATGTTTTTAAATATTAATAAAAAAAAAATATTATTACGATTTCATGTATACAAATATTTTACGAACAGAAAAGTTCAATAACAATAAGTTGTAGTTCAACCACAATAAGGCTCAGCAGGTTACACCTGCACATCACACCTGGCACTTTCGGTGCCCTTTTTTATACCGCATTACGTAGTACCTGGACCGTGTCCGCCCTTTGTCTACCTGATGAGCCATTTCTGTTCATTGTCGGAATATATCATGCTTCTTCTTTGCAATGAATAGAAGTGCGATTTCTAAGTCTTCTATTTTATATCTGCTCTAATATTTGCCAAGAGTAGAGGCCCATTGTCCCGTATGAATGAGATTTCTCGCAGTTAAAGTCAGCAAATGTTACTCGGGATAATATCAGTTTTTAACAGTGAATACATTTCGAAATTGGTCCTGTAGTTTCAGCCTCGTCCACTGCTGGACATAAGCCTCCCCCGATTAGGGGGTATTGCCATACTCATCACGCTTGGCAAGTGGATTGGCAAGGCAAGATATTGCTTTCACAGGAAACACTGCTGCCTATTTAGATTAATTTATCCTGTAATCGCTTTTTACGACACCCGCATTCGCGTGATGCTACTCTAAGCCGACATCACACGGCTTCACAGTATTTGAATAGTTTCGGGAAACAACAATACTTAAAATAATAACACTCTAGTCACCTTATACGAGATGGGCACGTCAAGCCCGCCTGGCTCCCGGCTGCTGTCGTATCGTTTGACTACTTAAATGGTGGTTAAAACTCTTGACGTTACGTCATTGATTGGGCCGATGGCGTAGCGGATAGTATCCCTGCCTGCTACGCCCGAGGGTCGTGGGTTAGATCCCCACAACACACAAATATTTCTTAAGTCATTTTCAGATCTTTGTGTTAAGTCTGGGTGTGTCTATGTAAAATATGTATTTATTTAAAAAAAAAAAAGTCTATAAGAATTAATATCAGCTATCTAGCTCCCATAGTACAAGCTTTGCTTAGTTTGGGGCTAGATGGCGCTGTGTAAATTGTCCAGAATATTTATTTATTGGGGACAATCAGGGTCATCGGGTTGGGTAGGACTGGATGCGACGACTCGAGTGTCGCATACGCTAAGTAAACATAAAAGTAAGGTAGGTTGAGATGGTATTCCGTAACGTGATAGCACACGACATGAGCAACAAATTTTAATACTATTGTACTATCACGAGTAACTCAAAGGATGAGTTAGAAACTTCACTAGTGGCGACGCCTCTTTCATCTGAGCTACCGCGGCTCGTCTCTAGCCCGCGAATTTTGCAATTGTATCTTGATGCCAATAACGCGTGGCACGGTTCCAGCTACCGGGTTAGTTTTTGCATCTTATACCCAGCGACTAATTCATACTTTTCAGATTGAAGCGATAAAAACCCGCGTGTGATGCCGGCTTAGAATAGCATCACCCCATTTCTTTCCCGTGGGAGTCGTAAGAGGCGACTAAGTAATTTGAGGGTGTGTATTGCAATTTTAGGCGATGGGCTGACAACCTGTCACTATGGCGATACACAATTTTCCGAGTGACCCTCAAATATATGTCAGACGTGGCGTAAATGTCCGTCTTTGCGGCTGTTTACGCTCTGCCTACCCCGCAAGGGATAATAGGCGTGTTATGTGTATGTGTAAAACCCGCGATAAATTTAATACCAAATTTAAAAACACTTCCCGTCTTATGTATACTTTTTGAAAACTTGCAAAATTTTCAAGCGCGAAGAGGCGTCACAAAAGCCGCAGGTCAAATCCTGCCCGCGCTTGAAAATTTTGCATGTTTTCAAAAATTGCATACCTAACACGGGAAGTATTTTAAATTTGATATTCAATGAGTTAGGAACTCTATGATTCTAAATTGCCGTGTGATGTCGGCTTAGAATAGCATCATCCGATTTTCCATCATCATTTATAACCCTCAAATGCTTGTCAGACGTAGCGTATATGTTAGTTTTTTACGGCCGTTTACGCTCTGCCTACCCACAAGGGATATAGGTGTGATATATGTAAGTATAAATTCTACTGATAGTACTTCTTCGTATTGCGGCAACCTATCCATTATCTAGCAATGAATTAACGTGACAGAAAGGGATTAGCTACCAGTCTGGGGATTGGATAGAACTACCTATAAATAACTACCAACATGACAAACAAACGAGTGAATATATCGTTTATTACAATGTTTGTTACAGCGATGAAGAATTGAAACCTTCCTGGTAAATTGTTGTCTCAAATAAATAACAAAATATCTGAGAACAGTTTTTTAATTTCTCTTTGTTGACCTATATAAACATTTTTCAAGAAATAATTACATGGTCATCTTCTGAAACCCTACACAGGCCCAGGCCCAGTTGCCCATAAGTAAAGATTTTCATTTATTAAGAGAGATTTATATATGAGATCGCTCTCTTTATCTCCCTAACCAACCAACCAGATATAGAATAGTAGTCTTCTGTGCCAAGTTTATCAAATATCTTTGGATAAAGAAACACAATTTATTTCATGAATCCAAAAACTTTTAAGTGATGATGGCGCTAGTTAAGCTTCGGAAGCCCCTTAATAGGTACAACGATCGTAAGGCTCTTTAGCTAGCACCAAATGATTTTAGACAAATTTGAAATCAATTTTGCTTGATATTAGCCGCTAAGAGTTGCCAGTTCCAAGAAATTTAATATCCTTCAAGGGTTAGACCACAGCGGCTCGTCAGTCCTCAATACAGCTTAACGCGACACCCATACACTACAGTTATGTATAGAGCAATTAATGTGCAGACTGTACCGATACATCACACGCCGACACTGACGGATTAACGACTATGCGCCCGGTACAGCTACGAGAGATTACGCAGTCTGTACATGCGCTATTGAAACTGGAATTATTTGAACAGGCATAGGCTGTGACATTGGAGATTGAAGGTTCAGTATCATTTGTTAAAACTGGACTCTTCGATTTAGCTCCGGGGCTTTGAAACCTACACCTAACTGATTGGTGTGGAGCAGGAGCTCACCCGGAGAAGATTGTGTGGTTGTAACAACCAGGTTAGGAGTTGTGCTGGGAAGAAGGGATCGGACTGAAGTTCAGGATAGTAAAAAGGGCTCGCTAAATGAAAACAGAGTTGTCGAAGAAAATGCTTACGTCTAACCGTGAATAATCAAGAGAATATCCTTCTTGTTCTTGGAAGAGGGCCGCCTTTGCTTACTTTTAGTCTTAAGTTTTTTGTATTGTTTTGTTTCTGTTGTGTATGTTGTAAGCAATAAAGTGTTCATCTATCTATCTATCTACCTTGTTTGTTTGTTGTTCTTTTTGAACGACCCGATGTACACACTGGTGTTAGAGTTTTAAAACTGCTATGAATAGGCCTCTCATGGTTGTGTAACGATCATCGTGTAAGATACTATCATAGACAGCAACTTAGCATACCCATTAGAGCAGCTTATGATTTGACGTAGTTGTACATCTGTCCGTCGGCCGTGTGGTGCTGGCTCAAAATAGCATCAGCCCATCTCTACCCGTGGGTGTCGTAAAAGGCGACTAAGGGATGAATTCGAGGAATGGGCAGCAGCGTTCTCTGTGATCATCTATAACACCTTGCACTGCGCCCGCCAATCCGCCTGCTAAGTGAGGTGAGTATGGCAAATACTCACCACACTTGGCAGTTGTAGTTGTAGTTGTGCATCTGTCTAGTGTTTGCTACGCAAAGGTCTCAGGTTCGATTTCTACCTCTAACAATATTCAATAATACATACATACATACATATATCACGCCTATAATCCCTTTCGGGGTAGGCAGAGCATAAATGGCCGTGAAAAACGGTAATTTACGACACGTCTAACAAAAGTTCGAGGGTCAATCAGATAACTGTGTATCACTATAGTGACAGGTTGTCAGCCCATCGCCTAAACTTTGCAATACACACCCTCGAGTCCCTTAGTCGCTTCTTACGACACCCACGGGCAAGAAATGGGGTGATGCTATTCTAAGCCGGCAACACACGGCAAAAATCAATAATGAATTTTAAATATCTGTTCTCGGATCCGTGTAATGCCGGCAGAATATCATCATTACTTTGCCGCGGGTGTCGTTAGAGGTGACTAAGGGATTCGAGTGTTTCATGTTTATAACAATAATAGGCGGCAGGCTGACAACCTATTACTATAGTGATACACGACTTCTTGAAATTACACTCATATTTGTCACACGTGCCAAAAACCGACCGTATTTTACGCCCGTTAACGCTCTGCTTCCCCGTAAGGGATAAAGGCGTGATATGTATGTATGTTCTCGGGGCTTTTTGTGCGAATTTGTATTAAAAATATTAAGCATCTTACCTTAGCAATTACCTACTACCTTACCTTAGCAATAGCTTCTTTTTGCAATTCCCTCCAACGTCTATGTACTTAAATGTGTAAATAATGTACATATCTACTCGTAACCGGTAGTTAGGTACCAGCTTACGTCAATGCAAATCAACAAATCGCATTAACTCTATGTAATGAATGAGGTAATGACACAGTCACGCTTGGGGGCAAAAATGTTTAGTGGCGCAGTGGTAGTGCCACTCTGCCACCAGGGTTCATCGGGTCGTTGGATGACTCTGTGTCCCACACGAAAAGAGAGAGAGAGAGAGTGCCACTGCCTGCGGCGCTAAGGTTCCGGGTTCGTTTCCCGGTGGCGCACTCACAAAGTTGATAAAATCACACTGTGAATTTGTTCCCAGTCTTATTTGTACATTGCAGGCTGAACCACCTGGTTGTAAAGAATATGTTTCCGTGCTTAGGAGGGCACGTTAAGCAGTCGTTCCCAGTTGCTATTTATGATTACTTAGACGGCGATCGTTACTCACTCAACCATGTCAGAGGCCTAGTAGTAGTAGGCGGTTGAAAAACTCTTGATTCATTCAGTCACTTGTCAACTCGATGTCCCACACGAAAAGGAGATGAAGAATTGTGTTTAGTGGTGGTTATCGTCATCTCCACAACAGTCCACTGTTGGACATTTACCTACGTATACATAATGCTCACGACGCTTGGCAGGCATATTGGTGAACGAATGCAAGGTGTTGCGTTCACAGAAACCGATACAGCCCCTGCCCTGTATTTTATTTTCTAGTAGCCCTTACGACGACATTTACAAGAAATAAGGTGATGCTATTATGAGCCGTGCCTATGCCGTGTGATGCCGGCTTAGAATAGCATCACCCCATTTCTTACCCATGGGTGTCGTAAGAGGCGACTAAGGGACTCGAGCGTAAGAGGCGACTAAGGGACTCGAGGGTTAGATGTGTTGCAATTTTAGGCGATGGGCTGACAACCTGTGTGTAGTGATACACAATTATCTGACTGACCCTCGAACTTTTGTCAGACGTGGTGTTCATATCCGTTTGCGGCCATTAACGCTCTGACTACCCCGTAAAGAATATAGGCGTGATTAATGTATGTATTCTGAGCTGGCTCTACACGACTATTAAACTGTCTAAGTGCGTACCAATATTCGACGTTATTTTTGACACCTACGTCGGTGATATTATGATAAATAATGTATTTGTTACATATATATATACAGGGTATACAATATACATCCGAAAGGAGGCCAAGGTACTTATGAAACTAAATAACTTTCTCCATGGGACATGGGTCGAAATATTAATTGGACCTCCCATACAAAATTACCGATCAGATGGTTAATTTACTATTGGAAGTCCGATTTTTATTTTCAGACGAAGTATGAAAACCTATGTTCTATGGGGAAAGTTGTTCAGTTTCATACCGTACCTTGACCTCCTTTAGGCTTGTTTTAGCCTTTTTGTAACTCCTTACATACACATACACCTGATTCTATTTATACCTATATGCTAACTCCCAATCGTGACTGACCTAGGTATTGTATGCTTTACCTTTAGGTAAATATTTTAAAGCGCGTCTGTTTATAAATACATACAATTCTATTCTTATTCTGTAGGTACACTCGGTGTCAGAAAACTTGTTACTAATTTGTGATTATTAATGCCATAGATACGTGTCACTGCAATATTTCTTTCATGTAAACGTATCACGCCTTTATCCCTTGCAGGGTAGGCAGAGCGTTAATGGCCGTGAAAATACAGTTGCTGTCGCCATGTCTGACAAATATTAGAAGGCCGTTTTAGGAAAATCGTGCTTCGCTATAGTGATAAGTTGTCAGCCTGTCGCATAACATAGTAATACATATGAAACCTTAAAATTAAATAACACGTTTTTTAAATCTTGACTTCAATTTGAAACATTTGTCGTTTTCAGATAACTTGTAAATAACCTGGCCAGCCCCGAGGCAATGCCTTTATTTTTATTTTTTTACCCGCCCAAGCCGATTTTCTATTAGGAAATTACAAAATTGTCATAAAAAATGTGTATAATACAAATTTATTTTTTTACGATGACGGATAATGACGTCAATAAGTGATAATACTATCCTACATTGAATGAAAAATTTCAATTTTGCCTCTTAGGCGCAAAACACATCAAAATGGCGAGTGGCGGCAGTGTGGCGTGGCGCGAAGGCAGTAGCGTTCGATTTTCGATCGTATTTGTATTGTCATAGATTTACGAATGGCGCGGGCGCAGCCCAAATCGGGTGCGCGGGTGTGGCGTGCGGGAAGTGCGCACTTGCATTGCCATTTGTAAATCTATGTTAATACAAATACGATCGAAAATCGAACGCTACTGCCTTCGCGCCACGCCACACTGCCGCCACTCGCCATTTTGATGTATTTTGCGCCTTACGACACCTGCGAAAAAAGAAATGGGGTAATGCTATTCTAAGGCATCACACGGCATGATAGGATATTGTATTCATATACACGTGTATTTATGATACACATACATACATACATAAATCACGCCTATATCCCTTACGGGGTAGGCAGAGTGTTAACGGCCGTTCAACGGATATTAACACCACGTCTGACAAAAGTTTGAGGGTCAATCAGATAACTGTGTATCACTATAGTGACAGGTTGTCAGCCCGTCGCCTAAAATTGCAATACACTCCCTCGTGTCCCTTAGTCGCCTCTTACGACACCCATGGTTAAGATATGGGGTGACGCTATTCTAATTATTATTTTATGATACAATCCTTCGAAAAAGGTCAATGGTGGGTGGGTATATGAAATCATATTTCAGTGTGTCAAATGAAATAAAAGCCATCAAATATTTTGTGTGATGCTCATACCGTGTGATGCCGGCTTAGAATAGCACCACCCCATTTCTTTCCCATGGGAGTCGTAAGAGGCGACTAAGGGACTCGAGGGAGTATATTGCAATTTTAGGCGATGGGCTGACAATAAACTTAAATATTTGTAAGACGTAGCGTAAATGTCCGTTTTTGGAGACTGTTTACGCTCTACCTACCCCGCAAGGAATAATAGGAGTGATATGTGTGTGTAAAAAAGGAGACGAGACCATATTAGACAGCCATCTGTTTCGTTCTCATCCTCGTCTCGTTGGGTGTAATCATCTATTTAGGGTTAGGACAATATTGACTAAGGTTTATTTTATTTCAATGTATTTTAACTGCCATTAACGCTCTGCCTGCCCCGCAACAGATATAGCATGTAGGTATGGTGTAAGCTGCTCGTGGTAATGGTATATTCATGTAAATTTGCCAATCATGAGAAAAAATCCGATAATGTTACGATAAGCGTAATATACATGCGGTTTAATTAACCGATATTTTTAACTTGCCATATAAACCATTTTCCAATATTTCATAGTCTCAATATGTAATAACGGTTAACGGTTTCAGTAGTGAATCAAAATGTAAAAAGGATGTGTAAAGTGCCGTTTGATGCCGGCTTAGAATGGCATCACCCCATTTCTTTCCCGTGTGAGTCGTAAGAGGGGACTAAGGGACAACCTGTCACTAGGGCGATAGTGGCGATACACAATTTTCCGAATGACCCTCAAGTATTGGTCAGACGTGGCGTTAACGTCCGTTTTTTGTTTACGCTCTGCCTAGCCCGTAAGGGATTATAGACGTGGTATATGTATGTGTAAAGTGAAAACAGTCGCGATAGTTTTTGTTCCAATTCAAATGCATGAGATTGAACTATGCGCCAAATACGTATGCATAACATTTTACGATTATATATTATGTATTAATTCCACATCCACAGTCCACCGCTGGAAATGGTCGCTATTTGGGGTTATGTCTAAGCTGGCATATTATGGCATTGAATTTAAATATGTTTCTCGTCCGGCAATCGAACCGAATTAATTAGGATAGGATTAAAGCATTGCTAACAAAAATACAAGTGGACTGCGTCAACATTGATACCCTCCTCCATGCATAATTCACCCGAACTGATCAATATTTCGGTACACAACCCGATTAATCGCACATCAGAATATACGATGAAGCTGTCTGCGTAGGGTTGCCACTTGCCACGTGTTCGACCGTAGTACGGATAGGGCTGACCTTGAGTTTTGAAAAGTATTGTGTCAGGTACGATAGAGGCAATATAATGATAATTGGGTGTCGCCTGAATCACATATCATAAAGTTTATGTGATCGTTGTAAGAAACCTTTCAAATTTTTTTGGCTTCGGGCAAAATAACCTGCGACTTTCGCCATCACTAGTGGCGTCGCCTCTTCCATCTGGGCTACCCCGGCTCATCCCTTGCCCGCGAATTTTGCAAGCGTATCTTAATGCCAATAACGCATGGCACGGCGCCGTCTACCGGGTTAGTAGCAGGTTCAAATCCTGCTCACGGTAAAAAATGTAGCAAGTTTTCTAAAAATTGTGTACGTCTTAACAATTTGGTTTTCAATTTGTGATAATTTTCAGATGAATTGCGTTTTCAGAAGGTTTTACTTAAAGGCGATAGTTTCTGTACTTGATATGATAACCCTGGTATGTATGTATCTACAATACAAACAGAACGATACAATATATAAAACAAATCAATAACCAATCACATCGGGCCTGCGTAGTTAAAATTTGGGTCAGGGCATAAAATTGAAACTCTGAGTGTTTTGGCTCGTGTGGAAATGTTTGTGGAAATCAAAATAAAGCCGGACTCTGTTTACCAACAACAACAACAAATGGTTTTTTTACAACTACAAGCGGCTGTAGACCTTTATATATATATGGTTTTAAGTTCAACTCGATACCTTTGCGCGTTCCCGAGATATAGGGTCATGTAGTGACAGAAGTACGGACAACAAAGTGATCCTATGGGATCCGTATTTTTCATTTTGAGGAACGGAACCCTATTATTACAGTTTTTAAAGACCGTACCTATTAAAACGACTAAAGTAAAACAAACATAAAGGAGAAAGGTATAAAGGCGAGCGGACTTTTAATCCTTAACGAGCAACTTTTATAACATCACCGTAAAACCGGTTTACTGCATGTGACATGGTCTTTAAATATCCGTTCAGTCAGAATCAATTTCATTCGTGGCTACTGGTAGTTAGCTGTGTTTCTCACACACGCATCACGTATTTAACCCTGCGAGTACGCAGTGTGTAAATGGCTGTTAAAAGCGGCCGTGTGATGTCAGCTTGGAATAGCATCACCCGTGGGTCTCGTGAGAGGCGTCTAAGGGTCTCGAGGTTACATGTGTATTGCAATTTTAGGCGATGGGCTGACATCCTGTCTCTATGGATATACACAATTTTTAGAATGACCTAGAAAATGCCTTAAATGTTTGCCAGACGTGGCGTAAATACATACACAAACACATATCACGCCTATAATCCCTTGCGGGGTAGGCAGAGCGTAAGCAGCTACAAAAAACCGACATTTATGCCACGTAATTTTACGGCCGTGTAGGCTCTGCCTTCCCCGCAAGGGATTTAAGAGTGATATCTGTATGAGTATGCGTAAAAGCTTCTGAAAAATATTTGAGCATCACATGAAACTGATTCTCTTAAGATAGCCGCGAAAAAGAATGAGTCAATACAACCATTTTAGAGGCCTACTAGTGATAATAGACGGTTGCGAAACTCTTACAGCAGTGTTTATCGGGTCGTTGGTCGACTCGGTATCCTAACATAAGCCAGCAATCATCTGTAAATGCGGGACTCCTAGGTTTTTTAAGGCAGGACTAGAGGCAAGTTTATAAGATTAAAGCGAAAGAGCAAATTAATCTGGAGACTTCCGGATCCTGACCACATCATCATCATTCTCATCATTTGCACATCACTCGATAGCAGTCCACTGTTGGATATAGGTGGGCGATTCTCTGTAAGATTGTAAATTGGCTGTCCAGACAAGTTTTGATTAAATAGATGGTTTAAAAAAAATAACAATCCTTCTAATCATAAGTAAAACATGCACACTTTATAGCACAGTAGTATTTAGGACGGTTACAATTATATATTTTAAACTAAAAATTGTCAAAGCCCCAAAAAGACAGTCCCCTGGCTGTCCCATTTGCAGAATACCCGTATAAAGGTACTAATTATAAAGAATTCATAAACACTGCATACATTTGGTAACTATTATCTTAAAATAGAATAATGTCAAAACATTTTTTCATTAGACATGAGATCATTACATATTTCTTTTAATTAAATACTGTAATGTGAATGTTGTCCGGGGATTTTTTAAACAGTCCCCTGCCAAAAAATTAAAGCTCCAAAAAAAGAAGAATGTATTGTTTTCAAATGAATTTTGTCGTGTAACCAAACGCTATCAGTGTGTAGTTAGACACAGTCCCGGCAAAAGCGAAGCGACACCATTTCTTTCAGTGCCAGAGCGTCATAAGTGGCGTGAGTGAGTGTTTGAGTCGGCACCACCAACAGTCCTCTGGTAAGTGATTTTTCTGGCGTTTATTAGTGGAATCACATAATTCCTATGTATCATTTCTATGATCCTGGTTCCTATTCATTGGTAGCGTCGTAAGGAATTCTTTTTCAGATGTTTTGTAAATAATCCACCATAACACCAAAAAAAACAGTCCCCTGACGACAGTCCCCTGTCTGGCAATAGGGCAGGGGACTGTTCTACACGTCAGAGGACTGTTGATTTTTCATATTTCTATTCTCCCGAGAGGAGGAATCGTTATAGAAAAGGAGATAAGCAGAGCGATTAAGATATCATACATACATCAGCCTATTGCAGTCCACTGGTCGACGTAGGCCTCCTCCAGGGTACGCCATAGGGCACGACCTCTCGTTTTCGCCTTCCAGTCGCTACCAGCCGTCTTTTTTAAGGCATTGGTCCATCTGGCGTGGCCTCCGTTCGAGAACCCGCTTACACCACTGCCTGTGAGTTCACGACAAATTTGACCAGCCCACTGCCACTACAGCTTGCTACACTTCCAGGCTATGTCTGGTACTTACTTTAGCCTTCTGGCGAATAATCTCATTCCATACTTTATTCAGTAGCGAGATCCCGAGCATACACCTTTCCATAGCTCTCTGCGGGACAGTAGCCGGTGGGCCAGTTTTACTATCAGGTTCCACGTCTCGGCTCCGTAAGTCATGACTAGTAAGACGCACTGATCGAACACTTTGGTCTTGAGGCATTGTGGCTAATGTGATTCCAGAATACGATGCAACTTCCTAAATGCTGCCCAGACCAGCTGTACTCTTCCGGTGATTTCAGCTGCAAAGTTTTCCCACACACCTTTGACGGAGACCGGCTCGGGGATGATGTGTTGATTGAACATGACTTTAAGCTTGTCCAAGTTTATCCCAAGTCCAACACGTCTGAGGGCGGCGTTGAGACTGGTCAGCATTTTATGCAGATCCTGCAGCAATTCAGCCATTATAACTATATCGTCGGCAAGGCGGAGATGTGTGAGGTATTCGCCGTTGACGTTGATGCCTAGTCCATCCCACTGCAGAGTCTGGAAGATATCCTCCAGCGCATTGGTCGAGAGTTCCAGGGATATGACGTCTTAAACCTCGGAGTAGTTGTATGGATCCTGTTTTGTGGTTTTGTACTTGCACGGACTTCGTTGCCATTTGATAGAGGCTTCTCAACATCGCCACATCTCGCCAATCCACTTGGTACCGCTGCAAGGACTCCAAAACAGCACAGGTTTCAAAATATCTTTCAGTCTATAAGGGAAGGAGTTTGTGCTAGTACCATCTTTAACGCGCGTAGGCAGTGCATTGTACACACTTGGTCTAACAACTAGAAGCAATTTTCGCGCCTTTGCCAGTCTACACCGCGGTGCTTACAAGAGGTGGCGATTTCGGGTGTTGAAGTTATGACTCTCCCCGAGTGTTGGGAATGCAGGGAAAGTTCGTCTTACCAATATTTCAAGAACAGACATTATTCCAAGCTCGTGGACCTCTGAGCATGATGGTCATAACATTATCGGCTACTATTTGTATGGCCCGTTTTGAAAGCTACTATTCGTATGGCCCGTTTTGAAAGCTTATATGCTCGATCTCGATTTGCGGCTGTACCCCATAGATCCACACCATATGCAAGAATTGTGTTTAAATATCCATAATATGCCTTTTTGAGATTGTCGGTTGTAAGGGAGTGACGAAATCTGGATAGCCCGAAACATGCAGATGATAACCTGTCACACAAGCCATCTATGTGGGCTGACCATGTTAGACCGGAATCAATAGTGAATCCTAGATACTTCACTTTATTGACCTGGGGAACTGTTGTATTTATCTCAACGTCAAGGTTATGCATATTTGATTTGCGGAGTTGGAAGTGCAATATGTTGGTTTGTTGCACCTTTGTTGACATTTAAAGCCATGCCATTAACAGTAAACTAATTGGATATTGGTTAACTATCGGTGGTTGGACTCCAGGTTTGATCAGAAAGCGACCTTCACGAAGTGTTTTTACCTTATATCTTTAGAAGTACATATTATTGTACGATCGTGCGAATTTAAGCACTAAAATAATAAATAATTCATACTATAAATATGACTATATTGTTTTTAAAACAGTCCCCTGCCGCACCCAACAGTCCCCTGGCACGTTTTTTTAAAAAATCACAAATATCTCGGAAATTAGCCATAAATTCAACCGCACCTCTTATGTATCAAAAGTTACAGCTAATTTCCTAAGTAATAAAACAGATTTTTTTCAAAAATGTTATAAAAATTTGTCTGGACAGCCTTTGTATGAGGCCATGACGAGTTTACAGAGAATCGCCCAGGTGTCTCTTAGGGTACGCCATAAAACATAATCTCCGGTTTTCGCCATCCAGTTACAACCAGCCCTCTTTGAGATACCGGTCATCGGTAAATTACTACAATAGTAGTGTAATTCGCTTCTTGCCGTAGTAATAATAATATACTTTTATTGTACATAATAATATTAAAAGGAAAAAAAAAAACTACTAAAAGGCGGCCTTAATGCTGAAATAGCATTCTCTTCCAGGCAACCTTTGGGTGATATGGAAAGTGCGAACATATGAGCGGGATAGTTCCAACACCTACCTATATGTACTACTTATACTATAAAACAGTAATACAGACATAGGCGATACAATATACCTGATACATACATACATACATACACATATCACGCCTATAATCCCTTGCGGGGTAGGCAGAGCGTAAACAGCCGCAAAAAACGGCCATTTACACCACGTCTGACAAATGTTTGAGGGTTATTCGGAATATTGTGTATCGCTATAGTGACAGGTTGTCAGCCTATCGCCTAAAATTGCAATACACACCCTCGAATCCCTTAGATATATATGTATACTTAAACCATGGGCTTAAACTGTACTATGGAAGACGTAGTTATACTGCTGCCCATACGGTCAGTGAGTGCGAAAGGGAGCGAAACTGTCCCGGCACCGCTTCGTTTTATTTTGATTTATTGTAAAAACAGTGTTTTCACTTATAATATAAAACAGTGTCTCACAAAACTGCACAAACAGTTTGACTGTGAGATCAGACACACAAAATTGCACGAACATTTATTTAAGACCGAGTCTGCAATTAGCTAACACTACTATAGACCACTATTGTAAATTATTATTAATGACATCAAAGATCTCTATGAACCGCGTCTGACTTCGGATATGGTTCGATACTATCTGTCACAGTTCAAACGTTCACGATAACGACAGATAGGTATACTCGCTATAGGCAGTAAAACAACAATATTATTTATATTTGAGATACCCAGGCCCACGCAACGCGAGTGTGTATCATACTGCAAACACACACATCTCGCCTATATCCCTTGCGGGGTAGACAGAGGGTTAATGACCTTAAAATACATTTGCTATCGCCACGCGTCACAGATGTTTGAGGGCCGTTTCAGAAAAATAGTGTTTCACTGTAGTTGCAAGTTGTCAGCCTGTCGCCTTATTCCTGAGTGCCTTAAGTCGCCCCTTTAAGGCACCCGCGGGAAAGAAATGGGGTAAATGCTATTCCAAGCCGGCATATCACGACCGTAATCTCTACTGCTCGATTTATATAGCGAGTGAGAATAATCGAGCGTGCTATGCTTCTTCCTCTTTTAGGGTTAATGTACTACCTACAAGGCGCAGGGGTATTGCTAGGAATCAAACTACTAGGCCTACCTAGGTAGATTATATGTTTAAATCCTAGCAGCTACTTGGTAAAAAGTTTTATTACATGAGGTGTAGTTCAAGGCTGTAGTTATGTAAGCTGCTTACGTGTTTCGCTTTTAATACTCGAGCCTTGCACTAATTTCAAAAAAGAAACGATTTAAAAATCTGGTCCGAGTGTTCGTTATGGGTTCATTGGGAAACATATTTGTATTTGATTGATTGACATGAAACCAATGGACAAAAGAGTAAGCGGATGCTCGATCGTAGCGTTAGACACCCTTCAGCCAGCAAGATTGGTGACATTGTACATTTGTACTTATAAATAATATAAAAGTGACCTGCAGAAGATTGCTATAGGCTGATAGGACATAATTACATCGTATTATATGCTATTGTAGGAAACTCAGTATGTATTAATACTTTTAAAGTACTTGCAATCACAGTGTTTATTTATGCCCTAAATGCTAACTTAATATGTGTAAATAGCATTGTCATATTCTATCTATCTAGTAATATGCAGTTCAATTTTGTCTGTAAATCTTCCAAATACAAATAAATCAATTAAAGTGTAGCTAACATTGAGGCACCTTATGTAAGTAAAAATGTTCTAGAAAAAATATTTTTAATGGAAAGCGACAGGATAATTTTTTTTTTACTCTGTCACAATGATACCCGGCCCATCGTCTCATGTTCCTTCGTTTTTATATTTAACTCTTTACTATCAGTAGTAAAGAGAAAAAGAAAAAAAAAATTTGTCAGACGTGGCGTAAATGTCCGTTTTTGCGGACATTTACGCTCTGCCTACCCCGCAAGGGATTATAGGCGGATATATGTATGTATGTATGTACTATCAGTAGTCGACGAACTTAACGTTTGATCTGTAAGGTACGGCCGTCCTAATAAGACATACATACAGCTATCGGATTCATGCTAATTCTATGGCAGAGGGTCCATTTGCCTTTGTTGACACATGTTTTAGTATGGAGATGACAGCTGTCAAATATGGCTTATTGGGACGGCCTTACTTTAGTTACACTATAACATCTATTACATATGTATTAAGAATATATTGTAGCTATACTATAAAGCGGGCCGTCAAACTGACGACAGGGATAAAATGTATATAGCTCGTAAAGCGCTCTGTCGCCGTAGGAACCGTTCACTTTATTGCCATATAATTGTACAATTTTTGACGGATGAGAGAAAGAACGTAACTATGCAGCATGGACGCCCCGCAGCCACAAAAAAGACAGTCCGATAAAAACAAAAAATAATTGCCTTAGATAGATAGATAACTTATTTTTTGTTACAAATACATTAAATTAGGGTTTTTAGTACTAATTAACATTATCATTAGGTATGTATTGTGCCAAAAGGGACGTGTTCAGCTAAATGCAGTTGGTTGGTTGACTGTAGGAGCGGCCGTAGCTCTTTGCTGAAAAAGATGTTAATTGAGACAATATCTGTACTTTGCCGTGTGATTTCGGTTTCGAATAGCATCACCCCATATATTTACAGCGGGTGTCGTAAGAAACTACTAAGGGACTCGAGGGTTACATGTGTATTGAAGTTTTAGGCTAGTAACCTGCCACTATGGCGATAAACAAGTTTTGTTTTCACAACCTAAAATGTTTGTCAGGCGAGGTGCAAATGTTTATTTTTGCGTCCGTTCACGCTCTACCTACACCGCAAGGGATATACGCTTGATATATGTATGTATGTATATTTGTGCCACATAGTACAAGTACCTGCACCATTTTTATTTACAGGTTATTTTTGTTTAATAATGTATTATGTATAAAGTAGTTAATAACTTAAACTCTATAATAATTGTAAACAAACGCAAAAACCTTCAAACATAAATATATATTTTAATAACTTATACGTAATTTCGCAAACTTCTAAACTAAACATGGCTTCCGTCAAAACGATTGGAAAGTTTCCATTTTGGATTATAGTTTGTACGGCTTCATAGTTTCGTAGTTGGTTTATAAGTACTTTTGCGTAGTTACAAGGTCTAAATGAAAAAGGGAGCGAATGTGGCCAATGTGGCGCAGTGGTAGTGCGACTGCCTGCGACGCAAAGGTTCCGAGGTCGATTCTCGATGGGGCATTCACAAAGTTGATACATTTATCACCTTGTGAATTTGGTCCCAGTCTGGCCAGGACATTGCAGGCTGAACCACCTGATTGCCCGAAAAGACAGATGGTTCCGCTTCGTAGGTCACGTTAAGCCGTCGTCGGTCCCGGTTGCTGTCTATGATTACTTAGACAGTGGTCGTTACACAACCATGTCAGAGGCCTTCTACTGGTAGTAGGCGGTTGAAACACTGACACCAGGGTTCATCGAGTCGTTGAACACTCGAAAAGAAGACTGGAGAGAATGACTGGTAAAGTCAAGCACAGGCTAGGTAAGTCAGTTTGAACATTGGACTCATCTTATGCCGTGCGCCAGGAATTGTATAACTGAAATAATTTCGGTTAAAACTTTAAAGGGTATGACGTCATACCGAAATGTTGAAATTCAAAACGTTTCGGTAATATTTTATTACTGCACCGATTACGGTACCGATATCATTTAGGGTACCTAAACCGCTATCAAAAGCGTTTTCTAAGAACTTTTCCTACGATTCTGCAATGTAGCTTAATACAGCGCAATGTATTTTTCGTTATTTAAACTATACCAGTTAAATAAAGGTGGCGCTAGCGCTATTTATCATATCCTATATCATAACCATTTTCAGTCTACCTTTACATCTTTTACACGTAACGGTACTATACTATATATATAAATAAAAGCTTGTAAAAATTGTTATATGAAAGAAGAAAATTATTTAATACAAACTTATTTTTTTAAAACAAGCTTTTATTTATTTGAGTGCACTAAAACGAAATTAACATTCCAACGATCCCAAACTCGATAGGGGTACGTAGTTTCATCTCTGAGATGCTATGACCACCTTTCGGCTCCATCATCAGACCCTGGCTACCATGTATTTGAAGAGCGGTTGTCAAGCCGATTCCAACGAGCCCGAACTCGATAGGGGTACATAGTTTCATCTCTGAGATGCTATGACCACCTTCCGGCTCCATCATCATATCAGCTTTTTGACATCTTAATATTACATTGTCACCCAATTTACATGTCTATGCAAAATTTTAGATCAATCGGAAGTCCTTAAGTGGCGCAAATTTTGCTTCCAAGATTTGACCCGTTGAAACTAACGAACACGGCAACTCAAATAAAAGCTTGTAAAAATTGTTATAAAAAGGAGAAAATTGTTTAATACAAACTATTTTTTTAAATGACGGATCATGACGTCTAAAAGAGATACTATTATCCCACGTTGAATAAAGTTAATTTCATTTATTAGGTCCTTACATATGAAATTGGCGTTTTGTATGGGAGGAACAAAAAGTCGATTTTTTTAATATAGTATATTTATTTAATCAAAGTATGAGCCATTGTAATCTATGCACTTTTGCTATCTTATAGGTAGTTCATTGATCCCTTTACTAAAAAAACCATTCGGACGGGAATCAATAAAATCTTTGAAGGCGATTTGGACTGCCCCATCTGAGTTGAATTTTTTCCCTTGCAAGAAGTAATCCAAATTTCGAAAAAAATGGTAATATGTTGGAGCAAGTTCCGGGGAGTACGGTGGATGCCTTAGACATTCCAATTGAAGCTCTTCTAATTTGCTAGCCGTCTGTTGTGCAGTGTGTGGTCTAGCGTTGTCGTGAAGCAACAGTGGCGTAGAGCGATTGACCAACCTCGGTTGTTTAGCAGCTAGCTTTTCCATCATGGTTTGCAATTGCTGACAGTAGACATCTGCCGTAATCGTCTGGCCAGATTTGAGAAAACTGTAATGAACGACACCGGCGCTAGTCCACCAAACGCTTACAAGTAACTTTTTATTGGTCAATTTTCGCTTGGAGCATGCTTTGGCTGGCTTGCCAGGGTCCAGCCATTGCGATGAGCGCTTCCGATTATCGTAGAGAATCCACTTTTCATCACAGGTAATGATTCGATTTAAAATCCCTTCGTTATTGTGCCGGTCAAGTAATGTAACGCAGCAGTTGACGCGCGTTTGCCGGTTTGCTTCACTCAATTCGTGAGGAACCCACCTTTCAAGTTTTTTAATCTTTCCAATTTGCTTCAAGTGGATTAAAACAGTTTTATCACTAACACCGAAGCCTGCAGCTAATTCGGACGTGGTTTGCGATGGATCCGCTTCCACAATAGCCTTCAATTCTTCATTATCAACTTGGGTCTCCGGCCGTCCACGGGGCTTGTTTTGCAGGTCGAAATTTCCAGAACGAAAACGTTGGAACCAAAAACGCACTGTGTTTTCTTTTGCGACACAACCGCCATACACATCATTAACCCTTCGAGCCGTTTCCGCAGCACTGGTGCCACGGTGGAACTCGAACTCGTAAATAACGCGATATTTCAAATTTTCCATTTTGTAAATTGAGCGATGCAAACAGAAAAAAGATAAGTAAAAAAACAAATGAATGACGGTTTACGAAACACAACTACATGTGGAAATAGCTGTATAAATTTGAATTTCGAATTCCTAACCAAATAGGAGAAATTTGTGATCAAAGTGGCCAGTACGACAAAACGACAATTTCATATGTAAGGACCTAATATATTTGAGCGGTTATTGGCCACAATTCGGGATGTACATTCTCCTTACTTGCCTTAAATTAGTGCTGTCATTTTCCGTTAAATAGGTTTAGAAAAGGAGGAAGCATCAAGAGGCATTCGTTTAACAGTGGACATTATTATGCTGAAAAGAAGAAGAAAGAAGAAGAAGGTTTAGAAAAGGATAGGAGATATTTTAGTCGTGTCATGTCTTATAATTTTATGCAAAATACGTGTTATTTGTCAAAATAAGGCGACAATCAAAACAATGGCGACTAAATTGACTAGGAAAGGCGAAAAAACCCTTGACGTTTTTAAAAATGACAGGACTTAGATATCTTCTAGCCTTTTCTAAACCTATTTGACGGAAAGTGACAGCACTAATTTAAGGCAAGTAAGGAAAATTTAAATCCCGAATTGACCTCATTGTACTTGTCGGTGTAGTAACTGCCAATTATCTCTGTCTTCTCCTTATTTTGAATTGTGCAAATGTAACATACATACGGATTAAATTGATATTAAACCCTTTTTTGATTATGTTTGATAACATTAGAAATCATTGCGTTTAAAATAGTCGCCGGTTTTGTAAAATTGATCTACCGCTCCATCACCAACACCTCGCCCAAAGAGGTTATCAGCAAAAATGAATTTACATTTCTGTGTGAGACACCGAGTCGTCCAACGACCCGATAAACCCGGTTAGACACTCAAACTGCCAATGTACGAGTAGGTCTTATGTCTAACCTAGCGTGATATTGACTGTACAAATGAAAAAAAAAACAAAAACTTTTTTCGCTATAAAATACATAATATTTCAATGATCCAATAATTACTAACTAGAATTCTACATCACCAACACGTCGATTCCTTTTACACCAAGTAAAATAATGTTTTTTGCAACAGGAAAAGTTTCGGAAAAATTCCATGTATAATACTTAGTATTTTTGAGTACATTTACTTGTAATGCCTTTGAAGCGTAGTCAATGAGTTTGCCGTTCAATGATAATGGAAAATACTTACATCATATAACCACATCACTACCTTTCCATCCATCGTTTATCCTACCCCGTATTGTGGTGACTATATTTCAAGTATTTGTCAGGACAAATAATAAAAAAGGATTCCTTTTAATCAACTTCAAAAAGAAGGTCGTCATTTCATTCTGTTAGACACCCTGAACAAGATGGAGATTTCACACGGATTCGATCAACTAAAAACCGACTTTGGCCTCGTATGCCTCGTACTAAGATGACTTAGCGATAGATTCTTCCAGCGAAGAAGCAGTAGCGTTCGCTGTGAATGTAACATCTTGCCCTGTGCTCGTTGTGACAAGTGTGGTAAAAGGTTGTAGATAAACATACACAAAATATTGCTTGCTTTTTATTTATTTGGTATAGAGTTTAGCCATCTACGTTTCGGCTGCTTAAGACAGCCTTCCAAACCAGAATCTCAGCCAAATAATTAACATGTGAGTCGTGTAAATCTACATCATGGATATACACACATACATATATCACATCTGTATCGCTTGCGGAGTAGGCAGAGTCTGACAACCATTTGAATATAATTCAGAAATTGTGTGTATCACTGTAGGTAGTGACAGGTTAGTCGCCACTTACGACACCTACGGGATCAATAAGCTGATGTTATTCTAAGCCGACATGAAACGAACTCATGGAAATAAACACGTTCTATTTATTTCTCATGGTCACCGTACTCTGGAAACATTCAAGCCATCGAAATATTATTTCTGTCAATACCACCCCGTCTGCCTCGGTACGGTTTATTCTGAGGGTCGCTGGCAATTATGTTACGAAATACAGGTGAGGGAGGGTGCTTTTTAACCGACTTCATAACAAGGTAGGTTCTTAATTGTTTAGGGACATTTTACTTATGATTTAGTTGGGATCGGTCGAGATAAATATTTTTTGTTTGAAACTCCAATACTCCATGTGCCGTGTGGTGCCGATTCAGACTAGCATCACCTATTTGTATGCCCCACGCATACAACGTGTTCTCGTGTAAAAGAAGACAAAGCGATGAATCCAGAAAATGGGCAGCAAAGAGATGAATTCAGAAAATGGGCAATACCGTTCCCTGTGATTACACCACCACTGCACTCGCCAATCCATCTGCTAAATGAAAATAACCCACAACAGGGGGAAGGCCATGTCAATCTCCAGCTGTAGACTATTGTGGCTGACGACGACGTAAGTGGTCACCAGGCCAGAATCTGATGATGGTATCCTAGAGATATCAAGGAAACTTATCAAACTCACAGACACAGTTGAAGTCGGCTCCAAAGCCTCAAGTTTTACATATTTTTCAAAATACAGGTGAGGGAGGGGTGCTTTTAAAGAACGTTTATTGGGAAACTCGGCGAAGCGTTTGACTAGGCAGTAATGATAATTGAGTGGTACGAAATTCAACTTATAAGTTTAATTTGATAGGAATTTGCAGGAGATCTTTATTACCTAACAAATTTTATTGTATTACGCTTGAAAGATATAGAGGTTAACAGAGATATCACTCTCGCTTTTTTCGTAAGTAATTATAGTTACTGCTAAGTACTTGTACTGTTTTTCTACACTAATATTATAAAGAGGAAAGATTTGATTGTTTGTTTGTTTGTTTGTTTGCATCGAATAGGCTCCGAAACTACTGGCCCGATTTTAAAAATTCTTTCACCATTAGAATCCTACATTATTCCTGATGAACATAGGCTATATTTTATACGAGAAAAAAATAGGGATCCGCGTGAAAATTTCGATAATGTAACCCAACGTGTGAAAAATGTACCAAAAAATATCTTATATCGCGTACGCTGTGGAAATTATTGACAATAGAGCAAAGTGATGTACTACAGTTTTATAGACGGCATCAATATCTATAATAATGTCCGCAATACCATATGTCTAACTATTACAGTTATGCCACAATTACTACTGTTTCATTTAAAAATGTACCAACTACGCCACATTATTCGTACCAGTGTAATGATAGCTGGTTTTCTATGTAGAGAAACATTGTTTTTTTTATGTAGAGCAATGCCATTTGGAACAAATGTAATATACGCCTACATGAACCCAGATCACCCGGTAGACACTGGCTACCCCGCGCCAGGTGGGGGGAGGGGGGGCTCAAAGTGCAGCGCGTCCGGCGCTCAGAAAAAAAATCTACCGGATTAGTTTGGACCTTTAAGATAAGTTTGGTATCGTTTTCAGGTAAATAAATGATGCTGAATTCATTCCCCATACCAGTTTTTTAGGGTTCCCTAGCAAAATAAGTCGCAATCCTTGAAATAATAAAATTTTTGTCGAAACAAAATGTAAACAAACCCACATATTTTAATAATTTTGTATGAAACTTTGTTTAAAAAAAATATTTATCAAAAGCTCATTTAATGCACATTATAAAAACATTAACATTGAATATACATAATACTACTTTTCAACTAAAATAAAATAAAATTGCACGTACCTTTCTCATTCTTGCGGACGGCCTGCGGACGTCACTCGGTTTTCTATTCAGAGTTGGAACGAGATTTTGTAGTAAAACATTGCCATTTAAGTACTAATTATATACACGCCCATTTAAATCCATATCGGCCGGTAGGAAGTTTCTAGTGGTGAGACAGATATCCGGTAACTAGCCGGTATCCGCCCTTACTTTTACAATCCGGCCGGATACCGGATAGCATATTACTACGTATACCGGAACGTAAAAAAGAGGTATAATCGCATTATTTTACAGAAGGAAAATCATATACCAATAATTTATGGACACTTGTTAAATTTTTCCCTCGTCATACATTATTATTTTACATTTATATTTAGTACTTATAGTTCACAAGTGGCAAATTGTGGCGAATATGAATTACTTTCCGCTTTTGTTGGGCCAATGTGTACCCATAGTTCCTTTCGGCCTTCTAACTTTGGAACGCAAGATATGGCTAGTACCTACAACGTCCGTGTCGATTGTTCGTACTATGATTTTTTCGTGTCCTTTCAGCACGGAATCAGCAAGATGAAGCATTATCCGTGTGTCGGCTTCCTCGTGGTTGCACGGTGCCAAATTTTCAATTGGAGTGGTTTTACTTAGAGCTTCTTCGCCATCGGTTATGATGAACTCTTTACCCATTTGTAAGTCTATCTCTGAGTGCCAATGAGATGACAAAAGGTTGTAAAGCTCTCCTTTATTTGATGTTTCGCGAAGGAAGTTTCACCAGCCTTTTGGAATTCTTGTTTGTTCACCAACTAACACACGTGTGCCAGTACCTCGTTTTTTTCGGGTTGAATTTTTGAAACTGTCTTTCTTGTATGTATCACTAACCACGTCCAGTCTTTCAACATTATCCAACTCTTCATCTAGTGTGAAATCTGACATTCAGCATGTCAGATTTCACACTAGATCTCATCAAACCTAAAGCTGATAGAGCAGGAGAACTGCTTTGATTTTCATGCGAAAATAATGTATCAACGTCTCTTGCTCTATGTTCTCAGGTTGCAATATAAAGTTTACTAAACTGAGTCGTTTTTAAGGGAACATATTTTAGATTTGGCTTTAGATTCTCGTTTTTTATTTATATTATGTAAAAGAGGGAATATGTTCTGAGGTAATGGGTCGTGTATACTTTTGCCTTCAATAAATCATTCTTTGCAAAAATTTTGGTAAAATTATTTTCCTTTGCTTTCAATTTGTTTTACTGTCTGAACCACTTCAATAGGCGCCACCATTTTCGTATTAATGTTGTACAATTCAGAAGAGTTTTCGAGAAAAGGATTTCCCGCTGTCTCAATCGTGCTGACCCTGCCAATTACCGTTCAATTGCCATTACCTCCATCCTATGCAAGGTCATGGAGAGGGTACTGAACACTAAGTTGCTGATCTACCTTGAAGACAATGATCTTCTCAGTGACCGTCAATATGGCCCTCGCCGGGGGCGGTCTATTGGTGATCTTCTTATGTATGTCACGCACTGCTGGGGCGAAGCCATTGAGAAAAACGGCGAAACATTTGCCGTGTCTGGCATGCAAGTCTGCTCAGCAAGCTTCCTGCTTATTGCATCCCAGCTGATTTTTGTACTTGGATTTCAGACTTCCTTAGTGAATGGTCCATCAGAGTAGTCATTGACGGCTGCTCCTCTAACCTTATGGCCATTGATGCCGGAGTTCCTCAGGGGACTGTTCTCTCTGCAACTCTTTACCGTTTCAAAGAAATACTTGACAGGTGCAAAAAACCAGTGAGGATGAAATATGTTCGTTAAGAAAGGCAATGGAAGAGCGAATAGATCCGACCTTAAGTCTTGTCTCCTATTGGGGCGACGACAGTCTGTCACTGACAGGCTTGAGCTTCTAGGCATGGAGTTGACATTAAATCTAAACATCGGCGCGACCATCGAGTACAAGGCTCAAACGGCGGCTAAGAAGCTGGGCAACCTGAATAGAGTGAAGCGATACTTTACGCCTGGACAGCTTTTAACTCTTTACAAAGCACAAGTCCGATCCTGCATGGAGTATTGCAGTCACCTTTGGGATGGCTCAGCTAAATACCAACTTGCCGCTCTTGACACGGTGGAACGCAGGGCCATGAGGCTCAAAGGCGACATAAAACTACTGGACACCAAGCTACATAGCCTAGCACATCGCCGCAAGGTTGCCTGCTTGTCGGTTTTTTACGGATTGTACTTCGGAGAGTGTGCTCAAGAGCTTCACGACCTTGTTCCACCAGCTGCCTTCTACCATCGGACATCCAGACGCACCGCCGGATACCATCCATACCTGGTTGCCATTTCACCAATTCGGACTAAAAGCTTCTAGTCATCATTCATAATGCGTACTGCTAAAGAGTGGAACTCACTACCTGCGTCATGGTTTCCTAATCTTTTTAAAGTAAGAGTGAACAGGCTTCTTCTGAGTGAGCTCGCTCCATCTTAGACTCTGTCTCTGTCCTATGACCTAGACTAGAGTCAAGAGCAAACCCATCATTAATAATAAAAAAAATTAGTCAAAATAAGAGATTTTATCCCAGACACAAACCTATTTTTTTTCGGAAGTGATGTCTGAATGATGGCGATATTCGGCCTAAAGTGATCTGTTATTTTTACCAACAAAAGCGGAAAAGTAATTAATTTTCGCCACAATTTGCCCTTTTGTGAACTATGAATACTAAATATAAATGTAAAATAATAATTCATGACGGAGAAAAATTTAAAAGTGTCCATAAATTATTGGTATATGATTTTCCTTCTGTAAAATAATGCGATTATCTCTCTTTTTTACGTTCCGGTATACATAGTAATGTGCTATCCGGTATCCGGCCGGATAGTAAAAGTAAGGGCGGATACCGGCTAGTTACCGGATATCTGTCTCACCACTAGAAACTTCCTACCGGCCTATATGGATTTAAATGGGCGTGTATATTATTAGTACTTAAATGGCAATGTTTTACTACAAAATCTCGTTCCAACTCTGAATAGAAAACCGAGTGACGTCCGCAGGCCGTCCACAC
The DNA here is from genome assembly GCA_027580185.1 of Tuta absoluta. NCBI lineage: Eukaryota > Metazoa > Arthropoda > Insecta > Lepidoptera > Gelechiidae > Tuta > Tuta absoluta. The sequence goes on along the minus strand of JAQAHW010000035.1, from coordinate 4,484,763 downwards.
GAATGAGAAAGGTACGTGCAATTTTATTTAATTTTAGTTGAAAAGTAGTATTAAGTATATACAATGTTAATGTTTTTATAATATGCATTTAATGAGCTTTTGAAAAGTATTTTTTTTAAACAAAGTTTCATACAAAATTATTAAAATATGTGGGTTTGTTTACATTTCGTTTCGACTAAAATTTTATTATTTTAAGGATTGCGACTTATTTTGCTAGGGAACCCTAAAAAACTGGTATGGGGAATGAATTCAGCATCATTTATTTACCTGAAAACGACACCAAACTTATCTCAAAAGTCCAAACCAATCCCATAGAATTTTTTTTCTGAGCGCCGGACGCGCTGCACTTTGACCCCCCCTCCCCCCCACCTGGCGCGGGGTAGCCAGTGTCTACCGGGTGATATAGGCTCAGGTGAACTTACAGATTACCCATACTATACTGGTTTTGCTCTACATAAAAAAACATATGTTTCCAATATCTTCCATACAAAAGTGCCAACAAAAAACTGACTATGATTACATTTAATCATTACTGTATTAAAGGGTGTCAGGGATAGCCCTCAGAATACTTATATGGTACATGCAGACCATGAAACTGAACAACTTTCCCCTAGGAACATATTTCAGGAAACGTAAAAAAACTGACTTCCCATAGTGAATGCAGTCAGCTGATTGTGATTTTGTATGGAAGGTCATTTTTTTGACGTTTCCTGACATATGTTTCTAGGGGAAAGTTGTCAAGTTTTATGTTTCATGCACCCTATCAGTATTCGAAGGGCTGAGATTATTTAATCTACACTAATATTAGAAACAGGATTTTATTTATTGTTTGTTTGAATTGAATAGGCTCCGAAACTACTGTACCGATTTAAAGAATTGAAATTGAAATTCTTTATTCAATGTAGGATAGTATTATCACTTATTGACGTCATGAACCGTCATTCTAAAAAAAGAAATTTGTATCACACAATTTTCTTTGTTCTTTATTACAATTTTTTTTTTTTTTTTTTTTATTAATGATGGGTTTGCTCTTGACTCTAGTCTAGGTCATAGGACAGAGACAGAGTCTAAGATGGAGCCAGCTCACCCAGAAGAAGCCTGTTAAGGCACTGGTACTCCCACACACTGACGGAACGCAGCAAGCTACTTGGCGCCAGACTTCGGTGGGATGGTGGTCGCGAGCCAGGCGGCCCCTTACGGAGCCTTCCACCGCTTGGTGGGATCGTTCAGCCGGACTTATCCACAGGCAAGCCTGTGTTGCCGTTGCCCGGGGTGGACCGCTAGGAGGTAGATCCCATACCACCACAATTTTGTTATGACCTAATAGAAAACCGGCTCGGGCGGTAAAAAATATTAAAAATATAGGCACTGCCATGGGGCTGGCCTGGTTAATCACAGTGTGATCACAGGCATGTAACTTTACGCCACCACCATCTGAAAACGATATTTGTTCAAATTGAAGTCAAGATTTTTAGAATCCTTCATTATCCTTGATGAACATAGGCTATATTAAACTGTCTTATTCCCGGGGGGAAATTGTTAGCGGCGCGTGAAACCGCTGGGCGGGCTGCTAGTTATTTATCATTTCGTCAACTTTAGGCAACCGTATAATTGAATAGACATGATCTTGGCCGGAAATGTTAAATAATTCTATCGAGACACATTCCTATCGGTACCCGTTTCTGTTTTACAATCGACATAGAGTCATCACGAAACCAATTGAAAATATCAAAGATGCGAAATCTCGAAAGTAACAAAATACACCGGTGTTCAGAAAAAAGAACAGAAATAAAAAAAAAAACTCCTACTGAAAATCCAATTTTTTTTATAAAACCTCGTGCTCTTCGAAGTCTTTTCGAAGTCTTTTAAGAATTTTCTCTAAATATGTTAGATAACTATCCTTTAGGGGACGTAAAGTATTGTTCTTAGTACTTTTGGACTATAAAAAGGGTGTCAAATATTTCCTCCTTTTCTTGCCAAAGTGCTACTCATTTGGAAATATGTTACCGCAGAGACAAATTATCTTGAGTAATTTCACTCTTTAGGGATCCATAAAATATGAGGAAAACGGCTCAGGCTGCCCACACATAAATAAAACAATGCGCGACGACGCATCGCATCCTAAAGTAAAGATCACATAAGTACAATTGAAAAAATATACATTATGTCTGAGCAGCCTAATGTCCTCTCTCCAGCCTTTTAATTTTTTGAGTTCTAATTAGATTTTGCGTACGGGAAATCGTGCCTTACCCTACCTACTATGGGAAAAGCCCACGTCCAGCTGAGGAATGCAATGTGATGTGTAATTAAAAGAGGCAACAAAATGTTTAAAGGAACAGTGAGGTGAGAATTCGTATTCGCATCTGAAAGCTGCCTCGGCGGTTGCTTTTGGTTTCATGACAAATGCGTGTTTTTTCAATTGAAAAGAGAAGAATCAACATTTCAAAAGAACACATCGCGTCGCGTCTCAGTGTGAACAGTCCTTATCTTATCTTATCTTAATTAGCCTACATCGTCCCACTGCTGGGCAAAGGCCTCCCTTTTCTCTTTCCATCCTGTTCTACTCTGGGCCTCCGAGTGAACAGTCCTATTTGGATTAAATCAACACCATCGCTGAACTACCACAAAACACTCATAATTGAGAAAATATAGCCGCTAAATACTTTTTAATATCAAGCCCCAGCCGCGCCCATAGCCTAGTAGTAAGCGTAAATCAATAGGGATTTGTGCGGGCCGGGCACCGAACAGGCGATAGCTGAACAAATACTCGTATCTATAACGTTTTATCTATACAACTGGTGTATGTTTAATAATAAATTATTCGTGTTAAACGTGGTCGTAGTCTCTTTTTTGGAGGTCGATGACAGCAGAGTCGTGTAGGTACAATAATTCATACCATCGAGCACATTTCCGCCTGAAACTACCTACATTAGCAGGGATGTCGACAAATTGGTTTGGCGAACCCGAATTTAAGTGATAGCAGAATTAGGTTACAGTAAGAAAAAATCACTGACACTATTATTCAATTAGTAGTCAAGTTACTAGGTATTCATTTTCCTCTCTTCTCTTTTGACACCAAGTCGTCCAACGACCCGATGAACCCTGGTGTCAGAGTTTTTCAACCGCCTACTACCACTAGTAGGCCTCTGCCATGGTTGTGTTACGACCGCCGTCTAAATTATCATAGACAGCAACCGGGACCGACGGCTTAACGTGCCCTCCATAGCACGGAACCATTTCTTTTTTCGGACAATCAGTTGGTTCACCCTGCAATGTCCTAACCAGACCGGGAACAAATTCACAAAGTGATAAATTATCAACTTTGTGAGTGACCCACCGAGAATCGAACCCGGAACCTTTGCGTAGCAGGCAGTCGCACTACCACTGCGCCACATCGGTCGTCATTTTCCTGATTTCATGATACTCAAACAAAAACGCGTGGCAGCAGTGCTCTGACTGACTGAGTGCGTGACACGAGCGGCTCGAGATTCTATGTAGTAGTCGTGTACGTATAGGTCGGTCGTGCGTGTTCATATGTGAGTGTGCAAACCGAGCGATAGTATGAAGTTAAACTACTACTCCTTGGTATATTGTGCTATGCTTGCGTATTGTCTAAGCCACAAACTGCTGAAGCTACCACCTCATGAAACTGTACAATCATCCTAAAAGATCATCTACGTCGAATAGTGACGATAAAGGCCTAATTACACTAGTCCGAATACCAGCAATAGATGCAAATGGATTATTTTTACTTCTTCTGTTATTTTTTAAAACTTGCAAAATTTTCAAGCGCGGGCATGATAATTATAATAATGCGACTTTCGTCATTACTAGTGACGACACTTCTTCCATCTGGGCTACCGCAGCTCGTTCTTCTGTTATACTAGTAATTATTAGTACGATGCCAACAAATCAAACTATCAAGGAGATTTCGGTTTTTTCTTTTTTTGATTTCATGTTGAAAATATTTAAAAAATATCAGTGGTGAGTGGATCCCCTAAAGCAGTGGAATCACTACTACTGCTTATCCTTATGCAAACTAATGATATCATAACTAATGATGTCGCCCGCTGCTGCTGATGCTATCCCGAAAGATGCGGCATACAGCGCTGGGCGACGGCACGTGCTGCATGTTACTTTTAAACAGTCCACTGCTGGACAGTGGCCTCCCCCTATTGAGGGGTGATGATATACTCTCCACGCTTGGCAGGCGGATAAGCGAGCGCAGTGCATGGTGCTGTATTCACAGAGAACGCTGCTGCCCGTTGCCTGGACTCATCCCTTAGTCGCCCTTTACGACACCCACGTGTAGAAATGGGGTGGTGGTTTTCATATCCGGCATAACACGGCTGCATGTAAAGTTGTACATTATTCGAATAAGTTCTTGTCTAGATGATTTTAAGTGGCTTTTAATTTCTTAGCTTAATAATTCATCCGGAAATTTAAAAAAAAATCACGTATAGGTAATAAAAAACACGGATAACTTTTTATCTAAATAGATAGGTAACGAATAAAACTATCGCTCATCAAAAATAAGGTTTTAATGGGGCGTTGAGATTTGTTGGGTCGTTGGGCTTCAACGGTCTTCAAAGTTTGTGGTGTTGGTTTGTTTTGTTGGGTCGTTAAGGCTTATCGGGTCTTTAAAATTCCGATTAATGCTAACGACCCGCTAATCCCTATTCTATCTACCTGATGAACCCTAGCAACCCGAAGTACTCTTTCACGTGAGGAATCCTGATCCCAATGATCCCATGAACCCTAATCACCCAATGAACCTAACGAACCGATGAGCCCTAACGACCCGGCGAACCTGAGCGTCCTGATGAACCCTAACAACATACTCGCACTTGGCAGGTTTTTGATATGGGTAATTCCATGTAACGGGTGTTACAGTTTATACAGCTTTACTTGACAAAAAGTCACTAAATTATAAAGAAAACCTGGTAATGTTATTGTTTCAATATACTCCACTTGTGTTAAACTTTCGGAAAATATAGTAAAATCAGTAAGTTTATTCATTAACACAAAAATACGTAGCAATTTTTGTGTGTAACGGGTGTTACACGATTTGGCCTCTTACTTTGAGGTAGTCAGACAGTAATGGAAAACTCTGCGAAATGTGTACGTTTTCATTAAAAAAACATATGTCACCTTAAATTAAAATAACCCCTTTGTAATATGGGATATTTAAAGCGAAAAAATACCGACAGATTTTTTATTTCTAGGGATTTGTAATTGTAACGGGCGTTACAGATTGGTGTAACGGGTGTTACGAGTACGATTCCTTAGCAATTTTTGCAGTTAATTAGATCATATTAAACTATAAATTTATTTTATTAGTCAAGGGGAAACACTTAAAACACAATATTTCTTGAAATTAAATGAATTTATTGTTCTCAAACATCAACGTTAATTAAAAAGCTGTAGTAACTATGGTCCCCTCTAATTTTTAGTTCAGGACTAGGCAATGTGCCATGAGTAATTTCAGGACAAAATGACATTAATAAAAGCGGCTTGTATGTAATATATGGATGACCCCTCTTATTTAAAAAGATCCAAACTATATAGAAGGGAATAAAAATAAGTTGCTGGTGTTAGAAAACGCTAAAAGTGTAAAAAAAGTAACTCGTATTTTGTGGAAGACCCCTCGGCGTTGAAAAGTTTCGAATAATCAAGCCATTGAACACATATCATTATTTTATTGGTACCAATAATATGACACAACAAAGCGGTAACACCCGTTACGTAACGGGTGTTACATGATTTCTTCGCTCAATATTTCATAAATAAATATACCAAACATAAGAAAAAATGCAAATATAAGAAGCTCGCAGTCACAGCCTTACTTTCACCAATGCATTTTATAATGCATGCAACATGCTTAATGTTAAAAAAACTTTTCAACTATTTGCGTAACGGGCGTTACCATGTGAGGGGACTGTTTTAATAGCTGGATAACACAATTAATTAGGAAAATTTACCAGATTATTCTTCACGCACCAGCAGATGAAAATATTTGTTTTCGAATGACGGTTAACGGTTTGTCAATTTAACATTTCTTATTTCTTTTTTTAGTGTAGCCATTATCGGCAAAAATAAACTATCTCTTGTCTCCCCTACAATCTGAGTTTAGTTGAATAAAAAACGATAAATTTGAAAACTAGCCTATAAAAGTTATGTGTTTAGTAAAATATATTTCACGTAGATTATATTAAACTGAAGTATAACTAAAAATACTGAACTTTAGAAAAAAATCCGAAAGTAACATTTTCCATGGAACTACCCATATAGTACTTTGCCCTCGATTCTCGCGATTCCTGTCATTTGCCTCCTACATAATCCCTGTCTCTTAAGGGCGGGGCAGACCGGCTCCGTATGCGTTCCGTATCCAGCTCTCGTCCGTAGTCACGCACGAACTGATGACGTTGTAATGTATAGGATTGTATGAGCTACGGCACACCGCTTGCGTGCAGCACGGAACGGATACGCAACGCAAGCGGTGTGCCGTATCTCATACAGTCCCATACATTACAACGTCATCAGTTCGTGCGTGACTACGGACGAGAGCTGGATACGGAGCCGGTGTGCCCCGCCCTTTATATTTTACTGATTCAAGGAAATGATAGAAATTACTCAGAGTCGAAGTCATTATTGAGTAAACGTTATTATTCTTTCTGCCTTTAATGTAATGATATGTCATTAAGTTATCAAGCAGCTGTCCAGCTGTGTCAGGATATCATAACATTGACCATGATAATATCAATAGCATACACGTGAGCCTAAATGTCACGATCACTGGTAAAAATTATAATAAAAAACACGAATACACCCACACAATACAATTTTAGAAATGTTGCAAAATTGTGCAATAAAGTATAAAATAATAATCATGACGACAAAAGTTATAGTACTATCCTACATTAAATAAAGTTTAGTTTGTGTGGGACAATGAAATGTGCCGGCTGACGTGGACCAAATATTCAAAAGCAAACTCATCATTCAACTTCAACAGCCACAACAGTTCATCCCATCATTAAATAAATAAAAAAAAATATGCATCAAAAATCTTTACCACTTTAATTTATTTAAATTAATTCCAAAATTAGAGCCCATACGGTTCATTCATGAGCCGCTAAAAGTGAAACCTGCCGTTTAAAACGAGCGATGTGTGCCATACAAAACGTGTTTGCATAAACGCTACCGTCTTGCCCCTAATAGAAATGTTACACTGTAATAGCTAGAACGACTCGGTCCCAGTTTGCCGCAGTCCCTGGTTCGTCACGATTTTTTATCCATGCATCGAGTAAATTCGTCACACTCAATAATGATATCACTACATGGTATAAAATTAATTTACTTCCCGTGTCTGTCCCTATTATCGCTGTCTATATGTATACTTAGATCTTAAAAACGGAATGGTTGCGGATTTAAAAAAAAGATTATATTAAAGAGGAAGGCTTTTAAGTATGTTTTATTGTGGGAAAAAGCTTTATTCCTACAGGAAAACGGAAAGCAGCAAATGAAACCGCTGGGCGGCCCGCTAGTAATTTATAATATAATTTTAAAGTACCGTAGGCAAAGCGTTACGGTTGAAACGAAAATTTACACTACGTCTGACAAAACATTTGAGGATCGTTCAGAAAATTGTGTTGACAGCCTATCGCCTAAAATTGCAACTCACATGTAACCCTCGAGTCTATTAGTCGCTTCTTACGACACCCACGGGAAGGGAATGAGGTGAAGCTATTCGACAAATGATTTGTCTGTCCGTGTTTAAAAGCCCTACGTAGATTGTGACGAAACGGATCTGAGTATTTTTCAATAGATCTGTGACAAATAGGCACTCGTTTTTATGTGTGACGAGCCGGGCCTCGCTCGCTAGAACATTACCGGCGTGAACGCGGTGAGTCAACTAGTCTAGTTATGACCGGTTTCGCTACACGACAGACAACACTGGCGATAAGTAATGTTTGTTACGAAGCGAGATATTCAGCGCCATCGAGTGGTGATTCGATGAACGACCCGATGACCCCAGGCTGAGTTTCAAACTACTTACTAGACTAGGTTTCTGATATCGTTGTATAAGGTATAAAAAAAATACTGAAAATATTTTAAGGCTGAATCAGACCAGCCTATGAAACCGAAAACAAATTTTTTCAAAAAACATAGGTTGAAGTATGAAAAAATATATTTGGGCCTCCCGAATCGAATTTTCAAACTGACCGAGTTAATTTGTAATTTTTTTTCGAATTAGTTCCTTTGGGAAAATTGACAGCAGGGTTTTTATCGTCCTGAACTTTGCTCATCCAGCTAAAGTTGCAATCGACATGAAGGTACTTCTTGACCTACTGATGGTGGTGGTGCCAAGTGGTACCTAGTGACGGGGGTGGGTCCCGCTTGGGACAACCCCCAATTTATATGTATATCTTATGCCTGGAAAATATCACGTTCCTACCAGAAAACTGGTAGCAGCGGGTGAAACCATTTCTTAAAATAAAAATAAAACCGCCATTTCCCTTCCTAATACTAGAACTGGAACTGCCTACAATCCAGTGTTCACGCTCTGATAGTAGTTATTTGCATAGCGAAATTGTTAACTTGATTACTAGTACCTACATTATTCATAATTATACCTACCCACGTAGTTATTTACACCTTCTGTTGCTAATTCATGATTATTATTGCTAAATTAGAGTTTGAACGGTCGATTGCATATGCTTAATTATATATAAGGGTGAAATTTTACTAGTGACCGATAGCAAAAGCAAGAGACGGGCTGGTGATACGGAAAAACTTTTCCCAAGGCACTAAGTCGAAATACAAAAAAATAAAATTAGATCTCATTTTAAGTATTAGACCGGGTCTATCGCGATAGTATTTAGGTAACTACTAGCGAGTCAACCCGCGACCACAATACATGAAACTGTATTGAAACGTCGGGACACAGATAAATTACTAATATTTACCTAAATGCTATCGCGATAGACCCGGTCTAATACTTAAAATGAGTGAAAATGATCGCGAGTGCTTAAAAAGTTATAAAATTAGATCACAAAATATTTTTGTGATCTTCCAACCTATGTTCATTGAGGACGTTGTTCCATAACACCAGCCCGTCTTGAGATTTCGCTATCGGTCACTAGTTAAATTTCACCCTTTATAATCTACAGGGGGAGCTAGAGACATAACGCAAAACTTCTCGTGGGTTAACCCGGACTTGGCTACCTATGAAACTGATCTTTAGTTCAACCACTTTCACATCCTGCCCAGGCCGGCATTTTTAAATATGAAATAGCTGAGATATTTTTATGCAATTCTTTAAAAGTGGCTCAACAAAATTTGGATTTTATTGGGCTATGTTATGTAGTCTTCTTTAGGTCTTAACGGAACTAAAGACACAAACATGTACCCTGCCTATATTTCATGCGGTGTAGGCAGAGCGTAAACGGCCGTAAAAAATGAACCCTATCTACGGGCATAACTATAATAGCGTACCTAGATTGGACCTACTATTGCACACAACTTAGTGGACTAATCAAAGCATCACATTCCACCATTAGTCAAGTGTATCTTAATGTTATTAAACTAGTACATGGCAAAATGGGATTACTATTAAATCGGTATGAGTTATGCGATAAAAATTAATTATGCGCTCGGTTGCGTCATCGCATTGTTTCGTTGGTTCAGGTTATACAACATGTTTGTTAATAATTAAATATTAATTTGTTGGTGAAGACCCATCTGCTACAATATTCTTATCCTCGGGATTGGGATCCATGGCGTAGGAACTCGAGAAATCAAAAAGAACGTGCAGGTGATATTTTATTCTTCAGGAAAATTCGCAGAGTTTCCAACTCAGTAGGAATGGTAGACGAACCAGCAGGTTCACTGGAGAGGTGCTCACTCCTCGGCGATCAGAAAAAGAATACCAGAGCGCCTGCCCAATGACTCCGCCCTCGTGAATTGCCACCGGTAGTGACGTCACGGCGTTCGCCTCCACTTTACAATTTTACTTACAGACTAAAAGAATCAATTGACCAACTTTGAATCAAAACTGTACAAAAAATAATTGACGCTCTATCTCATATCACGACACGGCCAGACTGACGGGTCACACGTCCTCGTGTGCATCTGAAACAACCAGACAAAAGTGTAGAGCAAATGTTATGATTGGCAGGCTCGGCCTACCTGATTATCACAAAATTTAGAAAATGTCTGATATCAAGCATTCACATTTTTTAACACAGCTAAAAAAAAATACAAAGTAAAAAAAATAAATCAAAGAAGAAGCTAAAATCATGATTTTTCGCCTAACTAGTGAGCTGCATAAACTCACTTCGGGCCACTCCAAGTCAGCCAAAGGTACCTTTTTACATAGTACGTTACATAAGGCCACTCCATGTCAGCCAAAACTAATAGTCTCATAGAGACTTCGAGCCCCCGCCGTACCATCAGCCGCGCACCGCTCCCTGGACGACCATAATATGGCCGCAGTTACGACTACGACTGACGGATACAGTGCAGCCAAATAAATCATGATTTCACCTTGTTTTTTTTTCTTTCTCTTAATCGATTAAATCTTACTAGTTGAGGGACCAGGAACTTCCTCATCACTTTCCGACTCTACTGACGCTTGATCAAAAGGCATCTTCCTAATTCGGTCATGGGCGTACTTGTATGTTCTATTACCAGTCAATGATTTTAACAAGTAACGATCATTATCAAGCAACTCTACAATTTTGAACGGGCCTTTGAATTTGGGATCCAGTTTTGTCTGGTTCCTTTCTTCATTCTTCAGTAGCACAAGATCGCCTACCTCAAATCGCACTACTTTTGCTTTATTTTTATCAAATCGATCCTTTTCATAAACCGCACTCTTTTCGATATTTTGTGCCGCGTGTTCTCTAATTTCAGCAATATCAACACTCGACTCAACATTATTAACAGTTAAAAGATTCAACGGTCTTGCTACTTTTCCCACTAAAAGTTCTAAAGGACTGGCTTTGGTTACGCGATTCACCGTAGAATTTATTGCTAACTGAACATCCTCCAGTGCATCCTGCCACGATCTGTCAGAAGTCTCTACAGATGTCAACATACTCTTAAGGGTTCCCATCACCCTTTCAACTTGTCCGTTCGCGCGACTTGCGCCTGTAGCAATAAGATGTAACGTGATACCATGACTCTCACAAAAATCTTTAAAATCTTTACAGGCAAACGAACGGCCCTGATCCTCAATGACACGACATGGTTTACCAAAAAGAGAAATTGCATACTTCAGAGCTTTGATTGCATTTATCGAGTCAAGACGTAAAGTGTGGTACAATAAAACAAACTTCGTAAAAGCGTCTATCATAACGATAACGTATTCTTTGAGGTCATTCTTCCCACTAAGTTTCCCTGAAATGTCAACATGCAAGGTATGCCACGGAACACTCACTTTTGGGATTGGATGAAGCTCGATTTGTTGTTTACCCGTCGTGGACTTCGAAATTTGGCAAGTCATGCAGTTGTTTATGAATTTACGAACGTATTTAGCAATGTTCTCAAACCAATAGTGTTCGTAAATCATTTCAAGCGTCTTTTCGATACCTAAATGCATGACTGCTTCATGCACGTGATTTACTACTGACCAACGGAACGCCCTTGGCACTATCGGCAAGCATCGAGTACGATTGTTACGCTGAATTTTACGGTAAAGAAGACCGGATCGCAACTCGTATGTTTTTGCGTCATCAGGGGAAAGTTCGTCATTTTTTAACTTGTTTACTATGGTTTGGATTTCTTCATCACGCAACTGTTCAGCTAAAAGCCAATTTTCAGATAAAGTAGCCAAATCTACTCGTTTTTGTTCGACCTTTTGGTATGTTAACTTTGTAGGCTCCGGTACTAAGTTGCGTGATAAGAAATCAACATGACTCATCCGCCTACCCTCGCGATAAATGATGTTAAAATCGAACGCTTGAAGAAATGCCCACCAACGGTGAACTCTAGGAGTGAGATCGACTTTCTTACGAGATGCCTGCAAGGAGTTACAGTCCGTGACTACCGTAAACTCTCGCCCGTGTAAGTAGTGTCGGAAGTGCTTTACAGCATTTACAACGGCTAGAGTTTCTAATTCGTACGAATGATACTTTGATTCCGCATTAGTTGTTCGTTTACTGAAATACTCTACTACGTGCAATTTGCCATTAACCTTTTGAAATAGGATAGCGCCATATCCTCCAGCACTTGCATCTGTATGCAATTCGCATGGAAATTCCGGGTTGTATATCATAAGAACTGGTTTATTCGTAAGAATTGAGATTATCTTTTGTCTGATTTCTTCGTGATCGGATTTCCATTCAAATTGCTTACAGGTGGTCAGTTTAAACAAGGGAGCCATGATTTGGGAAAAGTTAGCAACAAACTTCCGGAAATAAGAAGCAAGTCCAATAAACTGCCTTAGTTGGTGAACGTTTTCCGGAGGGGGCAGTTTAGTTAAAGCTTCGATTTTTCTCGGGTTCGGCCTCACTTCGCCTGCGGTAATTTCATGGCCTAAGAATTCGACACGCCGCTTTAGGAAAGTACATTTCGACATATTCAAAGAAAACCCTGCTTTAGTCAATGCATCTAAAACCTCACGTAAACGGTCTAAGCCCTCTTGTTCATCCACCGACGGAATAAGGATGTCATCTAAGTAAAGAACGGCATATTTGTTTGCTAGTTCGCCTAAAGCATTTGATACCGCACGTTGGAATACGCTAGGAGCATTACGCAAACCGAATGGCATTCGTACGTATTCGAACTGTCCGTCAGGCGTTACAAAAGCAGTACGTTCTATACTTTCCTCGCTTACGGGAATCTGATTAAAACCGCTAGCACAGTCTAAGCAAGTGTAATAGTTCGCGCCTGCTAACCTCGCAATTTGGTCGGATATAAGCGGCAGAGGAAAGCGATCGGGTATCGTATTACTATTAAGCTCCCGGTAATCGACGCACATGCGATCGCTTCCATCTCGCTTTTTGACCAATACTATAGGGCTCGCAAACGGGGAGTTACTTGGCCTAATTATTTGAGCGTGCAGCATTTCGTCTACTTTATTACGCACAATTTGCTTTTCATCGGGACTGAGTCGATAGGGACGACGCTGAACCGTACGAGTTGGATCAATCAAGCGGATTTCTAATTCACCTGTCGTAACGCGAGTTTTTGGTAAACCATCCGTAAAAGAAAGAGAAAAACTATTTAAAAGAGAAACCAATTTTTGTTTGTTTTCGTCGGATATATCGGTGTCAACGTTATTGGAATCAAAAACAGGCAATGTACTGCAAAAATTAGCTTGTTTCTTTTTCAACAAAATTATGGGGGTAGTATCCGAAAGCTGGACAGTGAAAAGTGACAACAATTCCTGACCTATCAACACGTCATGTTTTAAACAATCATCCGGCAAAACGTGAAACAAAACTGAAAATTCTTTTTCGTCTATCAAAACTGTACTTAGAATCTGTTCAGTGCAAAATACAGTGGAATTACCAATGCCAGTGACTTCTACAATGTCATTAAACCGAACCCCAGTGAATTTTTGTGCTAAGCTCTGTTTAATTAGAGAACACTCGGCCCCAGAATCAAAATAAAATGGGTACGACTCACCGGAGTGCTGGAGTTTTCCCTGCACACCCTGGATCTGGCACAGGTCCACCCGACGTTGCTGGTGTGCGCCGTTTTGCCCACCGCGCGCGCCGCTGCTGCCACCCGTACCGCCAGCGCTGCCACCCGCGCTGGTGCTCGCATTGGTCATGGTGCAGTGTGATGAGATATGTCCTCTGTCTCCGCAACGGAAGCAGATGATGCTCTTCTTCGCCTCCGTATGTGTTTTGATTGTGTTGGAAGTACTCGGTTTAGTGTTGAGGAACGGTGAACTTTGCTTGGCAATGGATTTTTGCTTGTGACGACATTCTATGGCTTTATGGCCTGGTTTTCCACATTCATGGCAAGAGAACAAAGCAGGTGAGTGATGTTTGAAGCGTTTAACATCGTGTGCGTAGTTGTCTTTCTCGGGATACTTTCGCTTCATGCTTGAAAAGGACTTCAACTCTTGAAGAAGCTTGGTCCTGGTCTTCAACTCGGTGGTGTGAGCAAGACGATGAATTCGTGAATCAAATTGCGCCGTATGAGCAAGTACGTATGATATAGCAATTTCTTCAGCGGTCTTGTCTTTCCATTGAATCATTATTGATGTCATGATTCTACTTGCATAAGCCGCTAAGCACTCACCGTCTTTTGGTCGCCCGTTACTCACACTGATCAAGGTAGCCGCTGCAGTTTCGCTACTGGCGTATCTTGCAAGAAATAGGGCCTTGAAGTAGGCCCACGTTATGCCCACGTGAGAAACTTGAGACAGCCAGACTGAAGCATTCCCTCGTAGCGCCTTACTGAGTGCAAGAATCAGTTCTCCTCCTTCAAGTGGTCGCTCGGTCAGGCAAATGTCGACGGTAGAACACCAAGCACGTGGATCAGCTATAGCGACATCCGGGTTGAATTCTGGTAAGGTTATCCTCGTGGACGACGGCCCTCGAACAGCTTCAATCATCTTCATCATGGTACGGCTCTGCAGCTCGAACATAGCTCGCCACTGGTCATCATTGCTGAGGTTGGTGGCTGGTTCTTGATTTTCTCGAGCGAATCGCACTTCTGATGTTGGTGAAGACCCATCTGCTACAATATTCTTATCCTCGGGATTGGGATCCATGGCGTAGGAACTCGAGAAATCAAAAAGAACGTGCAGGTGATATTTTATTCTTCAGGAAAATTCGCAGAGTTTCCAACTCAGTAGGAATGGTAGACGAACCAGCAGGTTCACTGGAGAGGTGCTCACTCCTCGGCGATCAGAAAAAGAATGCCAGAGCGCCTGCCCAATGACTCCGCCCTCGTGAATTGCCACCGGTAGTGACGTCACGGCGTTCGCCTCCACTTTACAATTTTACTTACAGACTAAAAGAATCAATTGACCAACTTTGAATCAAAACTGTACAAAAAATAATTGACGCTCTATCTCATATCACGACAAATTTAATAATAACTAGAAACGCAAATAATTTATTGTAGAATATGATTATTGTTTGATTTATTAAATAGATTTCGGATCTTGTTTTTCTGAACATGTTACATTTTGATAACAAAAAAAAGTTAAATGAAATAATTATTTATTGCCTTTTTAGTTTCTAATGTATAACATTAGCTAGGTAGGGAGTTAAATGTTTAAAAAAGGAAATGGCTCAGATTTGTTGGTGAGACTAGTCAGTCAGTGCTGATTTTCAGCCATTACACCCTTCTTCAGGTCTTCGCGGGGTAAATAGAAATAGGTAGGTTTATAATGTTTTTTATTTTTTTAAATAAACTAAATTCAACGCTACGCCACGACTGACAAACATTTGAGGGTCATTCAGAAAATGATGTATCGCCATAGTGACAGGTTATCAGCTCATCGACTAAAATTGCAATACACCACATGTTACTCTGGAGTTCTATAGTCGCCTTAGGGTGATACTATTCTAAGCCGACATCACACGGCAAAATCAACTAATATTGCATTTTTTAAAGGTATTCTGTGTTCTTTTTGGCATTCCAACGATCAGTTTAGTAGGTTATTTATGAATTTTATTTATCTTATTTTATTTTCTTACTTACGGTGCGCCCAACGGTATTACTTGTGTTACAATTAATCGCGTGGAAATAAGTGGTATTACCGCGGTAAAAAATAATAAATAATGTAGCAATTTAACCGACGAGAATTTTTAAATCGGTCTATATACAGGGAGTAACAAAAAAGGGCAATAACAAATTTTCCCATGGACCATAGTTCGAATAATTTAAAAAAATTGAACCTACAATATTTGTTAACTTATTAAGTGAAGATATTTTTTTATATATTTCGACCTATAGGAAAATTGTTCAGTTTCATGAGTACCTTGACGGCTTCCTAATGATAATGGCTTGTTATACCCTTGTTGTAACTGTTTGTATAAGTATTGATTGATTACATACAAGAAATATATGCCAGTTTATTCTTCCTCTTTATAATAATAGCCAGAAGTGTCATGTAGACTACCTACGAGTGTACCTATGTACAAAACACCTTTATATATATTGAATCCCCTACCCAGCCACGCATACAGGAACAAAGGCCCAGCAATTAGACCCCCTGGCTATCGATTGGATTGTCTGTCTGTCCGTCATGTTCAGCGTACAGCCTCCGTGCATACGTAGAATAAAACATACATAGGTACAGACTACAGTGGATGTCATGTGCAGTGTCCACAGCAGAGTGCAATACAGGGCGTAGTTTTACGAGATACTATTCTACTGATATTATAAATGCGAAAGTTTTTGTGTTTGTTTGTTTGTTCCTTCTTCATGCAAAAACCACTGAACCGATTGTAATGAAATTTGGCACACACATAGAATAGTTTTTATCCACCACTTGAGGGTCTGGAGAACCTAAAGTAGACCACCAGTGCCATGTATTATCATTGTACAGGTACAGGTCCACATTGACAGGCGAAAATCTGCCTGTAGCGCACTTGTAGTTACAATTTACAGGTTACAGGCGTTTTATGAAGACACTTGTAAAGCTACCATTGTCAGTACCGCTCCAAAATTTCGACTACAGGTAAATTTTACAAGTCGATGTACAACACTATCGATTCATTCATTTCATTCACTCAAATTCAACGTCAATGTTATAGCACAAATTAAATAATGTGAAAGTAGGTATGTAAACACTTTGCTAAATATTTAAGACATTGCACTGAAAATTATTATTTTAATAAAAAGGAAATTACAAAAATTAAATCAACAATATTTCTAATTAAAATCATATTTTTGATAGAGTACGTTAAAATAGTACTGTTGTGCATTAATAATAATGATCCACATTTGACGATAAAGTTATGCTTTATTTAACGCCTCGAGCAAAATAATTTGGCAAGGAACGCATTTTGAGTACTTTTGAACATATTGAATAGATTTTTATGCAGAAATCTTGCACTTGTAAATTAATTATCAAGGTCAGACGACCTGTAAAATTATTTACAAGTTTTAAGTTTTTACAGTTTTAGTTTACAAGTCTTTCGATGAACACCTGTCAAAACTTGCTCGATTGTGTTTTTAAAAGCAAAATCTACCCTATGGTTTGTCGATGGAAACCTACAGGTGCCTGTAGCTGTGACTTGTAAAATTGTAGACCTGTAGCTTCAAAAAACGCCTGTAGTTGTAATTTTCATCAATGTTGCTATGGCGATACACAATTTTCCGAATGACCCTCAAACGTTTGTCAGACGTGGCGTAAGTGGCCGTTTTTTCGGTCGTTTACGCTCTGCCTACCCCGCAAGGGATAAAGGCGTGATATATGTATGTATGTATGTTGCTATTTAAATATTAATGTTGGCGCGATGTTGCCACTTTTTCGCCGGTAGAATTGTAGTTGTTCAATGATAGCACAGGCCACAGGTGCTCCTTATGCGGACAACGCCGCGAGTAACAGCTATTTAAAAAAAAAAAACAGTTAAGAGAATCGACTACCGAGCTCTCGTCCATACAAAAAGAGAAAACGTTTTCCTACCCCTAAATGTAATCCGATCTCAATGATTTTTTGAAATGTTGTTGACACAGTGAAAAACTAGGTTTATAGTTTTTCCTTTTTTCGAATTTTTCAATTGATTGAAAATTATAGGCGTCTAAAAGTCACTTTTTTATTACAAAATCTTCCTTGAAGTAAAACGTTTGTATTTAAAAAACAAAGTTGTTTTAAGAAAAAATAAAAAGCTATAAACCTAGAATATAATATGCTGAAACGATAAACACCAAAATCAAAACTATTGGTTGTGATTTAGTATGTGGGAAACGTTTTCTCCCGAGACGCAAATTTCACCTTAAAAATACCTACAATCAGTCGCGAGCGGCAACGCTCTCTATCGCACTACTACGCAGGGAATAGAGCGCGCGAGCGACAGTATGAGTTTTCTTAAATACCTAATTTTTTGAAATGGCGATGGTATTCTTCCCTCTTAAGATCTACAAAAAATAGCATGGCTGCCTGTTAGTGAGGGAAAACTTATTAGCATGGGGAAAAGTGTAGCAGCGAGTGAAACCACCAGGCTATCCTCTAGATTGCGATAAATTATTCATCACAATAAATCAATTTTAAACGCATTTAAGTTGTGTTTATTTTATATTTTTCAATTTCTACGTTTCTAGCTCTTTACAGAGTCAGTCATCCGTGACCACGAGCTCTAAACGTGTAGGAATTGTAAAACCCGAAATAAACTCGTTGGAATTATTTTATTATGATAAGTAATAGTTGTGCAAACTCAAGAAAATATGAGTTATTCATTTTTCAAATCATCTGCTGATTCTTGGAGAATACGCTAGTGTAAATATACTCTGACACCAGGGTTTATCGGGCCTTTGGACGACTCGGTGTCCCACGCGAAAAGAAGAACAAGCGTAAATATTTAGTATAAAGTTATCAATAATTTTACTGAGTATCGCGTCTATTAGGGACCCCCCTGTTAGCTGAGCTGTACGTGCGAATCGTAGTATTTATGCATGTGTATTTATGTTTAAAGCAGGGAGATATTTGCTTTGCATATAACATAGGATTAAGCGAGGGTGTCGGTGCTGCAGTATCAGCATTGAATTTAAACGCATTTCAGACTCCTAGGTACCTACTCACACACATATCACACCTTTATCCCTTGCGGGGTAAGCAGAGCGTAAACGGCTGTTAAATAAGGTCGCTATCTCCACATCTGCCTAATATATGAGGGTCGTTTCAGAAAAATCGTGTATCACTATATTGACAGGTTTTCAGCCTTTCGCCTACAATTTTAATATACATGAAACCCTCGAGTCCTTTAGTCTCCTCTAACGACACCCGCGGGAAAGAAATGGGGTAAAGCTATTCTAAGCTGGCATCACACGGTACACGGCATTTACTTCAGGTTATGAATCCGCAATGTTCGAAGTGGTGCAAAGGTTTGGAAAAGTGTACGTAGTTGATTTTTCACAGTGTTTTTATAGATTGTAGATAAAACAGTGTTAGCAACTAACTGCATATAACTAGGCATTATATGATAGTCGCATATACTTCTTTTATCAGGTGTCATTCTGTCTTACCTGTAATAGCAACATTTGTATGTTATTTGGTCACGTCTAACGAACTAAATATTCTACCGCAAACCCACGAACATGGTGTAAACGTATAATATCTGGGCATCGATTGGTAATCTGCCTACATTATCTACATGGTGGCACGTAGATAGCTATATACGTGATGGCGTGATGGTAATTACAGTATTTATACAAATGTAGTGTAAAGTTCGATTCTTGGTTTTTCAGTGAAAATGCACAGGGCTCCAGCACAAATTTTTGGTTTCGTCTAGGTAGGTTTGGTACCTACTTTTGGACAGTTGTAAAATCAAAACTTTTTTCATCCATGTTAATTACTGTTTGCGACTAAAAACAGCTAGCACCAAATAACGCTTGATTTGCGCCACCACTAAAACGCAGTCGTAGCATTTTTTATTAAACGAAAAAGTATCACTCATAATCGTGATGTAGGTTAACGCAACTTAATTATTTATGTTTTAGTAGTGAGTTGCCCTCTACGTTTAAGTGAAGAAGGCTGTCTTAACCAGCCGAAACGTAGGGGGCTAAACTCTCTATCTACACTAACATATAAAGAGGAAATATTTGACTGTGTGTTTGTTTGAACTGAATAGGCTCCGAAACGGCTAGACCGATTTAAAAAAATCTTATACCATTAGCATCCTACGTTATCCCTGATGAACATAGACTATATTAACATTTCGAATTCCCGCGGGAAAACTATTAGCAGCGGGTGAAACCGCTGGGCGGGCCGCTAGTCAAATAACCGAGTAAGCCGCGTAAACCTACATCAGTAGTCGTAGTCAACGTAGATAAGCCGCGATCTGAACATAATTGAGCATCCGATATCCTTATGTTTATCCGACATTCTTAAATAGGATGTCGGATAAACATAAGGACACTTGATAACAGTAAATTTTGCCACTTTTTTTATCTCAACTAGGTCTGTGTAAAAATATGTCTAGAAATATTTCAAGGGTAAACCCATAATACTGGACAAATTTTCCTTAGAAATACGAAAAATAAGTTTGGACATCCTTTCTCAGAAGTCTGCAAAAGTCGTATGTATGGGAGGTCATAAATAATTATTTATATATTACTGCCAAATCATGGTCATGGAGAAGTAGTCGGTTTCATGTTGCAGTTTGAAATATTTTCAACTAGTTTTTACACGTCAATATATGAACAACTAGAGTTCCTTAATTAGCTGCCACAACAAACAAGCGAAAAATTAAAACCGCACCCAATTTAAACCGGCGGTTGCCGTTATTAGTGCTCGGTTTTTCGCCGGTGAAAAACCGGTGGCGGTACCGTTACGATTTGCTGACTCAGACCTGATGCAAACAAAACAAAGGACTGTTTTAATGGACGTTGACATCGGGTTTTTGTGATCGGTGGTTTGTAACGTGTTCATTTTGTGGTGTAGCTCGAGTATCCCTTTTAGTTTACACACGCTATTATTTGTTTTTTGTATGTTCTAGTGTTAGATTCTGTCTATCGATTTTGTGGACTCTAGAACCCCAATTTTTGATACATTATGATCAAAATATTTACATACATACATACATAAATCACGCCTTTATCCTTTACGGGTTAGGCAGAGCGTTAACATCCGTAAAATTGATATTAACACCACGTCTGACAAAAGCTCCAGGGAATCAGATAACTGTTTATCACAATAGTGACAGGTTGTCAGCCCATCGCCTAAAATTGCAATACACATCCCTCGAGTCCCTTAGTCGGCTCTTACGACACCCATGGGTAAGAAATGGGGTGATGCTATTCTAAGCCGGCATCACACGGCATATATAAACACATATACATCAAAATATTTAGCACAATACATAACGGTCAAAACCATCCGAATGCTTTTCTACCAAGATACTGAGACGCTTTTCGAAAAGCGGAATATACTCGTATAATCGTCAAATTATAACTTAAGACGGCGGTCATTACACAACCATGTCAGAGGCATACTACTAGTAGTAGTATAACTCTTACAACAGATTTCGTCGGGTCGTTCGTCGACTCGGTGTCCCATACGAAAATAAGAAGTCAAATGAGCTACTTTTTAAAGCGATACGCTGTGTGAATCTACGTAGGACTCTACCATTATTATAACGTCCCTATCTTGTAATGACAAGCGTCAAATTTCTTCTTCTTCTTGATTCCTCCTTAATAATTATAACTTTGCATATTTTGGATAACGTTGAATGAAAATATTAATATTATTAGAATATAATTTCAAACGAAAATGTTTAACTTTTTTTTACTACCCAGTCATGTTCATGCATGTATCCTATTCGTGCTCAGTTGTCTATTTAACGAAACATACATTTTTATATCAAAAATAATTCAAAACCTCTCAAAATTTTACCTCTTCTTGATACAAAATGAGCCTTGGCAGTACTAAAGCCTAGTGCATAATACACTTCCCTTTTCAAGGCACGTCTTATAGCGACCTAGTACTTACCCTAAGTATTTAAGCCTCTGGAGACCTAGACGAAAAACGCAGGCTTTTAGTACTTAACTTACCCAAGCCTAAAAGCTTAAAACTTTGTAGTGTGGTTGCAAAGTATTCTGACTACCTGTACATATATTCGTAGCTTAGCGTAGGTATGTGTTGTGAAATGTTGTTATGGATATGTGTATGTTCGTATACTTTTGGCAGAGCCTAGTTTATTTGGACTGACCCGATGGCGTAGTGGATAGTACCCCTGTCTGCTACGCCGAGAGTCTTGGGTTTGATTTCCACACAGCACAAGTATTTTGTAAGTTACTTCTCGGATAGTTGTGTTGAGTCTGAGTGCTTTCTGTATATTGTAAATATTTTTTTGTATTTTATCAGCTATGAACAGGTGATAAATGTATTTCATCAGCTATCTAGTTCCCATAGTACACCCTTAGCTTAGTTTGAGGCTTGTGGCGCTGTGTGAAATGTCTAAGTTATTTATGTTTTTAATATTGCGTACTACCAGCCAACTACCTAAATTTTTACTTTTTTATCTGGTTTGTGTATAACAAAGATTTTTTAGATTTATTTACGTTGGCATCTGAAACAGTATTCAAGTTATGTCTGTTCAAAATTCCAGCCATACAGTTTTCTCAACGTTTACATTTCCATTATCTGTGTTTGTTGGATTATTTTCCTTGGAATTTAACGCTTATGTACCTTCACTTTCTCATAAAATTTTTGAATGTTTATTCTTTTGTTAAACCATTTTTCTCTTGTCCATAGTGCGGGCGGCATGGAAAAGGCGAAGGCCTACATAAAGAGCTCGCTAGGGGCGTCCCGGCCGGCCTCCCCCCAGAAGCCGGCCGCTAGCGAGCCGCGCGTGTGCTTCGTGTGCGGCGGGGGAGGCTTCAGCGAGTGCTACTCCGTGCGGCACAAGCCCTCCACACAGGTGCGTACAGTATCAGTCAGGCTCGACTGTAGACAAGGCGTGGTAGCTACGGGTACATAGTGCTCGCTACGCTAAGTCTCCCTCTAGAAGCCGGCCGCTAGCGAGCCGCGCGTGTGCTTCGTGTGCGGCGGGGGAGGCTTCAGCGAGTGCTACTCCGTGCGGCACAAGCCCTCCACACAGGTGCGTACAGTATCAGTCAGGCTCGACTGTAGACAAGGCGTGGTAGCTACGGGTACATAGTGCTCGCTACGCTAAGTCTCCCTCTAGAAGCCGGCCGCTAGCGAGCCGCGCGTGTGCTTCGTGTGCGGCGGGGGAGGCTTCAGCGAGTGCTACTCCGTGCGGCACAAGCCCTCCACACAGGTGCGTACAGTATCAGTCAGGCTCGACTGTAGACAAGGCGTGGTAGCTACGGGTACATAGTGCTCGCTACGCTAAGTCTCCCTCTAGAAGCCGGCCGCTAGCGAGCCGCGCGTGTGCTTCGTGTGCGGCGGGGGAGGCTTCAGCGAGTGCTACTCCGTGCGGCACAAGCCCTCCACACAGGTGCGTACAGTATCAGTCAGGCTCGACTGTAGACAAGGCGTGGTAGCTAAGAATCCATAAACAACTCGCTACGTCTACTACAAACTCCATTCTGCCCGAGACTAGAAGGGCAGCGAGCAACCTGCTTCTTTTTCCCTAACTTTGTCGTTGTGATGATATACTATCACACCACTTTCACAAAGTAAGTATTGGCGGCGGCGCCACTTTTCTAGATTCAGGGTGACCTTGCTCTAAGGCCGCAGTGTAGATTCTGCGTTCGGCGTAAGCAAGGTGCAACAAAAAGCATACCGCCGCGTTTTAGGTCGACATAAATAAAAATTGAACTATGTTTCTAATAACAACTTAAATAAAACGTGTACATGCACGATTAATCAAATACAATATGCATTCAGATTTCCCGTACCGATAATATTGATTCAGCTCAACAAACAGGCGGTCCATGTTATTGCATCATTAATATGCAAAATACATTATTGTATGATGGATACAACACTGTGTTTCATATGGAACAACATGAACATAAACTGTTTAGTTGTTTGCTATTTGTTTACGACGACGGCTCTCAAAGTGTACGCCAATGTAAGGAAGAGGGGGTCAAAAACCTGCTAAATAGGGCTTTAAGTGTCTCCATGGTCTAGCGGTCTTAATTCTGCTAAAGAGTGGAACTCACTAGTCTGTGTTTCCAAACGCAAACAACCCTAATATCTTCAAAGTAAGTGAACAGGCTTCTTCTGGGTGAGCTCGCTCCATCTTAGACTCTCACATTATTATCTTACTTAACACATTTTTCCTAGTCTAGTTGGATGTAGGCTGAACATGACCACCTAATAGCCCGTTAGGAAAATGATTCGGGGCTTCCGAGGGCACTTTAAGCCGGTTACTGTCTATGATTACTTTGAAAGAGATCGTAACACAACCACATAGTAGGCGGTTAAATAACCGACACAGAGGTGCATCAGGTCGCTCGTGGACTCCGTGTCCCACACGATAACAATGGATGAAGGGGTGCTTGATTATCAAGTTTCAGAACCGTCGCATAATGGCCATAAAACATCTAATGCATTAAAGGAATCAGGTTAACGGCTTCACAGTGCAATCTCTGGTATTGGATGTTTCTTACTTAGCTATTATCCATCAAAGTTATTGACTTGGTGAAACACTTAAGGGTGCTCGATAGATAGCAATAATAGAGCTTTGTTCGAGAAGAATCTAAACCATCTTAGTGTTTTTAGTTTTGTAAAAACTTTATTGTACACTAGGTTTTCACTTTCCCGTGGTAATAGTGGTTTTCCTGTGCGGTTAAAAGTAGCCTATGTGGGTTATATTCTACCTGTGTTCCAAATTTCATCAAAATTGGTCAAGCCATTTGAGCGTGAAGAGGTAATAAATATACATACATACACACACAAACTCTCAGATTTATAATATTATAAGTACAAATTTGTACTCAGATGACGATTTAAAAAAAGATGTCGAATATTTGGCACTGGTTTCGTGTTGTGTGTCGGTCGGTCCGGGATCCGCAGCAGAGTCCAGGATTCAGTTATGTGTTTCTCAAAACCTGCCTTATCCATCAATTGTATGACTGTAATTATCTGACTGGACACAATCTGGCGAAGCCGACTTAGAAGTCTTTAAATAGGCTCCGAACTTTACTGGGCCGCAGCAATAATTTCAATCTCGGAATGACACTTAACAAAATATTTATGGCTTTTGAGAATACTGAGGCACTTAGATAAAGTAGGTCGGTTTCTATGATTGCGCAGTATAGTAGATTCAATATGAGGCAATCAATCATTGCATGCGCCCAAAAATCTTCCAATTGACAAGTCCAAGTGTCAATGTCACCCATTTCACGTCTCCCAATTATCTAGCGACGGCGTACCGGTTTAGAACCGGTTCGAACCGGTTCTTGATTGCTGGCGCGCGTAAAACCATTGACTCTCGACACGGTGATATTCCTATTCTAGAGGTGGTGTTGCCAAGTCTTTCAAATTGATTTTAAATAACAACATCAAGACGGGTCAATGTCTATGAAGTACGCGATAATGCTTACTCAGAATCTGTCAGGTGAATTTGTTCGCTATCCGTATCAAATCACAGCCCCAGATGCTTTGCAAAACGAGGATTTTCAAACAAAATCTTCAATCATGATGTACTTGTTTATGATTTGGTAGAGTGTTAAGACAGCCTTCTTCACGAAAACCACTTCACCAGCCGAAACGTAGAGTGCTAAACCTACCAAACCATTGTTCGTTTAATTATAAAAATCTTTAATCTCAATGAAAATGCACTTTATCGACTTGTCTGTCTAGCCCTCGATCAGTGGTAGTTATTGAGTTTATCGATTACATACTCACAAACAAATTAAATAAAATGTATAACTTTCCAAATTTAAGTGTGCATTTTTAAAACAAAATGTCATCCAAGTAACTAAAATGCGTTTTGAAATTAGTAAAGGTGTTGGCAACACTGACTAGAGACGGTCGAGAGTGAAATTAATTTGTTTTGGTACGCACTCCGGTGTTGGACATTAAGTTTGATGTAATGTGCTAGCTGGCTCAAACTCGTATTGCTTGTTACCCGACTGCCTCAGAAGAAGGTAATGTTTTTCGAGAGTTTATATGTGCACAAGTAAATTTTTTTTTCGGGCTACAGCCCAAACGGCTAGACGAATGTTGATATAATATGAGGCGTCGTTAGTTTTCTTTCAGCAGCGCAACTTTTGTACTGGGTTATAAAACGAAAAATATAACTCTGAAATTTACTTTTCATGAGCTGCGATTGCGGCTGATGTGGCGCAGTGATAGTGCAACTGCCTGCGGCGCAAAGGTTCTGGGTTCGCTTCCCGGTGGGGCACTCACAAATTTAATATTGTCACTTTGTAAATTTGTTCCCAGTCTGGTTAAATATTTTTATTTATTTTATTTATTTATTTATTGAATACAATATTTCATTTTAAACATTATAGTTCACCACATGCAATATAAAAGAACAAAAATAATTTCAAGCTATTACAAACAGCACGATGGTAAGCAGTAACAGCCCTTAAAGACCAGAGCCTGTGTTAGGGCTAGTTACGTAACTTTATTGCGACGTATTTTATGCGGGGAGAAATTGTGCTTCACAAAGTACATAATAAATGTGAGGCAATAAAAAAAAAAAAACATGCATAATTTATTAAAAATGTTTATAACTATTAAAAATATTTTGATTTAAAAAGTAAATTAATTAATGGGAATAAAAGGAACTAGATATATTTAAATTTTGTTGTATAACTGATTGAATTCATTATATTTTAATGCAAGTAGATGTAATTTAATTTTATTATTGAGATTATTGTAATTACTCTTAGGAATATCTTGCTTGTCATTTTGTATTGTGCGGTCAATAATTTCCCTTAGTTCATCACTAAGCATGACACTATAAATTTTTGGCGCAATGTAGATCACATGCTTTTTTGCTGCTTCAACGGAAGTCACAGGTACCCTAAACTTTCTGTTAGTATATAGGACACTGCAGGCTGAACCACCTGATTGTCGCTAAGAAAGATGGTTTCGTGCTTCGGAAAGGCGCGTGAAGACGTCGGTTCCGGTTGCTGTCTATGTTTACTTACTCTATGACGGTTGTCGTTACACAACCATGTCGGAGGCCTACTAGTAGGCGGTTGAAAAAACTTGAAAGACCAGGGTTCTTCGGATCGTTGGTCGACTCGGTGTCCCACACAAAAATAAGACGAAGGCATAGAAGAAACGTACTAAAGCAGAGTCACTCCTATTTTTATAAAGCGTAACTTCGTTTTACTACGCCACTAAAAATGGGTTCTTATCCCACAAACACAATACCAGTCAATGGCTTGAATGAAATCATTATGATAAACCTAATGAGGTTAAACTATGGGAAACTTTTATGGGAAAAATCCGATGACATATTGCTATATCTTTCTTATGGAAGTGGCGTTGACAGTGTTGCCAGTAACATTTAAATATAGGAGGATTAAGAGATTTTTGAGGTCTGTAGGAGTTAATAAATGCGAATCTCTGAAATAACTTTCAAAATGAAGCACAAATAAAAAAAAATGTTGCTTTTAAAAGTAACATTTAGTATACCGATCATAGAACGTTGGAAAGGTTTTATCACGACATAGTTCATCAGTTCATCGGGTCGTTGTTCGATTCGGTGTCCCACAAGAAATGAATGACGACGTAGTTTTAAATAAAGTCGCTATTCGTGTCCCAGGTGGGTGTTTAATGCTTATTTATGTAAAAGGTTTTGGATGCGTTTTTTATAGAGTGATTCAAGAGGAAGGTTTTATGTATAACTAGATTTCCGCCTACCGGTTTCACCCGCTACCACACATTTTCCCGTGGTAAAAGTTGTTTTCCCGCGGTAAAAACGGTAGCCCGTGTGTTATTCCAGGTTATACTCTACCTGTGTTCCAAATCTCATCCAAATCGGTCAAGCCGTTTGAGCGTGAAGAGGTAACAAACATACATACACACACAAACTCTCATATTTATAATATTAGTACGGATTATATCAGGATAGGTCGCAATCCCACGGGAAAACGGGTACCAGTGGGTGAAACTACTGGTCGGGCCGCTAGTCTTTCATGTTACCACGTTTAATTCTTGTAATCGCCAAACATTGTCAATCTGGCAACACCGGGTTGATTTTTTCGCATGGGAAATGTGGCACAATAGTGTCGCTTGTATTATCGGTCCCACATTCACCGCCGATTGCTATAATCACGCGCATACGTGTTGAACATGACATGTGATAGACTTGTTTGTTGACTTATCATATCACGCGGTAGAAGACAAAAAACTAGCTAGAGTTTTGTAACGCGACTCGTAAATTATAAACGAATTTATTAGCTTTTTTTATTGAATAACAAATTTTAAAACACTTCCCGTGTTAGGTATACAATTTTTGAAAACTTGCAATATTTTCAAGTGCGGGCAGGATTTGAACCTGTAACTTTCGTCATTACTAGTGACGACGCCTCTTCCATCTGGGCTACCGCAGCTCGTAACTTTTTATCCTTGCCTTGCGCCTCAAAATGTCTCACACTTTCTAAATTGCCTTATTTTCTAACACAATTAATGTGCTATTTTCTTGCACAACTATATCTCATCACAATAAAACAATTTTAGACGGATTTAAGTTGTTTTATTTAGGATTTTACAATTCCTGTATTTCAGAAACATGACTTAAATCCGTTTAAAATTGTTTTATTGTGATAATTAATGTGACCTCAGGTAACCCGAAATGAATACAAGTATATTAAACTTCGATCAACAACAATTCACCTCTGACAGTGTACTGACGTAAATGCGCGAGCCAGGTCTTAATCAGTTGACCCACGTAAATGCGAGTGTGTTACGTGGCCAAGCCATAATCAGTTGACCCAGGTCAAGGTGCGTGGTGACAAAATGGGCAAACTGGTTCTTGCTGTCTGCGTATCTTGGTAAGGTCCAGAGGAAATGTGTCACTAAAAAGACAAGATAGATATGTTAGGTATCTTTTCGCTCTCAAAATGCAAGAATACTCCTGTAAATATTTAAACCCATGAAAATGAACAATTTTCGAACATACTCCAAAACATTATAAAATTTGGTCCGCCCATACGAATATTTTTAATGTTGAGTTCTATATTACCACAAGGAACATAGGTGGAAAGACCTCCCATACAAAATGATCCAAAAATGTGTCACTTTGTATGGCACGTCCAATTTTTTTTTCATATTTCGACCATATGCCTTGGGGAAGGTTGTCCCACAGTTACCATGTAGCCTTGAGCATGAAACGGTTTTGGATGACCTGCATCATTTAAAGATATGAATCGATGGTGTGAGGGAATCGCTGGTGTAGGGTCATGAATTCATTATACGCCTGCCGCAATCGTGCTGACTATGACAATACCCACCGGGTAGGCCCAGCAGTGGACTGTTGTGGCTGTTAATGTTATGATATTTTGTTTCTTGTATTTAGCTAGCAAGCTACCTAATCCTGTCTCAAATATGGCGCCGAAATTGCTACCACTTTTCTACTGCTGTCCATTGTGTGAATAGGATAAGAGATCATATGACTGCACTTTATTGTAGGTATAGGTAATTTTATTTGCCGATGATGAGTCATATACCTTTTGGTTTTGCAAAGATGTTTTTTTGTGTTTGAGCAGGAAACACAGTCCCTGATTGGTTTTCCATGTTCACCGTTAAAGTATTTGCTTGTAACAAAAAAAATGGAAGCGATTTTAGTTCACTAAAAACCAGATATAGTTTTCGCTTTTGTGCTAACGGGCTTTCGTAATAGTTAAAACGTTTCGCTGAAAAACATTCGAATAGTAGTTTATGCAACTGTCGTATAATGGGGGTCATTAGAATGCGAGTGTCTGTTTATCACACGAGGCGCAGCCGAGTGTGATAATAGTTTGACACGAGCATTCTAATGCCTAATTATAGCAGTTGCATACACTATTTTATCTACACTCTCCAAAAAAACTCAGAAACACTTTTCTAAACGTACGCACCGGCCATTGCAAGGCCCGATACATGGACAAATTCAATACGAGAACGTAATATGGTTTGATATGAATTTTTAAAAATCTATACTTTAGCAGTTGTTTAGATGTGGAGTCTTAACAATAACTTAACTAAACAACTGAACAACATCTGAACAACATCTGAACAACATCTGAACAACAACTGAAAAACATCTGAACAACATCTGAAAAACATCGAAACAACATCTGTACAACAACTGAACAACATCTGAACAACATCTGTACAACAACTGAACAACAACTGAACAACATCGGAATAACATCTGAACCACAACTAATCAACATCTGAACAACAACAGAACAAAAACCTATTAAAACAACTGAACAACATCCGAAAAATTACCGTACTACAACAACTGTCAGGTGCGGCGGAAGATAGCGAATTGAGTTTTGGAAAAAAAAAACTTCGTTTCATTTCTCAACTTTATCGTATTAAGAGTTTTGTCATTAAGTCATTACGCTTCTGTAATTTATAGTAAACCCTAGTTTTTATAGGCAAAATGCATAAAGTAGGTCATTATGCATCTGTTTTCGAATTCATAATTCGAACATTATGAGACGAGTGTATATAAAATACTCTTTCAGTTTTGTGAAGTGAAATTTCATTTTCTTAAGAATATTTATTTTATTCTTGGCGGTTTGATGCCGGCTTAGTATAGCATTACCCCATTTCTTTCCTGCGGGTGTAAGGCGGGCCACGAATGGACTCAAGGGGTTCATGTGTATTACAATGTTAGGCGACAGGCTGACAACTTGTCACTATAGTGACACATGATTTTTCTAATTATTCCTCAAATATTTGTCAGACGTTTATAATATTTAAAATATTTTTTTTGACAAATATTACGAAGTTAGGACTTCTTGGTGGGTTTGAAGCTTGCTTTATTAAAATGCTCCAAGGGTGTTGCTAGGAGCGAAATTGAACAATCTCGTCAAACAACTTCTATGAAATCTTATAATATGACTCTTAATATTATGAATTCATGTCAATGTAAATTCGGCGCGGGGACTTTATATGGGGTGAAATTTTACTAATGACCGATACTGAAATCTCACTTTCCCTGAGGAAAGGTACGTCAATAAAATAAAATAAAAACGATTAGCTGATTTGATTTACTATTGAAACTCAATGTATTTTTGTCTTTTTTTTTTTCTTTTTTTTTTTTTCGTGTGGGACACCGAGTCGTTCAACGACCCGATGAACCCTGGTGTCAAAGTTTTTTCAACCGCCTACTACCACTAGTAGGCCTCTGACATGGTTGTGTTACGACCGCCGTCTAAGTCTTATTTCAACCTATGTTCCTTAGGGAAAGGTGTTCCTTATCACCGTCTTGACATTTCGTTATCAGTCACTAGTAAATTATCGTCCGACGTTTGCGTGGGCTTCTGCATCGGATATATGTCTCGATTTCTAACTTGAACTTTTATGTTGCAGAGCTCGGAGCCGTACTTCCCTTTCCTCGGCGCCCACGCGCCCCCCAACGGCTACCGGTCGGAGGGTGACGAGGAAGGAACCGTGCGCTGTTGCTGCGTGTGCTACACGTTCCTGCGCCAGCAATGGGAGCAGTACGACCGCGAGAACAAACCGCTCAGCCAGCGCTTCTACTGGATGAAGCGGCTCGACGGCAAGCCTTTCATCGGTGAGTGATGACAGATCTAGGGATTGTGTACTATCCGGGTAGACGGAGCCATGCCACGCGTTACTGGCATTAAGACACTCGCAACGGTGCGCTGTTGCTGCGTGTGCTACACGTTCCTGCGCCAGCAATGGGAGCAGTACGACCGCGAGAACAAACCGCTCAGCCAGCGCTTCTACTGGATGAAGCGGCTCGACGGCAAGCCTTTCATCGGTGAGTGATGACAGATCTAGGGAGTGTGTACTATCCCGGTATATGGTGCCATGACACGCGTTACTGGCATTAAGATACACTTGCTTCTTCTTTTCGCGTGGGACTACAAGTCGACGAACGACCCGATGAATCTTTGTGTCAGAGTTTTTCAACCGCCTTCTACAACTAGTAGGCCTCTGACATGGTTGTATAACGTCCGCCGTCTAAGTAATTATAGACAGCAACCGGGGCCGATGGCTTAACGTACCCCTGCCAACCGATTCACGGAACCATCTTTCTTAAGTCCAATCAGGTTGTTCGGCCTGCAATATCCTAACCAGACTGAAAACTAATTCACAAAGTGATAATATCATCTTTTTGAGTATCCAACCGGGAATCGAACCCGGCAACTTTGCGCCTCAGGCAGTCGTACTACCACTGCGCCACATCGGCCGTGTACATCATTTCTTTATTTCGCCAACGGTAGATGAGCCGCGGTAGCCCAGTCGGTAAAGGCGTCGCTGCTAGTGATAGCGGAAGTAGCTGGTTTAAACCCCTACGTTATCTACACTTCTCCAATATCTAGGTATTTAATGCAAGTGTCCGATCTAGGATCTAACCGCACGTGTCATTATACAATGCGGATAAGCGATCAGTAGAAATATCGCGAACGATGCAAGTGCGTTATCTTGCAGGGACGTGACGTGAGGTAAGTATAAGTAGGTATGTAACGCGAGTGAGTGCTTTATTTCACAACAAAGATAAAATTCATTCAGATAAAGGAACACGTTCTTCGAATGAAAACTGCGCGAATTTTTTGATTACGATAACTAACAGACAGCTGAGTTTTACACAACATAACATGGCGGACGGTGGAATAAGCGGGTTATCGAGTGGAGGCAAGCGTAGCGTTGTACGACCTCCGGCCAGATGGATACACGACTTGAAGAAGGCGGCTGGTTGCGACTGGATGGCGAAATCGAGCGAAGGTGCCCTATGGCGTACCCTGGAGGATGCCTTCGTCCAGCTGTGGACTGTAGAAGGCTGATGTGCGTATGAGGTCAACATTAGAAATCAAATAAACAAAGTTCTCCTTGACTTCTGTTTCCAACTTCATATTCTTGGTTGAAACTTGTGAAACTATGTACCAGGAACACATAATAAACAAACAAGTAAACATCTCGCCCGCCCTGCACATTTCTCGGTTTTATCGATGCAGACGGAGCGAGGGCAGATTTACGAGCATAGGATTCTGTATACGAGCATTCGAGCACCACTAGACACAAACCAAAATATATTGCAGAGGGTTCACTATTGCCAATCTTCAGATTTACTTATAAAACAATTTTTCTTATCGATGCGTGGTATACTCTCGGAGGCAATTTTCTATTTGAATTTTTAGAAGAATTTTTTGAAAAGCCAAAAGCCAAAAGCCGACAGACGTCGTCGCGGGCGACCTAGACGCAGATGGCGAGACGAATTAGACGGTTACTCAAAAAACTGGTATACGGAGGCACAGGATCGAGATCAGTGGAGGAAGGGGAGGGAAGCCTTTGCCCAGCAGTGGGATCCCGATGGCTCTATAAGATAAGATACTTAAACACTGCGTATAAAGGCGTTCTCATAGGTCCTATGATAACGCTCTTATGACGTAAGATCTTACGAGAAAATAAACGTCACATGTGTTCTATGAACAATTAAAAAAAATATCGTATTATGGTTGCGGAGACTACACTTGTAATAGTAACCATCTACTTCTGTCTTGTGGGGACACCGAGCCGACCAACGACCCGACAAACTCTAGTATCTGAGTAGTAGCCATTGCTAGTTTCAAAAATCACGAGAGTGATCCTTCTGTAAACCTCTTTATTTCATGCAACTGGCATGCAACTGTCTAGGCGGTTTTGCATGCCAGATGCGTCGATAAGGCTTCAGTCGAAGATGGAGGGATGCTTTATGTGTTACTACGGAGGTGTAGATTTAATGCGCTCGTGTATTGATTGTGAGGCAATATTGGCTTTGTTGTGAGGAATAACAGCATAAACACGATCACATTCATAGCTATAACTAAAAACTCTTGCCGTGTGATGCCGGCTTAGAAAAGAATCACCCCATTTCTTACGCATGGGTGTAATAAGAGGCGACTAAGGGACTCGAGGGTTAGATGTGTATTGCAATTTTAGGCGATGTGCTGACAACCTGTCACTATAGTGATACACAGTTATCCTCGAACTTTTGTCAGACGTGGTGTTAATAACCTTTTTACGGTCGTTAACGCTCTGCCTACCCCGTAAGGGACAAAGGCGTGATTTATGTATGAATGTATGTACTAAAAACTCTAGAAAAGATACTTAAATTCATCACTCAAGGTGCAGCTAAGAATATTTGCTAATGTGTTCGTGAAACCATGCTGTCAGCCCAGTTCGGTCGCTTGGAAACTTTGCCAAAGAGGTTAGCTAAGTTGACCTTTGGCATAGTTAAGCATGATCTGATCTCGCGGCGTGATAGTTTAATGTTAGGTACATAGCTACTTAGGTAAATAAAATAAACCAAAAATAAAGCGGCACACATTTTTGACAATCACTAGCCGTTTGAATGAAATAATGCAATGACTCTAGAAGAGTTAGCCACATTCTTATAACAGTAGACTGCTGAACGGACACGGGTCACTTCCATACCCGGCATGTTCATCTGATACAGTCACAGTCAGATAGCAGTGCAAGCTGTTGCGTTCACTGTGAACGCTGGTGCCTATTTCTGAAATATATTTATTTATTTATTTATTCAACGTTGCACAAAAAGTACAAATCGTGAGCCTCATGCCACAAGGCATTCTCTATCGGCCAACTAAAGTATAAACAAAAAATATTTAAGATCATAAGTAAAGTTCTCACAAAGGTGATATATTTATTATAGATATTAATAATATAGATATGAATAATCATGGTAGAGTTGGGGAGAAGCTGTTCACGGAAAAAATTACAACATCGACTCAACTCAAGACTAAAAGAAAAAAAAACATTTGCGTATAAAAAAAGTGTTACTGAAATGATAATCGGCGGAACTGGACACTTCAAATTGCAAGTGGAAACTGAATTGGGAAACACGAAAGCGATTACTAAAACATTTTTGTTTCGTCAAGCAACCACGGCCGAATTTTTACACCGATTCGAGAAATTCGAATCAGCACAATCCGATGATTGTGAGACATTTTGAAATGATTCGTACGCAATTTATTATTGCTTTTATTTAACTTATTTTACAGCCTGTGAAACTATTTAGGTGCTGTTTGTAATTTTTTTTGTGAAGAACATTTTTTTTTGTTGAATTTCAAATAATTTGTACCATTTGAACACTTCCGTGCCTTTATTTAGACATTTATGGTAATCTGTAAACTAAAGGGACCTTATTCTTATAAACAGTAGGTATTTATTACCTAGTCGACACAGAAATTATAAAAGTCTGCTTTCAAGGACTGAAGTTAGTTTATCTGCAAAAGCTAATTTCATTTACCTCAAAATTACAAAACGAGACATATAAATACTCGCTTAGAATTAATCCCGCCCGCTGGCTCTTTGTGTTTCGTTATAAAATGAAAATGATAGAAAACAGCAACGACGGTACTTTATGAAACATTTCGCAGAAAGCCTCTCAGGAAAATTGTCGTTTGTTGAGCTGGATTGAAACAATAAGTATGAGCTAAATTGTCGTCGTAAAGTTGTTAGAATCTTGATGTTTGGGGTTATGTTTCTAGTGGACTGTAAGAAAATATTTAAGAAATTGCAAAAAGATAAACGATACGAAACGAAATTGCAGTTGAAGAAAGTAAATAAGCGCTGACTTACCGGTATGAGGCGACTTCGGTTCCAACAGCCCTGTCTTGTAAGCTTTCCTGGCCAGTAATCACTATTTATCAACAGGCTGTGGTACAATCAGCGCAGGACGGACTACAAATCTTCAACTGCACGTTATAACAATTACTTGATTTTTTATTTAAGATTAATATGCACCACGAAACGAAAGCGTGCGATCAAGAAAAAATGGACGAACGAACAGAAGAACGGAAGTTAAGTTTTTTTTTTTTAACAGAATAGTGTTGACAGGCAGACACCGGAAGTCTAACGAGAATCGATAAATCATGCGATGCGTTCGATATTCCTGAACACTTGAGATTCTTGAGTTTTTCCAGCGCAGAAAGAAAGTTATTGTTGGTTGACAAAGATTAGTTCCAACTAAATTATAAATGATTCTGCAATTTATATTTATGACAACAAGTTTGTAAGAAAACTGTGTTAAAAAAAAACTTTTATTTTTATTTACTTATTTTTATACTTTATTGCACATTGTACAAAAGGCTACCGCTAAAAGCTTTGATAATATTTGCACATATAGTATCTATATTAAAATGTATATTACAACAACGACCGCGCATTTACATATTTCGATGATAGTTCTTCGGATCTATCATCGACTCGAGTGTATCACTCGACACGGCTAAAGATGATTATACCAAACCTTGTTTTTATAATTTTCATAACAGAATCCATAGCAAAGTCCTACTTACCCAAGCAAAACAAAACAAGCGACCGTTTTTCATAACACAAAAACCCGGCACATACATTCCCAAACAGTGTACTATTGTATGCGAAACTTTTGTGCCATTTCCCGCTTTTTGAGTGCCCCAAAAAATATGCAAACAAATGCGAGTGTACGTTTAAAATTATGATAGGACAATATTCGCGCGCTCTTTGTATTTTGCCAACGTTGTTTTTATTTTTTAATTTAAAAAACGAAAGCTTGTTTTATTCGGTGTACAAAATTTAAAATTCTCTATTGTATTTGCTTTGTTAAAGTAGAAAATGTTAAAAGATTTTCTTTAGCGGATTTACAGAAAAAACGTTAACTATACCTTAGTACTCATAATGCGGAGTTGGCTTTGAATTTTGCTGATTCTTTTGTTGTAAATGAATCTATCTGAACTAAAATTGAATATTTCTCACCATCAGCTTTGAAGCGGTATTTCTTAAATAGGTATTTTAGTGAAGAAATCGGCCCATGTGGCGTAGTGGTAGTGCGACTGCCTGCGGCGCTAAGGCACAGTATAATTAATAGTACTAGCGTACAGTATGGTCACTCCCTGCCTCCCCCTCCAAGCGCCGCCCACCCGCGCTCGGAGGACGCTCAGACACCGGCTAGCAAGGATGCGACGACGAAGGTCATTTCATACTGCCGCACATTGCATTCCCGATTCGCGAACGCAAAATGGCGGCTACCCTGACATGTTGTCTCACACACACAAGCATGGTCCGCGTTCACCTACGCGAGCTTAGACTGTGTGCGCAGCAACGCGTTTGTTTCATACATTTGAGCGCCAGTGTCCGAGGTGTGGCTAAGGTTCCAGGTTCGATTCCCGGTGGGGCACTCACAAAGTTGATATTATCACTTTGTGAATTTCTTCCCAGTCTGGATAGGAAATGGCAGGCTGAACCACCACGTTAAGCCGACGGTCCCGTTTGCTGTCTATGATTACTAAGATCGAAGCCGGTATACAACCATGTCAGAGGCCTACTACTAGTAGAAACTGACACCAAGGTTCATCGGGTCGTAAGTCGGCTCGGTGTCCCACAAGAAAAAACAAGAAAGAGTATAGATAAACAAATTTCCTAATACGCAATAAAGCGCAAAAAAAAAACTAGGCAGTATGCAAAACCTAAACTCTACTACATGCCTATTACTTTACAATACAACTACGCTCCAACAGGCAGACCCGAGTCGAAATTGGGACAATGTAAATACAGTTCGACTGGTATTGATTTTACTGACTTATTTACTGTGCCTTTCTGAATATGAAATGTGTTTCACCATATACGGGAAATAAGAAATATCTGAACCAGGCAGTATTTCGTTCGGTAGTCCATATTTAGAGGAAAGAGTGACCCGTTTTGAATAGCCTATTTTTAGAAACTTCCTGGGCCGGCAGAACTGTAGCTGGAGGCGTGCTTTATAAGAAATAGAAATCGAATTTCGAATGTATGAAACGTTCTACTACTCGAATTTATTAACGAAACGTTTATGGTGCGTGCAATGCGCAACGAATATTGTTCAAAGAAAAAAGTGCAACACGTAGTCGTTTAAAATACCACTGACATATATTTAGATACTACGTTATGTAAAACAAGGCCTCAATTCGTAAAATTCTATTAATTTACCTTAAATTTGCACTGCCACTTTCCGACAAATATGTTATGCGTATGCACCATACTCTTCTGGTGCCAATATTTTCACCTTTTGAATAAATTCTTGTAGAACGTGTGGTAGATACTACTAGTGATGGGAGAGCATTAGTAGCAAACTGGTGTACCGAAATAAAATTTTAGTAACCGTAAGAACTCCGTTGTAGCGTTTTGAGTCATTATGTGTGACCGCGAAAGTTTAAATTTCTAGTGTTAAAATACGCCTTCAGGTGCTGGGGCATTTCATAAAGCTGACAATTGTAATTTACAATGACAATGTACAGTCGGTAATAGCACATAAGGTGCCAGGGGTACTCTGAAAGAGCTGAATTATTTTTGTCCTCAGCAATGTTTTTTTCTTGACATGAATATGTTTTAGTAGAACATTACTTCTTTTAAGAGAATAAGTTTAAATTTTGATTATGTATTAACTGGGGATAAAAATAATACAGTTCTTTTGGAGTGCCCCTGTTACCTTATGTGCTACAACCGACTGTACATTGCGTGGTCAGCGAGCCAATTCAATACCAAGAACTAAGTTATCCTCACAAGCTGCGCGCAATGTACTTAAATCGAATAGTCATTATAAAATACAATTGCTTTATGAAATGCCCCCAGGAGCTCGATTTCCTAAGTTATTCGTAATTGAAGTCCCGCACGCAATGGTCCTTCTCGCATGTGCAATCCCAACATTGCATTTTTTCCCTGAATTCGAGTGATTCGCAACGAGTGGCCTTACCATTTGAATCAAGCCGTGAAACATTTTTACCATTCTCCATAACAGCTGATTGACAAAATCAAATGACAAGGTCAGCATCAGATTTGACGCAATGACAGTGGTGGTGGGGCTGGGGCTCAATATTCCTAAGTATAACAAGAAAACTCAAGAGATTTAATAAAATGGCAATACATATTTCTACTGTTTAGGAAATACGAATAAACTGAAGTCAGCGAATTGGATTTCGTGAGCGACTAAATTAGGAATGCGAATGTTGGTCAAATTTCTAATACTTAGAAAATCGAGCTACTGATCTTTGTTAAGGCTTGGAACTTATACGCTACACGCTATCCCTACACGCTTGTAGTATTGTGTATCGAACAATGAACATTGTGAACAGTTTTGCGAATTATTGGACAATAGTAGCCTTGGAGGTGTTGACCTATTATTTGGATTACAATGGGAAACGTTACGACATAACTTACTCAGCGCTCATCATCACACTCGAAAGTCGATCAGTTTTAGCATTTTACTAGTTTAAAAAATATATAATATAGGCCCGCATTTGTCTGCTATCTCACTTGATGGTAAGTGACGATGCAGACGATGATGTACAGCCATATCACTTACTTATTAAAGGCTGTTTAAAATTGGACTAATCGTATAAACAAACATGGCGTCACTTCAATACTTCCCATCACTATAATATATTCAAAATATCAAATCAAGATTCTGTCAGGAGAATATTTAGCTTTTTGTAATTTTTACTGTGTAAAACGATAAAATATGTTCAGTTTTAATTAAAATAATATACCGTGTATGATGTTTTGTGTTTAAAAACATTATAGTTTTTAAAACGCTCCATATGGAAAATATGCTGTGAGACCGTGTGGCAAACGGAAAATACTGTGACGATAGTGGTTTGTATTTGTTTACATGATAAGTCATTCTATATGGTTCACTTAGAACTACTTACACCTTACGGATACAGGCGTTTTCAAAGACGAAAAAACTATTTCAAGGGAAAGACCTTAGCGATTATGCGTTGCACGAATAAGAATCGATGTTAATTCAGTTCTCATTTGTATTATATTTGCAGTGACGACAGACCGTTTAAATTAGGTTGATTATTTCCAAAATAGCTAAACGATCTGTAAATCTCATCAGTTTGCGGCTATATCTCAAACTCGACATTCTATGAGCATTTCGTTGATCGTGGTTCATTGAGAGACTCGGCACGTTTGGCAAGTAGCACGGCGGTTGCGTCACTCGCCGTGCCGAGCGGCGTGTAGAGACTTAACATTGCACTCTATGTTACATAGCAACTAGCTTGGATGTCCCAAAGTCTAAAGATTGATACCATATTATTAAATCCATATATTTCCACGGTATTCAGCTACAAGATAATCAGCATAAGGCATATGTAAGTTTCCTGTAAAAGATTAGGAGTGGAACATACGCAGAATCAGTAAGAGACACTGTCGTGGCAGGTCTCTATCTCGGCGACACATCGTTGCAGAAGAGCTTAGCGCCTGTATTATAGTTTAAAAGGATGCAATTTACTCCTATAATAATCTCCCAACTAAAAATAGCGCTGTTATATAGGTTTCTCTAACCACTTGACAGTCCGAACTGACAAACTAACATTAGGTTTCTGGCAATCAAGGACATTATAGATCAATCTGGACAACGTACTTAGAAACAAGGAGTGCAGTCGAGAAATATGACCTCTAAACATCGTTGAGAACCTCTATCTCTTTCTAATAATTTGTAAGTAGGGTGACCATGTAAAATTTAATTCTTCGGACGTAACGTGGACTATGCAGCCCGAATAAACAATGTTCTAATGTTATGTTCGTAGAAGCTTCTACAATATGGCATGGCTTGTTTTTGGTTAAGGTACAGGGTTCAGCTAACGGTATTTTAACGGTAAAAAAAATTAAAGGTAGGTAATGATCATAGGTTATGGTACCGTTACTAGGGGGGGTCCTGGAGGAAAAAAAATCGGTAGTGTTGCCTTTATCGTAACGAAATAATTACGATATTAAAAGCAAAAACATATATTTTATATTTTACTCTTCGTTTTATGAATTAATATACAAACATACATATATTACGCCTATTTCCCTTGCGGGGTATTAATATTAATCAAAAGATATTGTTTTGTGTTGGATTTAGTACCTATTATTGTTCAATAAAGATACCGTATCCTGTTCCAGTATCCGACTGAACCTGTATAAAGAATGTTATGGTCACCCTACGGAGGAAACTTTTTCAAACTAAATTGAATATATCTAGACGCTATTGCAGTAAAAAAGAAGACGATAATCAATTTTTAATCAAGCGGAAAGGCCTTTATTCCAACAAATAGAATCATATATAAAGAAAATACAGCATAATTCTTATTGACTACGAATTTATTATCCAAATTCTGCACGAACCTATGGAATTTGATATTATAATCCGGTCTATATATACTTCTGCAATCTTGAACAATGCAGTCGATACCCATTTTGAAAATAAATCATCAAAAAATCACAAAGAAACAACTTTAAAATTCTGAAGTGAATAGATTTTGACGGAATTTGTATATCGAAACTTTGACACTTATGTATATTTTTACCAACTACATTTCAGGATGTATACCTCATATTAGGGGAGCTTACTTGCTAGATCGGTTTCAGTGAGGTTCAATTAATTTTCATTCAAAAATTACGAAATTTTTAGAATAGTTGTTCAGTTTTACGAGTAGACACACCATCAAATATTGGAATTAAAATGAACCTCTGTAATATCGTGACCCTTGAAAATTAAAAATTAAAATTAACAATTCATTTAGTTTCAATAATGATCACCTTGGATCTCTCTTAAATTTCCATGATGATGCCGCCGTCACGTGGCATCGATCATAGTTGATTTTTACATTATTATATCTCCGGAAATTCTTGACCAAATTTTGCTAATATTAAAAAAGTATGGGGGTACAATTTGATGTTGTTGGCAACATCGTGAAATAATCTTCGGGGACACTCGGGAGTAACTCGGGGTAACTCGTGCAATTAGAAAAAGGCAGGAGTAACTGAGCTGAAAATCGGTCAAATAATCTTCCTTCACCCTTCGTTTCCGAGTACGTTGTCCAGATTGATCTATAATGTCCTTGCTGGCAATAAAACTTGCCTTCGACTGTCAAGCTATTTGACGGAAAGTGACAGAGCTTTTTAGTTTAATTATATCATCGAATTGACACCTTGTCATCCGCTGCTCTGCTCTGCAAATCATTTTTAATTAGTAGATGCAATTTTGAGTTTGTATTAGAAATAATGACACTTTCGTACCAATCTGGCTGTTGATTTGAGTAATATTTAAATTCCGCTCTAGGAATAGTTATATCCCTTTAATCTAGCTTGAATTAGTATTATAAGAACGTCAACTGAATTAAGACTGCATTATGCGAACACATTATGCAAGTGGCGACCTCGACCCAGCAGTGAAAGTGGCGCCTTGAACAACTAACCGACGGACAGACGGTTGCTATGACGCGTTGCATAGTCTTAAAAGATGACGCCTCCGCGGTTAGGTAGTTGGAGACTTGGTTTTGTTTTAAAGGGACCGCATTCGATTTATAGTGGGAGTAATGATACCAGTCAACGCAATATGTTCCAATTCTTTCGTGAAAATGCATTAAAGTTACAACCAACCCTAATCTCTTCAAAGTAAGAGTGAACAGGCTTCTTCTGGGTGAGCTCGCTCCATCTTAGACTCTGTCTCTGTCCTATGACCTAGACTAGAGTCAAGAGCATACCCATCATTAATAAAAATAAAAAAGTTTATGCTCAGTACTATTATAAGCTCCATTATGAATGAAGTAAGGGGCTTGAACCTGATGTGACCGTGGAATGCTACTCCACCGATCTGCCAACTTGGCTATAGGATTTATTAGAAATATCCTGGACAATTCACACAGCGCAATCTAGCCCTAAACTTAGCAAAGCTTGTACTATGGGATCAAGATAACTGAAATGAATATGTATATAGTTACTTTATTGTTGTAAATAAATACATTTTATTCATAGAAAATACCCAGAACAAACTGAATCTGAAAATTACTTCTACACAAATATTATGAAGAGGAAAGATTTGATTTGATTAAATTGAATAGGCTTCGAAACCGCTGAACCGAGTTAAAAAAATCTTTTGCTATTAGTAGAATCATGGCTATATTAAAATGTCTTATTCCCGCGGGAAAACGGTTAGCAGCGAGTGAAACCACTGGACAGGACGCTAGTAACAAATATTTTGTGTCTTGTTGGGATCGAACCCACGACCCTCGGCGTAGCAGGCAGTGGTACTATCCGCTACACCATCCGACGCTAGTTTAAACCAGTCGGAATGAACAAGAGGCGCAAGCGTCACTTTCACCATAGTTCAGGCCAAGGTCGTAGGTTCGTGGCCTACATTAGCGTTGCATTACGTTGTCTCCGATAAGCCCGTAGCGATCCACGAATAGGAAAGAGACAGATGTAGGTATAAGCTGAGTCACAAGAGTTCACCGTTGGACTTCAGGCTGCCGCTACTATTGAGGGATTTTTCCATACTTGCCGTGTAATGCCGGATTAGAATTAGAATAGCATAACCCCGTTTATTTCCTGCGGATGTCGTAAGGGGTGACTAAGGGGCTCGAGGGTTTCATTTGTATTACAATTTTGGGCGGCAGGCTGACAGCCTGTCACTATTGCCACGTGATTTTACTGAAACGGCCCTCAAGTATTTGTCAAACTTGGCGATAGCGACCGTATTTTACGGCCGCTTACGCTGTGCCTATCCCGCAAGGCGTGATATATGTATGTATGTATTTTTCATACTCAATGCTGCTTGGCTGGCGGATTAGCGAGCAAAATCGAAGATGCGTGTAGTGCACGACACTGCAATGCAGTGTGATATTTATCACATAGCACTAAAGTGTATAACTAATCGAGCTATAGTCGTTTTATACGCGGAATCTTGTTAACGGCTTAGTACTGACTAAAACTTAATATTCCAAGTTTTCTTATCATAGCTGTAAGAATCCCTAAAATAAATAAAATAAAATAATTATTACATTGTTATTACTAGCCTACAAGATGCCGCTGCTAGGCAAACGCCTCCCCTGCGGTCTCCTACTTCTTTTTCTCCAAAGCCAAATCGGTTTACACCATAACGCAGACATCGCATATAATAGTTAAAATTTCCAGCCATAATACGCCTTCTACTACTCTAGTCCACTTATGGACATGGGCCTCCACCCATTAAGAGGGTATTTGCCATACTCACCACACTTGGCAGGCGGATTGGCGAGCGCAGTGCAAGATGTTGTATTCACAGAGAACGATGCTGCCCATTCTCTGGATATACGACACCCAAGAGTAGATATGGGTTGATGCTATTCTAAGCCGGCACCACACGGCAACACGCCTTGTCCAAACGACACCGCTGTGAAGGAAGTAGCGAAATGCTCATAAAATAACACAAAGCGACAGAATGTCAACATCACTCAGGGCACACTCAGGCATATATAAGGTCCTATTAAATTGCATGCATATATTTTTAGGGTGAGTTCTACTCGTTAAACTGAACAACTTTTCCCAAGGAAAAATGAAAAAATTGACTTTCCGTACAAATTTACCAAAATAATGTGTCAGTTTGTATGGGAGGATGTAGTGATTAAAGAACTTACAGCAGTTTTTGAAGATTTTTAGTAAAATGGCGAAAGAAATCAACTTATCTGGAACCTTTTATTATATTGCGCCAATAATTTACATGTTTCAGCACTAGAATAGCATCACCCCATTTCTTTACCGTGGATGTCGTAAGAAGCGACTAAGGGACACGAGGGCGTGTATTGCAAATTTAGGCGATGGGCTGACATCCTGTCACTATGATGAACTCAATATTCCAAATGACCCTCAAATGTTTGTCAGACATGGCGTAGACGTCCGTTTTTTACAGCCGTTTACGCTCTGCCTAACCCGTAAGGGATT
Source organism: Tuta absoluta (assembly GCA_027580185.1). NCBI lineage: Eukaryota > Metazoa > Arthropoda > Insecta > Lepidoptera > Gelechiidae > Tuta > Tuta absoluta. The sequence continues at coordinate 4,440,305 of JAQAHW010000035.1, read as the reverse complement.
ATAGGCGTGATATATGTATGATATATGTTTAAGCACTGAATTGAATAGGACCTTATATAACATAACAGCTTCTCCCGGTCCGGTGCGAACCGGTTTCTGCCGGCCGGCTATTTGTAGCGACTATTACGCGGGTTCAATGAGCTACCGTCGGTTGTCACTGCCATCTCGAACGTAGAATATACGGGGAGTAACAAGCCGTAAGAAGGTCAAGGTAGTTTTCGAGTGGGACACAGAGTTGGCCAACGACCCGATGAACACTGGTGTCAAAGTAGTAATGAAACTGATCAATTTGCCCTATGGAACATGTGTATATTGGACCTCCCATACAAAATTGCCGATCAGCTGATTAATGTACTATCGGAGGTCCAATTATAATTTTTTCATATTTCGGCCTATGGTCCATGGGAAAAATAGTTTTTCTTTTTTCATTTAACCATTTATTGTACACAAAACCAAACACAGGAAATTTACAATGAGACAAGGCACAATAGGTTTACTTATTTCTAAAAAGAAATTTCTTACAGCAAACCTACACAATTGAGATTCCATAATTCGAGACGCGGATATGACATGCATAATAGAAAAAGTACTGTATATATACGAATACTACAATACTTAAATACCTTTACGTTAAAATACTTATATACCTATTAATATTAAATATAGTATATATATACTACATACATACTTACATTTGATCAGTTTCATGAGAGTACATTGACCTCCTATCGGCTTGTTATACCCCTTTAGTTATTCCTTGTATAGAAACAGCCTGCAGTCGGAATACACGGATTCTACAGCTGTCGCGATAGAATGAGATATCAACAATAGAAAATGGACCATCTGCCTTACCGTCAGCATGAATCTGGTGATTTTCAAATCGGGCCACAACTTTATAGCAATTGAATGGAGCGCTTTCTTATAATTTTAATCGTATGAAGCTATAAAATAGGTTTCGTCCTTTGGTAGGAAAATAAGTAAGCAATGCTTCGTGGTCATCAATTTTTTCTCTGCTATCATCACTAATCTTTGCCGGTGAGGCACTTAACAAAGTTGATATTATCACTTAGTGAATTTGTTCCCAGTCTGGTTAGGACATTGCAGGCTAAACCCCCTTAATACATACATACATACACATATCACGCCTATAATCCCTTACGGGGTAGGCAGAGCGTAAACGGCCGCAAGAAACGGACATTTACGCTACGTCTGACAAACATCTAAGGGTTACTTCAAAGAAAGATGGTTCCGTGCTTCAAAGGGCGTTGAGCCATCTGTCCCGGTTGCTGTTTATGATTACTTAGACGTCGCTTCGGTCGTTACACAACCATGTCAGACAGAGGCCTACTAGTAGTAATAAGCGGTTGAAAAACTCTGACACCAAGATGAATCGGGTCGTTCATCGAGTCGGTGTCCCACGCGAAAAGAAGAAGATGAAGTCTGATCTTTGATACACTGAACGTACCCCATGTCACATAAAGCAGAACTCTCGAATTGCAAGTCATATGAGTACTCGGTTTTTCGTTTTTTTCAACTTACAATATGAATGAACGAGTAAAATCCTAGACGAGGCACTTTATCCCTGCGCTACAATATAGCTGTAAACATAAGTAACAACCAAGCTACGCGTAGTATGTTAGTATCAGAGTTATGCATACTTTGGCCAGCACGATCGGCAAAGCATTTCATACAGCAAGCGTTAAATACCGACTGCAGGTTTTCGATATCGGCTTGCGTATTTAAAATGCTTTCATCTATATTCTGAACTATGTACAGTCAAGCTCACGTTCAGTTATATAATCGAACCGCCAATGTAAGTCTTGTGCGTGTGGCATCAGAACGGTCCAAAGTCCAAACTGTTTAACCCAGCCTGAGCTTGACTGTACCTATAACTTATCTAGTGATTTGAACGTTAGGCTCGTCATCTGAGGTTGTAGGTTCCGTTCTTGACATGTATATTAATAAGGATTTTCCTTTACTAGTGTTAAAATAATATCTTTATACATATAACTGCTATTATTTATATTATTAGGGTTTCGAAACATGCACATCAAGCTCTTTCATATGATACCCCAATTGAACTACTTGCTTCCATTTTAAAATTTTGTTTTATTTCAGCCTCCTTAAATTTACTATGTTTTGAAAAATATCAATATGTTTTGTTCCCGTACTTCAAAATGAAGCTTCAACTTTCGTAGTTTTAGGTACACCGGAAGTAGCCTATGAATTTTGATTCCCTGGAGAGGGTCGGAAACACGCGATTCTTACAGCATACACAGCTGTATCTTTTTAATATTAAGAGCATTCATACACGAGACGCGGACCGCGCGTTAGGTAAATTTGACACACACAGATATACTTTCGCACGCACACTTACGTCTACGTTAGAGCGCGTTTGCTCCGTACCGCTTGAACCTAATTGATACTTGTGCCAGCTTTTGGTCAGTATGGAATATGTTATTTTAAAATTTTGCAGTCTATAGTAATGAATGAGTGATTTATTAGATTATTAAGTATCAGGATATACTAAAAAAAACATTTGATATCAAATAATAGTTTAATATCTATCATTTCTTAATGGCTTGGACCTCGCTTTGCGGGGATCGACGATTTCCGAAAAAAAAACATTTGACGTAAAAACTAACTAATCGTTGTTCCATTTCACTCCAAAATATATCCTCTCTAGTTATTTTTTCAGTCTTTATTTTTAAATCTTTGCCTGTACATACAGCGAATAGTGCAATCATTTTTTTTAGTGATGTGCAGCTGTCCCTGTATTTGATAAAATCAGACATGGCGTCTATTTACAGATCCATCCGCCTTCCAAAATTTGATTTTCTTCTGGTTGATAGCCTTATCCACATCTAATCCAAATGCCGAACTAGGGCATTTAATTTCAACGACGCCGTCATCATCAATAAGTCCATCTGGTGAAGCACCTGTCATAACGAAAATTATAAAAAATATTATTATTACATACATACACGCCTTTATCCCTTGCGGGGTAGACAGAGCGTAAACGGCCGTAAAATACGATCGTTATTGCCACGTCTGACAAATATTTGAAGGCCGTTTTGGAACAACTATGTATTACTACTATAGTGACGGGTTGTCAGCCTGTCGCCTATACTTGTAAAACACATGAAACCCTCGTTTCCCTTAGTCGCCGGGACCTCGGGGCAGAAAGCAGATACATTAGCCACTGCACCATACCGGTCGTCAAATGCTCGCAATGTCCTAACCAGACTAGGGAAAATACAAAAGGTGATAAATTAACAAATATCAACTTTTATCCACCACCGGGAATTGAAACCGGGACCTCGGCGCAGAAAGCAGATATACTAGCCACTATGCCAAAAAGTTCGTCGTCGTCTAACTAAAGTGGAAAGTAAAAATATCAAACTTACAAGAGTATCCTTATTGACATCCTGGCTTTGAGAAAGGACATTGGGACCTTTAGTATGGCACAAATACCCACGGCGAACATTAACGTTTTATACCTTATTTTAAAGCCTGAGATGTCTAGTTGTTGCAACACAAGCCGCATTATTGTGAGCAATGGGAATACTGAGTTAACGAAAAAAAAGTTCAGAAATGTTTTTTTTTTTGTTTTATATGTGGTGGTAGTTACCACCTACACGTGTTCAATAACTATATTAGTGCCATGTAGGTACATTATTATTCAAATATAAGTATTACATTTAAAAAATAAGAATATTGTATGTAAAAAAATTATGTATGTAAGTATGTATGTATAATCTCTTTATTGCGCATTCTTAAAACTAATACAGAAAACACATATTAAATCAAAAACAAGAAATGACACAAATCCGGACTTATCCCATTAAGGGATCTCTTCCAGTCAACCCTTGAGAAACTCTGAGGATACAACAAGCTATTTATATACATACTTGGGACCAAACTGAATACAATATTATCTACTATAAATACGACGTAGATATCATATACTTACTTACATACTTAATATGCCCTACAAATTGTCTGAGTTATCCGACCCAAAACCCCAAACTAAAAATAATTATATTACTCATCATCAATTATATTTATGCTCTGCCTACCCCGCTAGGGATCAAAGGCGTGATATGTGTATGTATGTGTGTATTACATAAGATAATCCTATTTCGTTTAATCTTCTATAATGTTGTTATAACTCCATCATTTAAACTCACCAAAGATTTTTATTTATGGTACAGAAATAAAAACTTAAAAGTACCAAAATGATTCAGTCGCGCTAAAAACTTTGAATATTTTACGCGGCACGTGGACCTGATTTTGGTGACGGAAGCGACACACGTCCTACCTCGAAAAGGCCTCGGCCGGTACTGAGCGCTGGGGTGCTCGCGAGTCGATTATATAGCTATTATAAAATAATTTGTAATAAAATAAAAATACAACTAGAAAAATATATTTATACGTAATATTAAAGAACATGAATGACTTTACATATTTAGTCCAAGAAATAACTAAATATCCCAGATTTGATCCAAAATAAACGCGATTAAAATCACGCTAAAATGATCAAAAATGGCTCTTTTGATTGTTCTTTTCTTGAATGAAAATGAATATAATCCGTAATTTTTTTCAACAAAATACCTTAAAAATTTAATAGATTTTTGTAAAATAATGTTTTTATAAGTTTTGCGTCAGTAATTTTCCTAATATCATGCATCTGCGTAGACCGTCGACTGTTAGTTTAAAAAATAGCCTGTAAAAAAACAGTTGTATAGTGAAAACTGTTTTCATATTTTATTTTTTGTGTTACAATATCTTTAGATAGTGAATCTTCAAATAAGATGACGTTAATAACTTTCCCAGAAACGGAACATATATCTTTTTTTCGGCAATCGAAAATCATACATTTTGACTCCAGCGTGATTCTGGTGCATAAACGCTCTTAAGTTAGGAGTTTAAGGTTTTAATTTCAATTCGATATATCTACGTGTTCCCAAGATAATAGGTCGTGACAGACGAACTGACGGACGGACGGACTGACAACAGAGTGATCCTCTCCATTTTTAGTATGAGGTACGGAACTCTACAAATTTTAACTATAATATCTTGTCCGAGAATCGAACCTACACTCGAATCCGCCGTTCCAAGCTCCCCCCACGTTGAAAGTAATCGGTTTGTCCAGGATCCGGTTTACTTTAGCTATTTATGGCGTATCTAATTCTGTCCTGCAATCATGCGCGCGCACACAATAGTGCTACCATTGTTTTGATTGTCACTTCTTTTTCACTTAAGTTTTTGATTGTTGATTCTTAAAAAATATATTTTGCTTATATTCGCAGCAATTTTAAGTGGCAATGAAAAGTAATATAAAGGTCTCAATTTGGAATTTAAATTATCTTAGCTTACCTACCTTAAATTAGTGCTTTCACTTTCCGGTAAGTAGATTTAGAAAAGGATAGGTGATATCGAAGACCTGTCATGTTTAAAAATGACAATGGGTTCTTCGATATTTCTAGTCCATTTTGTCGCCATTGTTTATTTTTGCCTTATTTTGACAGATAACACGTATTTTGCGTCATATTATAAGACATGACTGACTAAGATATCTCTTATCCTTTTCTAAACTTATTCGGCGGAGAGTAACAGCGCAAATTTTAGGTAAGATAAGTAAACTTATTTCCCTCCCTAATTGAAGCTATAAATACACTTGACAACATTAAGCTAGCACAATTTCGGCAAGTGTAAACAAACGTTAAACGTTTTTGGTCCATCTCACACATAAAAAAAACACATTTATACCGCCCACTCAGCTGCTGTCATCACTTCATCATCATCACTCGTCAATCTTACTAAATAAATCTTAGTAAATAAATGATATTATTATTATTACGACGCAAGAGCGGATGCGTCTGGAAATAGAATCCGAGTGGACTATTAACAGCGCGACTAATATGGCTGCAATCAAGCAACTGCGGTGCTACTGTTGGAACTCGAATATATCTCACTTGAACACTAGGTACTTTCATTTAACATTAGATGAAATCATATACGATATTATAATTACGAAGCGAGATCGAATTTGTCTCGAATAATATAGTCTTAGTGGACTATTTACAGCGCGTCTAATATGTTGATTTTACTGTTGGAACGCGAACGAATCTCACGTTTTTAATTGCATACTATATATTTTGTGATATCACTAATATATTCTTCTTCTTCGTCAGCACGGTTTCGCCCACTGTTGGGCATATGCCTCTTCTAAAGTTCTCCATTCTGCGCGGAGTTCCGTTTTCTGTATCCATAATGTTCCGGCGCGATCCTTGATGTCGTCGGTCCATCTGGCGGGTGGTCTGCCTACGCTGCGTTTCCCTAATCGGGGTCTCCAGTCCAGAACGCATCTAATCCATCTCCCGTCTCTTCGGCGACACATGTGTCCAGCCCAAGCCCATTTCAGCTTGACGACTCGGTATCCGATATCTACTACACGAGTACGCTGCCTGATGACTTCGTTCCGGACTCTGTCGCGCAGAGATATTCCCAGCATTCTGCGTTCCATGCTCCTCTGCATGACTTGGAGCCTGTGGATCATACCCTTTGTTAAGGTCCACGTCTCGCACGCGTGCGTCATGACTGGGAGGATACACTGGTCATACACCTGCGTTTTGTGGGACTGGGGTATTTTAGACTCCAGTACATGTTTCAGCTTGCCGAATGCCGCCCATCCCAACTGGATCCGTCTCTTTATTTCTGCTCCTAGAGAGTCACGGCCAAGTGTGATAAGCTGTCCAAGGTAGACGTATTGTTGTACCTGTTCCAGCTGTCGGCCTTCGAGTAAAATGGGGTTTTGGGATAAATCGGCGGTCGCCATCACCTTCGTCTTCCCCATGTTCATTTTCAGGCCGATTTTTAGTGCGGCATGGTACAGGTCGTCGAACATTTGCTGCAGGTCCCGTGCAGATGTGGCTACAATGACAATGTCGTCTGCGTACCGTAGGTGGTTCAAATACGAGCCATTAACATTGATTCCCTTGCCTTCCCAATTAAGGGTCTTGAATATATCCTCTATTGCGTTCGTGAACAGATTCGGTGATATCACATCGCCTTGTCTGACACTAATGTATATCTAGCTCTAATTATCATATAATTAATAGTAGAAAGACAAACACACAAAATAGCAGATAGCCTTTATTGATTTATGTAGCTTCTTTGATACCTACTAGCTACGATTAATACCTATTCTTTCTTTTCTTTCCTCAAGTTGTAGTGCTGTTTAAATCATGCTAACTTAAACCTATTCAAATTGATGACTGATAATTTGATCATTAATTACATTAATGCTTTAATTACCTAATCATCACTAAGCCCAGGTTTACCCCAAGTCACGAGATATAAAATAAAAATAATAATATTACTTAGCAATTATAAAAGAGCTATTAAGTTCTTAGTTTACGATGCTAATAACAATATTTCTAATAAAAAATAATCCACTCCACAACGTGGCTTTAATAAACTATTAACCTATTTATGAGTAGAAATTAACATAAATCTAACCATGAAGAAGGAATGAATATTTAAATGTTTCTTTGGATTTCCTCTTTATAATAAAGCAACGTCACATGATTTTTTAAATAATAAAATTGTCCACGGCACTTTCAGTGTTAATGCCTTTTAACGTGTATATCGAATCGAATTGGAATTCTTTTATGCGTTAGAGAGATAGCGAATCCATCTTAATATTTATTTAGGAAAATATATCGAGTTTAGTGCGAATCAAAAATGACTTTGCGACCATTGGTACCGCAATGTTGTGTATTTATAAACAAGAAGATCAAACGGTGCAATGGGCGGAATTTCGTCCCCACTAAATCTCTCGGCTTTGACCAATAAAACAACTTGCAATGTGATCTTTGATCAACGGTGTATGTTCGGCGCGACTGAAATGATTTAATGGGTGTACATTTAATCGCTCACTTCCTCTTTTACATATCTACTCGACTAAACTAACTAGACGAATGTCAAACGTTACGTCAATTGCACAGGATTGGCAGCTACGAGAAACGATCGATATTGTTCGTACATACTTCTTACATGCACGCCAATATTGCCCCGACTGGCCCGATGGCGTAGCAGACAGTTCCCCTGCCTGCTACGGCGAAGGTCGTGGGTTCGATCCCCACAAGACACAAATATATGTTAAGCCATTTTCAGATATTTGTGTTTAGTCTGGAGTGTTTTCTATGTATAATATGTATTTATTTATAAAAAATCTACATTAGTATTAATATCAGTTATCTAGTTCCCATAGTACAAGCTCTGCTTAGTTTGGGGCTAGATGGCGCTGTGTGAATTGTCCAAGATATTTTTTATTTTATTCATATCTAAAAGTGTCTTATATATTAGAATATGTTTCAGTTTGTAAGAATTATGTAAACGTTACATATGTAAATATATATGTACACAACATGCATAGCAATTTTTAGTTGATAGGACACCTAAAATACAAATTACATCAGTTTATTAAAGTTATGCTTTGAAAATGATTAGAGATTTAATATTAGAATCTGGATTTTGACAATAATTCAATCTTGAGTTGAGTTGATTCTTGAGTGGAACTCACTACCTGCGTCTGTGTTTCCAAACGCATACAACCCTAATCTCTTCAAAGTAAGAGTGAACAGGCTTCTTCTGGGTGAGCTCGCTCCATCTTAGACTCTGTCTCTGTTCTATGACCTAGACTAGAGTCAAGAGCCAACCCATCCTTAATAAAAACAAAAAAATAAAAAAAATGAAGAAACCATTACTAATGTTTTTTTTTTCTCGTGTTCCAGGCGCAGACATGTCGTTCCAAGGCGAGTACGCGGCGCAAGTCCTGGGCCTGGCTGGCGAGGGTGCAAGGGACGCGTCTCCACCTAGACAAGTACGTACTGTATTTATAAAAACAATTGTAAGAAATTTAAGACGTTTCTACTTATTATTACCCGACCACAGCATAGCAAAAACGAGGGTTATTTATATTAAGAGCATGAAAAATATTTCCATTGGTTTTGAAATCTATTGCGGGTAGTTAAGGTTCAATTTTAGATTTACGCAACTTATAAAGGTTTAAACAATGTGTAATATGTTTTTTTTTTTAATTCATCATTTGTACCTCTTAAATTAATTTATACCATGTTATTCTTTATTATTCTCTGACGATAATTTTACTATCTTTAACAATTATGTATAAATTTTGTTTTGACGTTGATTTTATGAAATATATTGATCTGATATAATTCAAATTTTCTCGCAGTATTAAAGTGTATCATGAGATGGGATGTACAATTGATTTTAATTATAAATAACCAACCATGTTTCTTTTCTCTGTCTCTGTCCTATGACCTAGCCTAGAGTCAAAAGCAAACACATCCTTAATATAAAAAAAATGTTTTGATATTTTACAGCCTACGCCAAGCCAGCCGCCCACCAGACCCTCCCCTGCCCCCAGAAACAACACCCCCGCACCAGCAGCTGACAAGGAGAACCATGTCACCAAGTTCAATAACGTGGTAAGAATCGCCTACACCCTAAACACATGTCACAGTCTTTTGTAAATTTTGAAGAAAATTGGAGCGAGGAAACTGCCTTGCGGGACTCCATGTTCGATTGAAGTTAGCGTTCTGTAACTCTTCGTTAAAGCAGCGGCGTCGACATTATATGTATTGCGAATTGAAGCGAGCTCGACATTTCAAGTTAACAAAAGGAAAGAGAGGCGCCACACTGTGCCATATCAATACTATAGGTATTGCGAGCGAAGCAAGCAACACTGCGACACACCTACACTGCACGTATTGCAAGTATTTGTGAACGAAGCGAGCCACGCCGCCCCACACGAGCGAGCGAGCTCGATGTTTCATACATACATTAATCACGCCTATATCCCTTACGGGGTAGGCAGAGCGTTAACGGCCGTAAAACGGATATTAACACCACATCTGTCAAAAATTTGAGGGTCAATCAGATAACTGTGTATCACTATCGTGACAGGTTGTCAGCCCATCGCCTAAAATTACAATACACATCTAACCCTCGAGTCTGATGGGGTGGTGCTATTCTAAGCCGGCATCACACGTATTCATGGTTGTCGTAAATAAGTATTTCAAACTGTATGTTTCCTTCTCTTCTCACTTCAGCAGCGGTTTCCACCGACGGAGGAAGAAGGAGTTCTGGACCTGCGAGCGAGGGATCCGTCCATCATATCAGTGGGCTCGCAGCATTCTGGAGTCTCGGAACCGGCGGGCTATCTGGACACCAGATGTGTTAGGTAAGGGTGTCATTCCACCAACACAGGCAGGAGTGCTGGACCTGCGAGCGAGGGATCCGTCCATTATATCAGTGGGCTCGCAGCATTCTGGAGTCTCGGAACCGCCGGGCTATCTGGACACCAGATGTGTTAGGTAAGCGAAATACAGGCCAGGGGATAGAACCCACTCCTCACCGAATACTCAGGTGTAGGTTTCAAAGCCCCGGTGCTATAACAAAAAAAGAGGAACAAAAACCCATTAAAACGCTTGCTACGCTCACTTTAAAGTGTATTTAGATGTTCGCGGCTTGTGTTAGTACAAAAGTTGAAACCAAAGTGATGTGATCCTGTGTTGACTCGGCGAAGGATCGCGTACGTCTGAACACGTTCTTACGTACCTTGTCACCCACGGGGCAACGTAAAATGCCGAGCCTGAAAGGTGGGACGTTTTACATACAAACGAAAAACTGAAGTTCAATGGACTTGTACATGCGATGAAGAGCATTTTCTTTACAAATGCTTATGCGAAATGATGAAGGCACACGTAAAATTTGCGCAATACTAGTTTCGGTTAAAAGAAAAAGAGTATTTCATCCACAATAAAATCATACTAATTTTTGCAACAGTAACTCTATCTATTGGCGTAAAGTGGCGAATCAATTCTAACATCGGCGAAGGATCGCGTACGTCTGAACACGTTCTTACGTACCTTGTCACCCACGGGGCAACGTAAAATGCCGAGCCTGAAAGGTGGGACGTTTTACATACAAACGAAAAACTGAAGTTCAATGGACTTGTACATGCGATGAAGAGCATTTTCTTTACAAATGCTTATGCGAAATGATGAAGGCACACGTAAAATTTGCGCAATACTAGTTTCGGTTAAAAGAAAAAGAGTATTTCATCCACAATAAAATCATACTAATTTTTGCAACAGTAACTCTATCTATTGGCGTAAAGTGGCGAATCAATTCTAACAAGAAAATCTTATGTTTTACAATTTATTTTTATTAATTTGCGAAGATATTAAATCAACACGGGACTTCCCATCGAGGATTTTAATTAGACTTTTGTCCCCTATAAAGACGTATAGTATAGGCTCCGAAGCTTTTCAGACAAGTTTAACCAATGTTGTCTCGGCCCTACCGACAACCGGTATGTACTTATTCAGTACGTTTTCTTGAACATGGAAAGTGCGGTTGTAGCATCAAAAGTGGAAGTGGGGGGGAGTTATGACGTAACAAAGATGGCGGCCGGACCAACTCTACTAAGCGGTTTTTCTAGATAATTACTGGGCCGATATACATAAATGAGGTGTCAAATGAGAGAGCATACAATGCCCATTATTTTATATCATACATTTATGTACGTAAAACTAATACCAAATGAAATATTTCAAAAAAATCGCATTTTATAAAATTTCAGTTTTTTTTTCTTGCCTATATCTCGGTATCCGTCAGAGTTATCAAACTTTTGACAGGTACAAAACATTTTGCAATTTTAATCAACTCTCTAATGAACCCCCAGTTATTGAGATCAGAAAAGAAACAACGGAGATACAGCAGTTTGAGTTGTCGGAGTCGTAGGTACAAGTGATCTAAAATTGACGGAGCTTGGCTGTGTGTTCATTTAAAATAATAATATAGTTTAAAATATAATGATAATCTTATATTGAGCACGGGTCTTCTCCAATGGGGGGTACTATGTGTAGTATGGGTTGGCAAGTGCAGTAGGTACAGGGTGTTAATTTACTTATTTTCACTGTGTTGAGGTTAACATCGGCTTTAAACCACTTGATGATAAAATGAGAAAAACACTGTGGTATTTGAATAAATAAAACTAAGTATTTGAATAAATAAAACTAGAAAGTCAATAACAAAGTGCGATTGTAATCATTTTTACATTAATTAAAATAATCAAGAAAAATAAACTACTTAAGTATGATCATCATCATTCTGGATCAGTATCACCTAGATAATTAAAATGGTTAAAACATTTGTATCCCACATGGCATATCCCCCCCAAGCATTTCTGTTTTTTGACACTACATCCACAACAGGATGAACGACATCCAGCTTTGCATTGACAAGATATCAATTCATGAACTTTTAATGAAATCAAATTCACGGATGATGTAATTGGCACTAGGCATCCAGTTTCTTTAATCATCCAGCCGCTGTCCGTGGGTGCAGGTAAAATAGGCTCTACCACGTCAGCATGCAGCCAACAAAACGTCTGGTAATTAGCTCTTAAGGCATGTTGGTTTTAAACTGTCTGAGGATTATTTTTTAACAGATCGTGTTATTGAAAAACAGACAGATTTTTACAGCCCTTTAAAAAAAGTTAAACCAAAAACATTTGAACACTTGCACGTTGTAAACGTAGCTGGTAAATCTGAAAATATAGTAAACACTGTTGACACAAGTATGTTAGTCCGTAACATGTTTTCTGCAAGAAGTGGACGTCAAATAGATCTCAAAATTATTCTAAAGAATGAGTTACGTGATCCTCCACCATCTCTTTTTGACACCAATGGCCTTATCAGATCTACAACAAAAGCAGTTCTCGGTAATTTGATAGCAGGCGAATCCATATCTGAAACTATAAACAATGAAACAGATATGAAAACTGCCACTCTAATTGATGGTCAAGCTTTGGTGCAGAGTAGTGGAAAACCGAAAAGTGACAAAACATTTGGAGATTTAAGTGAAATTATATTGAAGTCTTTAGTGTCAAATTTCAGGTCTAATGGTTGCGAGAGCGTGCACGTTCTTTTCGACCGATACGATAAGACTTCCATCAAGTCTAGTACTCGTGACAAGAGACGACATACTATCACTCCAATAGTACATCAAATAGCAGGACGTGAGACACTTTTTACTGCAAAATGAAACAGTTTCATACACTCTTCTGAAAACACAGCCCGTCTGTCTGATTTTCTTTCAAAAGAAATTGCAATGCATGCATCGATGCCCCCAGCTGGACAAGAACTTTTGACCTCTGGTGGTTACTTGGACTCGAAAGAAGTCAGCACATATGCTCTGAGAAACGTGGATCATTAACGAAGTACTCAAGAAGAAGCGGATACCAGATTCGTTTTACATGGTATTGACATCAAACAATCCGGTTATGAGAGATTAATTGTTAATAATCGCGATACTGACGTGCTACTACTCATTTTGCATTTTTATGAACGTTTACCAAGTGTTGTCTGGACTAAATCAGGAACTACCAAAAAACAAAATTCAATGACGGAAAACATATAAACGCAAACAATGATTTATTAGCGTCAGAGGAAAGAAGAAAAGCTTTGTTGGCCTATCGCAGCTTAACTGGGTGTGATACCACAGTGCACTATCTGGGCACACAAAAAATCAAGCTGGCCCAATTTTTAACGGCACAATAATTTATTATCCGATTTTGGTACAAGCCCACACCCTACGGAAGTGCAGCTCTGAAATGCTAAGAGATTTGTGATTTTTATGTACAGAAATAAGAAGCCGGGCCCTCAAGACTCAAATAATTTAGACGATCTGAGAGCTGCGATATTCCAAAATATAAGGGAGCTTGACAAATCACCGCCAACACGAGAAGCATTTCGCCAACATGCCTTAAGAGCCAATTACCAGACGTTTTGTTGGCTGCATGCTGACAAGGCAGAGCCTATTTTACTTGCACCCACGGACAGCGGCTGGAAGATCAAAGAAACGGGTTGCCTAGTGCCAATTACATCATCCGTGAATTTGATTTCATTAAAAGTTCTTGAATTGATATCTTGTCATTGCATAGCTGGATGTCGTTCATCCCGTTGTGGATGTAGTGTCATAGAGTAGAAATCACATAGAGATGACACTCCCGCTCCAGACGCGCTCAAGGTCAATCCGTCTGGCTGTCTCTTAGCGAACAATTCAGTCGGGAGTGCGCTACGCCGCGGAAACGTTCGTCGTGCGGGTCGAATTTTCATTTTTTGTGAAAAATTTAGCAATACCGAATTATTGTGGTGTGTATGGCTGCAAAAGTGTTGCGAGGAAGACTCCGCATCTAAGTTTTTTAATTTGCACCTATTTTAAAATTATGTACCTGCCTATTAACAATAAAATGGTAAGGTAAGACTTTAAAACGGGTTAATATTTTGTTCCCACGGGAAAACTGTTAGCAGCGGTCGCAACCGCTTGACTGGCCGCTAGTCGGGAATAAAAATATTGGCACGTGACAGCCCCGACTTAAAGCGCGGGAGAGTGCGGGGCGTTACGGGCTGCGGGGGGAAGTAGGTATTTAAAACGCGGCTTTTGGGGCCCAGACAAAGGAGTTTCGTTTCTATACGACAGTATTATTATCTATTCTTATGGTAGTGTCAAAAAACAGAAATGCTTGGAGGGGATATGCCATGTGGGATACAAATGTTTCAACCATTTTAATTAACTAGATGATACTGATCCAGAATGATGAAGATCATAATTAAGTAGTTTATTTTTCTTGATTATTTTATATCATTTTAATTAATGTAAAAATGATAACAATCGCACTTTGTTATCGACTTTCTAGTTTTATTTATTCAAATACCACAGTGTTTTTCTCATTTCATCATCAAGTGGTTTAAAGCCGATGTTAACCTCAACACAGTGAAAATAAGTAAATTAACACCCTGTACCTACTGCACTTGCCAACCCATACTACACATAGTACCCCCCATTGGAGAAGACCCGTGCTCAATATAAGATTATCATTATATTTTAAACTATATTATTATTTTAAATGAACACACAGCCAAGCTCCGTCAATTTTAGATCACTTGTACCTACGACTCCGACAACTCAAACTGCTGTATCTCCGTTGTTTCTTTTCTGATCTCAATAACTGGGGGTTCATTAGAGAGTTGATTAAAATTGCAAAATGTTTTGTACCTGTAAAAAGTTTGATAACTCTGACGGATACCGAGATATAGGCAAGAAAAAAAAACTGAAATTTTATAAAATGCGATTTTTTTGAAATATTTCATTTGGTATTAGTTTTACGTACATAAATGTATGATATAAAATAATGGGCATTGTATGCTCTCTCATTTGACACCTCATTTATGTATATCGGCCCAGTAATTATCTAGAAAAACCGCTTAGTAGAGTTGGTCCGGCCGCCATCTTTGTTACGTCATAACTCCCCCCCACTTCCACTTTTGATGCTACAACCGCACTTTCCATGTTCAAGAAAACGTACTGAATAAGTACATACCGGTTGTCGGTAGGGCCGAGCTAACATTGGTTAAAATCGTTTAGAGACGTGTAATCGAACATTGGAAACCACACTAGTAAGTCCATATTACTTTTGTATGTAAAACGTCCCACCTTAAAACAAAAAACCACGAAAAGCATGTCTTACTGAAGCTATATTTCCTTTAATTAATTTTGACAAAAAACACTTGTACTCGTTTCACAGTTTTATTGCAAGGTAACCCGACCGGTTTCGCTCACATTTTCAAGCATTTTTTAAAACACAAAACATTATTCAAGAAAGAACAACACATCTACTAAATCATAATTATTTATATATTATATTTATTTATATATTAATTATTTACAATTTGTTGTACACAGATACAACAAATAAGTATGTAAATACAACGCCAATTTTTTTTGTATTTTTCTCTCTGTTTACCTTCTGGTTGGCCGGTAGAGAATGCCGCGTGGCATTAGGCCCGCCTTTTGTACCATGTACAATAAAGTATAAAATAAATACACGCCAACGCCAATAAGCGCCAACAATCGCAAGTATTAACTATATATTTCCTTGACTTCCAGATCAACGGTGTCCGTGTACTCTGGCAACTCGAACTCTAGTTCTGACCGTGACATCCTCGATCTGTCGATGCCCGACAAGAACTCTATGACGGAGGTGTGCTATGTGTGCGGGGACGAGTACAAACGTGGCACGTTGGCCAACCTACATACTAAGGAGCCTAAGGACAAGAACGTGAGTACTATTTAATACATACATACATACGTACATATCACGCCTAGACGGCGGTCGTTACACAACCATGTCAGAGGCCTACTACTAGTAGTCGGCGGTTGAAAAACTCTGACACCAGGGTTCATCGGGTCGTTGACTATTCGGTGTCCCACACGAAGAGAGAGAGACGCCTATAATCCCTTGCGTCAGAGCGTAAATGGACATTGACGCCACGTCTGACAAATATTTGAGGGTCAATCAGATCCTAAAATTGCAATTAACACCCTCGAGTCCCTAAGTCGCCTCTTACGACTCTCACGGGAAAGAAATGGGGTGATGCTATTCTAAGCCGGCATCACACGGCAATAATTTGATTATTTTTAATAATCACTACATATTCGCATGCCGTGTCGTGATCTTTAAAACTACGCAACGGATTTTGATACGGTCTGTTTTAATAGATAGAGTGATCTAAGAGGCGGGTTTTTAGGTACCTTTTACCGCAAAAAGTTTTGTTTATTTGGGAAAATGGGTAGAATCGGGTGAAACCACTAGGCGGGTCGCTAGTAAATAATAAATTTCTGGGACATTTCACACAGCGCTATCTAGCACCAAACTAAGCAAAGCTTGTACTACTAGATAGCTGATATAATACCACGGAGCAGTATAATACATAGAATCACCCAGAATCAACACAAATATTTGAAAAGTAACAAAAGTAAGAAAAACAATTAGATTTTTGCTTAAAGTTTACTTACGAATACTGGCTGCATTCAGTTGACTGTCTTGATTTCCTTCTTATTGGTATTGATTTCCTTCTTATTAGTAATCCACACTAATCCACATCCACACTAATATTATAAATGCGAAAGTAACTCTGTCTGTCTGTCTGTCTGTCTGTCTGTCTGCTACGCTTTCACGGCCAAACCGCTGAACCGATCTTCATGAAACTTGGCACAGAGATTGCTAGCATACCGAGAACGGACATAGACTACTTTTTATCACCATTTGAGGGTCTGGAGTATAGATGTAGACCACCAGGTGTACCACCAGGAGCCCAGCTAAACTATTAGAGATACAGGCATGGTTCCAAAACAAAAGTTGTTCAGTATGATGGGCCGCTTCTTTTCACAAGGACATTGAGGATCTGGAGTACCTTATGTAGACCACCAGGTGTACCACCAGGAGCCCAGCTAAACTATTAGAGATACAGGCATGGTTCCGAAACAAAAGTTGTTCAGTATGATGGGCCGCTTCTTTTCACAAGGACATTGAGGATCTGGAGTACCTTATGTAGACCACCAGGTGTACCATCAGGAGCCCAGCTAAACTATTAGAGATGCAGGTATGGTTCCAAAACAAAAGTTGTTTAGTATAATAGGTCGCTTCTTTTCACAAGGACATTGAGGATCTGGAATACCTTATGTAGACCACCAGGTGTACCATCAGGAGCCCAGCTAAACTATTAGAGATACAGGCATGGTTCTAAAACAAAAGTTGTTCGGTATGATGGGCCGCTTTTTTTTACAAGGACATTGAGGACCTGGAGTACCTTATGTCACCAGGTGTACCATCAGGGACCACGTAAACTATTAGAGCTACAGGTATGGTTCCAAAACAGAAGTTTTTCAGTATGATGGGCCGCTTCTTTTCACACGGACGTTGAGGATCTGGAGTACCTTATGTTGACCACCAGGTGTACCATCAGGAGGCCAGCTAAACTATTAGAGATACAGGCATGGTTCCAAAACAAAAGTTGTTCGGTATGATGGGCCGCTTCTTTTCACAAGGACATTGA
This sequence comes from Tuta absoluta, assembly GCA_027580185.1. Taxonomy (NCBI): domain Eukaryota; kingdom Metazoa; phylum Arthropoda; class Insecta; order Lepidoptera; family Gelechiidae; genus Tuta; species Tuta absoluta. Next base: position 4,422,309 of record JAQAHW010000035.1, on the reverse strand, counting down.
GGATCTGGAGTACCTTATGTAGACCACCAGGTGTACCATCAGGAGCCCAGATAAACTATTAGAGATACAGGTATGGTTCCAAAACAGAAGTTGTTCAGTATGATGGGCCGCTTCTTTTCACAAGGACATTGAGGATCTGAAGTACCTTATGTAGACCACCAGGTGTACCATCAGGAGCCCAGCTAAACTATTAGAGATACAGGCATGGTTCCAAAACAAAAGTTGTTCAGTATGATGGGCCGCCTCTTTTCACCAGGACATTAAGGATCTGCAGTACATAATGTAGACCACCAGGTGTACCATCAGGAACCCACGTGAACTATTAGAGATACAGAAATGGTTCCAAAACAAAAGTGGTTCAGTATGATGGGCCGCTTCGTTTCACAAGGACATTGAGGATCTGGAGTACCTTATGTAGACCACCAGGTGTACCACCAGGAACCCACGTAAACTATTAGAGATACAGAAATGGTTCCAAAAAAAAAGTTGTTCAGTATGATGGGCCGCTTCTTTTCACAAGGATATTGAGGATCTGGAGTACCTTATGTCACCAGGTGTACCATCAGGAGACCACGTAAACTAGAGATACAGAAATGGTTCCGAAACAAAAGTTGTTCATGATGATGGGCCGCTTCTTTTCACAAGGACATTGAGGATCTGGAGTACCGTATGTAGACCATCAGGTCTACCATCAGGAGCCCACCTTATTGGAGATACAGAAATGGTTTCAGAACAAAAGTTGTTCAGTATGATGGGAATAAGTTGAGAAAGGACATTGCCTTCTTTACCGAGGACAGAAAAACAAAAAATGTGGTATATAGAGGTATAAAAATGTATAACAGTAACTTATATTACCTTTTGATCTGTCTAATCTACTTATGCTAACCATTTTAGTGTGCTCAAATCGGCACCTCTGGAGTAAGTACTCTGTTATCTACTGACTTTTGTATTCATTGGTTATAAATATTGATCTCTCAGGCCGGATAGCAAATTTTGAATTGTCCCTTTAACAACAGAAGCAAGCAAGTCATCTTTAAACAGTAGAGATAAGAACTGTTCTAATATCACTGTCACACTTACTATGTATACACATACCTACTTTAGAACTTCTGCCTAAAAAAAAACTATCTAACGCGGACGAAGTCGCGGGTAAAAGCTAGTAATAAAATATTTTTCTTACATAGTGCCGGTATTAAGGTATAAACAGCGCCATCTAGTTCATGTGGTGTAGCATTATCACTTACACTTTGATGCTTCAATAGTTTTGTGTTAGATGGCGCTAGCTGTTCCAGATTTATAAATATTTATTGGTTGAACAGTTATGCTATTGATATGATTAGAAACCATATATTTTTTTAAACAAATTCTTAGTTTCAAAACAGTCTTAAAGTAGAGCAACAAAATTACAGATTTAATTCCTTTTCACCGCAAATTGCATACTTCTCTCTAAAACCTTGTTATGATGCATATTTTTGACACATTTTAAGTATTTTTTCAGCGCAGCGCGTCTTTTTTCGTTCTCTCTCCCGTCTAATAGGCATTCTTTGCAGAAATATGTGTCATTGTTGGCGAGTGCGCACATTGATCTATTAAAATTTATTAGATGACCATGCCTGACGAAAAAAGCGGTGTTTTGTGGATATCTAACTATCCTGGATCATTCTAGAAAAAATCGACATTGTTAAATTTGAGAATGAAATGTTTGCTATATTGTTTTTACACCAAAAACTTGGAATGAAAGTCTCGTAAACCTACATCACTTTCATATCAGCTGACAGCAACTGATAGAAATGTTTCGAAAAGTACGAAACTGAATCGATCTAGAATTAACCAGTTTAAAATCACTCAAGAGATTTAGATTAGAGTTTACGTATGAATTTATTAGATAAAATAATCATCATTCATCATGGTATTATCGTATTGATATTATGAATCTATATCGGATCCTACGCTCTGCCTACCCCGCAAGGGATATAGGCGTGATATATGTATGTATGTATGTACATCGGATCTTTGTCTGCATATTACTGTGTACGATCACCCTGATAGATTCTTTGTCTAAAGAGAAAATATTTTTGAGGAGTGAAGCCCCTATCGAGGTCGTTCGCGTCTTCACTCGCCTTAATCTAACCCACAATTAGCATTAACCAGCCACATCCTCGTGTGACGTCACATAATACAAACAGCCAATAAATTGATTAGTCCAGGAGCCAGAGGGTATCTCGGGTCGCAATGTTATCTGCATGGAAAATATCATGCGACCCCCGGCCTATGCGTATCAACGTGATACGTGGGCCACAGTCGTTACCCTCGTAATAAGACGGTTTTTTATAAATTTACATACATACATTTGCCGTGCGATGCCGGCTTAGAATAGCATCACCCCATTTCTTACCTATGAGTGTCGTAAGAGGTGACTAAGGGACTCGAGAGTTAGATGTGTATTGCAATTTTAGGCGATGGGCTGACAACCTTTCGCTGAAGTGATATACAATTTTCTGAATGACCCTAAAATGTCCGTTTTCTACGGCCGTTTATGCTCTGCCTACCTCGCAATGAATATTGGCGTGATATATGTATGTACGTCTAACGTATTTAGAGTAAAGCCCTTACTGATAGCGAAAATCACAGGCTCTAATCTTGCCGGTGGTTGAAAATATGTAAGTTTTCTAAAATTGTATACCTAATACAGAAAGTATTTTAAAAATTTGGTATTCAATCTTCGTAAATGAGCTTTACCGTGGGTATGATATGTTACTACTTGTCTTCTGCCATTAATTATAGTTTTAGAGATATCTGTAACAAAAAATGTCTTCCCTCTTCAATTGTGTACTATCATATTCGTCTGGAAATAGCGTAAACTCGCTCATTATTGCCTCATAATTGACATGAATTATCAGTCAACATACCACTAAGGCCGTTTAATCAGTAGCACCGCCCTTATTTACTTTGTATTGTGTATTTATTCATTGTATTGGCCGTATGAATAATCACGTGATTAGTTTATTTGTAGATACGTTGACGAGTAGTTTCAATTAATGCTAAGATTTTTGTAAATGTCTCAATCCATGTTACAAAATATCTCTTATCTAAAAATAGCACTGTCAATTTCAGGTAAATAGGCTAAGTCAATGATAGAAGATGATCGCCTATTAAATAGTCTTATGATTTTACGCGGTATCTGCCAAAATGAAGCGGCAATTAAACATGCCATTAAATCATAGACTATTTAAGACATGACATGACTAAAATAGTATATGACTATGACATCTACTATCCTTTAGAAAACTTATTTAACGGAAAGTAACAGTGGTATTTTAAATAATCCGTTTTAGTCGGGAAAGTATAATCGAGTCAATTATCTAACAGTCAGGACTCGAGGGTTACATGTGTATAGCAATGTGAGATATAATGCAATATAGGGTGAAATTTGACTTATGACCAATATTTCAAACTCAGGATGGTGATAAGGAACAACTTTTCCCAGGGAAGAACATAGGTCGAAATATGAAAAAAATATTGGTCCTCCCATTTAAATTGAACCGGTCGGCTAGAATATCTTGTACGGGCGGTTCAAATTTATTTTCGTATTCCAACTTGTGTTCCATAGGGAAAGTTGTTCAGTTTCACAAGCTAATTAGCAATAAAAAAATACAAATTATATTTGCCTGCATTCGTTTACAGATGATTTTGAACTGCATAATCTGACGTTGTTCTGTTTTGAAAAGGCAATTCAAAATAATTACATTACGTGAAAGTATGTTGAATAAAATAGCTAGCAAGAAAACTTGAAGCTGTTCCTGTGGTTGTTCCTTTGGATAACAGAATAAAGGCGTGAATTATGTCTGTATTTACTTCAAGTTTTATCACATTAATTCTATCTTTAATGTGTTTTGTATCAATAATATTATGAGCCACCGGGGTGCAATATATCAGATAGACGCGACACTCACAACCCTCACCCGAAAGGTTATCCAATACAAAACAACTATTCCATCTCAGAAATAGTCAGCATTATTTATGATCTGTTGAAATAGTTCAGTTTTTTTTTTATTGATTCATTCATTCATATCGTGTGGGGCAAAGAGTCGACGAACGACCTGACTGACCCGATAGCGTAGCGGATAGTACCCCTGGGTTTGATCCCTACAAGACACAAATAGTTGTTAAGTAATTTTTAGATATTTGTGTTAGGTCTGGGTGTTTCTATGTATAGTATGTATCTATATCTATAAACAAAGTATTAATATTAGTGATAATTTGTCATTTATCTTCTTCAAGAATCGAACCGGAGACTAAGCTCAGATTGCTATACCACCAGGGGAGTTCATGGACGGAAAAGAGTATTTGATATTCACTGGTCAACAAATAAAGTAAATATGTATAGCATCGCTAGTATCTCTACCGCCGGGGCGCAATAACTCAGATAATGCCGACACACGTAACCCTCACCCGCTCGGGTTATCCAGTATACAAAACAACAAACAACTTCGAAAGGGATAATTATTGCTACTTTTACAGCTTAGCGAGTTGCTCATTTAAGTTATATGAGGGCGCTGTCGAAATAACAACCCTCACAAGTTCAGTAGACACTTATATTGTCACACAAGTACAAGTTCTTACAAGATAAAAAGGTAACAAACACAACATGAAAATGGCGCGAAGTTTGCACAGAGCGATACAGGTCGTACGCGGATCGTGGTTGGGCGAGCAATGAGGCGCGCCCGCAGGCAAACCGTTTTATATGACTGAGCGGCGTTGCCGCACCGTGCGCGGCGTGGGTTGCGGAACGGCACCCACGCCAACATTTAGCCGCTAAACTGGCGGGGAGAGCGGGGGCGATCCCTTACATCCTCCCCCTACAGTCCTCGTGGCACCGGTGCCATGGGGACTGGTCCCTAGCTTGCGGGGTCGGCCCCGTTTACGTTTCTCCTGAAGAGGTGCTTGGATGTGGCCAACGAAGGGAGTAAGGTCAGATGAATGGTACTTACCTAAGAGCTCCTGGTCACTGATTCTCTCCAGCAGGAAAGTAGCGGGACCGCAAACCTGGCGCACGCGGTACGGACCGTCGCGGCGCGGCAGCAGCTTTGGTGTCTGGCCTCTGGCAGCGTCGTTGGAGCCGTGGGTCTTCAGCAGGACCAAATCCCCTTCCTTGTAGAGGGGCGGAGGTCGCCGACCCTCATCAGCATGCTTCTTAGACTCTGCTTGCTGGCGTTCATGCACATCCCTGGCTTCGGCCAGTACGTTCGCCATCTTCTTCAGATATGGAGTGAAACTAGGTATAAAATTATCCTCTTCTAGGATACTGCGAATGTCAGTTGTGGCATCGACGGGAGCCCTGAGCTCGCGTCCGAATGTCAGATAGGCAGGCGAGAACCCAGTGCTCGCAGTCACGGCGGAGTTCATGGCAAAGCGGATCGCGGCGAGATGACTGTCCCATGAGGTGTGGTCCTGGCCGACTAATATAGCTAGCTGCGGCTTCAGATCGCGGTTCTTTCTCTCGATTGGATTACTCTCTGGATGGTAGAGCGGAGTCAGCGACTGCGACACTCCCATGGCGTGGCACACTTGCTGCATGACGTCACTGATGAATTGCACGCCGTTGTCGGACAGGATTCGACGAGGAACGCCGAATCTGAAGAAAATCTCATTTATAAGAATCTTAGCGCATTCTGCGCTTGTAGCGGCTTTCAGTGCAAACAGTTCTACCCAGCGGCTGCATACATCTTCTAATATGAATATCCAGCGATTACCGTCTTTGGTTTCGGGCAAAGGGCCAAACAGGTCCATAGATAAAACTTCAAATCTTCTTGCTGTGGCAGGAGTCTGCACTAACCCCGCCGGCTTACGTGTGTCCACTTTGTACCTCTGGCATGGCACACATTGTTTTATGTAGTTAGCAACATAGGATCTCATACCTGGCCAGTAGTACCTAGCTCTCAGGCGTGCCAGCGTGCGGTCGACGCCGAAGTGTCCAGCAGTGGGTGCGTCGTGTAGCTCAGCGAGTATCTGCGCGCGCTCGTGCTCCGGCACGACGTGGCAAGGCTGCTCGACATCTTCGTCGTCGGGTGCGCAGCGGTGCAATATGCCGTCTGACATCACGTAGCCTTTGTCTGACCAGACGCGCGCCCTGAAGGGGTCATTGGCCTCTATGTCGTCAATGATTTTCTTTATTTCAGGATCCTTCATCTGATTGTCCCGCATGATGGCAGGGCTGCGCGTGGGGATATCCACGATGACATAACAGAAGTCACATGCATTATCATCGGCACATGGCGGTCGTGAGAGCGTGTCAGCGATGACGTTTTGCTTCCCTGGAGTGTACTCAATTTGCAGGTCGTATTCCTGTAGTAACAATGCCCATCTGGCGAGCCGGCCACTGGGCGATTTTAAGCTCATCAACCATCTCAGCGGTTGGTGGTCAGACTTCACATTTACTCTGGAGCCTTCTACATAGCCTCTGAACTTCTGTATGGCCCATACAACTGCGAGGGCTTCCCGCTCTGTAGTGGTGTAGTTCCTTTCAGCGCCGTTCAACAAGCGGCTAGCATATTCGATCGGGCGCTCGTCCGGCCCTTCCCCCTGCATCAGGACTGCTCCCAAGGCATATCCGCTGCTATCAGTGTATAGCGAGTAGGGCTTTGTGCCATCTGCCTGTCGCAATATCGGCGCTGAGGTAAGCTTCGCCTTCAGCTCATCGAAAGCAGCTTGCTGGGGCTGGTCCCAGTGCCACATGCTGTTCTTTTTCAGTAAGTCGGTGAGCGGCTTCGCCACAGCAGCGAAGTTAGGTATGAAGCGGCGGAACCAGCTTGCAGCTTGAATTAAGCTCTTCAGATGCTTCAGGTTTTGTGGTGGGGGCATGGCTGCGATGGCAGTTACTTTCTCATTGTCCAAGGACAGTCCACCCGGCACTATGACATGCCCCAAAAACCGTATAGAATCTCTGGCGATGCAGCTTTTCTGGCGGTGGACACGCAGCTTAAACATTCTCAAGCGCTGGAAGACAGCCTCCAGGTCTTGTAGGTGCTTCTCAAAAGTGTCTGAAAGTAAACATAAATTATCAAGATATGCCCAGATATGAATGTCCTTCAGATTGGATTTGAAACGGTCCATCAATCTTTGGAATGTTGCTCCAGAATTTCTTAGGCCCATGGGCATTCGCTTAAATCTGAAAGTTCCCAGTGGGGTAATAAAAGCAGTTTTGTCTCGGTCTTCCTGACGGACTGGAGCTTGAAAGTACCCTGAACGTAGGTCAAGAGTAGACATATAATTGCTTGACTTTGCCTCGTGAAGGATATCCTCCATACGAGGAAGTGGGTAGCGGTCGGGCTCAGTGACCGAGTTGAGCTTCCTGTAATCTATGCATAGGCGGACCCCTCCATCCTTTTTCTGTACCAGTACTACATTGGAAGCCCAGGGGGACTCGCATTCCTCAATTATATCTGCTTCCAAAAGTTTCTGCAGCTCCCTCTCTAGCACCTCTTTTTTACCTGGAGACATTCTGTAGGGTGGAGACGCTATAGGCTGCTGGTCATCCTTCACTTTGATGCAGTGCACAGCATACTCGGTAGGTGGGCCTTCATTAGCGAACACATCAGCATATGTAGCGAGCAGCTGGTCCATTTGAGAACGCTGAGCCAGAGAAAGCTTAGTCCCTTCATCATCCCGCAGGTAGACAGAGTGATCATCATTCAAAGCGAGGAGTGCATCATCTTGTGATGTAGTATTATCATCCCGTGACGGAGTATCATCAATGATGAAATCATATATCACATCCGGAGTATCAGAAAAATACCAAACCTTCCTTTGTGGATCGAGTATAATGCCTGCATGACCAAGAAAATCCAATCCGAGTAATGTCCTAGCATCGGGTGCATTGTCAGGTAATACAGTGAAGGTTGTAGGGAACACACGGCCCTGTATCTCAATATCAGTATCACAAATCAAAACATCACTCACTCTGCAAATTCCGTCAGCAAAAACAAGGGTGCGCTTTGCCTTGGTGAATGTGGTGCCAGCGTTGTGTAGTATTTGATATAGTCCAGGGCTGGCCAGGCAGTATGACGCACCAGAATCCAGGACTGCGAGGCCGGCGCGACCGGCCGCACTCACCCGCGCGAGAGCGCGTTGCGGTAGCGTTGCGCAGGCGCGGAGCTAGCGGGACCACAAGCTGAAATGCAACGAAATTCCACACGCTTAGTTTCGTCATCATTTTTAGCTGAACCCTTGCAAACACCACACTTCGACCTCACTACCCCTACCTGACCACATCCATAGCACCGGATATCGGATTTGTTATTGTTATCTGTTTTGTTTTGATTTTGTTCGAGTTTCCTACACTCTGCTATTACATGACCAAAAACATGGCAATATTGGCACTTAGGCCGCTGGCGTGATAATTTAATATTAGCCGGCGTTCTCGAAACATTCGGCATGTTTAAAACGTTAACAGTTTCGCTACCCGCGTCTGACATTTGTGACAAGCGAGGCGCGGTCACGGTCGCGTGACGCGCGCTATTTGAAAAATTAACAGGTTGGCTACTTACGGTTTTTAGGTCACAAATGCTTTCCTCTATTTCGCGCGCCTTGCATAGCAACGCCTCAATGCTCGTACACTCACCAGGCCCAAAACGTTTGCGAATTCTTCTATTCAGAAGACCGTAACACATATCCACTTGAACCCTATCGTCGAGCACGTATGGTAGCTTCGATAAAGCGGCGCGGATGCGCGCCACAAACACGTCGGCGCGCTCGCTGTCCTGCTGCTCGGCGGAGAAGACCTCACGGAAGATCTTGTGGGGCGGGCGCGCTGCACCAAACATGGAGCGCAGGCGCTCCACAGCGTCTGCCCACGTAGTCGTTGACGATTTAACACCTTGCCACCACACGGCTGCCTCGCCGGTGAGGAGCATGGGGAGGCCGCGCAGCGCGTGCTCGTCGGTCACGTTCGTGCATTCCTTGTAGACTTGCACGGCGTCGATGAAGGCCTCTAGTGCGTCGGAGTCGCGGGGAAACGATCCCGCAAAACGCGCCGAACATTTCGCGAACGTTCCATGGCGCGTCGTCGACGTTGGGTTGCCGTTGTCGTCATGCGGCGGCGGCGAACCTGTTGCCCTTGCTGTCCCGGTGATGCCACGAATGAGCATGTTCAGCTGGGTGTTGGTCATCATGACAGGAGTCGCGCGGCTGTCGTCGTCATCAGAGCCGTCACGGTGACCACCTTGGCCGGCGCCCTGCGTCGGCGAATCGCTCCTGGATGATCGGTTTCCTCTTCTTTTAGGTTTCATCGTAGTGTTTGCAGCGTGGCGTGCGTCGTCGTGTAGGTAAGAAGGTTATCACTAACACGACGCGTGGACACAACTTGCAGCTTGCAGGTGACAAAATGGCCGGCCACACAGTAGCGCGGCAGAAAAATCACAGTCCGTAGCACACGGCCCACTGTTGGGCGACACTATGAGGGCGCTGTCGAAATAACAACCCTCACAAGTTCAGTAGACACTTATATTGTCACACAAGTACAAGTTCTTACAAGATAAAAAGGTAACAAACACAACATGAAAATGGCGCGAAGTTTGCACAGAGCGATACAGGTCGTACGCGGATCGTGGTTGGGCGAGCAATGAGGCGCGCCCGCAGGCAAACCGTTTTATATGACTGAGCGGCGTTGCCGCACCGTGCGCGGCGTGGGTTGCGGAACGGCACCCACGCCAACATTTAGCCGCTAAACTGGCGGGGAGAGCGGGGGCGATCCCTTACAGTTATTATTTAATACACACGTCTTTATCCCTTGCTGGTTAGGCAGGGAGTTAACAGCCGCAAAATGAGGTAGCTATCGCCACGTCTGACAAATAATTGGGGGCCGTTTCAGAAAAAAAACTATATAACTATAGTGACAAGTTGTCAACCTTTCGCTTAAAATTGTAATACCTACACATGAAACCAGCCGTAAAATGCGATCGCTATCGCCACGCCTGACAAATTTTTGCAGGCCGTTTCGGAAAAAATTGTATCGCTATAGTGACAAGATGTGAGCCTTTCGCTTAAAATTGTAATACACATGAAACCCTTAAATCCTTTGGTCGCCTTTAACGACACCCACGGGAAAGAAATGGGGTAATGCTATTCTAAGCCGGCATCACACGTCCGAATTATCTAATACTAGCAGCCCGCCCAGCGGTTTCACCCGCCGCTAACAATTTTCCCCCGGGAATAAGACAGTTTAATATAGCCTATGTTCATCAGGGATAATGTAGGATTCTAAAAATCTTGACTTCAATTTGAAACAAATATCGTTTTAAGATGGTGGTGGCGTAAAGTTACATGCCGTGTGATTAACCTGGCCAGCCCCATGGCAGTGCCTATATTTTTATTTTTTTTATCCCGCCCGAGCCGGTTTTCTATTAGGTCATAACAAAATTGTAATAAAAAAAAAGAAAATTATGTGATACAAATTTATTTTTTTAGAATGACGGTTCATGACGTCAATAAGTGATAATGCTATCCTACATTGAATAAAGAATTTCAATTTCAATTAACGGTAAAAGATTTTTTTAAATCGGTCCAGTAGTTTCGGAGCCTATTCAATTCAAACAAACAATAAATAAAATCCTGTTTCTAATATTAGTGTATATTATATAATTATTATTTTAGTGTGATGCCGGCTTAGAATAGCATCACCCGATTTCTTTCCCGTGGGAGTCGTAGGAGGCGACTAAGGGACTTGAGGGTGTGTATTGCAATTTTAGGGGATGGGCTTACAACCTGTCACTATGGCGATACACAGTTTTCTGAATGACCCTCAAACATATGTCAGACGTGGCGTAAATGTCCGTTTTTGCGGCCGTTTACGCTCTGCCTACCCCGCAAGGGATAATAGGCGTGATATGTGTATGTATGTATGTATTATTTTAGTGTAGATGTTCTTAATGCATTATTTAATGTTCTTTGACGTTTTTTTTTATACCGCTTAAGGGACAGCCCTTCGAATACTGATAGGGTGCATGAAACATAAAACTGGACAACTTTCCCCTAGAAACATATGTCAGGAAACGCCAAAAAATTACCTTCCATACAAAATCACAATCAGCTGACTGCATTCACTATGGGAAGTCAGTTTTTTTACGTTTCCTGAAATATGTTCCTAGAGGAAAGTTGTTCAGTTTCATGGTCTGCATGTACCCTATCAGTATTCGGAGGGCTATCCCTTACACCCTTTAATACAGTAATGATTAAATGTAATCATTACACTGGTACGAATAATGTGGCGTAGTTGGTACATTTTTAAATAAAAATGTGGTTATTGTGGCATAACTGTAATAGTTAGACATATGGTATCGGGGACATTATTATAGATATTGATGTCCTCTATAAAACTGTAGTACATCATTTTGCTCTATTGTCCATAATTTCCACAGCGTACGCGATATAAGATATTTTTTTGGTACATTTTTCACACGTTGGGTTACATTATCGAAATTTTCACGCGGATCCCTATTTTTTTCTCGAATAAAATATAGCCTATGTTCATCAGGAATAATGAAGGATTCTAATGGTGAAAGAATTTTTAAAATCGGCCCAGTAGTTTCGGAGCCTATTCGATGCAAACAAACAAACAAACAAACAAACAAACAATCAAATCTTTCCTCTTTATAATATTAGTGTAGATATACCGGTTATCGTAAATTTTATGGGTTGCTGCCTGAGAATAGCAAAACCCCATTTCTGCCCATGGGTGTCGTAATGAGCGACTAAAGGATGGATCCAGGGAACGGAAAGTAGCGTTCCCTGCGAATACCACACATTGGCATCACCTGTGAATGTCGAAAAAAACGACTAAGGGATGATCGTCCAGGGAACGGGCAGCAGCATTCCCTGTAAATGCAACCTCTTGCACTGCGCTTGCCAATTCGCCTGCCAAGCGTGGTGAGTATGCCAATACCCTCCGATAGGGGGAGGCACATGTTCAGCAGTGGACTGTTGTGGCTGTATATATTATGTAAACTAGATGTAGGGTCTATTTTCCTTTATTGTCAAAATTACTGGAATGCATTCAGCTGTCGTATCTGGCTTTGAATTTTTTAACTCAATTTTTTCGTCTGGGAGTGAGACGAAATATATATCTATTACATCACGAAATTAAATAAATTAATAAATTACCTGGGCATTTCACACAGCGCCATCTTTCCACAAAATATGCAAAGCTTGTACTATGGGAACTACATAGCTCATATTCATACTTAAATACTTTTTTCGTAAATAAATACATAGACTTGTCACAAATATCTGAAAATAGGCTAAACAAAAATTGGTGTCTTGTGGGGATCGAACCCACGACCCTCGGCGTGGCAGGTAGGGATATTATCCGCTACGCCTTCGGGCCAGTCATTTAAACCAAGTTTAAGAGTTCAGTAAATAAAGCAATGTGATTGTTTACCTTGGAGTTTGTTTGCTAGTACATATCAACATTGATAACGATAATAGATAGCTTACGGGTTTTAGGCTGATAATACTGGTCTCATAACCAGTTTACACTGGTTTTCATTCCATACAGTTGGTTCAGAAAAAAATATTAAAAAATATACAGAATGTTTTATTGCAAAACTAGCGCGTCGCCCAGTGGATGTATCCGGTGCTACCCATTTCGTTTGGAAAAAATAATATAATAGGTTTTCCCGTGGGAGCTCAATAAACTATTTTCCTAACCCTCCACCTGCCATTGTCCTCCTGACTGCATCAAGAATGCGTCCGACCGAAACAACGGGCAGCAGTAAAATGACACTGTCGTCCCTTGAAATTATTACACTGTCGGCCGATGTGGCGCAGTGGAAGTGCGACTGCCTGCGACGCAAAGGTTTCGAGTTCGCATCTCGGTGGGGCACTTACAAAAGTTGATATTTATCACTTGTGAATTTGTTCCCAGTCTGGTTAGGATATTGCAGGCTGAACCACCTGATTGTCCGAAAAGAAATATGCTTCGGAGGGCACGTTACTGTCTATGATTACTTAGGCAGCGATCGTTACACAACCATGTCAGTTTCTACTACTTGTGGTAGGCGGTTGAAAAACTCTGACACCAGGGTTCATCGGGTCGTTGGACGACTCGGTGTCCTACATGAAAAGATGACGAAGAGATTACACTGTGACTCTGTGCTAAGCATTCTATTTTCTAACCGGGGACAGTATCCCTGACCGTGTAGATGTTGTAGCCAAAAAATCATATAATTGAAGATTTCCATATCTTATGACTGTTATCTATTAATACATTCGATTATGCTTACTGAGGATAATACGATACAATTTCTAGATAATCAATTTTAAATCTAATTAAATCAAAATAAAATTGATATCACGAGTCGATTTTTTCTATATGCCATTGACCTCAGTCATGGGTGTGTCAATATCACGCACAGAAAATTAGTTTCTATGTGATAAACTGCGTACGTTGTAGCACGCAGCATAGTACTAGAATATCGTGTTTGGCCAATTCGTAACTTCTAAAAGTAGGTCCAAAGTTCAGTACCTTACTGCCAGGTACTGCATAAATCATCTTGCTTCAGAAAATTTAAAAAAACACTCGGTGATACTCTTTATACACATACATCCATACACACATCACGCCTTTATCCCTTGCGGGGTAGGCAGAGCGTTAACGGCCGTATAAAACGTCACGTCTGACAAATATTTGTGGACCGATTCAGAAAATCGAGTATTACTATAGTGACAGGTTGTCAAACTGTCGCCTAAAATGATGACGCACATTAAACCCTCAAGTCCCTTGAGTCTTTTTATGTGAATTATAAATTCAGAAAATGAAATTACTTTAATCAATGTAGGATAGTATTATCACTTATTGACGTCATGATCCGTCATTGTAAAAAAAAGAAATTTGTATAACACAATTTTCTTTTCTTAATAACAATTTTGTATTGTTCTAATAAAAAGAACCGGCATGGGCGGGATAAAATAAAATAAAAAATAAAAATAAAGGCACTGAATCGGGGCTGGGCTGGGCCAGAAAACTTGCAAAGCTTTTATTTCGAAGTCTGAAGGTAGGGTTCGAGCCTGCTAACTTGTTAACAGTCCTAAGTGTAGGTACGCCCTTAGCTTACCACTCTTCAGGGACAATAAATAACATATTCATACTCATGATGTAGGCTTACGCGACTTGTTCATGATCGGGCGTATGAATTGAAATCTTTCCGTGAAGAAGACTGTTTTAACCAGCCGAATCGTAGGGGGCTAAGCTCTCTACCAAATCATAAACAACTAGGTAAGTAGCGTAAATTCTTGTCTTCATGTCTTGGCGAGTGCCTGCGCTCATTGATCTGTCAAAATTTGTTAGTGGACCTTGCCTCCCGAATAAAATCTGTGTCTTCGTGAATATCTGACTATCCTGGTTCATTTTCGTACGGCGGAAATATTCTTCTTTAAGTTTGGGAGAAAAATTATTGTTATTTTGTTTTTATACCTGTATCTTTTCATGCATATTCCAGGCTTTTTATGTTGCATATAATCCGGTTCCTAGTCATTAGTCTGTTTATATAAGAGTGTTTTAAAATGTGATGTTTTTCGTGTTTTACAGACGAAACAGCCTTACTTCCCTATCTTCGGCGAGCAGCACCCGCGGCCGCCGCGGTCGAGACCCAAAGACGCTCAGGGCACAGTGCGGGCCTGCCCCGCGTGCCACCATCACCTGCTGCAGCAGTGGAACACCTATCAGGTATGTTGTGCATCCTCGCTTAGAGCAACCACCGCCGCGGTCGAGACCCAAAGACGCTCAGGGCACAGTGCGCGCCTGCCCCGCGTGCCACCATCACCTGCTGCAGCAGTGGAACACCTATCAGGTATGTTGTACAGCCTCGCTTGGAGCAACCACCGCCGCGGTTGAGACCCAAAGACGCTCAGGGCACAGTCCGGGCCTGCCCCGCGTGCCACCATCACCTGCTGCAGCAGTGGAACACCTATCAGGTATGTTGTACAGCCTCGCTTGGAGCAACCACCGCCGCGGTTGAGACCCAAAGACGCTCAGGGCACAGTGCGGGCCTGCCCCGCGTGCCACCATCACCTGCTGCAGCAGTGGAACACCTATCAGGTATGTTGTACAGCCTCGCTTAGAGCAATCACCGCCGCGGTTGAGACCCAAAGACGCTCAGGGCACAGTGCGGGCCTGCCCCGCGTGCCACCATCACCTGCTGCAGCAGTGGAACACCTATCAGGTATGTTGTACAGCCTCGCTTGGAGCAACCACCGCCGCGGTTGAGACCCAAAGACGCTCAGGGCACAGTCCGGGCCTGCCCCGCGTGCCACCATCACCTGCTGCAGCAGTGGAACACCTATCAGGTATGTTGTACAGCCTCGCTTGGAGCAACCACCGCCGCGGTTGAGACCCAAAGACGCTCAGGGCACAGTCCGGGCCTGCCCCGCGTGCCACCATCACCTGCTGCAGCAGTGGAACACCTATCAGGTATGTTGTACAGCCTCGCTTGGAGCAACCACCGCCGCGGTTGAGACCCAAAGACGCTCAGGGCACAGTGCGGGCCTGCCCCGCGTGCCACCATCACCTGCTGCAGCAGTGGAACACCTATCAGGTATGTTGTACAGCCTCGCTTGGAGCAACCACCGCCGCGGTTGAGACCCAAAGACGCTCAGGGCACAGTGCGGGCCTGCCCCGCGTGCCACCATCACCTGCTGCAGCAGTGGAACACCTATCAGGTATGTTGTACAGCCTCGCTTGGAGCAACCACCGCCGCGGTCGAGACCCAAAGACGCTCAGGGCACAGTGCGCGCCTGCCCCGCGTGCCACCATCACCTGCTGCAGCAGTGGAACACCTATCAGGTATGTTGTACAGCCTCGCTTAGAGCAACCACCGCCGCGGTCGAGACCCAAAGACGCTCAGGGCACAGTGCGCGCCTGCCCCGCGTGCCACCATCACCTGCTGCAGCAGTGGAACACCTATCAGGTATGTTGTACAGCCTCGCTTAGAGCAACCACCGCCGCGGTCGAGACCCAAAGACGCTCAGGGCACAGTGCGCGCCTGCCCCGCGTGCCACCATCACCTGCTGCAGCAGTGGAACACCTATCAGGTATGTTGTACAGCCTCGCTTAGAGCAATCACCGCCGCGGTCGAGACCCAAAGACGCTCAGGGCACAGTGCGCGCCTGCCCCGCGTGCCACCATCACCTGCTGCAGCAGTGGAACACCTATCAGGTATGTTGTACAGCCTCGCTTAGAGCAATCACCGCCGCGGTCGAGACCCAAAGACGCTCAGGGCACAGTGCGGGCCTGCCCCGCGTGCCACCATCACCTGCTGCAGCAGTGGAACACCTATCAGGTATGTTGTACAGCCTCGCTTAGAGCAATCACCGCCGCGGTCGAGACCCAAAGACGCTCAGGGCACAGTGCGCGCCTGCCCCGCGTGCCACCATCACCTGCTGCAGCAGTGGAACACCTATCAGGTATGTTGTACAGCCTCGCTTAGAGCAACCACCGCCGCGGTCGAGACCCAAAGACGCTCAGGGCACAGTGCGCGCCTGCCCCGCGTGCCACCATCACCTGCTGCAGCAGTGGAACACCTATCAGGTATGTTGTACAGCCTCGCTTAGAGCAACCACCGCCGCGGTCGAGACCCAAAGACGCTCAGGGCACAGTGCGGGCCTGCCCCGCGTGCCACCATCACCTGCTGCAGCAGTGGAACACCTATCAGGTATGTTGTGCATCCTCGCTTAGAGCAACCACCGCCGCGGTCGAGACCCAAAGACGCTCAGGGCACAGTGCGGGCCTGCCCCGCGTGCCACCATCACCTGCTGCAGCAGTGGAACACCTATCAGGTATGTTGTGCATCCTCGCTTAGAGCAACCACCGCCGCGGTCGAGACCCAAAGACGCTCAGGGCACAGTGCGGGCCTGCCCCGCGTGCCACCATCACCTGCTGCAGCAGTGGAACACCTATCAGGTATGTTGTGCATCCTCGCTTAGAGCAACCACCGCCGCGGTCGAGACCCAAAGACGCTCAGGGCACAGTGCGGGCCTGCCCCGCGTGCCACCATCACCTGCTGCAGCAGTGGAACACCTATCAGGTATGTTGTGCATCCTCGCTTAGAGCAACCACCGCCGCGGTCGAGACCCAAAGACGCTCAGGGCACAGTGCGGGCCTGCCCCGCGTGCCACCATCACCTGCTGCAGCAGTGGAACACCTATCAGGTATGTTGTGCATCCTCGCTTAGAGCAACCACCGCCGCGGTCGAGACCCAAAGACGCTCAGGGCACAGTGCGCGCCTGCCCCGCGTGCCACCATCACCTGCTGCAGCAGTGGAACACCTATCAGGTATGTTGTGCATCCTCGCTTAGAGCAACCACCGCCGCGGTCGAGACCCAAAGACGCTCAGGGCACAGTGCGGGCCTGCCCCGCGTGCCACCATCACCTGCTGCAGCAGTGGAACACCTATCAGGTATGTTGTGCATCCTCGCTTAGAGCAACCACCGCCGCGGTCGAGACCCAAAGACGCTCAGGGCACAGTGCGCGCCTGCCCCGCGTGCCACCATCACCTGCTGCAGCAGTGGAACACCTATCAGGTATGTTGTGCATCCTCGCTTAGAGCAACCACCGCCGCGGTCGAGACCCAAAGACGCTCAGGGCACAGTGCGCGCCTGCCCCGCGTGCCACCATCACCTGCTGCAGCAGTGGAACACCTATCAGGTATGTTGTGCATCCTCGCTTAGAGCAACCACCGCCGCGGTCGAGACCCAAAGACGCTCAGGGCACAGTGCGCGCCTGCCCCGCGTGCCACCATCACCTGCTGCAGCAGTGGAACACCTATCAGGTATGTTGTACAGCCCACTGACTAAAGCTATAGAAACCAGACTAAAATAACAACAGAATATATCATTTCACCCTATTTTTACTTATTGCTCTTTCACAAAAAGGATACATTTAGGTTCTTCGTATCGCTAATTAGAAGGTTGTCAAAGTTTCACTTACTACGTCAGAATTCAGTTGTCATAAACAACATCGCCAGTAGTCCTACAAAGATTTTTTACTTTACTTCATAAATTGTAAGGGTAATTGGGCTTCCAATGGCATGGACTCTATTCCGGCCGGTTGAAACTAGCGACATGAACAAAAATGATAAAAACAAAATTGAATAAGATATAAGATATCGTTATTTTCGTTCGTCTTAAAGTAAAATATTGTGTTGATTCTATAACTTTAGTCATAGTTCTGTGGTACAGTCCCTTTCAGTTTCCAAAAATCACTTATGAGTTTTTACACACTGCTGCTGTCATACTCTTCTCACAGTGAGTGAGATAGCAATACATTCCACTCGCGCTCGTGCTGTCGTTCATTTGACTCGCGCACGAATAGCCGGCATACGCGGGAGCATGAGAAGTGGCAGCGGTATGATGAGTAGCAGCGCGAATATCGTGTTTACATGCTCGCGCTGCCCACTTCCCTTACTACTTACTTCCATGCAAATTGAGCATTGTCTGAACGTGGCATGATACTCAGTTAATATCTTTATCAAAACACTTCACGATATATTCGTAAAGCGATCTGAAATACGCAGTATTTGATGTTAACTTAATACTTCTCTAGTACCAGTAAAGACCAGATTGTACCGCAAAAAATATTACAGCGCACCTATTTAAATACTCTGAGTGACGTATGTAGTGCAAATTTTACCGTCGAACCCGGTTTTTTTATTATCAGCATTCGCCAAGGTTGATAATTCTTTTTATCTGGTATTAGCTAATGGTTTATTCATGAACCTATGTGTGTACGACAGTCAAGCTTTCAGCGGTGGGTGACTCATCGTCTGTATGAGTCTAGATTTTTTGAGCTAAGTGTAGTTTAGTCTAGAATTCGTTTCGATACACAGCCGATGCCGTGTGATGCAAGATTAGAATAGCATCACCCCAATTATATTCGTTGGTGTCGTAAAATGTGACTAAAAGATAAATTCTTCCATGGAAGTAGCGTTCCCTGTAAATGCAGCATCTTTTGCAGTGTGTTCGCCTTACCGCCTGCCAAGCGAGTGGTGAGTATGGCAATACCCCTCAATAAGGGGAGTCCCACGCCCAGCAGTACACTATTGTGGCTGTTTATGTAATGTGCCGTGCCTTAAAATAGGATTAGTACGAGAGTTTCGTCACAGTATTACTAACTTTTGAGGTGTTCCCCTTACCTTCTCCTGAAGACTTATCGTATGTATGATGATTAGGATGTCTGGCTAATAACCGCTTTTTTGAAGGGCCCTAAGATCGTACCCCTATGGCGTACCCTGGGGGAGGCCTACGTCCAGCAGTGGACTGCAATAGGCTGATGTATGTATGTAACTGCAGTCAGATCAAAATAGAATATCAATAATGACGTCTTTTTCTCTCTCGTGGCAAAGATGGTGGAGGTGGACGGCCATAATTTTGTTTTTTTTTTCACGATCTGGTACCTATAATGTTTTTCCATGTTTACTAAACAAATTAGTGCAAATTGACAAAGATTTTAAATTTCACGATAACTGATTTACTCGGTTTATCAAAAAAATACTACTTTATTAGATAATAATTTAATCCTTTGCAATGTATTATCAATAAATTAAAATAGGTGTTGAATTAACAACTGGCATGCAAATTGTATGTTTACTATTCTTCATGAATTATTCACGGGGTTAAGCGAGTCAAACATGACATTATAAATACTAGTTTTATTACCTATCAAGAAAAGAATAATTTATTTTAATGACATAATAGAATAAAATATAATGTTTTTATTTCAAGCATCATGCAAAATAGAACTAAGTTAAGTATATCAGAATTAACCAGGATTTCAATCAAGATCTGTATGCATCGGGTCCGCTGTAGAAAATAATAAGTAGTACCTGTTGTGTTGTTTTTCTTTAATGTAATTGTTCTGTGTTTTATCTTGTGTGCAATAAACAGTTAAATAAATAAATAAATAAATAAATAAATAAATAAAGAATGGACCCCAAAACTAATCAACTAGCAACTCTGGATAACACTTAAATCACAACATAATGACTCTTACGTTAGGATACAAAACAACACATCGTGGGCGTATAATTTTACGTACCTCGTAGAAACACTGCATTGCCAAATGCCATCCCCAACCACTGATATTATTAAGAACGTCAATACCACTGCGGCTGTTTCGGTCTGGGCAGATCATCTTCAGGCACGGTGTAACCATACAACAACCATCCATCTACCAAACTTACTTAAGAATCAAACACATGCTGATCCACATCAACGTTTCTTCACAATACCTGAAGATATGATCACGACTAACCTTAATAACTCAAAATACTGAAACAGGATTCTTACCGCGATACTTATTTTTGTTGAATTGTCCGATATTTCTACCCAGTCGCACGTGCCATGATCACGGAACAACTGATGTCTTGCGGGTGGGTAGATGGAGTTTTCATATTATTGGTATGCATACCCTCTTCCTACGATTTTGTCGATCACTACCGGAACTCACTTGAAAGTCACGACAGTACGAATTCACTGTGTCCTCGCGTAATGTGACTATTAGCACTCTTTTTGCACATTTTAGAACGAACTACAACGACTTAAACGTCATTCCGAACTATCTTACCGTATAAAGCCAACAGTGTGCCAATAAACCGCACCACCGATGTCGGGTGTTGCCAGTGCCATGCGTTTCGTTTCTGCAACAATCAAATAGCAATCAAACAGAAAGAAATGTCAACAAAACGCGAACTGTTAATTAGTTTCAGCCAATACCCATTACAGTTCGATCGATCTCCGACAACATACATATATCAAGCCCATATCCCTTGCGGAGTAGGTAGAGCTTAAACGGTCGTAAAAAACTAGCATTTTTCGCTATCGTAAATATTGTGGTACTGGCTATTGTTGACAAAATTTACACATTAGGCGTCTAACAGGGCTTGAATGTACCTATGTATGTAAAAAGCTTAGAATATTGAGTCAGAATTTCGATAGTGTCTTATTCTAGGTCCCCAAGGTCGACAATCGCTTGTTTAGGTTATCCGCTTGACTTGTCCAACCCATTTTAACCTCTCTGATAAACTGTATACTTAATTCGCTTAGATTGTGTCGCGACCAGCGTAACTGTCAGTACGTGCGTGTATCGATCATGGAGGTCAAGTTACGCTGGTAGCGACACTATCTAAGCGAGCTCAACTGACATGCGACTAATTATAAAAATAAAACAATACAACTCCGTAAAATGATAACAGTTTTATTGATGGCCCTTTATTCGTAGTATGCGTACTATTAGATTGAATACCGACTTTTAAAACACTTCCCGTTTACAATACCTACATCCTATTTTATTTTATTACTGTTAGCTTGTCGTTGGTATATCTTATTTATTTATGTATTCATGTAGGTTTATGCCTTTTTATTTTATTATGTTAAAATATTAAGTACTTTGTATTTTTGTTTATTTTTTCTTATGTATTGTAGCTATACCTTAGTGAGAACTTTACGTACAATTATATTTCGTTTTTTTTTTTTTTGTGTATGGGGGTGCCCATACTGCTGCTTTGACTCTTTCTGTTTATTATTTGGTTGGCCGGTAGAGAATGCCGCGTGGCATTAATGCCCTTTGTACTTTCTGTGCAATAAAGTTTCATAAACAAATAAAGGAAAAAGTCAATGTCGTGTCGTATCAAGAGGTCAAGTCACTGGCGGAGAGGAGAGAAGATTGAAAGTTACTCCACCGACAAGAGTTTGACTCTTAAATTTGAAGAAGAAACAAATAAATATAAATACCGCGGCTCATCCAATGGCCGCCAATTTTGCATGTGTGCCTTAATGCCAATAACGCGTGCCACGGCTCCATCTACCGGGTTGGTTTTGCATTAATACCCGGCGACTAATTCATTCTTTACAGATTGAATGTAGTCTAAGCGATTAAAACCCGCGATAAATTATACTATTAGATTGATTTAAGGGCTAATTATAATGTGTGTGTGGTGTGTGTTTTTTATTGTGGTAAGGAATGTAGCATATCACAAGACATGATATTTGTTAATTTGTAACTCTGTGTGTTTCCAGTTTGGTTGGAACATTGAAAGAAAGAAGAAATAAAGAAAAACCTGCCCAGCATTTGTCAAATAGTCATATGATATGTGTATTACAATTTTAGGCGACAGACTGACAACCTGTCACTATAATGATACACGATTTTTCCGAAACGGCCCCTTAAATATTTGTCAGACATGGCGATAGCTACCGTATTTTTACGGCCTTTAACGCTCTGCTCTCCCTATCCCGCAAGGGATAAAGGCGTGATATGTGAATGTATATTATAGTTTTTCGTAGTCAGTAATTTAAAAAAATTAAGCCACCTTCTGAGGCAGTCGGGTAAAAAGTATCACATAAGCAAATTGGCTAACCCCGACGACAAACCTAAGCGACAAACTGACACAACTGTAAATAATGTTTTTTATGCAGATGAAACAACCACAGTGTTTGGTAAAGTTATTATAGTGAGCTACCGGTTTGCCCTAGAAACGATATCGGCAGACAAACACTACTGACGTGACTCTTAATGTAGTGTTGTGACTTGTCGACACTTTTATCGATATAAACACTTCTCTTTATTCTGTATTCAGTTGTAGCCCTATGCAGTATTCTTGCAGTAATTGACGGGGTTAAGTTACGCATGTAATGGGATACACTTTTCTTATGGTCACAAATTCAATTAAAAATAAAGATCTGCGGTACTAATCTTGTCGGGTGATTAAAGTATTTTGTATGGAAAGTATTTTATTATATCTTCTTCAAATTTAAAAGTCAAACTCTTGTCTGTGGAGTAACTTCCAATTTTCCCTCTTCTCTGCTAGTGACTTGACCTCCTGATACGACACAACGTTGACTTTTTCCTTTATCTGGGTAAAGTAGGTGCGTCTAGGTCTACCTCTGCCTTTCTTGCCTTGTTTGATGTAATTAAAATATTCGTTTATTTATCATTTTAAAAAGACAAACTATTTGTCATGTTGTTTTCAGTCGTGATCTGCAAGTTAATGGTGTTCTGATAGGTTTAGATAGAACAAGTAAATATTGCCATTCATAACAAACAAAACATCCATAAAAGCTATCGATATTGTCTATCAATCCCCATCACTAGTATAGTAATCAGTAGTCAGTGTCGAACCGCTACAGCAAACGGTCGCAAGTATAAAATCGCGCGTATTTACTATCAGTGAAAACGTGATAATGATAATACAAGTGATACACATAAATACTTAAAGTGTGTATGAAGTTTTTGTGTGGTAACGTGCAGTGGCAACTTACCTCTTTGGATTTCAAGTATGAATAGTGTTATGAAATTATCGTGTCGTAAAAAGTGACCAATCATCCCTGTTCAGTTCTTCAAAGATTCCTCGCAAACAAAAAGTGTGGCTTGCTCTTGAAACATAGCTTGCTAGTGAACAAACAAAGTGTCTAGTGCACCTAGAGCAGTGATACGTCCACTGTTGGACGCAATAGGTCGTGTAGTGAGTGAACACTTGGAGCTTTTCAGTGGATGTCAGTGAATTTAAAAGTGATCGTGTCCGGGATATGGAATGTTGGAACGAATGTGCAAAACGGAGGAGAAAGCGCCGGTGAATCTTAAGGTTAGAAGTCGTGTAATGACAAATAATCTCTACATAGTATAAAATGAAGTCGCTTCCAGGAGTATGCTTAGATCTTCAAAAGTACGCAACGGATTTTGATGTGGGTTTTTGATAGATGGAGTGATTTTAGTGGAAGGTTTTTATGTACAATACATGCTGGAAAATGGTTAGCCGCGGGTGAAACTGCTGGGTTGGCCGCTAGTATAACATTAAAAACATACGATCACACTTTTCACTCTCATAGCAAAGAAACATTATGCAATTAATAGACATTTTCGAATGGGACATAATGCGTCCAAAGGATCTAGGAGTCCCTATATCGTGGTCTCATGCATATGTTCACAGAGAAAAGCAACAAAATACCCCCAGACCTAGGAACAGATATTAAAATTCATCATTCAAATAACTGCCTCAGCTGGGAATCAAACCTAGGACTTTAGGACTCTATGGCCTTACCACAAAAAAGAGACGCGCTTTAAACACATGTTTAACAATATCTTCTTCCAAAAAACGGTAGATTCGCGTTCAACGCACATCTAACTTCTGTGCTCAGGCCCTATTTCTTCATTTTTTCATTAGTTTTGTATTAGTTTTAAGCTGATAAGATAATATATATAAAGTGATTTAAACGATAAGTCGGTCAGAACGATTTGCCATAGACTTGGGTTTAAACTCTGTGAAAAAATTTGCTTTTCATATTCTCCTTGTAATTACCTTCTAATAGTAGCGAACAGTGCCGTGTTGTGCCGGCTTAGAATATCATCATCCCACTTCTACCCGAGGGTGTCGTAAAAGGGACTGCAGGATGAATCCAGGGAATTGGCAACAGCTTTCGGATGCAGATGCCGGCTTAGAATAGCATCACCCCCTTTCTTGCCCGTGAGAGTCGTAAAAGGTGACTAAGGGACTCGAGGGTGTGTATTGTAATTTTAGGCGATGGACTGACAACCTGTCACTATGGCTATACACAATTTTCCGGATGAATCTCAAATGTTTGTCAGAAGTGGCGTAAATGTCCGTTTTATGCGGCCGTTTATGCTCTGCCTACCCCGCAAGGGATTATAGGCGTGATATGTGTGTGTGTGTGTTTCCCTGTGAATATCTGCAACACCTTTCACTGTGCTCACCATTTCGCTTGCCAAGCGTGGTAAGTATGACTAATACCCCCCAATAGGGAGAGGCCAATGTCCAGCAGTGGACTGATATGGCTGTTGTAGTTGTAGTAACGTACAGTAAAGCCAGGGGTAAAATAATGTCATCAATGAATTAAATGGTATGATAACGCGATAAAATGCCTGGCATAACAAGCCTTATCTTTATACGAATATGCGTCGATTAGGCACCTTTACACATTGCCCGTGTTTGATTTTAGACTGTCAAAATAAATGATAATAATTAAATAAATATCCAGGACAAATCACACAGCGCAATCTAGCCCCAAATTACCCAAACCTTGTACTTTGGGAAAAAGATAACTTCTTCTTTTTCGTGTGGGACACCGAGTCGTCCAACGACCCGATGAACCCCTGAGTCAGAGTTTTCCAACCGCCTTCTACTAGTAGTAAGCCTCTGACACGGCTGTGTAACGACCGACCGACGTCTAAATTATCATTGACAACAACCGGAACCGACGTGCCCTCCGAAGCACAGAACCATCTCTCTTTTTCGAAAATCAGGAGCCTGCAACGTCCTAACCAGACTATGAACAAATCCATTAAGTGTGATATATATCACTCTATGGATTTGTTCCTTCATGACTTAGTGAGTGCCCCACCGAATCGAACCCGAAACCTTTGCGTCGCAGTCATTCGCACTACCACATCGGGTGGGCGTCAGTTGCTTGAGGAGCTTGTGGAGTATGATCTACTCGCAATGGCTGCAGCAGCGGCTTCTGTGATATTGTCATCGTCATCCGAAAGGACGTGTCTGGGACGGCGTTTAAAACGCGAGGTTGGATTGTGGCAGTAGTTGGACGCGGCAACTTTTAAGGGGTTTTTATGAAGTAGAGCGTTGTCTAAGAAGCGACGAGACGCTTCCTTCATTATACGCTTTAATGGTAGGGAGATCTAAGTCGACGTGGAGTTTGGCGTTCCGCAAGTACCTAGGGCGCCCCGGTAGCATTGCGCATGAAACGGTTTTGGATGACCTGCAGCATATTCAGATGTGAATCGAAAGTGTGAGCAAAGGTTACGCTGGCGTAGATCATAATAGGCCTGACGCAGGTGGTGTAAATTCTCACCTTTGGTTTAGGTACATAATGTCCAATTGGCAAAATGTCCAACGTAAATTTCCCAGAATGTTCTTCGCCCAGAATGTCTATTTCCCAGCATAAATGTATTGAAATATTTTGACATGTAATATTTTTATTATGAAATAAAGAGTATGAGTATGAGTATATGCAGTTCTCCTAATGTTCAGTTCACAAAATGTCAAACCATGTTTAAGTGTAACTTCAGTTCTGGTTATTAAACAGAACTACTTTTCTAATGGAAACCTACCTTCAAATAATAATAGCATTAAAAATTGTCATCTTCATCGTTGTACATGGCGTAAGTACCTAATGTATCGCTCTGTCAGTCGCCTACAACTCTGGGCAACTCTGGTTATGTGTCTCTTTTGACAAGGGAACAAATTCTTTGCTGAGTAGGCACCATTTAAGTTTTTACATAAGTTTGTAGAAATAATCCATACAGGGTGTTAGGAAAAGTACTGCGTCCCTTTTAAAAGGGTTCCTTCATATAGGCTTTGACGATATGGAGACCTACGTCGATATGGAGGTTGGCGTTCCGCAAGTACCTAGGGCGCCCCGGTATCCATGCACTTGAAACGGTTTTTGTTTTAGCCCCGGGGTTATGAAATCTACACCTGACTGTATGCTGGGGAGCAGGAGCTCACCGGGAGAAGTTTCGTGGTTGTTCAAACAACCGGCCCAATCGCGGCTTACGAGTTGTTCTGGGAAGAACGGATTGAAATGAAACGGTTCTGAAGCTAACACTGAGTCAGCACACCCAGACGTGTTTTTTATGGTCGTCCCGTCAGACTTTCTTATCGCCACGTGACTGCGGTGCGCCACCGCGTGTGTTTACGTTAGTTTTGAGGTTATGTCAACACAATGAACTCTTGTCTATTGATTCCGTGTTATTGACTGAAAGTTTTCGTTTCGGTTGCGTTGGTACTTTCAGCAGCACTTCAAGCTACTCTTACAAGGCATCAAGCTACATTGATTTAACATAATATAATAACTGTATACAGGGAATTACAAAAGGGTATAACAAGCTGAAGTTAAGTCAAGTTACTCAAGATAGTGAACCACTTTCCCCCATGGAACATGAATCGAAATATTAAAAAGAAATTGGACCTCCCTCACAAAATTGTTGATCAGCTGGTTAATTTACTATGGGAGGTAATTTCTTAATATATTTCCACCTATGTTCCATGGGGAAAGTTGTTCAAGTTTTATGAGTACCTTGACTTCCTTTTAGCTGCTTATACCGTTTTTGCTACTCATTGCAGAGAACTAGAATATTTTGCTTCATTAACTCGAGGTACCTACCTATTGATATGATAGTACGTGTAGATAACGAAGAGGACAAAAACTAATGTAAAAGGTTTTCCCGTAGTAAAGATGTGAGATAACACGCACACACACACACACACACACATAAATTGCTGGTTATTTTGAGTTTATTGAAACGACACCCATATTATCAACAGCAATGTATGCCGAACGGTGCACGGTATTCAGACTAGTGTAACAGCCATTTTAGTAAATTTACGTCACTGACTGTCTGTATCCATAGATACGTATTTTCCAAGTAAACTTTATCTAAATCGTAGGTACATGTTTTACTACGGCGGTATGAAACTCATATTGTTCTAAAAGATAATACATAATTAGTTATCTATTCAATATTGTTTACATGCTAACTGATAAGTAAAAAAGTAAAATAATTTACATTTTAAATGAGTCGTTGTTGAAATAAGTAGCTGTTGTGACTCAATAAAGAAACATTATACATACAAGTAGTAACGAAAAAGGAATAACAAGCCGAAAGGAGGTTAAGGTATCTCATAAAACTGAACAACTTGGAACATAGATGGATATGGGACAAAATGGGCCTTCTGAAGTAATTGGACCAGCTGTTTGGCAATTTTTTTGCGGTCGACATAATATGTACGTTTGTATTTCGTGTCACGTACATTTAAATTTCGACCCATGTTCCATGGGGAAAGTTGTTTAGTTTCAATAGTACCTTAACCTCCTTTCGGTTTGTTAAACGCTTTTTGTTACTCCCCGTATAAATATTTGAGGACTTGCGAAATTGCGCCGCAGGCGGGTTTAAACCAACGACTTTCGGTTTCAGAGCTACTGACGCCTCTACCTCACCAAAGTACCGCCGCCGTTCCAATAAGTCGTGATAATACTATGGCAGAAGGTCCGTTTTCCTTTCTTGACATCTCTTTTAGTATGGAGCTGTCAAAAACAACTTATTGGAACGGCTGTATTTTAG
Source organism: Tuta absoluta (assembly GCA_027580185.1). Classification (NCBI taxonomy): domain Eukaryota; kingdom Metazoa; phylum Arthropoda; class Insecta; order Lepidoptera; family Gelechiidae; genus Tuta; species Tuta absoluta. Next base: position 4,394,171 of record JAQAHW010000035.1, on the reverse strand, counting down.
TCGTGGTGAAATTATGCACGTATATTTTTAGGCCATTATACATGACAAGCCGCTAAAATTATCATTGGCGTTGCGAAAGAAGAAATGGATAATAGTATGTTGCAATAAAATAAGACTTTAATACTTATATCAAAACATTGATAAGATAAACAAATCTACTTGAATATATCTAATCTCAAGAGTGGTTGCATTATCGTTATTAGTTTAAATCCACTTTAAACTAGATGAGACTGGTTTTAAATTGAAATTTCAAACAGATTTCACATACCTACTAGCACATTACTATTCAATCTTTGTGCCATAGTAACATGATCTAAAATTATACGCGATATTTTTAATAGCTTACCAAGGGCTAACTGATGCCGTGTGATGCCGGCTTACAATAGTACCACCCTATATATCTTTCCCGTGGGTGTCATATGAGGCGACCAATGAACTCGAGGGTTACATGTGTATTGCAATTTAAGGCGATGGGCTGACCATTTGTCTGAAAAACCCGCAAATGTTTGTCAGACGTAGCGTAAATGTCCGTTTCTACGACCGTTTACGCTCTGCCTACCTCACTAGGGATATAAGCGTGATACATGTATGTAGACATAACTAACGATGACGATAAGACTATGATTCAATTTCACTTAAAATGCACGTTTCACAGATATTATTTTAATGACAGCATTTTACCTACCAATAAAATGCTTATTAAACTACTTACCTTCCTTATAGCCTTACTTATAGAGATATAGATCTTCCTTTGCAGCGATTGGTCGTACTTATCTGTTCCAAAGCTGTGTGATTGGTTACGTATGCCCCCACACCCCACCCCATTCCGACACGGCAGGGCGGGGCGAGTCGGCCCGCTTGGCTTCATTGCGTCTCATAATAATATTCTAATTAGAATATTATTACTACAAAATACACCAGGCAGAATTAAAAATTTAAGGCTATAAGGAAGGTAAGTAGTTTAATAAGCATTTTATTGGTAGGTAAAATGCTGTCATTAAACCACTGTACGTTCCTTATAGCCTTACTTATAGAGACATGTTTGATATCGCCTGGAGGAGTGGGAGCTATCGCCAATGTGAAAAACTATAAAAAGAAACAGGTATGATTATTCTTTAAAAAAGAAATATGAATATCTTAATCAACAATAATGATTTTGATCCACTATACTGAAAATTTATTTATATTGTATTTATTAAAAAATACTGTAATATCATAAACTCACCCTTAAATGACGATAAAATATAATAAATTATAATGAAAATGTAATTCAAAACCTCTTGTACTATATTACGGCATTCTAGGTAAGCATAATAGAATGATGAAAATGATGCATTTGTAACATGCTATTTATAATGTCTTTGAAAAACTTTACCTCGTATTTAATAAAAAATGCACATAATACAGTTATTCATTATGTAAGTCTCAATACGTTTTGATAAGTTAGAAAGTACGCGGAATTTCATCTGAAAGTTTCCGAACAGTAAAGAGAAAATTTCAAAAAAAAAATTGAAAAACTCAATAGCCAAAATAGTAAAATATAAAAATATTGAACCTTTAGTTAGAGGTAAATACGCATTGCAGGTAGTTTTTATAAAACCTTTTAAATATCTATTTACTTACATAGTAAATAAATAGCTCTTTTACACAGAAAAACATAGCTTACATATTGTAATTGTGCTTGATCACTCAAGCTATAGGTAACGTAATAAGTAGGTTAAATTTCCCTACTATAAGGTCAACACTACTGTTTAAGATATGCATTGACCTAAACGGGCTTAAGCAGGTAAATCAAAAAACCTGGCCAAACGACTACCTAGTTTCCCAGGAGAATAAAAGGCATATAAATTTGTTATCAAATCATACCTTCATATGATTTTTTAAATATGATTCATTTGGGCTTGCCTTAATAATATTTGCTATAATACATAATGATCAATAACTAACCTTGTTTACTTTGTCGGAGTAACGGTCAAGCTTTAGTTAAAACATCACTCGGGCCTCTGAATAAACTATATTGTATATAATAATATAGTTAATTAATATCTTGGTAAATCTACCTAAACTTGATATAATAAAAGAGGCGATTATTGAAATTGTTTTCTGCCATAACTACCTCTGACCGTCCCATGCAAAGCCCAGATCTCTGTTTAAAACTTGAAAAGGACACAAATTTGCTTTAATTTTATGTACAATCAAAAACGAGCTAGCTATAAAAGAATATGAGCTAAAGTTTAAATTATAAGAATTTTATTATTTTGTTAACAGCTTACCTACGGAGAAAATTTAATCCGAAGGTACGTCGGTAAACGACGTTATTGTCTATTAGACAGTACAAACATTGCAACATTGCAAATTAATTGTGGAAGCCTAGATCTTACGTGGGTCACCGTACAAATATTATATATCATTATGATCACCGTTGGTAAAATATACTAGCTATTGAACGTAGTAGGTAGTTCCCAATATAATTCTCGCTAGGTATCTATTCTGAAAATATATTACTTGATAGGCAAACTATTTGCCTAGTACGTAGGTACATTCAAGCATTTTTTAACAACGTCTTGTGCTCGACATTCAGAGCAAATATATTGGAACAACGGTATTATTATTTTAGGCTGACGTCTTACGATAGGCAATTATGTTCACTATCGTACGTTTCTAACAACCATCTAACAATGTTATACACAGGAGTAGATACTTGTGTTTCAAACCCAAACAAGGCAGACAGGGCACTTACACAAATAACAATTAGCAAAAGTACCCTCTGATTGTAACCTTTTGTATATTTATTTAAAATACCCACATAGACTGTGGGTATTTGTTGTTTACTTGCCCAAAAGCTTTCATTCATTATCGAAAAAGTAGGTGTAGTAAGCATGACTACACTTGAGGAAACAAAAACTTAATATCGTCTGGGACAGTGTCGCATTATTGCTATTTGCCACTATCGCTCTAAAACTTTTCATCTCTAGAGAAGGTTGTTATACATATTACGCCATATGCATTTCATTCATAACATTTCAGGTAATATGAAAGCACCTGAAAAATATATCATGAACTTTTCATCTCTAGTGGAGGTTGTTATACAAATTACGTAATATGCATTTCATTCATAATATTTCGGGCAATATAAACGCACCTGAAGAAAATATCATGTTCAAGATCAAGGCACTCGAGTAGGTAACACAAAATTTGGCATATACCAAATAGGTATATATTACATCACTCGCCTTAGCAGCTAGACAACCTTCCACTAGTTTTGATGTTATACAGCTTGATATAGCAGAATTAAAAATAGGGTGTACCTAGCTCCCAAGTTGCAACATGCTGGAATAAGTAAATTACCTACATACATCTCCACCTCACGAAATTTACTCCGTACACTCAATGCACGATGAATTAAAAAGTAAAAATTATTATAGTTTCGGTGTGAGATCTATTAAATGGGTAGGTCTTCATTATTTACTTATCCATTTTGAGATGAGGCCATTACAAAAAGGCCGTTTTCTCTCCCCACATTTGTCTGTTTCCATGTTGCTAAGAAAAACGTAGGACTATTTTAGGACAACTCTGCACTTAGAGAGCTTAGATTGTACACATTCCCTTCCGTGATTGATGCCAGAATCATAGCGAGTATTTAACGTAGGTACTCTTACGCCACTTTTTGATCATAGTTCAAAGAAGTAAACAAATGACAAGCGTGAGGGATCTCCCTCAGAAATGCGTTAGCACTACGAGGTCTGTGATAGCATAGAAATAGAAGTGAATTATTGCTACTTAGGACAGTGAGCAAGGCAAAAATTTATAAATTCAGTCGTTTTCACAGTTACCTAATAAATCAACATGTTTCTCATTTTCTTACTGCGTGGCCTCGGTAGGCCACTGAAATGATCATAAAGGAAAACTGTTTCAGACTTAAACCGTCTATAAATTTTCCTTAACCTGCGAGAATTTAGACTCGGCAGTAACGGTTACTAGGATGGGACTGAATGCGGTGAATCTACGACAAATATGTCTTCTGCTTAAGAATCATTGTAAAACGTTAGACAGCTCTTTAACTTTGAACTTTATTCCGAGTAGATAAAGTTCATACTTACGTAGGAATATTGTTCCCTGTACTTTCTAATAGCCAAGACTTTTTCGGGCTAGGATGTTATATTTGAAACATTTTTTCAAACATTTAAGTAGGTATATTTTGCCTACAGATAGCCTATTTTGCAAATTCTCAGTGGAATCTAGCTATCGTTATTTGAAAGCGTAAGCTCATGGAACTAAAAGAGGGGGACCTTATGAACGCGTGCAAGGTAAAAATATTTTCAAATTAACATCTTAGGAATCCCCTCGCGTTCTATTTTCTAATACGCTCGAGGTAACACATGTGTCAGACAGTAAACTCCTTGTACTCAAGTCTGTAACACACCTTTCGAAGCTTTTATTTCTTAAATATATTTTAATACTTAACCTTAACCGTGTTAGGTAGGTATAAAATTATGGAAACTTGGCTAATTTTATACCACATGCAGGATTCGAACCTGCGCGCTTCACTATCAATACTAGTGCTACACACTACCCTTCGCTACAATTGCTTTATCTCATCGCAGGCGGTGGACCGGACGATGTACTTTCAGATAAGACAAAATTTAACGAGGGCATTTCACTGTCACGTTAGAAGACAAATAAGCATAGAAGTAAAGAAAGACTGCTTTACTTTGATCAGACAAAAGCAAATCATGCATGTGCCGGATGCCATCAAAACTTTTGGAAGTTTGATAAAAAGGTAGGTAGGTACCAAAAGTAATACCTATACTTAAAGCAATAACGTTTTATCAAAGGTGCTGGCCGACTCTTTCTGCGCGAGGTAATAAAAATATATTGGTGGGTACATTTCGAAACTTTGGCTCCACGAGGACCCAGTTCTTTGAGTTGCATATCGTACCGAAACCCACAACACAAATACTTTTTAGTACTTGTTAGTATTTTTGGCAATATTTGCATCTAAACCGTCTATAATGCATGGAATTTGTATCGCATGTCGATTTATTTATTCGTCAAGTATACGAAAGGCTCGAGGACGGAATTTCAGGCCCTGCAAGTGCAAGCGAGGGCATTCTGCATGACATCAAAAGGTACAACCCCTGCGCGGGGATGTAGGAGTCTAAGGACACGTCATGCGCTGACGGCCTAATGAACTCCTGATGATGTTATAAAATAGGGTATACCTTGCGTTGCGCAGAGGTAGCTTATAAAACCGACGAAATGTAGCTTGGCTTGTGCTGCCATTTCATATCATAGCAATCAACTAGAATATATATTTTCTGCAATTTATTCTAGGTACAACGAATAGATCCTTGAGGAGTTCTTATTACTCTATTTTATATGACGTTCTACGGACTTGGACTTCCGTAAACTTTCTTATTACTAAGAGCATTTCACAGGGTCATGGCGGCCCCCTTTTAAAATAAAAATTGTCGCTGTTCGACTTATTTATTTAAAGAACTTTGAAGGTATCCGAACAATACCTACAGATCACGTATTTGATGCGTTACTTGAATAACACGTTGCTACGTGAAAGGAGCATCTGTATACCATTACTAGCTCCAGTAAACGACATAAAAATGTATTTATGTCCAAATAAAAATTTACAAAAACACGTGTAAAAATAAAATAATCATTCACAAATGAAAATCCATAAATCAATCAGGCACATTAATGAAAAACGTGCACGGGGGATATGTAGAAACTAGTTCGACGGGGTAGTAACCTATAAATAGAAAAAAGGTATTACTTCTCTCGAGGAATACCTACCTATCAGTTCAAGGTAACTAGTTTAAAAACCTGCGAGGGATGAACATTTATATTGAAAATCTTAAAATAATGCCACTCAAAGCTTGTGCGAAGTGCACTATGATTATTGGATTTTCATTTGATCGTTCGTAAAGAATCGAACGAATTAATTACTTCCGGATTAAAAACTTTTCGTAAAAAAAAAAAAACACTATTGTTAAATCCGGGTAACTAAAACTTCGATAGCAACCAAATTTCTATAACACACTTTGCTTATTTATTTGGGATCATTATTCTTGACAAATAATTCCCATAAATTATTAACTATTTTGTTCACAGAATTCGGATCGCCAGGAACAATTTATTTATTCGTAAACGGTCTTGACAGATTTCAATAATAATTTATTAAAATTGTAAGAAATTGCAAAGTTGTGTCCGACGGAAAACCGCCTTCAGAAATTTGATTTGCCACATGCATAATAAAATATAAAGGACTTACCCAGTTTATACACACACTGATTTTAAAATTTATTTAAATAGGAACAATTAAATCACTAAATTTATTAATTTATAAAACGAACGGTGCAAAACCGTTAAAATTGTAAGAAAATAATTTTTTCAAAGTTTAAAATTTAAAACTTTATCGAAATTTAAAAAATTATTTTCTGAGCGCGACCGCTCACTGCAAAAGAAAAATCGCCAATGAAGCCAAGCGGGCCGACTCGCCCCGCCCTGCCGTGTCGGAATGGGGTGGGGTGTGGGGGCATACGTAACCAATCACACAGCTTTGGAACAGATAAGTACGACCAATCGCTGCAAAGGAAGATCTATATCTCTATAAGTAAGGCTATAAGGAACGTACAGTGGTTTAATAGTAGTTTATGCAACTGTCATATAACGGGGGTCATTAGAATGCGAGTGTCTGTTTATCACACGAGGCGTAGCCGAGTGTGATAATAGATTGATACGAGCATTCTAATGCCTAATTATATGCAGTTGCATACACTATTTTATCTACACTCTAAAAAATTTACTCAGTTGAACACTTTTCCAAACGTACGCACCGGCCATTGCAAGGCCCGATACATGGTCAAATTCAATACGAGAACGTAATATGGCTTGATATGAATTTTTGAAGATTCTTTACTAACAGTTGTTTAGATGTCTCAGCAGCAAATAACTAAACAACTGAACAACAACTGAACAACACTGAACAACAACTGAACAACACTGAACAACATCAGAATAACATCTGAACAACAACTAATCAACATCTGAACAACAACTGAACAACATCTGAACAACATCTCAACAACAGCAGAACAAAAACCTATTAAAACAACTGAACAACATCCGAAAAATTACCGTACAACAACAACTGTCAGGTGCGGCGGAAGATAGCGATTTGAGTATTGGAAAAAAAACTTCGTTTCATTTCTCAACTTTATCGTATTAAGAGTTTTCTCATTAAGTCATTACGCTTCTGTAATTTATAGTAAACCCTAGTTTTTATAGGCAGAATGCATAAAGTAGGTCATTATGCATCTGTTTTCGAATTCATAATTCGAACATTATGAGACGAGTGTAGATAAAATGACGTTATGTGTTCTCAAGGGTCTTCTATTCTATTTGACATTTGACTCGCTGTCGACACGATATTGGTAACTCGAGTTCTGCTGATATTGTTTATAATATATTATAATATTAAGTATAGTATTATCACTTATTGACGTCATGGTCAGTCATTGTAAAAAAAAGAATTTTGTATAATACAATTTTATTTTTTTGATTGAATTTTGTATTGTCCTAAAAGAAAACCGGCTCTGACGGAATGAAAAAATAAAAAAAAGGCCTCGGGCCTGGCCTGGTTAATCACACGGCATATTACTTTACGCCAACACCATCTGAAAACGACATTTGTTTCGAAGATTTTCATAGCGTGTTATTTAAATGCGTGTAATAATACCTCATACCTAGTACGTAGGTACATCTGCCTACTGTACGAGTAGTCGTGTACATCTGTGCAAATAGTATTTCATATAGATACAAGGGTTTGTAGTCCTACTCTTCTGTTTACATTGCTAACACTAATACAGAGCGTGTAAGGGACGTCATGCATTGCCACCTGAATACATATTATATTATTAAGAAACAATTGTTTTAAATTAATGATTATAAAAACTAGAGGCTCGCCTTCGTAAATTATCTAGTTGTTTCGTAAATTGTTCAATAGCTATAGAATATCTTTCTAGGATTAGAATTAAAGAAAGAAAACACATTTATTGAAAAAGACTTGTTAGAAGAAGATTAGGCGGGTACAACGGTATTGCAAGAACACCAAAAAAATACAATCTATCAGCAAAATTTTAAAGAACAGAAAAAATCTTTGAAAAGTGCCAATTGTGTTTACATAGTTTATCATATCATCACAATAGCCTATAGCAGTCCACTGTACACATAGTTACACGATTTAATGTATTTACTTAATTCATTCAATTCGTTGAACCAAATCAACCTCTATGAAGTCACGATATCAAAAGTTTGATAAGTGCACTTTTTGACCTCATAGTTGATAATATTGTCAGAATTATAAGTTTTTTGGGTCATTGCAAATAACTGTTTTGATAAACGAATGGTGTAGGGTGATATTTTGCGAATACTGACCTCAAGCATGGATGGTGACTTGGCGGCCAGTCTTATCGAAACTGTATACAGTCTGCTCTTGAAATTACTGTCTAAAGATATCGGTCCCATTTTCTTCTTGTTGTGTTGTTTTTTAAATGAGACTGGACTCTACGATTTTAGCCCCGGGAGGGCTTTGAAACCTACACTTGACTCGTTGGTGGGGAGCAAGGGCTTACCCGGAGAAGTTTGTGTGGTTGTTACAACTGGACTTAGGAGTTGTTTGGGAAGAACGGATTGAACTGAATCTACCCGGTACATGCCGGTAGTTCCCAATATGGATAACAAATTGAATACTCCCGCCGGTTGCTTGAAGAGCTTGTGGAGTCTGATTGAGTAGAGCAATGGCTGCAGCAGCGGCTACTGTGATACCTGTTGTTGTGTACAAGATCGCGAGACAAAGAAGGACTGATGAAGCCTTGCGTAATTCCATCGAATTTATGCGCCTCATTTTTCGCGCCAAGGCACAACATTCTAAGGAGCAATAGTTTAACTTCATACTTACACCCGGCTTGCGCACTCACACATAAACACGCCCGACCGACCAAAACGTACACGACTACGACACAGAATCTAGTGCCGCTCGTGTCACTCGTGTATTCAGACTATGAAACTGAACAAACTCCCTTAGAAATATATTTCAAAAAACCGTAAAAAGAACGTTCTAGTGAAAATCAGCTGATCGTGATTTTCTATGAGAGGTCCAATATTTTTTGTCGTTTTCTGACATTATGTTTCTAGGCAAAAGTTTATCACTTTTATGGTCTGCATGTACCTTATCAGTATTCAAAGGGCTGTTTCTTGCACCCTATAGTGCCCTTAGCATTGTTAACTCGTGTCGAGACCTTAACAAAGTATTTGCTATCACTGCAAGCATCACTGTAAATCTGAAGCTTAGTTTAGTATTTCGAAAAGAACATATATTAAGCATATGTATCATGAATAATACATTATTTCAAAATATTTTAGTTAGTCCCAAGCTATTGGGAAGTTAATCAGGAAAATAACTCACTGCAATATGACCGTTGAATTTACTTGCTTTTGATTATTTGCTGTGTCCTAATGAATGCATGTTATATCTATATTATGCATATTGTAATGCTGTAAGCTACTTATACATTTGTCCAATAGTGGACATTATTATGCTGAAAAGAAGAAGAAGATGTTTACTCCGTTCTTTCAATTGACTAAATCATGCTCGCAACTGTCAGTTACATACTAAGTTTGTTTACATGATGAGTCATTCTTAAATAAACAGAGTATAGTAAGGTATAAAAATAGTAGTGACCAGATTAGGTATCAGTTAGGTATTACATTATTGCGAAACATTAGCTTAGGAAGTCAGTCAGCAAAATGACCCGTGAATGTGCTTGTTAATTTGTTTGATAATTTGCTTGGACAGCACTTTTTTATTATTTGCTGATGTCCTGAATGAATGTATCATCGGACATCCAGACGCACCGTCTGAAACCATTCATACCTGGTTGCTATTCTACCAATTCCGACTAAGCGCTTCCAGTCGTCATTTATAATGCGCACTGCTAAAGAGTGGAACTCACTACCAAACGAATACAACCCTAATCTCTTCAAAGTAAGAGTGAACAGGCTTCTTCTGGGTGAGCTCGCTCCACCTTAGACTCTGTCTCTGTCCTATGACCTAGACTAGAGTCAAGAGCAAACCCATCCTTAATAAAAAAATAAGTATATCATTTGCATATTATGCATTGTGTACATTAGAAAGCTACTTATATGCAGTAAGGTATAATTATAGAAGTGACCAGATTACCAGGTTCAAGAGACGTACAATGGTCAGTGATGTTGAGCCCCTGTGATAATGAGGTCCTCTAGGGTCAATATGTACGGAAAACAATCATGCGTATAAACACGCCTTGACGCTGTGATGTGGCCATATGACGCACGTGATATTGTTTATAATAATTTTGATATTGGTCCTCACAAGCTTTTCTTTTAACTTCAATTAGCATTCATCCTTTCTACATGACCTAACCATCTAAGCATATGAAAGAAGATTAACGAAACAGGTGTATATGGCAAGTGTGGGTGGAAACGTTGGAAGGGGAAGACCTCGACGAACGTACCTCGATCAAATCGGGGACGTGCTAAAGAAAGGTCAGGTCAAGAGTACCTACCCTAAACCGACGAGCATGTATGAAGATATTGATGAATGTAGATGGGGCGAAAGAAGTTTGCCAGGATCGTAGTAAGTGGAAGGAAGTAGTCTCTGCCTACACCCTTCCGAGAAAGAGGCGTGATTTATGTATGTATGTTAGTTAGCACCGCAAATAGGCTTAGAAAAGGATAGATGATCGCGACTATTATCTGGCTGATAGTTTTATTATCTGGCGCAATACGCGCGTTGTCTGTTTAAATTAAGCGGTGATTAAGATGGCGACTAAATAACATGACATTAAACATAACATGAAAAAGATATCTACTATCTTTTCTAAACCTTGACGGAAAGTGACAGCGCTATTCTGAGTGAAGATCAGAATATCGATTTTACACTATTAAACATCTAAGTAAAAGAAAAGAGATATGTAATCTACGGCTGTCATTCACTAGTTTTCGTAAGCATGAGACATAGACTGGCCGAAAATGCGTGTTCCGTAAAAAAGGGTCGTCCAGAAGTTACGTATCGTAAAATTTATTAAATTTGACCCCTTCTCGTAGTATGGACGTAACGCCCTTTTAGTAAGAAAGACTAGATTTCCGCCCAGCAGTTTCACCCGCTGCCACTCATTTTCCCGTGGTAATAGTTGTTTTCCCGCGGTAAAAAGCCTATGTGTTATTCCAGGTCATACCTTACCTGTGTTCCAAATTTCACCCAAATCGGTCAAGCCGTTTGAGCGTGAAGAGGTAACAAACATACATACACACACAAACTCTCAGATTTATAATATTATATGGTACGGATAACGCCTAATCATACCCCTCCCCCTCTAAATTGTGTTACTTTATTAGTTTAAATTGAATTGTTTCTAATCGTATATCTTGAAGATCACTGCTGCTTTATAAACGTGACCGATATGATACCTACTAATAATAGTGTTAATCTGTTCGATATGTACAAATGAGTTCACAAAATCAACAATGATGAATGGTTTGTATTTCTGTTATAAAGTGGATTGAAACGGAAAGTCCCTATTGATAAGTAAATGCCTATACCTACTTATAGATAGCTGGTCAGTGGCATATCTAAGTGTTACTTAAAGGTTTACCGTTGACAACTACTTTAATTGTCACATATCACACCTTGCGAACAGGGCAAAACGTCAACGGACCGTTTTCGGCACTTGAGTTTCTAAGCTGTCTTATCCAAAAGTTGAATTCAATTTCCTATAAAGAAATTTTTTAATTGTTGAAATGTTTAACGACTTTTTATCTAAGTTACACGTTATATACATACAGTTACTATTAAAGGATTTCCTAAAAATTTTGGATGCTAGGGCCTTTACTTTATAGAGATGTAATAGGAATTGTAGGTATAGTTACCACTTGCAATGACGGATAAATTACAATACTTTATACCCCTCGTGCCCCAATGTCGCTTCTTTCTACTCTAGCGAGCAAGGATCGTTTTCGATTAAGGTACGGGGTTAAGGTACCGGAATAATATCGGTACCGGTATATGTTTTAAAAGTAGATGGAATAAGGTTAAATGGTTGTATAAGGGTTAAATGGGTACAGCTAAAAAAAAGTAAAGAATAGCGCTACCGAAATAACTTCGATATTTGCTCTCTAACAAGAGAACTTGCGGAATCATATGAGATGTACTTAGAAAACCGCTTTGATGGTAGTTTAGGTACCGTACAAAATAATGGCACCGTAAACGACGCAGTAGCAGAAAATTTCGGTACTGCAATGTAAAGATATCGCAATATTTCGGTATGGCGTCATTCCCTTTACTATTTTATCCGTAATGATTTCGGTCAAACAATCCATTCTAGCAAACAAGAAATAGGTGATGTTTTTGGACCTGGCATCACACGGCACCAAAGTGTAATATAATAACTAAACAACTTATACTTAATAATAGCGCTCTTGACAAGTTCGCATAGCCAGTGCTATCATCCCTTTACTATTTTATCCGTAATGATTTCGGTCAAACAATCCATTCTAGCAAACAAGAAATAGGTGATGTTTTTGGACCTGGCATCACACGGCACCATCAAAGTGTAATATAATAACTAAACAACTTATACTTAATAATAGCGCTCTTGACCAATTCGCATAGCCTTTATCGTCTTTATAAGCTACTAATACCATCTGGACAGATAGCTGGACCTTCCTCACCCTCGCGATAGCCCCTGACCCCCGCCCCCGATAGCGGGGGTCGCAGGCCAGCACATGGTCAAGATAGCTGAATATTCTACAGTTAGGTATTTTGTTGATATTGATAGTACCGAAGGGTGATTTGGTTAGTTTAATCAAGAACATTCATACACATATCACGCCTATAATCCATTTCGGGATAGGCAGAGCGTAAACGGCCGTAAAACGGATATTAACACCACGTCTGACAAAAGTTTGGGGGTCAATCAGGTACTTGCATATCACTATAGTGACAGGTCGTCAGCCTATCGTTCTCTCCTTTACCCTAAGGTTATCTGGTAGAAATAGCTATCTAGCTATAAGGGCGCCTATATTGTACTCTTTCTTTTCTATCTGTATGTCCATTTCTTGTTTTTGTGCAATAAAGTATATTTATGTTATGTTATCGCCTAAAATTGCAATACTCATCTAACCCTCAAGTCCCGTAGTCGCCTCTTACGACACCCATGGGTGAGAAATGGGGTGATGCTATTCTAGGCCGGCATCACACGGCAGTCAAGTAGTATAAAATAAAGTATTGTTTATGATGAGAGACAAAAAGTATGATGTGGTGTAGTTACGAATAGAAACACAGTTTGGAAATAAAAAATAGAAAGATGGAGATCAATGCATGTGATCGATGCAAGTAAATGTATTCAATACAAGGAACTAACATTCTGTATTAATTTGTAGCCTTTAAACTGCGCGTGCCCGAGCTATTATTAGGTTTGTGATATGATAAACTATGTCACGGATATTTACAAAACTAAAGTAGTATTTACTATGTGCGTGTGATGCCGACTTAGAATAACATCACCCCATGTCTTTCCCGTGGTAGTCTTAAGAGGCGACTAAGGGACTCGAGGTAGTGTGTTGGTATTTTAGGCGATGGGTTGACAACCTGTCACTATGGCGATACACAATTTTCCGAATGACCCTCAAATATTTGTCAGACTTGGCGTAAATGTCCGTTTTTTGCGTCTACCCAGTAAGGAATTATAGGCGTGATATATGTGTGTGTGTGTGTGTATTTACTATGTCTAATGTCCCAAAACTGACAGAATATATAATAATCTAATATGAATTATCTTCTTTTAGAGTATTATTTTTATATTTTATTTTATTCAAGAATTAAAAGATCAGTAGTATCGTGTGTATGTAAATTTAAATCCATTATCTGCGATCGATATACTATTAACTTAATCAGTCGTTATGATAATATCAATCATGATTAGCACATGTTATAAGCTTAAATTATAAAATTGATAGTTATAATTTAAACGGGTTTTTACCGTCGATTTTTATCCACGAAAATTTAATTGTTTTTGTCAAATGTATCGGGAATCTTTATCGAGGAGTTATCAGTTTTAAATCTAACTGGTCTCAGAAGTTATACTTATAACGTATATTGAGATATTTTTTATCGAGTTCATGTGATCAGCAATTTAACAAGATATAAAATATTTAGTTACAGTAAAAATTTAAACGAAAGTTTTTAATATAATTTGATTTTATATTCTACTAGCAGCCTGCCCAGCAGTTTCACCCGCCGGTAACCGTTTTCCCGTGGGAATAAGACTTTAAATATAGCCTATGTTCAACAAACAATCAAATCTTTCCTCTTTATAATATTAGTGTAGATTAGTATTAAAATGAAAATCCTCTTCGTTGTTTCGTGATTCAGGCGAAAGGCAAGGTCAATGAAGCATTCCTTCCTTCCTTACTTCACTAGATGCACTTACTTTACCCAAAGTAAAGGTCCATGGAAATAGGTTCACCGCAAAAATCTCACTCTTAATTTTCAAGAAGGTCTACTACAGAAATGGCATAATCTCTGTTTAGTTTAGCGTTGCTATGCTGGGGTAGGTTAGGTATTGGTGACGGTCTATGAATGCGGCGCGGTGCTCGATCGCACGCGTCGCTCTGGGCGTGTGTTGTCCCTTTCTCACTCGCAGGGCGAGACTGGCGACGTGCGCGCAGACCGACTGGTAGGCGCCAAGCGGTGATTTCTGCACCGCGGTCAGTCACTCAAACGGTTCGGACGTCGAGTATCGTGTTTGTGCGGATTTCCCGCCACGAGTTTTGTGATGCCGCGTGTAATGGACGATTCAATTTGAGATCGCGCGTGTTGATGCATCGTATTATTGCGGTTCTCCTGGGTTATACTAGAATACCAGGCTTAGTGATTGTTGGATGTCTCGACGTCTTCCACGTGAGCGTCGCGTTGAATAGGCATCAGGTGGCCATTTTGGCCCGCGTTTGTACGGCCCAAATTCGGGTTGGGTCACGCGTAATGACTAATATCAAAGTGGAATACGAACAGAAGCTGTGAGTGGTTTGACGTGAATAACGCGCCAAGGCTGTAGTGGAATGCTGGGTGTCGATATCTTTTCCACCCAGCCCTGTAAGTACCCACGGAATTCCTCTTTGATCCATTCCCTGTACTTCCTTTCTCCGTTGGGTATTTTATGCATTTGGACCGGCGTTAACTGTAAGTGATAAATCTAGTTGTTTTAGTATAAAACTGTTTATGGTGTGTTCCCTTTAGTCATATTTGTTGTACCGTATCATTGTGACTCCTTAGTACGAATTGCGGAATTCGTGGGGTGATATAATTTGGAGGTACTTACTTATAACCTAGTGCTAATACGTGTGACGTAACGCCAGATCGGCAGACGGTATTTACTACCGACTTGAGTTATGTAAGGGTTGGAACACATCATTAGCCAATTTCAACCAACTTAGTTAATTAAGTTAAATAGATTTAGGTTCACGTTTAATTCATAGTATGCGCTGCTATATTGTGCAGCGTATGCTATTTAGCGCTGCGTAACGCAGCCATTGTCTGCCTCCAGTTGAACTCCTGGTATTTTGTTCGAAATTTACCTGTGTAAATCGCTTCCACTGCGGGAGTTTAGCTTGGAATTAGACAATTTTTGGTAGCAGAGCGTGGTTCAGAAAACCACTAGATTTAAGATTATTTTAGTATAAGATTTTTAATCTACCTACATAAAAAAAAATATTTATTGTGATTGTAGTGTGTGCCCTGTGTAGAATATCCTATCGGTAGGATCAGGGCCAATCAATTAGTGAATTGCTTGTTATTATCGTTGTGTTTACCCTGTGCGGATATCCTAACGGTAGGATCAGGGCCGATTGTTTATTATTGGTTTTATTGTAAGGTTCGGTGTTACTTTGAGTTGGTACCATGGCTCCCACAATTACACAGCTCCAGGCAAGAATTAGGACGCACCTAATTTGGTTCGCGACTAAGCAGGCGATGGTCGGTCGCGGGGACCGAGAGGACGCACTCATCGCTTGTGCGCAACGGATTGACGAACGGGTCGCGGAGGTGTTGGATTGCCTCACTGGATGCGAGGAGTTATTTGATGGGACGCCTGATGAGGAGGTCAAACTTACGGTCCGGGCGAATGTGACCCAGTGCCTGGAGATAGGGCAGGAGATCCAGCAGGCGGCTGCTGTGATCACCAGGCGTAGGGCTGGGGAGCCGGACCCATCCCATGGTCCGCGGGGACCGGGGGTGCAAGTGCCCCTGCCGGCTGTGGCGATTCCGGTCTTCCACGGGGACTACACGGATTGGACCCGATTCCAGGATCTGTTTGACAGTGTGATTCATAACCGCACTGACTTGCAGCCGGCATATAAAATGGCACAATTGATGGCCAAGCTGCAAGGTGAGCCCCATGAGCTGGTAAAGCATCTACCAGTCGATGATGCAAGTTACGAGACGGCTCGCGGTTTGCTGATCGAGAGATACAGCAACAAACGTCTCATGATTGACCAACTCCTGGAACAGTGGCTCACCGTGCCGACCATCACACGAGGGACGGACCTCAGGGCCAAGGTCCTCAACCCTGTCTGCGTTGCAGTGAACGCTCTTGAGAGACAGGGGATGCCGGTGTCAGGCTATGATTATATCCTGGTCCACACGTTGTTGCGCCGCCTGCCGAGCGACATGGCCGCTCGTTTTGAACAGTCACACGGAGGTAAGACATCTGATTACCTCCCGACCTTCGAGGAGCTCAAGTCCTTCCTCGAGGCCGAGTGCAGGCGGGTAGATGCCCAATTTGGAGAGTCGCCTCACGCGGAGTCTGCGGCCGCTCGCCGCCCGGAACGGCCGGGTGCACAGGCGCGAGACGGTAAGAGTAGGCCACCCAGGCGATACAACGTCGCTAATTTGGAATCGAGGTGTGCCTACTGCAGAGAGGCGGGGCATCAGCTGACTGCGTGTGAGGAGTTCGCTGCACAGCGGGTGCAGAAACGTCGTGGTGTGGTGCAGCAACGGCGTTGGTGCTTTAGGTGTATGGGGCCGCATCAGGTGCGAGAGTGCCCATCAAGCACCAACTGCAGGTACTGCCAGGGTGCCCACCATCAGCTCCTATGCATGAACCGCAGCGGAGATTACGGAGGCAGAGCTGACGCGGGTCAGCGGACGGAGTCTGCCCTACCTAGACGGGAGCAACGCTCCCCACCCCCTCCAAGGAGGAGTCCTCTTCCACCAGGGTTTCAGGGACGAGGCCAGGGACATCAGCAGGTGATGCCCCCTTCACCACGCGCGAGACAGTCACCACCTCGGCAGCAGGTGCCGGGACAGGGTAGGTGGTCACAGGTCCAAGGTCAGGGGCACCCATCACAAGTACGTGATGCTACGGGCGGGTGCCAATACCAGGGCCAGTACATGCAGTACTCGGCGGGACTGAACAACATGGTGAGGTCTCATGACCCACGCATGCCTCTCCCCTTGGCTGAGCACCCGCGGCTACAGGCGCATCCACGGTACGCGCGCCTGCCGCAGGGTTACTATAGGCTGCCAGCCATGGCGTACAGGACCAGAGGTCCCTATCAGCAGGAGTGGGACCCACTCGAAGGTGTACGGAGAGAGGGGACCCCCCCGCAGGACGCGGACACTCCGCGCTTAGGTTCCTGCTAGGTAATCGCCGCCTACACGCCAGCTTCGGCCCCCCGGCCAATTACGGTATTGTTGCCTACGGCAATGATTTGGGTATGGGGATACGGTGGCCGCAGCATACAGGTAAGAGCCTTGTTAGATACAGGGGCTCAGGGTTGTATTGTGTCTAGTAAGCTGGTGAGTAGGCTACGCTTAAATATAAGGCCCACAACGGATGGGGCTGTAGGTATTGGAGGTGTAGATGTGCCTGACGTTCGGGGTCAGGTGAACTTCGAGTTCACATTAGGTAATACAGGTACAGGGGTCAGCTATCATGCCTCAGCAGTGGTGCTGGATGAAGTGGTAGGGAAACTTCCTCAGGTTCGGTTACCGTCAACGGTACGAGGGTTAACCACAGGCTTAGAGTTAGCTGATCCTGAATTTGATACTCCTGGTACGGTGGACGTTCTCCTCGGGTCAGACGTCCTCGGGAGATTCTGGTGTGGCAGAAAACGGGTACTTCAGCAAACTGGTTTAGTGGCCGTTGATACCACAGGGGGGTATGTTATTTTTGGCCCAGTTTGGAGACCTCAGGACCTACCAGAGGGCGATACGGTTCTCTATGGTAGTGTGTTGTCGGAGGTGCTGCAGAGGTTTTGGGAGTCTGAGGAGCCACCCACAGCGGATAGACGGAAGCCAGAGGATGACGAGTGCGAGCTGTTCTATCAGTACAACACTGCACGAAGTTCGTCAGGTAGGTTTGTTACCAGGCTGCCATTTCTCCCAAACCGCCCCTCCTTAGGTAGTTCGCGACAGATCGCGGAACGGAGACTACTGGCTATGGAGAGAAAGATGAAGCGAGATGCAGCACTTCGGCAGAAGTATATCGAATTCATGAGGGAGTACCTAGAGTTAGGCCACATGTCGGTGTCCAGCATAGATTGGAGGTGTGTCGAGCATTACTATATACCACACCTGGCTGTTTTGAAGTCACCGGAGGCGAAGATACGGGTAGTGTTTGACGGTTCTGCTCCTACATCGAATGGTGTGTCTGTGAACCAGTGTCTGCACGCGGGTCCCAAGTTGAACCGGGACATTGTGGACATCCTCACAGATTTTCGGTTGCACCAAGTAGCGTTCGTCGCAGACGTCAAAATGATGTTTCGCCAAACAATTATACACCCGGATGACCGTCGGTACCAGCTGATTTTGTGGCGTGAGAGCCCTGACGAGCCGATGGTCACTTATGAGCTTAACACGGTAACGTATGGTCTGAAGCCAAGTCCGTTTTTGGCAGTACGCACGCTGCGAGAGTTGGCCGCACAGGAAAGGGTAAGATTCCCTCGGGCCGCAGCAGTACTGGATCGCGACGTCTACGTGGATGACATCTGCACGGGTGCAGATAGCGTGCAACAAGCACTGCTACTACGAGACGAGCTGATCGCGATCATGGAATCAGGAGGTTATGAGTTGCGGAAATGGCTGTCCAGCTGTCCAGAGCTCCTGGCCGGGTTGCCAGGTGAGTTCCAGCAGGACCCGCACCTTTTCGAGAACCCGGACAATCCAAATACGTTGAGCATCCTAGGGGTGCAATATAGGCCAACGCATGATGCCTTTACGTATCAGATCGAGCCAGACCTTTTGCAGAAGACTTGGACGAAGCGTTCGGTATTATCGACGATCGCCAGAACTTTCGATCCTAACGGGTGGATCGCACCGGTGACGTTCATGGCGAAGTGCTTCTTGCAAAGGTTGTGGATAGCAAACTTGGGTTGGGACGACCAGCTCTCCGGAGAGCTGTTGAATGATTGGACCAAGTTTGTGACCACCTTACCAGGGATCGTACGCATCGCCATACCTCGCAAATTGCTCCCATCGGTGGGATGTAAGGCTACCCTACATGGGTTTTGTGATGCCTCGGAGCGAGGGTACGCGGCAGCTGTCTATTTGCGGACAGTCAGTTCAACGGGAACTGTAGACGTGCGTCTAGTTATGGCCAAGAGTAAGGTGGCTCCGGTTAGGACAAGATGGACCATTCCAAAGTTGGAATTGGCGGGAGCAGCGCTTCTCACGCGCTTGCTACATTATGTCGCTAGTAATCTACGCGGTACCATCAATTTGGATGAAACGGTGTACGCATGGACCGACAGTAGGATAGTTCTGTGCTGGTTACAGACGTCGGTACATACTCTTGAGGTTTTCGTGGCAAATCGGGTGTCACAGATTAAAGGATCGGAAACTCCGTTGGTATGGAGACACGTACCGGGAGAACAGAACCCAGCGGACTGCGCCTCACGGGGATGTAGGGCCCCTGATTTGGTAGGTCACTCACTGTGGTGGGGACCTCAGTGGCTGACTGAGTCACCTGAGAGATGGCCATACAATGAGTGCGGGTCGCCGCTTGGGCCACCTGATCGAGGTTTGCGAGTGAACGTAGGGCGGATCGTACCTAAGCCTAGTGCGGCTTTCTTGCTGGAACGATACAGCTCCCTCGACAAACTTCTAGGGGTGACAGGTTGGATCAAACGGTTCGTGAACAACTGTAGAAAACCTCAAGCAGAACGGAACTTGGCACCTGTCCTCTCGCCTGCGGAGCGGAATGCGGCTCTAAGTTTATTGGTTAGGGTCGTCCAGGCGGAACATTTTGAGGAAGAGGCCAGGCTGCTCAGGGATGGCCGTGGAAAGCTGAAGGGAGGTCTTGTGCGCCTCAACCCGTTCGTGGACGAGCATGGAATGCTCCGGGTTGGAGGTAGACTTCGGAACGCTAACCTGCCCTTTTCAGCACAGCATCCGCTGTTACTCCCAAAGAAGGGACCTTTGGTAGAACTTATAGTTAGGGATCGTCACCAGAAAAACTCGCATGCGGGCTGCAATGCACTTTTGGCTATTCTGCAGCGCGAGTTTTGGATCTTGTCTGGACGACGTACGGTACGGAGCATTGTGTTTCGGTGCTTGCCTTGCTATCGGTTGAAGGCAGCCACAATGCAACCTCAGATGGGAGACCTCCCACCGGACCGGGTGACGGAAGCCTGGACGTTTGCGGGTGTGGGAACGGACTTTGCGGGGCCTTTTATGGTAAAGGCATCACGCCTTCGCAACGCGAAGTCAATCAAGGCGTATTTGTGCGTGTTTGTGTGCCTAGCAACCAAGGCCGTCCACTTGGAACTCGTGGCCGACCTCACTACGGAGGCTTTCTTAGCAGCTTTAGATAGATTTGTGTCGCGAAGAGGGCGACCAGCGCTGATCAGGTCGGACTGTGGTACCAACTTTAAGGGCGCTGATCGATGTATGAAAGAAATTATAACGTTTTTATCGGAAAACGAGGAAGCTATCGGCACGAGCTTCTCCCGTCAGGGCATTAACTGGGTGTTCGATCCACCAGGATGCCCCCACTGGGGTGGTATATTTGAAGCGGTTGTAAAGTCCGCTAAGACGCATTTGATGCGCGTTATAGGTTTAACGATATTAACCTTTGAGGAGCTAGCGACCGTGTTTTGTAAAATTGAGGCCGTTCTCA
Organism: Tuta absoluta; assembly: GCA_027580185.1. Taxonomy (NCBI): domain Eukaryota; kingdom Metazoa; phylum Arthropoda; class Insecta; order Lepidoptera; family Gelechiidae; genus Tuta; species Tuta absoluta. The sequence continues at coordinate 4,372,944 of JAQAHW010000035.1, read as the reverse complement.
ATTCACGTCCTTTGTGTCCGCTTAGCTCAGATCCGAATGATCTGGAGGCCCTGACACCAGGGCATTTCTTAATTGGCCGACCACTTAACGCCTTGCCAGAGTACCCCTACACAGAGGTCAGTAGCAATCGTTTGACGCGTTATGAGTTGCTGCAGCAAATGTCTCAGAATTTTTGGAAGCGATGGTCGCTTGAGTATTTGCACATTCTGCAGCAACGCCTTAAGTGGACGGACAGAACTGAACCCCCTCGCATCGGAGATCTCGTTCTGGTTAAGGATGCCAACCTGCCGCCACTGCGATGGCGCAGAGGGCGCATTCTCAACTTATTCCCAGGTAGTGATGGCACTCCTCGAGTCGCGACAGTTCAGGTAGGGGATTCAGTTCTTAAGCGAGCAATAGCAACGCTATCTCGTCTCCCCAGTAGTGAATAGGCCTAAGGGATTCGGCCTAGGGCGGGTGAATGTTTAGTTTAGCGTTGCTATGCTGGGGTAGGTTAGGTATTGGTGACGGTCTATGAATGCGGCGCGGTGCTCGATCGCACGCGTCGCTCTGGGCGTGTGTTGTCCCTTTCTCACTCGCAGGGCGAGACTGGCGACGTGCGCGCAGACCGACTGGTAGGCGCCAAGCGGTGATTTCTGCACCGCGGTCAGTCACTCAAACGGTTCGGACGTCGAGTATCGTGTTTGTGCGGATTTCCCGCCACGAGTTTTGTGATGCCGCGTGTAATGGACGATTCAATTTGAGATCGCGCGTGTTGATGCATCGTATTATTGCGGTTCTCCTGGGTTATACTAGAATACCAGGCTTAGTGATTGTTGGATGTCTCGACGTCTTCCACGTGAGCGTCGCGTTGAATAGGCATCAGGTGGCCATTTTGGCCCGCGTTTGTACGGCCCAAATTCGGGTTGGGTCACGCGTAATGACTAATATCAAAGTGGAATACGAACAGAAGCTGTGAGTGGTTTGACGTGAATAACGCGCCAAGGCTGTAGTGGAATGCTGGGTGTCGATATCTTTTCCACCCAGCCCTGTAAGTACCCACGGAATTCCTCTTTGATCCATTCCCTGTACTTCCTTTCTCCGTTGGGTATTTTATGCATTTGGACCGGCGTTAACTGTAAGTGATAAATCTAGTTGTTTTAGTATAAAACTGTTTATGGTGTGTTCCCTTTAGTCATATTTGTTGTACCGTATCATTGTGACTCCTTAGTACGAATTGCGGAATTCGTGGGGTGATATAATTTGGAGGTACTTACTTATAACCTAGTGCTAATACGTGTGACGTAACGCCAGATCGGCAGACGGTATTTACTACCGACTTGAGTTATGTAAGGGTTGGAACACATCATTAGCCAATTTCAATCAACTTAGTTAATTAAGTTAAATAGATTTAGGTTCACGTTTAATTCATAGTATGCGCTGCTATATTGTGCAGCGTATGCTATTTAGCGCTGCGTAACGCAGCCATTGTCTGCCTCCAGTTGAACTCCTGGTATTTTGTTCGAAATTTACCTGTGTAAATCGCTTCCACTGCGGGAGTTTAGCTTGGAATTAGACAATCTCTGTTACGATTTTAACGTAAAGATACCTCACTTCAGTGACTATGTTAATTGTTAAGTCTATTGTATGATTTAGTACACAACAAAAACATTAAATTTAAACAAATCTCTATTTTGTTCCAGATGCGCGGCGTGCCCGCAAACGAACGGGTATACACGTTACGAACACGACCGCCATCTTTGTTGCCGCCGTCGCCTCTCAGCCTCGCTTCCTCCGGCGACAAGTCGTCGCTGGCCGCCCACACACACTCCCCCTCCCTAGAGCGGCCAGCCAGCCAGCCGCCGGCCACCGCCACCTTCGTCTGCTACGTGTGTGGAGTGTCCACGCCGAGCAGTAACCTGAGGCTGGTCTACTGCTGCGCGAATCCTGAACGGGAGCCGTATTACCCCTTCATTACATCGCTGAAACCTCATCCGGACGCTAGTCCTATTAGTCCTCAAGGTGAGTCGTACGAGCGCTACACCAACACCATACGTATTGCGAGCGAAGAAGTTCGTTTTTCCATGTTAAATCATCAAAACAATAAACGTATTGCGAACGGCGTGACATCGTCGTTTCGCGTTAAAATTACTTACACTGACTCCAAAAAAACTTATGCAAAAAGTATTTCATGGCATAATAGTTAAGGCGCTATTGTGAGAAACAGGCGCCAACTTTCTTTAAAAAATGCAACAGGGTGTAGTGATCGTCAGTTCCACTGGGTTGCTTTGCTATTATGATGGTCGGCTGCCAACGCCCCTGAAGGTTCAGGGCCAGCCCCCTGGGGCTTATCCTCGGTTGCCAATATGAGATAGAGTGAAATTTCACTAGTGATCGATACCCAAAACTCAGGACGAGCTGGTGACCAACTTTCCCCAAAGAACAGGTCGAAATATGGTAAATAACTCCTAAACAAAATGTGCCAGCCGACCAAATAAATTTGTATGGCAGGACCCTTTTTTTACATTTCGATCAATGTTCCTTGGGGAAAGTTGTTCCTTATCTAGTGATACCTGTGAAAATTCAGATCCTGTCCTGAGTTTTCGGTATCGGTATCGGACGACCGATGTGGCGCAGTGGTAGTGCGACTGCCTGCGACGCAAAGGTTCCGGGTTCGATTCTCGGTGGGACACTCACAAAAGTTGATATTTATCTCTTTGTGAATCTGTTCCTGGTCTGGTTAGGACATTGCAGGGTGAACCAACTGATTGTCCGAAAAGAAAGATGGTTCCGTGCTTCGGAGGGCACGTTAAACCGTCGGTCCCGGTTGCTGTCTATGATTACTAAGACGGCGGTCGTAACACAACCATGTCAGAGGCCTACTGGTGGTAGTAGGCGGTTGAAAAATTCTGACACCAGGGTTCATCGGGTCCTTGGATGACTCGGTGACCCACACGAAAAGAGAGAGGTATCGGTAACTAGTAAAATTTCAGCCTATATGAAACACTTCTGATTTCACTGGCTTCATATAGGTACTACTTTTACAGAATAACTTCGCTTAACGTTTAATTACCAAAGATGAAGCACTTTCTTTGCCGTTACAAATCTTTACGAGTTAGGAAACTTAGTTACAGTTATATTTAGCTTTTCCTCGAATCCTTTCCGGGTATTGGTACCGACATATTTTTAAACCTTATATTTACATAAATTCTTCACACATTATCGACAATTGTTTACACATTTCGTTCCAGTCACGGTTATATTCGATTCTTCGAATTGAGTGTGAGGAACTCTTACAAATAAAGACTAAATTTAGTAGGTTTTGTGGCCGTGTGATGCCGGCTTAGAATAGCATCACCTCATTTCTAGCCGTGGGTGTCGTACAAGGCGACTAAGCAAAAATAAATAGAAAATTCCCCCCTATATGGGGAAGCCCATGTCCATAAGTGGACTGTTGTGGCTGTTGTAGGTTGGTTATTGAAGTAGGTAGCTCGTAGGGACTGGCGTGTCCTCTGGCGTCCTGAACTGCTGTAGTCCGATATGATGTGATAAGATGATGATGATCCCGGGTTCGAGTCACAGCGTTTGTATATCAAAGTTGATATTTTCTATATCTCAGAAATTGTAGGACAGTCATTGTCCAAAAAATTAGACAGTCAAGCGTTTTCGAAGGACAAGTTGCCTTTTATTATTAATAAAAAATGGTTAGATAGTAGTCATTACTCAACTAGGTATGTCAAAAGCTTAGTAATGTCGTCGATTTGTTAACCCACTCCACGATAAAAATAGGATAACAATTCTTATTTGACACCTTGCGAAGAATTAGCGGATCAACGTTAGATTTCAAATGTTTGTGTAAATAGCCACGCCTCCTTAGCTGTCGATTGTGACGTCATAGCCACGCCCATTCGGCTGACGTCAAAACCACGCCCCCTTAGTACAGTCAACGTCATTATATACAGGATGTAAGGGACAACCCTCCGAATACTGATAGGGTGCATTCAGACTATGAAACTGAACGATTTCCCATAAATAAATGTTTATATATTGCATAAAAACAAACGAAAATTGTAGAAACAGTGTGAGCAAACGCGAGCTTATCTCTAAGAAGAGATTTCTTCTAGCCAACCCGTAGTAGTAGTGCGAGAATTAATATTTTTGTTGGGACAAAACAATGCAACAATTACAACTAATTTTAACTATACTACAGTACTTTACATAAATATTATATACATTATTTAAATAAATATGTTTAAGAAAAGGTAAAAAAAAAAATTACTTCCTATAGTAAACGCAGTTAGCTGATTGTGATTTTGTATGGGAGGTCGCATTTTGTCGATTCCTGACATAATTATGTTACGCGGGAAAAGTGCAGTTTCATGGTTTTCATGCACCCTATCAGTATTCGGAGGGCTGTTCCTTACCGTATACGTATGTATAGGTCACGTTGGACTTTGGTCAGTTCTTATTTCAATGATATCTTCTTGTCGAAGATCGGGATCAACCTTGTCAAGTCATGACAATGTGATAAATGTTTTTTGATGGTTTTGTCAATTTACTTATCTTATTTAAAATGTTGTCTGATAGTTTTAGGTTTAATTACTTTTTAAGTTGTTATAGAACTTTTCCGATTCGAACTGGTGATAAAAATGTCTAAATTATGCGTATTATTTTCATGTTTTGACAGCATCATAGTATTTTTGAAATATTTTAAGACTTTCCATCTTTGCAAAAGCATAGTTTAGATTTGTAGCTTTAACAACTGTTAGTATAAGTATATATAGTTATGAGGTTAATATAAAGCATCACCCTACTTCTACCCGTGAGTGGCGCTATTGCGGAAAAATCCAGCGAATAGGCAGCAGCGCTACTTGTGAATGTAAAACTTGCACTGCGCTCGCCAATCCGTCTGCCAAGCATGGCCAATATGACAAATACCCCCAATCGGATCAGTCCACTCGTGGACTGTTTTGGCTATTGATGTTGATACTTTTGCTGTCATGTTTTTCAGTCGAATAACGTATAATAACTTACTTGTAGTTAAAATCAGTCGATTCTATGGGCCTTACCACAAAAAAAATTACGCGCGTTAAACGCGTGTCAAGCGTTTTTCTTGTATAGAGATATTTTTTAAACACCCGTTTAATTTATTTGTATAGTAATACCCTACATTAATATACATAAATAGCCACAGCAATCCACTACTGGACATGGTTCTGCCGCCTATCGGGGACTATAGCCACCACGCTAGGCAAATGGATTGGCGAGTGCAGTGCAAAATATTGATTTCTCAGGGAACGCTGCTGCCCATTCCCGGGATTACTTTATCCCTTAGTCGCTTATTACGACACCAAGGGTTGGGATTGGCATCACACGTTAAAGCACCTTTTTTTTCTTTTTTGCGTGTCTATCGATAGGCTTACTCTAATATTAAATTAGTTTCGATAAATACTCCGCCAGCCGAACTGCAGTGTCGGTGGCATCATATAAATCTTTTTGCGAGCAAGATGACGGGCAGGCAGGGCATGGCAGTAGGTCGATTCTATGGACCTTACCACAAAAAAAATTGCGCGCGTTAAATATGGCCGTATCAGTTTATTATTCTAAAATATCCCCTATTCTGTTCCAGGTATGGTCCAGATCTGCGCGGGTTGCTACAAGAGCATCCCACTCAAGTACCCGCCGTACACGGACAATGGCGAGCCGCAGGCGGCACATAACAACTCACATAATAATAATATCAGGTGAATACTAGATACATAATAAAGTAACTTATGTTATAATATAATACCCTATTAAATTCAGTGCAAATGTTTTTAAAGTGATTTCTACTCGTCAACTGAACAACTTTCCCAAAGGAACATAGGTCGAAATCCGTACTAATATTTTGTGTTTATGTGTGTGTGTATGTATGTATGTATGTATGTTTGTTACCTCTTCACGCTCAAACGGCTTGACCAATTTGGATGAAATACTATTACCATGGGAAATATGGGAAATATTACGACCAATGATCCTTGAAGAAAGATGTTCAGTTTCACGAATAGAACTTTACTCACCCTAATAGTATTTACACTGAATTTTATAGGACCTTGACACATGAAACTCGGAAGTAAAACATTTTTTGGATCTCGTTTTGGGAAAATTATTTTAAATAGCCCCTTTTTTTCGAAATTTCGTAGGTTTGTAGTTGCGGTGCTTGTTTGTCAAGAATAAAAAAGTTTCATGTGTAGTTTAAGCCGTTGAATGGAACGCAGTAGTTTGCCAAACAACATGTTTTTTCCTTTTAATAACATTAAAATTCTGTTATTTCCAGATTTAAGCCTTACGATATAAAATCCTCTAGTTCAAATCAATTAAATAAGCGAACAACGAACGCATTATCAAGTAGTCCACATAGTCAAGTAGTCTCCGGTGAAAATGGAATGGGCTTGTATAGGTAAGTTTTGTGATTGTCATATTGCATATTTTAATGAATGTTTTTTGAATCTGATGTACCTAGTCTTGTTTTATACTTAAGGTAGGACGTTTTTCATACAAATGTTACATGGATTTATGCCTTTAAAGGAGACAAAATTCTAATTAAAAAACTCGTTGGAAAGTCCCGTGTTGATATAACATTTTCGCAAAATAATATAAATACATTGTAAACCATAAGGTCTCCTTGTTATAGCCGATTTGCCACTTTACGCCATTAGATGGAGCTATTGCTGCAAAATATGAGTTTGAGACTCTCTGAACGAAATACTCTGTATCTTTTAACCAAAAGTAGTTTTGCGCCAAACTTACGTGGGCCTTCATCATAACGTGGGCCTTCATCATAACGCATAAGCATTTGGTAAAAAATTGCTCTTCATCGCATGTACTGTACAAGTCCATTGGACGAAACACTGAATCGTTTGTATGTAAAACGGACCACCTTAAATGTGCCACTTTTTAACTTCTACTTTGACTATAGTAAAGAACATTATTAAGAATAAGTATTTTATTAATACAAGACTAATAATAAAATGCAAAAAATATTACAATAAGGGTTGCACCAGTCCATAAAGTCCAGATTTTTTCTGTAAACTGCATGTATTTCTTTTAAATAAATAAAGTTGAACAACTTTTCCTAAAGAACTCCTACACATATCCGTATCAAGCCAACTGGGTCATTTTCTATGGATGATCAAAGCTTTTTGTCATGGCTGTCATTTCATAAAGCTGACAATTGTAATCGACAATGACAAATCGATTTACAATGCATGGCTTGTAAGGGTAGTTTTGTTTTTGGCATCGAATTGGTTCGCCGTCTACGCTTTAAACATCAAATTGTCATTGTGTCACCTTTATGAAATAACCCCTGCGATCCCAATTTAAAGTTGTTTAATTTCTTTCTTTGAAACATTAACAGCATCAAAATGATCACTTGCAGATGTTACGTGTGTTGCGGTCTGTTCCCGCAATCATCTATGGAGTGGCTCTCAACCACTGCCGAGTACATGAACTCCCACGCGATGCACTTCCCGTGCCTCGCGGGCGGGGGTGGGGCGGGCGGGGGCGGCACGGGGGCGCGGCCTGGCGGGGGGCGGGTGCTCGCGTGCTCGCGGTGCGTGCGCCACTTGGCCCGCCAGTGGGACATGATGGACGCCGAGCGGGTGCCGCTAGAACACAGACGGTGAGTGTGACCATACCATCATCGGCAACGTTATCACCTTCATGCCGATCCGACAAACGCACCAAATGAGTTAACCAAACCAAACGTTGACATTGTCATATCACAGTGGCGTCATAGGCATGAACGTGAAGTTTGCCGAAAGTCAGACAACCAGCCCTCAGTACCCGATATTATCAAACTATAGGCTACAAGCATGCATGCAAGCATCTACAGCATGAAGGTGATTATGTTGCCGATGGAAATTAGACAATCAGGGCGCTGTTTCATGTCTTTAATATTTGCTTGCTTCGTTTCTCGTAGCAACTTAAACATTATCGAACACGCTTGTTTCGCTTGCATCACAATGTCACGCCCGTCAAAAACTGTTACTTTTGCTCGCTTCGCTCGCATTATAAATTGGCGTCCCGCAAAGAGAACTTGTAAGGTGCTGTTTGCGAGAGTGTTACTATTAGCTCGCTTCACACACATAATATCAAACACTAAATTACAGACGCATTTACAAACCCTCATAACCTAACATCACTGCCGCGAGCAAGTCGTACATTACCGTGAGCAAGTTTTACATGATCGTAAGCAAGTTTTACATGATCGTAAGCAAGTTTTACATGAGAGTGAGCAAGTTTTACATAACTGTGAGCAAGTTTTACATGATCGTAAGCAAGTTTTACATGACCGTGAGTTGGTTTAACATCACCGTGAGCAAGTTTACATGATCTTAAGCAAGTTTTACATGACCGTGAGTTGTTTTAACACCACCGTGAGCAAGTTTACATGATTGTAAGCAAGTTTTACATGACCTTGAGTTGGTTTAAAACCACCGTGAGCAAGTTTACATGATCGTTAGCAAGTTTTACATAACTGTGAGCAAGTTTAACAAAGTTACAAGCGGCGTGAGCGTCAATAACTTGTTATTTTGTATTGCAGATACAACATACCGTCTCCTCTACCGTCCAATTCGTCAGTGAATGGTGAACGAGTGATCCCCACTCCACCCTCCACCACTTCAGATAGAACTGTAGCATCAAATAGTGGTAAGTTTGATAATCGTATGTGTTTCCAAACGCATGCAACCCTAATATCTTCAAAGCAAGAGTGAACAGGCTTCTTCTGGGTGAGCTCGCTCCATCTTAGACTCAAGAGCAAACCCATACTTAATAAAAAAAAAGAATTAAAGGGCAAAAATTTTACTAGTGACACATATCGAAAACTCAGTACGTGCTGGTGTGGTGATAAGGAATTGCTTTCCCCAAGAACAAAAATTGGACCTGTCATACTAAATGTACAAGTCGACCAAATGTAAATGTCTGATATTTTTTTTTCATATTTCGACCTATGTTCTTTGGAGAAAATTTTTCTTTATCACCAGCCCGTTCTGAGTTTTCGACATCGGTCACTAGTAAAATTTCTCCTAATGTATTGAAAGAAAAAAGCACAATTGATTTTACGTCGATACATTGAGACAGACCGTTCCAAAATTTTCAATATCTTATTTTCATTTAATTGAAAAGATGGCGGGATGACCTGGTCGACTACGGCCCGAACTGGTCGCAAATAGCCATGGACCGCAAAATTTGGAAATAGAGAGGGGAGGCGTTTGCCCAGCAGTGGGACAGTTTAGGCTAACATAATAATAAATAAAAAAACATTAATTATGCAATCATCATTGGCCTTAATCCGTCTTTTACAGACGATTTAAAAATTTCGTGGTGGGTTACAGTTTTTTTCATAGCTTTATAATCCAATTCTTGAGTAGCAAACTCTGTCACATACTCTGCAGGGATTATTGTCTGGTACATGATGTAAAGGAGTCCAGTAAACTTTTTTTATGTTGCAGCGTGTACGTCAATATACTGTTTCCTATGTGGGCTGCACTCGGACTTCACTCTCGCGCGGATACTGTACGGGCAGCCGCAGGGCAACGCGCCCTACTTCCCCTGTCTGCTCACGCATCAGGTAAACATGTGCATACTAGCATGAGGCTACACCAGCACCCTCGCGCGGATCCTGTACGGGCAGCCGCAGGGCAACGCGCCCTACTTCCCCTGTCTGCTCACGCATCAGGTAAACATGTGCATACTAGCATGAGGCTACACCAGCACCCTCGCGCGGATCCTGTACGGGCAGCCGCAGGGCAACGCGCCCTACTTCCCCTGTCTGCTCACGCATCAGGTAAACATGTGCATACTAGCATGAGGCTACACCAGCACCCTCGCGCGGATACTGTACGGGCAGCCGCAGGGCAACGCGCCCTACTTCCCCTGTCTGCTCACGCATCAGGTAAACATGTGCATACTAGCATGAGGCTACACCAGCACCCTCGCGCGGATCCTGTACGGGCAGCCGCAGGGCAACGCGCCCTACTTCCCCTGTCTGCTCACGCATCAGGTAAACATGTGCATACTAGCATGAGGCTACACCAGCACCCTCGCGCGGATCCTGTACGGGCAGCCGCAGGGCAACGCGCCCTACTTCCCCTGTCTGCTCACGCATCAGGTAAACATGTGCATACTAGCATGAGGCTACACCAGCACCCTCGCGCGGATCCTGTACGGGCAGCCGCAGGGCAACGCGCCCTACTTCCCCTGTCTGCTCACGCATCAGGTAAACATGTGCATACTAGCATGAGGCTACACCAGCACCCTCGCGCGGATCCTGTACGGGCAGCCGCAGGGCAACGCGCCCTACTTCCCCTGTCTGCTCACGCATCAGGTAAACATGTGCATACTAGCATGAGGCTACACCAGCACCCTCGCGCGGATCCTGTACGGGCAGCCGCAGGGCAACGCGCCCTACTTCCCCTGTCTGCTCACGCATCAGGTAAACATGTGCATACTAGCATGAGGCTACACCAGCACCCTCGCGCGGATCCTGTACGGGCAGCCGCAGGGCAACGCGCCCTACTTCCCCTGTCTGCTCACGCATCAGGTAAACATGTGCATACTAGCATGAGGCTACACCAGCACCCTCGCGCGGATCCTGTACGGGCAGCCGCAGGGCAACGCGCCCTACTTCCCTTGTCTGCTCACGCATCAGGTAAACATGTGCATACTAATTTGAACTACGAGACTAAACCAGTTTTTGACTGGCAGGGAAAATACTATGGCAATACACAATTTTCCGGATGACACTCAAATTTTTCTCAGACGTGGCGTAAATGTCTTTTTTTGTAACCGTTTACGTTTTCCCAACTTCGCTAGTGATAATAGGCGTCAAATGTATGTGTGTGTGTGTCTTAATTATGGGATGAATATAAGGAAAAACTTTTCCCAAGGAGATAGACATAAAAAAAATTTGCTCGCCAAACAAATGGCAGGACCAAGTCGGCTGACACATTATGTATGAAAGCGAGAGGTCCTTACTCACTTTTTCATCATTATAGCCTAGACTATATTTAATATGTAAAGAATGGATTAGGCGCTGGGTATTAGTTGCAAAACTATAGAAGTAATACTTGCAAAATTCGCGAGCATTAGACGAGCTGGGGTAGCCCAGTTGGAAGAGGCGTCGCCACTAGTGATGGGGAAAGTCGCAGGTTCAAATCCTCCCGCGGTAGATATTTTTCTAAAATATTTCATATTGGGGTGATATTTTGATTATAATTTCTTATTTTTTTTTTGTGTTACAGAGTCATCCAAACGCGGAACAGTTACGGGAAAACGGCTCCGCGCTCGTCTGCACCTTCTGCTACCACTCGCTGCTTAGTCAATGGCGACGGTGAGATTCATTAAAAATTTCATTTTAATGTTTAATGTTTAAAAAATATTCTATACAAATTGTAGCGGACGCCGAAAGACGTATTCAGACCATAAAACTGAACAACTTTTACCATGGGAATAGCCTCTGTTGGGAAATGAGTAAGTTTTTCGAGTTTCTATAGACACTGATCGGAAATTTTGTTTATCAACATAGCCTCAATAGAAAAGGTTGTTCTGTTTCATAGTCTGGTCATGCCTGCAAAATTTTCGTTACATCGTTCCTTACACCCCGTATTTTCTTGTTCTATCTTGATTTTTCATTATTATGTATTTATTTATTATTTATTAAAAAGACATATAAAGCATCAACTTTACTTCGTGCCGTTAAACCTTAGAAAAGTTTGTACAAAAATAAATATAAAATAAAAAGACAAACCAATTTCAAAGATTACCTAAACTTATAATTATACATTATACGGGTTAATTTGATACTCATGCAATAGTATGCATTCATAACATATACCATGCATTATTATTATTATTAAACCTTATATTGCACATAATAAAAACATAGGACACATACATATATATGGAACAATTCACAACAGGTCTACTTATTTCTAAAAAGAAATCTCTTCCAGCAGACCTTGGGCAGTGAGATCACATAAAGTGAGGCAGATAAAGCGTACACAATCATTTAAAAATTTAAATAATCATTTCTTTCATTCGTAACATATTAATATATATATTTTATTAAAGATGGGTTTGCTCTTGAATCTAGTCTAGGTCATAGGACAGAGACAGAGTGTAAGATGGAGCGAGCTCACCCAGAAGAAGCCTGTTCACTCTTACTTTGAAGAGATTAGGGTTGTATGCGTTTGTTAAATCACTCCTTCATTCGTAACCCCGTGTGTAGGTACGAGGCCGTGGGCGGGTGCCCGGCGGAGCGGCGCCAGTACAACACGCACGACTACCACTGCCATCTGTGCGGGATCAAGACGTATCGGAAGCGGGTGCGGGCGCTGCCCATCAAGGTAAACTCATTGTAACATAACTATATTCATGTGACCCGTGTGATGCCTGCTTAGAATAGCATCACCCCATTTCATTCCCGTGGGAGTCGTAAGAGGCGACTTAGGGACTCGAGGGTGTGTTTTGCGTTGGGCTATGGCGATACACAATTTTTCGAATGACCCTCAAATTTATGTCAGACGTGGCGTAAATGTTCGTTTTTTGCGGCCGATTACGCTCTGCCGCCCTCGCAAGGGATATTAGGCGTAATATGTGTATGTGTATGAATGTATATTCATGTGTGTGTGTGTGTATCGTTATTAACAAGAACTCCATTTACATTTGTACGCTTTGATGTAAATAAATTGTTCTTTGAATGTGTTTACTAACTTAATACGAACCACGTGGATAAAATACCGAAAACTTAGGGCGGGCTAATAAAAAAAAAACAACTTTCCTTAAAGAATACAGGTCGATATATGAAAAAAAATGTGCTTGGGCGGCCAAGTAAATTTGTGTGGCAAGTCCAAGTACTGAGTTTTCGGTATCGGTCACTAGAAAAATTTCATCCTTTATAGAGGAGGGCATCACTTTCAATGCAATACAGTTAAACTTGCAATCAAAAACTCTTTATTTTTCAGTTTCATATGACAGAGAATAACTCTTTGAATTCAATTGAACAATAACTTGATTTGAAAATAATTTAAATAACATTTGTTTGCTTTAATAATATAACGACCCGTGTGAAGTAACCCGTGAAAACGTAACGTAACACGAGTCATATGGAATCTGTTTTTTGTTCATGTTTCTGTGTATGTCCTTCATGCTTATACAAATGCTATTCATGTTTTATTTATATATTCGACTGGCCCGATGTTGAAGCGGATAGTACTGCTGCCTGCTACGCCAAAGGGTCGTGGGTTCGATCCCCAAAAGACACAAATATTTGTTAAAGTCCATTTCAAGTATTTGTGTTTAATCTGGGTGTTTTCTATGTATAATATGTATTTATTGAATAAAGAAGTATGTGAGTATTAATATCTGCTATCTAGTTCCTATAGTTAACTTTACTTACTTATTTATTTATTATATTAAAACATTTCAGGAAAATCTTGTCGACATATTTTCCTCCTATACAAATTAAATACCTGAATATATATTTTTGAGTTATTTTTGTTTCTTAGACCCGATGGCCGGATATCAACTCAGACCCGGTTGCCATCGAATTGCAAGTAGCGATCAGGATTTACAACACAGATTTGGTTACATAATGCTATTCCCTCTGGCAGAACACTTTCTTAGCTTTATAAATTAATCGCTGGCAAATCTCAAATGACGTAATTACCCATTACCCTACTCCGTTACGTAACAAGTGTTTTACTAGAATATAGATTCTTATTCGATGGGAATTCTGATACAAATACAAAAAATATCTAAAACAAGTTTGTTTTCGTTTGTAAATTAATTTTGACCAGCAAAATAATGTTACGTAACACAGACCCTGAACCACTCAAAACCTCGAAATTAGAAAAGTAAAGTGAAAAATTGGAAAGTCGCAGAATTTTCTACCCACAAAGTTAAAGCCAAAATGTACGAAATGTTAATTTGAGATTTTAAACTCTAGCTTTTTGTATAACGGGTATTTTTACCTAAGAAGCGTTATTTGTCCAAATCATCTCAAAATTGCTAGGCAAAATATTGTACGCGATATTAAAAAGTTGTTCTTCTTTTACAGGAATTCCCATTCTTAGTGCAAAGGCGGACTGAAAATTCATTATTATTAGAAAATGGCGACTACGCCGTTGTATGTTTAGACTGTTATGAAAGCTTAAGGTAAGATTTTCATTCTGTTATTGTCAAATGCATGTTAATAAATACATATACTAAAATGTTACTCCTATAATATTCTTTTGTATCAAATAATGGTATATCTTTCCAAAAGCTGTGCTATTTTTTATGTAACCTCATATAAATTTCAAACTAATGAATTTAATTGTGTCATCCTCTGTGCTATTAACATTATTTTGCTACGCACACGGTCGCACACCAGACATGTGAAATTCTTATGAAAATAATTACCATGAGGAATTTTAACCCAATAAAAATGTGGACTTTTCTATCTGACAGTTCCGGAGCTTTTTATAATGTCATAGCAGATGGCGTTGTGCTTTGTTGAAATGTTGACATTTGAGTCATTAATTCATTTGAACTACTTACATATATTTCTATCGCAAACACTTGGTCAGTTTAGCACAGCGCCTACCTTGATGGCGCTTGGGTAAACTGAAATCTTACCTTCACGTGTACGATTCCCCCGCACAGAACGCAAGCGGCTGACTACGAGCGTCGCGGCGTGCCTGTAGAGAAGCGAGAATACAACTGGCTGCAGCAACCGCCGCCGCCGGAGGACTCCGCTGACGTTACCATAGCTAGGCTGCCCTCCGGCGATAGATCAGATAAACTTGTGAGTCATACACAAACAAACAACTTACTACACAGCTCACAAATAAATACATAACTAAACAATCAAACCTAATAAACATCTTACAAACAAACTGACCAACCAATAGAACAACGGTCAGTTGAACCAGAAAATAAACCAACTAACCAATTGCTCAATAAACCCAGTGTCCAATAGCTCAATAAACCAACCAACCAATTGGTCAATAAACCATCTGAACACTCGAACAATAAACCAACTGAGCAATCAGACTATATACCAATTGACTAATCAGTCAATAAACCGCTATGTGCCCGGAGAGGAGCGAGAGTACAACTGGTTACAGCAACCGCCGCTGCCGGAGGACTCCGCAGACGTTACCATAGCTAGGCTGCCCTCCGGCGATAGATCAGATAAACTAGTGAGTCATACACCAATCGATCAATGAATCAAATAATAAACCAACTGACAGCTCAATGAAACAACTAATATACCAACAATGACAAATTTAGCAATCAACCAATAAACTAACTGACAAATCAAGTAATCAACTAATAAACCAACAGGAAAATTAAATAATCAATTGATAAACCAACAGACAAATTAAACAATCAACTTATAAAACAAATGACAAATACAACAAATTACAAATAAAAGATCAACCAATAAAACAACTGACAAATAAAACGATCAACTAATGAACCAACAGACAAATAAAACATACAACTAATGAACCAACAGACAAATAAAACATACAACTAATGGACCAACAGACAAATAAAACATACATATAATGAACCAACTGACAAATTAAATAATCAACTAATACAACAACTGGCAAATAAAACATGCAACTAATGAACCAACAGACAAATAAAACATGCAACTAATGAACCAACTGACAAATTAAATAATCAACTAATAAAACAACGGACAAATAAAACAATCAACTAATTAACCAACTGATAAATAAAACAGGCAACTAATGAATGAACAGACAAATAAAATAATCAACTAATAAATATATTGACAAATAAAATAAAACAACTCAATCATGTAGAAAAACAACTGACACATTAAACAAGTAATAAACCTACCGGCAAACCAAACAGTCAGCTAAACTGATCAATCGATTTGTAAATTAACTTACAAATCTGACATCAATTCACTTCTAACAATGAATAACCTATTTTAAACGTAATGTAATTGTCAACAGATACCTCAATCCCTAGTAATGTCGCGGAGTGCGTCGAAACGGAACAGCCCCAAGCAGCCGACCCAAGCGCCAGAGCGAGACAGGAGATTGCCGCCCGCCAAGATGGAGAAACTTGACCCAGGTCAGTACATTCTATTTTAAGTTCTTAGTCTTTTTTTTATTTTATTAATGATGGGTTTGCTCTTGACTCTAGTCTAGGTCATAGGACAGAGACAGAGTGTAAGATGGAGCGAGCTCACCCAGAAGAAGCCTGTTCACTCTTACTTTGAAGAGATTAGGGTTGTATGCGTTTGGAAACACAGACGCAGGTAGTGAGTTCCACTCTTTAGCAGTGCGCATTATAAATGATGACTGGAAGTCACTAAAATTACTGCTGAGTGTTGGTTCCTGATTTAAGGCGAGTGTACCCGTGAACGACCTCGACAGCGGCGTCACTCCACAAAAAAAATAGTTTCTCTTTATACAAACATTCTATCAGAATGTCCGTTGCTCAAGTTTTTAGTATTATCCTTAAGCATAATTAGAACCTGCAAACTCAATTATATATTCGCTGTAATTAAAGTTATGACAATTAAAGTTTTAAATAATTAAAGGTTTGTTACAACAGTACATATCAAAATCCGGTCTTCATATCATGTATACGACCCTCCTTTAGCCCATTGGATAAGCAGTTCTAGAGTGCGTGGGCGGTAAGCTAAGATTTTTTTTCGGAAATATGTTAAGCGTCCTTGGGTAGTAAACATACGAAAAGCCATGGACACTGGAAGGTTAGCCGAAGTGGGGGGAGGGGGGGAAGCGCCCATTTTTTGGTTTTCCGCTTATATCTCATTAACGGAGCGTGTTAGAGAAAAACTTTCGAAGACTAAAAGATAGACCATAAAATTCTCTACAAATGATTCCCAGATTATTTTTTCAGTTATCCTATCGTTTTCGAGTTACATCATTTTAAAAATATAAATTTATAGCACCATGAGATGGCAAAGGGTAAAGAGTTAAAGAGGAGCTGTAAGTTGCTTCCATAGTGCTTAAGAGTGTAAAGAGACATTACTAATGTATAGTAGAGTTGTATAACTCTTCAGTCGCGCCTTAAGCGCTTTATTTGGGAATTGTATGGCGACTGTACAGATCAGATGAAACACTTTATACAGCCGTGGGGGCTACCAATTACCGTCATAACGCCTCATGCGTTCCGAATTTTCCAATAGCATTTATTATTGCTCTTGTAACTACTTATATTTAATGCAGGAACAAAACTTTATAATAGAGCCCAAAGAGATATAATAGAGATTTGTATGGCATAAATTAGCTGCAAAGCTGTATAATGACACGTCATAATGCCTTGTACAGCCAATGGCGGAAAAATTAACGTTTTAACCGCTATTATATCGTTTAAGAGTTATAGAAGCAATAATGTTATCCAATAGAATGATCAGCCATTTTGTGATAGATTATTGCTCGAAAAAATCAAAAAACATAAGCTGGGAGTACCTCCTCGTGGTGAAGGCGGAAACAGTTAGAGATGCATTTTCAATAACAGTTGGTATCTGTTAAGATTTGAAAGTGAGGTTGATGAGGCTGGGAAGGTTTGCTTCTTAAAATGGTATGAAGCACCAACTAAAGTGACCTCCCTTAACTTGTACCGGTTCCAGTCTTTTATGAGGTCAGTAGCAAAATTAAAGCCTGATATCAGCTCTCTCCCACCCACTGAAAGTGCCGCTAAACAGCATTCCCGGCGCACCTGTTATCAAGTGCAGCAGTGGCTTGGGAACGAGCTGCCTCCACAGGCATGGGGGTGGAAATCAGTTGAAAACATCCTGGAGCCCATAAAAACGGAAGATGCACCAGCATCAGAGGCCTTACTGCAAACAATATTTTGTCGCTGCACCAAGGATTGCAGTAGTGGCAAATGCGGATGTAGGAAAGCAATGCTGAACTGTTCAACGGCATGCCTTCACTGTCAAGGCAAATGCCTCAATGGCGTGTGTATCCCAGAAGATGACGATGGTGATGATGAAGATCTACAACAGGAAATGCCTACAACTGAAGATGAGCAAATCATAGAGGAAGAAGAAATCTTGACCCTTGACCATCTTGAAACAGGACCCTCTAAATCTAAAAGGATGAAAAAGTAATCGTCATCATAGCAAGTCAGACATCGAATCAGTGAACGACCCAATGAACCCTGGCGTCACAATTTTTAAAAAATTACACAAAATTGACAAGATTGAGTGTTAACAACAGTAATACGTTGGTATAGTAAAAAGTTTCAAAATTTTCACCTTTCCAAAGGTGTAGCTCGAAAACGGTTGCAAATCTGAGAAAGGTATATAAGTATAGTATATATAAATAAAGTATAATAGTAACTTGTAGATAATTTTATAGTCCTTTTGTTATTCCTTGAAAGTTTCTATCTAGAACGCACCAATTTTGAAATATTAATGAAAAACCTAAAAATGGGCGCTTCCCCCCCCTCCCCCCACTCCGGCTAACCTTCCAGTGTCCAGGGCTTTTAGTATGTTTACTACACATGGACGCTTAACATATTTCCGAAAAAAAAACTTAGCTTACCGGCCGCGCACCCTAGGGGGGTCCCCTTTGAGCGCTTTATTCAACAGGCTATTTGGCGTTCCTGGTCTTAAATATATCTTTATAAAATTTACTCGAAATTCCAAAAAAATACAAACAATATCATACATACATACATACACATATCACGCCTATAATCCCTTGCAGGGTAGGCAGAGCATAAATGGCCGCATAAAACGGACATTTACGCCACGTCTGACAAACATTTGAGGGTTACCCGGAAAATTGTGTATCGCCATAGTGACAGGTTGTCAGCCCATCGCCTAAAACTGCAATACACACCCTCAAATCCCTTAGTCGCCTCTTACGACTCCCACGGGCAAAAAATGGGGTGATGCCATTCTAAGCCGGCATCACACGGCAAAACAAACAATATCAGCCAAGTTATTTATCAATAGGCAGTTTTCTTTTTTAAGAATAAAAAATAATACATATTCCAAGAACTCTGTAGATGGCGTTAAACCGAGTACGTTACTATGAATTGATAACCGCTCATTTCGTAAACCTACCGATATTAGACTCTATTCCAGACGCACTGCTATTTTTACTAAGTCCAATTTGACGTTTCTAAAGCCGTTTCCTATTCTGCATGTAACTGTCACACTCAAATGACAGGATTATAATCTCTAAAAATAACTGACAGGATTAAACTTAGCTTTAGCCGATTAGTGCAATTCTAGGAGGTGCAAAATTAAGCAATTTAAATATTTTAAAAGATTAAATTTACTAATCTTAGCGGCCACTAAAAAGGTCCCGCCTAAAAATAGTACTGTCAAAACAAATTGAAATGGTTGCAATGTTGGAGTTTTCTGTGTGATTTTTGGTCAGATAGGAGAGTTCTAAAGTGGGATCTATTGAGTTGGGAGGTCCTAGAGTGTCA
This sequence comes from Tuta absoluta, assembly GCA_027580185.1. NCBI lineage: Eukaryota > Metazoa > Arthropoda > Insecta > Lepidoptera > Gelechiidae > Tuta > Tuta absoluta. The sequence continues at coordinate 4,353,477 of JAQAHW010000035.1, read as the reverse complement.
CCGGGTAGGAAAGATCTAAATTGGCACCGGATCAGAATGTTCTAGGCTGGCACCGGGTTGAAATGTTTTAAAGTGGCACCGGGTCAGAATATTCTAGGCTGGCACCGGGTTGAAAGGTTTTAAAGTGGCACCGGGTCGGAAAGTTCTAGAGTGGTACCGAACGAATGTTTATCTATCAATTTCATCTCTTTTTGGCGATTTTACACAAAAATGCACTAAATAAACATTAAAGCATTATTGCGTACTGCGCTCGCCAATCCATCTACCAAGCATGGTGTGTTAAGCAAATTCCCCCAAAGCCTCAACAGGGACAGGCCTGTTTCTATACTTGGTTGAATATAAGAATTATTTTACCAAATAATAGAAAAATGCTTTTTCGTGTTGTATAAAAAATACTTGTTTTCTTGCAACACTTATATATATTTTTAAATTTGCAACACTAAATTAGGAAAAATAGCAGTGTCAAAATCAAATTATATTCCTGTCAAAAACTTCACAAAAACATGGCTTTTGTGGAATAGCCACACTTAAAACCTCTAAGTTTAGGGATTTTATTTTAGTGATTTTAGCATTGGAAACTTAAAATGATTAAAACGTGGAATCGGGAAATCTATTAGCTTAAATTAAACTTTAGTGAACAAGTGGAGCCCCCGAGTAACATTTTAGAAAAAACAACACTTTTATCCCTTTTTATTTAAATAATTTAAAACTGCTCATTCTAAAAGGGAAGGTAAGTGCATGATGACGTCAGAATACGATTATAAAAATGGTATCACTACAATTCTTAAAAATAATAAAATATAATGGCAATACTGATGATTGAAAGATGATTGACAGCGACATTACCATACATTTCCAGGGTTGCCAACCGTACAATACAAGGTTCCTCGTACGAATACGAAACGATGGTCTCCCATACGACACACGAGGACAAGTATTCACTTCTGTACGAGGTTTTGGAATTTTTCATAATTTTGCTTGCAAATGCTGATGCAAACGATTTTACGTATTGAAATGTTTTGATTAAATTGGATGGAAAAGAAGTCTAAAGGCGAAAACATAATATCTGACGCATCCATCAGCCGCGGCTTAAGACAGTGTGCACGGAGTGTCCGCGGACGAAATTCGTCTATGGTCGCGGTCGCGATGATGACGTCGAGCAACAAGTAGGACGAAATTTTTTATTTAACTGTGGCCACATTGTATTGTCTACCAAGAAATTAGAAAAAAGAAGCGTTTACGTGTTTACGTCCACGAAATAAATTAATAGCGACTCCAGAGTCTAAAAGGCCAGTGCACATTGTCTATGGCATCCGACCGGCTAGATATCTCTCTCAGACTGTGCGCGACTTAGATAGTTTGCAGTTTCACATGAATTTCTACCCAGATTCAAATAAGTCGCGGCTGACGGACGCGGCTGATGGACGCGTCAGATAGTATAGTTCCGCCTTAATTAGGAAGTAAAAAACGTTGCAGAATGGGAGGGTGGAAAGGAAAAGAGAAAGACGAAGACGCACAAACTTTACTCAAATTAAGAAACGGAGAGTCTAGAGTCGTGACCAACGTAACTTAAGTAGAGTCGTGTAGTACTTAGAGGTCAAAACCCCAGCAGGAAAGACACAAGTGTGGGAATACCACACTGCTGGACATGGGCCTCCCTCTATAAGGGGTTATTTGCCATACTCACCACGCTTAGCAGGTGGAATGGCGAGCGCAGTGTAAGGTGTTGTATTCACTGACAACGCTGCTGCCCATTCCCTGGAGTCATCCCTTAGTCGGCTTTTACGACACCCGGGTAGATATTGATATTGACAAGCATTTTGTTTTGCCTTTGGCATCTAATTTAGTAACTTAGTCAGTTGGTACTCTTCGGTAGGTACCTACTTGTTGGCGTGTGACATGTCAACACGGCCCGCATCTGGTGTGGAATGTTAATGGCATGTTTCTTAAGCTTCCAGTTCTATATTGGTTCCATAGATTACAAGCGGTGCGTCGACGCGCGTGCTTCATTTGCGTAGACGTACAAGCCACAGTCTGCGCTAGCCTTAAGTGCTTCAGTACGAAAAAAAAATCCCAGTTGGCAACCCAGCCAACTATGTACTTTGACGTTATTGACAGTTTTGGCGCTCATGATGCGCTTTTTTTTTGTAAATTTACGTCTACAAACGGATGTGTTTTTTTTGCAGGATAATCATCGTATTGTGACGTCACAAGCACGATTTCAGAAAATTGATTATTTTTTCCTAGATTTTGAACAGAAAAATTTGAAACTTTTTCACTATGAATCTGCAATCAGAAATCTCCGAAATGGTCATAGAAAAAGTGGATAGAAATTTGAGTGCTTGTCAATTTACATGAAATTAAATATTGTAACAATGAGAAGTTATGATCCATTTTATGATCTAATACATCCAAGTGTAATATTAAAGATTATGTGACGTTCTGTTCCTTACGTTAACGTACCAAGTACACCGCCATCTATCCAGCGACTAGGTAAGAGTTACAAAAAGAAAACTCCCCATTTGTGCCATTTTCCTTACCGAATCTGTCTCCCTATCCACCGGACACCGTGCACTTAAGTTAGATCGGTCGTATACATTTCCACCGCCCCACCAGTATTCGATTACAACTTATTTGTTGTGGGGTGGTTCGTCTATTTTGCGATTTCTGCGAACCGTTTGTTATTCTTACTGTGTTTGCAGAACTATAGAACGTCCGGAAATATCAGTAGCTGCTATGTGACAGAATAAATAAAATTGGTTTTGATAAGTCTTATGCCGAATTCCACTCTACAATGTTCGTTAATGATTTGATGGGGGAATAAATTTAAAGTCGAACCACACTAGCGGTTCTGTTTCATATAAAACGTGTACGAAAAATGGCCAATGACAAAGCAAGGTGCTTAATCAAACATATAGTAATGTCTGTTTAAGAAGTGGTGAAACTAGCCCTTTCGAGTGTGATGTTTTAATATTGGCGCCCACAGCCAATGTTACACCGAATGAAAGTATGGAAATCCGGATTACGTAATATCATTTATTATTAGCATTTCGTAAAAGTAAATATGTACTAAAAAAGTTCTAAATCTATACAAGAAGACGCTTAGAACGTAATACCACAAGAAAGTTACCGTTTGGCGCAAAATAATACCTAAACAGTACAACCAGTAGTACAAAACGATCCATCAATTAAAAAAACTGTAGTATTAGTACTAACGCACACCATACACTTATCACGCCTTTATCCCTTGCGGGGTAGGCAGAGTATTAACGCCCGTAAAAATACGGTCGCTATCGCACATCTGACAAATAATGGAGGGCCGCTTCAGAAAAATCGTGTATCACTATACTGACAGGTTGTGAGCCTAAAATTGTAACACACATGAAACCCTCGAGTCCCTTAGTCGCCTTTTAAGACACCCGCAGGAAAGAAAAGGGTTGATGCTATTCTAATCCTGCATCACTAGTACTATTGCCCCCGTGGAATTGGGTGAAATGGTTCCCGCCTAGTGGAGCTGATCACCCGTCTGCGAGCTCCGCAGACGTCCCAACCCGAGGAAGAAGAAGAAGTACTATTGCCAAAAATATGCACCACTGGGGGGTTTACTTGCTCTAGGACCATAAATTAAGTGTGGAACATGTGTAGACCGCGTGTCTATCTTCATCTCCATACAAAAGTCCGTTACGGATACCGTGGAGATACCGTGGAGTTTTTTCCCCAATCTCATCATCAATACAACATCACATAACAGCCTGTACAATTTAACCTGAATAGCTCAACACAAAAACAGATGTGTCAATCGATATATCTGAAAACATTACACAAATCGACAAACATATAACCGCACACATACCTAACAAAGTAATTTTAAAGCTCAAAATACGCTTTGAACAAAATTATATTTGACTTTAGCTACCACTCGAAACCTTTCAACCAGATTTAAACACCTGAATTCAATCCTTGTCGTAGTGCAACAGGGTTGATATTCAAGTGATGACTTGTGTTGTTGTAACGTTTGGTAGTATAAAGCTGAACAGATGGATACAGGAATATCACAACATATTGGCATTTCACGTAGATTGTTAGGGTGTGGTTGAAGGGATAAGCTGTCGGCTCCAGGAAAAGTCACGTTAAGCTGTGATTTATTAACGGTGCTATAAAAATGTTGATGAAGTTTATTTTATGTTGTTTTGCGACCGTTTATGAGAGACTGGCTTTAAAAGAAGGTTCCGTGCGTTAAGCCTTCGGGTCCCGGTTGTTGTCTATGATTACTCAGACGGCGGGCGTTACGTTGTCTCTGTGTACTGAAATTGATTCGCGTCGCTTTGTCCAAATGTATTAAATGTACACTGTACACTCGGAGAAAGAGTTGTTTCAGAAGAAATGGATAGATTTAAGAGCAAGACGGCCGATGTGGTGCAGTGGTAGTCCAATTGCCTGCGACGCAAAGGTTCGATTCTCGGTGGGTCACTCACAAAGTTGATATTTATCACTTACAAAGTGATGAGTGAGTGTTTGTGAGTCTGGTTTGGACATTGCATTCTGAACCACCTGATTGTCTGAAAAGAATGGTGGTTCCGTGCTTCGGAGGGCACGTTAAGCCGTCGGTCTCGGTTGCTGTCTATGATTGCTTAGACGGCGGTCGTTAAACAACCACGTCAGAGGCCTATTAGTAGTTGTAGGCGGTTGAAAAACTCTGACAACAAGATTCATCGGGTCGTTAGATTACTCGGTGTCCCACACGAAAAGAAGAAAAATAAGAGCAAGACCATAACAAAAGTTAATGACACGCACCGCCGTAAGGCCGTGTCGCTGTTTGTCCCTGTGTGATGGAATTGATTCGCGTCGCTTTGTTGGCGCGCATTCACCGCACCCTACACTGTACAATTGTACATCTATTACAATGTATACTACAAGGGCAAAAGATTCAGAGTAATCTACGAGAAAGCAGAATGAAGCCATGAAAAATGCTTCCCAATTAGATGTGGCTCGGGTTAAAACACGATTCATCTTTTGATATTTTTTAGTGTATAGTGGTTTCAGACACACAGGGACACAAAATAGTACTATAACAAGTACCAGAGGCCTTTGTTTATCCCAAAAGAGAATATAGCGTGTTTGTATGCATTAAGTTATCTTTTAGCACACGCTAAGAATTATTTTGATAGTTCAGGAGTTTATGGCTTCATTCTTGTGTTAGTATAGTTCTCTCCGAAACATTTGCTCGCTCTGAGACTATAAATAATTCAGAAAAATACGCTTTTGTAACTTTGTAAACAAAATATTTATTAAACATTGAATGGTGAATCAATTACTTAATTTTAAAATAGTAATGCAAGCTGATATTGATATTGGGCCGTCCGGATAAAATTAAACTCAATTAGGTCCGTTGTAATAAATTATACACAATGCCTTTTTATATAAGTAATTAAAAAATATTTTGATGTGTGGCAGGCACATGAATTAAGCTACAAAGCAAGCAAAAACTGCTGGTTTATTTGCCATACTTGCCAGGCTGTCGATGATACATTTACAGGAAATGCCCGTTCCCTGGCTAGATGGATTATCTGATAAGAAATCCACCTATGGAAATGGGATTATGAGAGTACCGACCTATCTTATCTTTGCCGTGTATCACCCAATTTCTTTTCCGTGGGTGTCGTAAGAGGCGACTAAGAGAATCGTGGCATACATGAGTATTGCAATTTCAGGCGATTGGCTGACAATCTGTCACTATGGTGATACACAATTTCCTGAATGACCCTCAAATTTTTATCAGACGTGGTGTTAATTACCGTTTTTTACGGGCCTTCACGATAATGATCATGATATATGTATATCTTATGTTTAATTTAGCGTTGCTATGCTGGGGTAAGTTAGGTATTAATGAAGGTCTATGAATGCGCCGCGATTTCGCACGCATCGCTCTGGGCATATGTTGTCCCTTTCTCGCTCGCGGGGCGAGGGTGGCGGCGTGCGCGCGGGCCGCCTGGTAGGCGCCACGCGGTGATTTCTGCACCGCACTACCAGTCACTCAAAACCGTTCGGACGAGAACGTATTGTGTTTTGTACGGATTTCCCGCCACGCGTTTTGTGATGCCGCGTGTAATGGACGATTCAATTTGAGATCGCGCGTGTTGATGCATCGTATTATTGCGGTTCTCCTGGGTTATACTAGAATACCAGGCTTAGTGATTGTTGGATGTCTCGACGTCTTCCACGTGAGCGTCGCGTTGAATAGGCATCAAGTGGCCATATCGGCTCGCGTTTTGTACGGCCCTAATTCGTGTTGGGTCACGCGTAATGACTAATATCAAAGTGAAATACGAACAGAAGCTGTGAGTGGTTTGAAGTGAATAACGCGCCAAGGCTGTAGTGGAATGCTGGGTGTCGATATCTTTTCCACCCAGCCCTGTAAGTACCCACGGAATTCCTATTTGATCCATTCCCTGTACTTCCTTTCTCCGTTGGGTATTTTATGCATTTGCGCCGGCGACGTGACTGTAAGTGTGAAACCTAGTTGTTTTAGTATAAAACTGTTTCTTCGTGTTAATGTTGTGTTCCCTTTAGTCATATTTGTTGTACCATATCATTGTGACTCCTTAGTACGAATTGCGGAATTCGTGGGGTGACATAATTTGGAGGTACGTATTTATAATCTAGTGCTAATACGTGTGACGTAACGCCAGATCGGCAGACGGTATTTACTACCGACTTGAGTTATGTAAGGGTTGGAACACATCATTTGCCAATTTCAATCAACTTAGTTAATTAAGTTAATTAGATTTAGGTTCACGTTTAATTCATAGTATGCGCTGCTATATTGTGCAGCGTACATGCTATTTAGCGCTGCGTAACGCAGCCATTGTCTGCCTCCAGTTGAACTCCTGGTATTTTGTTCGAAATTTACCTGTGTAAATCGCTTCCACTGCGGGAGTTTAGCTTGGAATTAGACAATTTTTGGTAGCAGAGCGTGGTTCAGAAAACCACTAGATTTAAGATTATTTTAGTATAAGATTTTTAATCTACCTACATAAAAAAAATATATTTATTGTGATTGTAGTGTGTGCCCTGTGTAGAATATCCTATCGGTAGGATCAGGGCCAATCAATTAGTGAATTGCTTGTTATTATCGTTGTGTTTACCCTGTGCGGATATCCTAACGGTAGGATCAGGGCCGATTGTCTATTTTTTTTTATTGTAAGGTTCGGTGTTACTTTGGGTTGGTACCATGGCTCCCACAATTAGACAGCTTCAGGCGAAAATTAGAGCGCACCTAATGTGGTTCGCGACTAAGCAGGCGATGGTCGGTCGCGGGGACCGAGAGGACGCACTCATCGCTTGTGCGCAACGGATTGACGAACGGGTCGCGGAGGTGTTGGATTGCCTCACTGGATGCGAGGAGTTATTTGATGGGACGCCTGATGAGGAGGTCAAACTTACGGTCCGGGCGAATGTGACCCAGTGCCTGGAGATAGGGCAGGAGATCCAGCAGGCGGCTGCTGTGATCACCAGGCGTAGGGCTGGGGAGCCGGACCCACCCCATGGTCCGCGGGGACCGGGGGTGCAAGTGCCCCTGCCGGCTGTGGCGATTCCGGTCTTCCACGGGGACTACACGGATTGGTCCCGATTCCAGGATCTGTTTGACAGTGTGATTCATAACCGCACTGACTTGCAGCCGGCATATAAAATGGCACAATTGATGGCCAAGCTGCAAGGTGAGCCCCATGAGCTGGTAAAGCATCTACCAGTCGATGATGCAAGTTACGAGACGGCTCGCGGTTTGCTGATCGAGAGATACAGCAACAAACGTCTCATGATTGACCAACTCCTGGAACAGTGGCTCACCGTGCCGACCATCACACGAGGGACGGACCTCAGGGCCAAGGTCCTCAACCCTGTCTGCGTTGCAGTGAACGCTCTTGAGAGACAGGGGATGCCGGTGTCAGGCTATGATTATATCCTGGTCCACACGTTGTTGCGCCGCCTGCCGAGCGACATGGCCGCTCGTTTTGAACAGTCACACGGAGGTAAGACATCTGATTACCTCCCGACCTTCGAGGAGCTCAAGTCCTTCCTCGAGGCCGAGTGCAGGCGGGTAGATGCCCAATTTGGAGAGTCGCCTCACGCGGAGTCTGCGGCCGCTCGCCGCCCGGAACGGCCGGGTGCACAGGCGCGAGACGGTAAGAGTAGGCCACCCAGGCGATACAATGTCGCTAATTTGGAATCGAGGTGTGCCTACTGCAGAGAGGCGGGGCATCAGGTGACTGCGTGTGAGGAGTTCGCTGCACAGCGGGTGCAGAAACGTCGTGGTGTGGTGCAGCAACGGCGTTGGTGCTTTAGGTGTATGGGGCCGCATCAGGTGCGAGAGTGCCCATCAAGCACCAACTGCAGGTACTGCCAGGGTGCCCACCATCAGCTCCTATGCATGAACCGCAGCGGAGATTACGGAGGCAGAGCTGACGCGGGTCAGCGGACGGAGTCTGCCCTACCTAGACGGGAGCAACGCTCCCCACCCCCTCCAAGGAGGAGTCCTCTTCCACCAGGGTTTCAGGGACGAGGCCAGGGACATCAGCAGGTGATGCCCCCTTCACCACGCGCGAGACAGTCACCACCTCGGCAGCAGGTGCCGGAACAGGGTAGGTGGTCACAGGTCCAAGGTCAGGGGCACCCATCACAAGTACGTGATGCTACGGGCGGGTGCCAACACCAGGGCCAGTACATGCAGTACTCGGCGGGTCTGAACAACATGGTGAGTTCCCATGACCCACGCATGCCTCTCCCCTTGGCTGAGCACCCGCGGCTACAGGCGCATCCACGGTACGCGCGCCTGCCGCAGGGTTACTATAGGCTGCCAGCCATGGCGTACAGGACCAGAGGTCCCTATCAGCAGGAGTGGGACCCACTCGAAGGTGTACGGAGAGAGGGGACCCCCCCGCAGGACGCGGACACTCCGCGCTTAGGTTCCTGCTAGGTAATCGCCGCCTACACGCCAGCTTCGGCCCCCCGGCCAATTACGGTATTGTTGCCTACGGCAATGATTTGGGTATGGGGATATGGTGGCCGCAGCATACAGGTAAGAGCCTTGTTAGATACAGGGGCTCAGGGTTGTATTGTGTCTAGTAAGCTGGTGAGTAGGCTACGCTTAAATATAAGGCCCACAACGGATGGGGCTGTAGGTATTGGAGGTGTAGATGTGCCTGACGTTCGGGGTCAGGTGAACTTCGAGTTCACATTAGGTAATACAGGTACAGGGGTCAGCTATCATGCCTCAGCAGTGGTGCTGGATGAAGTGGTAGGGAAACTTCCTCAGGTTCGGTTACCGTCAACGGTACGAGGGTTAACCACAGGCTTAGAGCTAGCTGATCCTGACTTTGATACTCCTGGTACGGTGGACGTTCTCCTCGGGTCAGACGTCCTCGGGAGATTCTGGTGTGGCAGAAAACGGGTACTTCAGCAAACTGGTTTAGTGGCCGTTGATACCACAGGGGGGTATGTTATTTTTGGCCAGTTTGGAGACCTCAGGACCTACCAGAGGGCGATACGGTTCTCTATGGTAGTGTGTTGTCGGAGGTGCTGCAGAGGTTTTGGGAGTCTGAGGAGCCACCCACAGCGGATAGACGGAAGCCAGAGGATGACGAGTGCGAGCTGTTCTATCAGTACAACACTGCACGAAGTTCGTCAGGTAGGTTTGTTACCAGGCTGCCATTTCTCCCAAACCGCCCCTCCTTAGGTAGTTCGCGACAGATCGCGGAACGGAGACTACTGGCTATGGAGAGAAAGATGAAGCGAGATGCAGCACTTCGGCAGAAGTATATCGAATTCATGAGGGAGTACCTAGAGTTAGGCCACATGTCGGTGTCCAGCATAGATTGGAGGTGTGTCGAGCATTACTATATACCACACCTGGCTGTTTTGAAGTCACCGGAGGCGAAGATACGGGTAGTGTTTGACGGTTCTGCTCCTACATCGAATGGTGTGTCTGTGAACCAGTGTCTGCACGCGGGTCCCAAGTTGAACCGGGACATTGTGGACATCCTCACAGATTTTCGGTTGCACCAAGTAGCGTTCGTCGCAGACGTCAAAATGATGTTTCGCCAAACAATTATACACCCGGATGACCGTCGGTACCAGCTGATTTTGTGGCGTGAGAGCCCTGACGAGCCGATGGTCACTTATGAGCTCAACACGGTAACGTATGGTCTGAAGCCAAGTCCGTTTTTGGCAGTACGCACGCTGCGAGAGTTGGCCGCACAGGAAAGGGTAAGATTCCCTCGAGCCGCAGCAGTACTGGATCGCGACGTCTACGTGGATGACATCTGCACGGGTGCAGATAGCGTGCAACAAGCACTGCTACTACGAGACGAGCTGATCGCGATCATGGAATCAGGAGGTTATGAGTTGCGGAAATGGCTGTCCAGCTGTCCAGAGCTCCTGGCCGGGTTGCCAGGTGAGTTCCAGCAGGACCCGCACCTTTTCGAGAACCCGGATAATCCAAATACGTTGAGCATCCTAGGGGTGCAATATAGGCCAACGCATGATGTCTTTACGTATCAGATCGAGCCAGACCTTTTGCAGAAGACTTGGACGAAGCGTTCGGTATTATCGACGATCGCCAGAACTTTCGATCCTAACGGGTGGATCGCACCGGTGACGTTCATGGCGAAGTGCTTCTTGCAAAGGTTGTGGCTAGCAAACTTGGGTTGGGACGACCAGCTCTCCGGAGAGCTGTTGAATGATTGGACCAAGTTTGTGACCACCTTACCAGGGATCGTACGCATCGCCATACCTCGCAAGTTGCTCCCATCGGTGGGATGTAAGGCTACCCTACATGGGTTTTGTGATGCCTCGGAGCGAGGGTACGCGGCAGCTGTCTATTTGCGGACAGTCAGTTCAACGGGAACTGTAGACGTGCGTCTAGTTATGGCCAAGAGTAAGGTGGCTCCGGTTAGGACAAGATGGACCATTCCAAAGTTGGAATTGGCGGGAGCAGCGCTTCTCACGCGCTTGCTACATTATGTCGCTTGTAATCTACGCGGTACCATCACTTTGGATGAAACGGTGTACGCATGGACCGACAGTAGGATAGTTCTGTGCTGGTTACAGACGTCGGTACATACTCTTGAGGTTTTCGTGGCAAATCGGGTGTCACAGATTAAAGGATCGGAAACTCCGTTGGTATGGAGACACGTACCGGGAGAACAGAACCCAGCGGACTGCGCCTCACGGGGATGTAGGGCCCCTGATTTGGTAGGTCACTCACTGTGGTGGGGACCTCAGTGGCTGACTGAGTCACCTGAGAGATGGCCATACAATGAGTGCGGGTCGCCGCTTGGGCCACCTGATCGAGGTTTGCGAGTGAACGTAGGGCAGATCGTACCTAAGCCTAGTGCGGCTTTCTTGCTGGAACGATACAGCTCCCTCGACAAACTTCTAGGGGTGACAGGTTGGATCAAACGGTTCGTGAACAACTGTAGAAAACCTCAAGCAGAACGGAACTTGGCACCTGTCCTCTCGCCTGCGGAGCGGAATGCGGCTCTAAGTTTATTGGTTAGGGTCGTCCAGGCGGAACATTTTGAGGAAGAGGCCAGGCTGCTCAGGGATGGCCGTGGAAAGCTGAAGGGAGGTCTTGTGCGCCTCAACCCGTTCGTGGACGAGCATGGAATGCTCCGGGTTGGAGGTAGACTCCGGAACGCTAACCTGCCCTTTTCAGCACGGCATCCGCTGTTACTCCCAAAGAAGGGACCTTTGGTAGAACTTATAGTTAGGGATCGTCACCAGAAAAACTCGCATGCGGGCTGCAATGCACTTTTGGCTATTCTGCAGCGCGAGTTTTGGATCTTGTCTGGACGACGTACGGTACGGAGCATTGTGTTTCGGTGCTTGCCTTGCTATCGGTTGAAGGCAGCCACAATGCAACCTCAGATGGGAGACCTCCCACCGGACCGGGTGACGGAAGCCTGGACGTTTGCGGGTGTGGGAACGGACTTTGCGGGGCCTTTTATGGTAAAGGCATCACGCCTTCGCAACGCGAAGTCAATCAAGGCGTATTTGTGCGTGTTTGTGTGCCTAGCAACCAAGGCCGTCCACTTGGAACTCGTGGCCGACCTCACTACGGAGGCTTTCTTAGCAGCTTTAGATAGATTTGTGTCGCGAAGAGGGCGACCAGCGCTGATCAGGTCGGACTGTGGTACCAACTTTAAGGGCGCTGATCGATGTATGAAAGAAATTATAACGTTTTTATCGGAAAACGAGGAAGCTATCGGCACGAGCCTCTCCCGTCAGGGCATTAACTGGGTGTTCGATCCACCAGGATGCCCCCACTGGGGTGGTATATTTGAAGCGGTTGTAAAGTCCGCTAAGACGCATTTGATGCGCGTTATAGGTTTAACGATATTAACCTTTGAGGAGCTAGCGACCGTGTTTTGTAAAATTGAGGCCGTTCTCAATTCACGTCCTTTGTGTCCGCTTAGCTCAGATCCGAATGATCTGGAGGCCCTGACACCAGGGCATTTCTTAATTGGCCGACCACTTAACGCCTTGCCAGAGTACCCCTACACAGAGGTCAGTAGCAATCGTTTGACGCGTTATGAGTTGCTGCAGCAAATGTCTCAGAATTTTTGGAAGCGATGGTCGCTTGAGTATTTGCACATTCTGCAGCAACGCCTTAAGTGGACGGACAGAACTGAACCCCCTCGCATCGGAGATCTCGTTCTGGTTAAGGATGCCAACCTGCCGCCACTGCGATGGCGCAGAGGGCGCATTCTCAACTTGTTCCCAGGTAGTGATGGCACTCCTCGAGTCGCGACAGTTCAGGTAGGGGATTCAGTTCTTAAGCGAGCAATAGCAACGCTATCTCGTCTCCCCAGTAGTGAATAGGCCTAAGGGATTCGGCCTAGGGCGGGTGAATGTTTAATTTAGCGTTGCTATGCTGGGGTAAGTTAGGTATTAATGAAGGTCTATGAATGCGCCGCGATTTCGCACGCATCGCTCTGGGCATATGTTGTCCCTTTCTCGCTCGCGGGGCGAGGGTGGCGGCGTGCGCGCGGGCCGCCTGGTAGGCGCCACGCGGTGATTTCTGCACCGCACTACCAGTCACTCAAAACCGTTCGGACGAGAACGTATTGTGTTTTGTACGGATTTCCCGCCACGCGTTTTGTGATGCCGCGTGTAATGGACGATTCAATTTGAGATCGCGCGTGTTGATGCATCGTATTATTGCGGTTCTCCTGGGTTATACTAGAATACCAGGCTTAGTGATTGTTGGATGTCTCGACGTCTTCCACGTGAGCGTCGCGTTGAATAGGCATCAAGTGGCCATATCGGCTCGCGTTTTGTACGGCCCTAATTCGTGTTGGGTCACGCGTAATGACTAATATCAAAGTGAAATACGAACAGAAGCTGTGAGTGGTTTGAAGTGAATAACGCGCCAAGGCTGTAGTGGAATGCTGGGTGTCGATATCTTTTCCACCCAGCCCTGTAAGTACCCACGGAATTCCTATTTGATCCATTCCCTGTACTTCCTTTCTCCGTTGGGTATTTTATGCATTTGCGCCGGCGACGTGACTGTAAGTGTGAAACCTAGTTGTTTTAGTATAAAACTGTTTCTTCGTGTTAATGGTGTGTTCCCTTTAGTCATATTTGTTGTACCATATCATTGTGACTCCTTAGTACGAATTGCGGAATTCGTGGGGTGATATAATTTGGAGGTACGTACTTATAATCTAGTGCTAATACGTGTGACGTAACGCCAGATCGGCAGACGGTATTTACTACCGACTTGAGTTATGTAAGGGTTGGAACACATCATTTGCCAATTTCAATCAACTTAGTTAATTAAGTTAATTAGATTTAGGTTCACGTTTAATTCATAGTATGCGCTGCTATATTGTGCAGCGTACATGCTATTTAGCGCTGCGTAACGCAGCCATTGTCTGCCTCCAGTTGAACTCCTGGTATTTTGTTCGAAATTTACCTGTGTAAATCGCTTCCACTGCGGGAGTTTAGCTTGGAATTAGACATCTTATCTAACTAGACTTCAGCTATGAAGTGTGCCTCTTATTCACCAACTCAATGCGTCCCTGATCGCTTCAAATAGAAGTGGCAATAATAAGAGCGTCACATTGACAAAGGCGACAGAGAGAGCGCAAAGCTTGGATTATTGGAAACACATTTGTGGCGTCAGGGTCGGGTTATACTGACAGCGACTATAGAGCGTGTCGGACTAAGGTTGTATCTGTAAATACACCAACTCTAGAGGCAAATATTTTAAAAGTGGCAGTAATAAAAGCGTCACATTGATAGGGAGAGGTGTAGCAGAGCCCTAATTATTGGAAACACTTGATGGCGCCACAGCCCCGAGGGTCTAACATGTAATTTACAATTACAATTCAATGTACATTGCGTGGTAAGTGAGCCAATTCGATACCAAGAACTAAGGTGTCCTTACTAGCTGCGCAATGTAAATCGAATTGTCATTGTTAAATACAATTGTCAGCTTTATGAAATGGCCCCCTGGTTATACTGCAAGCGATAAACTAATTCATAGTCACGCTGGCCGCCGCCTGCACAAGTCGCCGCATTGACTTCACTGTATGTCAAGAGATGGCGTAACACTCGCTGATATTGTGACCACACTTTCACAGTTGAGTGAGACACAGACAATGAAACGGATTGGTACTGGTCTGATTTCCCAGTACAGTAGCGTTTTGTCGCCTTTAATTTATTGAAAGGCGTGACGGATTATTGCGTACCACTAATTACTAAACCTGGATCTGATTCCGCTGAATGAAAGTCATCTCAGTGTTGTGTCGACCAGCATATAATTTTTTTTTTTTTAATTAAAGTTGTTTATTTCATTTGCTTTGGTAGGCATTTATATCATTTTATATTCGTGTGGGACACCGAGTCGACCCGATGAACGCTGCTGGTGTCAGAGTTTTTCAACCGCCTTCTACTAGTAGTAGGCTTCCGACATGGTTGTTTGACGACCGCCTTTTAAGTAATCATAGACAGCAACCGACTGCTTAACGTGCTCTCCGAAGCACTGATCCATATTTTTTCGGACATTCAGGTGATTCAGCCTGCGATGTCCTAACCAGACTAGGAACAAATTCACAAAGTGATAAATATCATCTTTGTGAGAGCCCCATCGAGAATCACTGCGCAACATCATCTGGCATTTAGATAAACTTGCATAATTCACTAACGGCAGGTAAGCCGCGGTAGCCCTGTCGGTAGAGACGTCGGTAGTAGGTACTGATACCGAAAGTCGCGGGTTCAAATCCTGCCTTCGGTGCAATTCTGCAAGTTAAAAAAAAACATAGGTTGAATTGAGGTGGCGATAGTACCTACAGGGTGATAGTTTTCGAAGCCAGCTTTTATATCTCGCTGGGTGAAATCTCGAGGCAACTTCACTCGCGTCTCGAGAGCGACTTGATGAGCAGCCGCCTTTGTCCGCCGGTTCACTGTTGATACTTACGACATTTTTTTTTTATTAATGATGGGTTTGCTCTTGACTCTAGTCTAGGTCATAGGAGAGAGACAGAGTCTAAGATGGAGCGAGCTTACCCAGAAAAAGTCTGTTAGGGCACTGGCACTCCCACACAGTGACGGAACGCAGCAGGCTACTTGGCGCCAGACTTCGGTGGGATGGTGGCCGCGAGCCAGGCGGCCCCTTACGGAGCCTTCCACCGCTTATATCTGAACAACTTTTTACAGCTTCTAAAAGAATAACCGTGCGCCATCTTTGCATGGCAGTAGATACCACTGCATTCGACCAACTTCCAAAGCCAATCTGGAACTAAGTACCATTCTAATTTCTAATACAAGTTCGCTACAACAAGCTTCTCAGCAGCGGTATTAGTTGGCAAACTAACGCAACCCTCGGCTCAACTCTGCCTTTCGTAATCTACTTTATATTGTATCCGCACCACGTACCTTGTATACAAGTTGGCTATAGATAGAGAAGGAAGATAGTTTATTGTATTGAATCTATGTAGGCTTTTTATTTCATTGATGAAACATCGTGCCCATTGAAAATTACATGAAGAGATAAAGACTAGAAAACTAGTCAGTTGTAACAGTACAAAATTGATTATAATTGTGTAAGTGAATTGACTGGACAAACTTTCAGTGCGTGTTCTATGCGTGAAACTGAACAACTTTTTTTAAATTACGAAATATTCGGTCCTCCTATACAAATGTTGATGCTTTTCCAGTGATTTTGTATGGCAGAAACAATTTCCTTTTTCCTATTTCAACAAATTGGTACGTAGAAAAGTTTTACAGTTTCACGTCTAGAATACACCCTGAAAGTTTGTCCTGTAATTTTTCTTACTCACTGTATATTCTGTTGCTATCTTGCTATTATCACTTAACAATTGAAAACAGTATATCCAATGTCATATAACACAATAATTCATTCAAAAACCCTCTCGTCACATCATAACCGTAACCTATGAATACGTATTACGTAGGTGTGTGTGGGTTTAGGGTTGTCTCATATCTGGATAAAACCGGCCGTTTATAGTGCACTTAAATACAATGTGTATCAATATAAAATTAGATGATTCTTTATTCAATATACTAAATTAAAAATAGGTACACTTATCCGTACTATATAGTATTATACATCTAAGAGTTTGTGTGTGTGTGTGTGGAAGGTAGAGTATAACCTGGAATAACACATAGGCCACTTTTTACCGCAGGAAAACAACTTTTACCACGGAAAAATTAGTGGCAGCGGGTGAAACCGCTGGGCGGAAATCTAGTACAAAATAATTATGAGGCTTACCTTTTTCCTGAACTAAGAATATGAATTGCTGTATTTCAGTTAAACAGATAGTAAATGTGATAGATATTTTGGTTGATTAACCCGGTCTATCGCGATAGTTTTAATTGGTAAATATAAACGATTTACCTAGACCCCGGCGTATTAGCTGAGTTACATCAGCTGTGGTGGAGGGTATAATGTGTGAAAGTAATCGCGAGCGAGTTCTTAAAAAGTAAAGTGTGATAGATAGTACTATCCTACATTGAATAAAGTTAATTTCAATTTCAATCTTCCCAACTTTATAACGTGCAGAGCTTCAAACAAAATAGAAAAAATTATCGACAGTATGTCAATTTTAATTAATTTTTCTAGTCATAAAACTAATAATCTCTCTATAAATGCTTGGTCAGTTCGTTTTTTGACTCTCCCTGGCAACCCTAGATGGGACAGATGACTGGCTCGCCACCCCTGAAAATAAACAAGTCGACGGACGCCGTATTACGACGACAAATAACCCTCCGACTGCCCGCGCATGCGCAGTGAACTAGTTAAACGGCTGACAGTACAGTAAAAGCTAGGCTGGAGTCTAGCGATATATTTCAGCTGGAATATAAAGAAAGTACGCTCCGTACCAAATAGATCCTCCTTAGAGTTTTTCTCAGTACCTCCCATCGTGTGCAAGCATGATATGCCTAAAATGTTAACGGGAACCTACCCGATAAATTTCGAATTTCCTCTGCAACTTATCAGTGTCTTTTGAACTTTGTCGGTTGCTCCAGGCTATTTGGTCAGCAGATCACATGATTTGTTAGGTATCGCATCTTTTATTCCGTGCATATAAAACCTTACTACGAAAAAGTTACGTTGGCCGAACGCGTGTTTAAAATATATATCCATATAAAAAAGCGTTCAACGCGCGTCTAACTTTTTTGTGGAACTTCTTGGACCCTACTATGCCTATCTTCCTACAAAGCTACTAGTAACTAGCTATGTAAGTATCGCGGGTAGTTAGCGAACTCTTGACTGAAACGAGCGCGACTCGGAAACTAGTTGCGACGTGATATCAGCTCGGACATGAATTTCTCATTGGAGTGTAATTGTGAATTATGGCGCCCGAAATGGGACTACATATAGTAAAGACTGCTGTAATTAGCGGATTAATGAACGTTTTATGTCTGAAAATAATGTGATTCATCTGTTCAAAGGAATTACTAGATAACTGTTTTTGTCAAAGTTTATAACACTAATGGAAACTCGATAATCAAAAAGCAATCCTACACACGTCACATGCACACAAAGTGACGCAACTGGGGTAGCGTAGTGCCCCACAGATTCCACGGGATCCCAAACGTCAGGAGGCCAAGTTTGTCGAGCCCCCTGAGCCACAGGTCAAGTAAGGGGGGCCAATAGTATATAGTTGGACTAAAATCGTGAAAATTGAAATCGTCCATGCTGATTGAATATTTAAGAGTAGCGTGTTTTACTGTAGAATTGCCGTAGTGTTACAGAAGAATCAACCATAATGGGCCCCCATTCTGGGCACCTCTTTAATAGTTTATGAAAGCAGAAAAACCTCTTAGTAAAATTTCCGTATGTCATTGTTGTCAAATTCGGTTGATATGAGTCTTACCCTTACCCTAGATCCTACACTGGTCTGAAGTCTGTCTGTATTTAGTATTCCGTCCGCGTATCACCCGCGATGTATGTTTACTGCGTGGAGTGGGGAGGGGTGAAGCTTTGTTCACCCTCACCATCACGTATAGGAGCGGTGAAGTGGTTTTTGTAAGGTACTTGTAAAATCTATCACTCTTAGACTAGTTAAACTAGCTTTGCGATTACTCGTAAGTTTGTACAACAAATTGATTGAACATATCGGCGGATATCTTAACTAAAACTCTGTTGACTCTAATTTTAGATAGATAGACCCACAATATCCGATAAGATAAGAAACATTCACCTTTCCAAGATTCCGTGACTTATGAATCTTCAGGTTACACCTCCATGGTATGCCACCTTCTCTTGAGAACACAATTTAAAGTTTCGAAGTTTCAACCCTACTCGCTCCAGTCCTACTGCGCAGTGTTTAATAAATCAACAGTCTGGGCTCAGCAAGAAAGTGCTACGCCAGGGCCGTCTGCTCATTACTGGATATACGAACTACCAACGACAAAGTGCTACAGCTATTCTGAACGAATTAAGAGAGTTTTCCGCTCTTGTAGTTATTGCGAATTGTGAAGTCCCAACGTTTGCACCATTTTTTATTTAGTCAAATTTTAATCCCATAACTTCACAGATTTTACAATCATCTGTTCAATTAGAAGAAGACATTACAAAGATTATAACTTTCCAAGCACTCGCGATTACTTTCACACATTTTGTACCTCTAGTATGGAACCGAGTCTATCGCAGGGTTTTACCGGTTAATCATTCATATTTACCTACATATTATGGCGATACACCCGGTTTTACATTTTAAAATGTCCCGCATTATTACAAAAAGTTGGACGCGTATTTAAACGATGTGTGAATAATTTTCAAACGATTTGACATTGTCAAAATACTTTTTGTAATAACACCTACAAGGAACTATAAATAAAAAGACGCTCTATAACATTACATTTTATGCGTCAATAAACCGCCGACCCTCCCTTCGCATTTAAAGAAACTCATTATTCTTAAGGCAACATGCATCCGTAGCCAAGACGCCATCTCAAATAAAACATACATTTTCTATTTACATTGTTTAAGACGTCAGCAGTTTCGCTCCCGGGTGAACTTGCTCGAACGCGCTGTTACTTGGATAGTTTGCATGAAACGTATTGACAACCGTATGGCAATACATTTTTATGAAAAAGTAAAATATTTCAGCTCTAAGTTTTTCATGAATTGCTTGATAGAAGAACGTCAAGTCTCGAATATAATTGTTTAATGTTCTCAACAAAACTACTAACTTAACCAAGTGAGCATTACACTAATCTTGCCGCTACGGAGATACCGTGTAATCTGCCAAGCCACTATCTAAATCGGGCCGTTCCATTAGAGCTTATTGTCTGACACAGGGGGCGCCTTAGGGAATAGTGGGGAATTTTGGCGATTGATATTTGGACAACAAGTTTAATGTCAATTATGTGACTGTGATATTCGAACGACAAGTTTAATTTCAATTATGTGACTGGCAGGGTCGCCAATCAAATTTCCCGAAGCTCCGAGTTCCTAGTTCGCAAGCATGATAATAAATTGTCTGCAGGTATTATTCCGAGACATGCAGCTTTACGTCCTTTCAACGTATCGCATTGTATCCTTCAAGCCAAGTCAACACAGACTATTACTCACAGCCGTATAACTCCACGCTTCACACGAGCCCGCGCAACTCTCCCCCAAATGGACATGTGTCGTATAAAGTTGAAATACTGCCAAGTGGTAACGGTTATTTCAGGGTATTTTCGGCCCTGTGCGGAGGGTGTAGAGGCGGTAATTGGGCGGGTGAAAAGTCCGGGCATCGGTATCAAGACGTTATTACCGCGCTACCCCCTTTTTACGAGCGCTTAATCCTCGGGTCGCTGTATGTAGTGCTCTTGTGTGTTTCCATTGGGTTTCGGGACACGATATAACCTTGTAATAATAGTTTATTTGGAGTCATCTCATTATTTCATGTTAATGTTACATGTGTCAACTTTTGCTTTATGTCTAGATAATATATATTTCTGATTCAGTCTCATCCAGATTTTCTTAGCTGCTCTATTTTGTTTGGTTGGTTGGTGGATGATGGTTTTATGTATATAACTATGAATCAGCTTTCGTATCACCCAGACTTGCGGTTTAAGTAGACTTCCAAGCAAATAATGACTACATTTTTCTGTGTGATACATTGCCTTGATTCACACATGTTCCGTCCATCGATCAGTTTTCTCAGACTCTACCTGTACATTAAGGAGTCATTCCCGATATTGTAGGGACAATGGAGACGCGCTTCCCACGGCGCGTGCGCGGCAGCAATGCGGCCGTGGGCTGAGGGGTGCGATCCTCCACTCTGTTGCCTCTATTCCGTATACAGTAGCTATCTAGCGTAGGGTTGGCAGCTTTTAACTCAATACCTATTGCCGTTTTAGTAAATGATAACCTTAACCGACCAACACCATCACATCAAATGCCATTTAGCAGATCAAGGCCCAAAGTACCTTTCAGAAAATGTAAAAGACGCGAAACCTGTAAAAAAATATAATCGGTAGAGCTAGCCATAAATTGTAGACTAGTTATGGAGAAAAAGAGATCAGAAGTCTCAGTATACACGTTCATATAGGAAAAAAAGGAAGAGACAATCTCTGTGAAGAAATCCAGTTGCAAAGAGTAGCTAGACTTGCAGTAGGATACACTGTAAACTACAAACATATCACTCTTAGATTAGATCACCACTGCCTTTGGATTTGCTTACTAAGTTTTGTTTATGTTAGGGTTGGCACCCCTAATCTAGGTAGCTATACACCAGCCAGCTATTACAGACGACTTGCCGGCGCCTACCATCAGCTCGCGATCACAACGAGGAAAGTTTTCCATCGGAATTTGTTTTATTGGCAACATATTGATTGCCTGGCGATGCCATGTGTTTGTGTTGGGATTCTAGGGAGATATTGGGAGATGATTCATTGTTTTAATATTATGGATCCTTTAGGCGGGATTCGATGATTGTAGAGGTACATTTGGTTTCTCTTTTCAGTTGAGTGAAACTCTTAGCTCAATTTAGTTGTAAAATTTGAGAAAAGAAACAAAAAGAACTGAAATTACGTTCTTGTTTTTGCAAGTTTTGGAAATCTCACTCGCTGCACAAGTCCGGCTCAAAAAGTATTATCACTGGTTCATAGTAAGAGTAGGGTTCAGAGGGGAAGGCTGAAGGCAGGTCGTAGACTAGCAAGTTTATTCACAGTGGCGGCGGCGTCTGAGGGTGGTAAGGTTTTCACTGCTCGGCAGATTGCACAGCCCTTTAATTACCCCACAGTTATACCAACTTTGTCTAGCTACAATTATAGCAAAGTTTTTAGAACATTGTCTTGGTCTAGCTTTGGTTATTTAGTTAGGTAAATACCATGTTTCAGCGCTTGTAAAAAGACATACCGTCTGTAACACCATCCAACGAAAGTTATCAACGAAGTATTCTATCAGTTTTAGACATTTCAAAAAATCTACGAAACGATTAGAAGACATTAATTACTCTGTAATATTTTATTGTTACCAAACTAAGCAAACTCCTTGGAAGCGTCCACATCTCAAGCATCTTAACTTTGATACTAAACTGTGTTTTTCTTACCACGTTAATGACCAAAATAACCCGCTTGACTGTACGTACAGAGTTCCGTAGGAGCAGGTGTAGTCGAGTGTCGTGTCGCAATGTTTGCGGATGTCGGAACTGCGGCATGTTAGTGAGTCTGCGAGTGAGACAGGGCGGACTGCTAATCACTGGGAAACTCAACCCCTTGCATAGGCGAGTGTTAGAGATGTGCTAGTGTCGATAACATTGATGGCATCTTATTCACACCTGTTACTTTTCTGTGATTACTACTAATACTCTACTATACTACCGACACTAATCCTTAGAAAACCCGCCCAGTGCCCGATATTATCAAACTACCTCTACAGGCTACAATATCACAGGTGAAACTCGATGGACATTGCGTAGTCGGTTAGCCATTTAGATATCAGGAATATTAACCGGCTATGCAATGTACTAAGAATTTCACCAGTATTTTCGTAACAAAGGGCACAGTTAGTGCGTTCCTTTAAATATTGGGGGTCGTAAGAAGCGACCGAGGGATAAATCTGACCCAAACACAACGGTCCTGGAGAGGCCAACTCTACAATTAAACCCGGAACGGGGTCTCCGTCAGGCGCGTGTGACAGAGATCTACCGCGCGGCAGACTCCTGCAGCCGACCTGGCTCCGCACGTATCGACTAGTCGTTCCTGCGGATCCAGCCAGGAAGGCCGAGAGGGTGGCGCAGGTCCTGGGCAGCCCTGCGTTTTCCATAATTGCGTCATAGGCAATGCAGTGTCTGTGGAGAGGACACTTCACCCGCGTCACACGGATAAAAGTCTTGCCTCAGACACTGATTAAATCGTCTGTCACTGACGTGAGGCCAATGATGATGAAATATTATTCTGTTTATGTGACTTTTCTATTTATTTTAAAGTAGGTTAGTGTTGTTGAATAGATGAAGTAAAAGACTCGCTTGTCTAATCAATTGTTATCTCTTCTGAAACTTGTCTACCAACGACCCGGTAGGCCTTACTTTTATTGTCGATACTATATCGACTACAACATCTCTACAACTCGTAAACTGTGTGGTACTGAATAATTCCGAGCAAGCGACTCGAGTTAAATAAATAATCCGCGCGAGTACCGCCCCTTGAGTAACAGTAGATACTTGTCCAAGTGTACCACCTATTTGCACCTTTACCATCTGAATATTTTACCACGGTTTGTTTATTTGTAAGAAAAGGATCTTTGCGTCTATTTAGGGAAATTGACGGCCTAGTTTCTTGCGTAGTTATAGGTTAAAAATAGTAAAATAAAAAAATGCGGTGGCTAGTGACATATAAATACCTCCGTCAATTTTAGCTTCCAATACCTGCAGAATATATACATACACATCTTGCGTATATCCTTTGCGGGGCAGGCAGAGCGCAAACGACCGAAAAAAAATTACGCCACGTCTGACAAACATATGGAGGGGATTCAGTAAATTGTGCATCGCCATTATGACAGGTTGTCATTCGCCTTACGGCAGCCACGGGAAAGAAGTGTTGTGTTGTGATGCTATTCTAAGCCTGCATTACACGGGACAGAGTGAAACTTATTATTTTAATAATAAATCATAATATTAAATATACTGGACCAGTCACACAGCGCCATCTAGCCCCAAACGAAGCAAAGCTTGTACTAGAGGAACTAGATAGCTGAAAAGTCACAAAATAGTATGACTTATTAATAATACCGATGTAATGTATGTGACAATGTAACGCAGCGCTCTTAAATAATGAGTGACGATTATAAGCCGGGGGTTATGGAGTTATGAATTCACCACCTCTCAACTCGAGAGTCGTTAAACCGTTAACGTTGTCACAGCTGGTATTACATTTACAGTAAAACAGGGTGGGTCTACAGTAAACCCCCGTTTGGTCTTCTTTTCGTGTGGGACACCGAGTCGATTACGACCCGATGCACCCTGGTGTCACAGTTTTATAACCGCCTACTACTACTAGTAGACCTCTAACATGGTTGTGTAACGACTGCCGTTTAAGTAATCATTGACGGCAGCCGGGGCCGACGGCTTAACGCGCCCTTCGAAGAAAATGAAATGAAAATTAAATGAAAATGAAAATGAAAATGAAATGAAAATTAAATAACTTTATTCAATGTAGGATAGCATTATCACCTATTGACGTCATGATCGGTCATTGTAAAAAAAAGAAATTTGCATAACGCAATCTTCTTCTTTTTATAACAATTTTGTATTGTCCTAATAGAAAACCGGCTCGCACGAAGCACGGAACCATCTTTCTTACCGGAAATCAGGTGGTTCAGCTTGCAATGTCCTAACCAGACTGGGAACATAATATCAACTTTTTTAAGTGCCCCACCGGGAATCGAATCCGGAACCTTGCCGCAG
The DNA here is from genome assembly GCA_027580185.1 of Tuta absoluta. Lineage (NCBI taxonomy): Eukaryota > Metazoa > Arthropoda > Insecta > Lepidoptera > Gelechiidae > Tuta > Tuta absoluta. Next base: position 4,329,043 of record JAQAHW010000035.1, on the reverse strand, counting down.
GCAGTTGTACTGCTACTGCGCCATATCAGCCGTCCATCCTTGTGGTGCTGGGTTAGAATAGAAATATAGCTACTATAATCAAATGCTCAGCGTACCCCGTGGTTTCATTCGCGATTGTTTACATTAAATTATATTAACAGCCACAAAAGTCCACTGCTGGACATGAGCCTTCCTCTATTAAGGAGTATGTAAACCATTAAAAATACGCGGAAACCCTCCGGTGTGCCGCTAACCACTAAACGGTTATTCACACTCTTTCTCGCTTGGTAATAAATTTCCACACAACATATAAACACTGTGTGTTGTGTGTAGGTGGGTGATTAGCATATAGCGTGACGGAGAGGGGGTCGCGACGCTTTGCCGCGTCGCTGCCGGCTCGAGTACTCGCATAGATCTATGGTACGTGTAGACACGGCCAATATGTAAGGCTTTTTTTATACGGGGTTTAAGGGACAGCCCTCCGAATACTGATATCGTGCATTCGGACTATGAAACCGAATAACTATTCTCAAGAAATATATGTCAAACGAGACGACATATAAATTCGATCCCCAAACAAAATCACAATTAGCTGACTGCATTTACTATGGGAAGTAAAAAAACATTGACGTTTTCTGAAATATTTTTTTATGGGAAGATGTTCAGTTTCATAGTTTGAATGCACCCTATCTGTTTAATTTAGCGTTGCTATGCTGGGGTAAGTTAGGTATTAATGACGGTCTATGAATGCGCCGCGATTTCGCACGCATCGCTCTGGGCATATGTTGTCCCTTTCTCGCTCGCGGGGCGAGGGGGCGGCGTGCGCGCGGGCCGCCTGGTAGACGCCAAGCGGTGATTTCTGCACCGCATTCAGTCACTCAAAACCGTTCGGACGGGAGGGTATCGTATTGTGCGGATTTCCCGCCACGCGTTTTGTGATGCCGCGTGTAATGGACGATTCAATTTGAGATCGCGCGTGTTGGTGCATCGTATTATTGCGTTTCTCCTGGGTTGTACTGGAATGCCAGGCTTAGTGATTGTTGGATGTCTCGACGTCTTCCACGTGAGCGTCGCGTTGAATAGGCATCAGGTGGCCATTTTGGCCCGCGTTTGTACGACCCAAATTCGGGTTGGGTCACGCGTAATGACTAATATCAAAGTGGAATACGAACAGAAGCTGTGAGTGGTTTGACGTGAATAACGCGCCAAGGCTGTAGTGGAATGCTGGGTGTCGATATCTTTTCCACCCAGCCCTGTAAGTACCCACGGAATTCCCATTTGATCCATTCCCTGAACTTCCTTTCTCCGTTGGGTATTTTATGCATTTGGACCGGCGTTAACTGTAAGTGATAAATCTAGTTGTTTTAGTATAAAACTGTTTATGGTGTGTTCCCTTTAGTCATATTTGTTGTACCATATCATTGTGACTCCTTAGTACGAATTGCGGAATTCGTGGGGTGATATAATTTGGAGGTACTTACTTATAATCTAGTGCTAATACGTGTGACGTAACGCCAGATCGGCAGACGGTATTTACTACCGACTTGAGTTATGTAAAGGTTGGAACACATCATTTGCCAATTTCACTCAACTTAGTTAATTAGGTTAAATAGATTTAGGTTCACGTTTAATTCATAGTATGCGCTGCTATATTGTGCAGCGTATGTTATTTAGCGCTGCGTAACGCAGCCATTGTCTGCCTCCAGTTGAACTCCTGGTATTTTGCTCGAAATTTATCTGTGTAAATCGCTTCCACTGCGGGAGTTTGGCTTGGAATTAGACAATTTTTGGTAGCAGAGCGTGGTTCAGAAAACCACTAGATTTAAGATTATTTTAGTATAAGATTTTTAATCTACCTACATAAAAAAATATATTTATTGTGATTGTAGTGTGTGCCCTGTGTAGAATATCCTATCGGTAGGATCAGGGCCAATCAATTAGTGAATTGCTTGTTATTATCGTTGTGTTTACCCTGTGCGGATATCCTAACGGTAGGATCAGGGCCGATTGTCTATTATTGTTTTTTATTGTAAGGTTCGGTGTTACTTTGGGTTGGTACCATGGCTCCCACAATTAGACAGCTTCAGGCGAAAATTAGAGCGCACCTAATGTGGTTCGCGACTAAGCAGGCGATGGTCGGTCGCGGGGACCGAGAGGACGCACTCATCGCTTGTGCGCAACGGATTGACGAACGGGTCGCGGAGGTGTTGGATTGCCTCACTGGATGCGAGGAGTTATTTGATGGGACGCCTGATGAGGAGGTCAAACTTACGGTCCGGACGAATGTGACCCAGTGCATGGAGATGGGGCAGGAGATCCAGCAGGCGGCTGCTGTGATCACCAGGCGTAGAGCTGGGGAGCCGGACCCGACCCATGGTCCGCGGGGACCGGGGGTGCAAGTGCCCCTGCCGGCTGTGGCGATTCCGGTCTTCCACGGGGACTACACGGATTGGACCCGATTCCAGGATCTGTTTGACAGTGTGATTCATAACCGCACTGACTTGCAGCCGGCATATAAAATGGCACAATTGATGGCCAAGCTGCAAGGTGAGCCCCATGAGCTGGTAAAGCATCTACCAGTCGATGATGCAAGTTACGAGACGGCTCGCGGTTTGCTGATCGAGAGATACAGCAACAAACGTCTCATGATTGACCAACTCCTGGAACAGTGGCTCACCGTGCCGACCATCACACGAGGGACGGACCTCAGGGCCAAGGTCCTCAACCCTGTCTGCGTTGCAGTGAACGCTCTTGAGAGACAGGGGATGCCGGTGTCAGGCTATGATTATATCCTGGTCCACACGTTGTTGCGCCGCCTGCCGAGCGACATGGCCGCTCGTTTTGAACAGTCACACGGAGGTAAGACATCTGATTACCTCCCGACCTTCGAGGAGCTCAAGTCCTTCCTCGAGGCCGAGTGCAGGCGGGTAGATGCCCAATTTGGAGAGTCGCCTCACGCGGAGTCTGCGGCCGCTCGCCGCCCGGAACGGCCGGGTGCACAGGCGCGAGACGGTAAGAGTAGGCCACCCAGGCGATACAACGTCGCTAATTTGGAAACGAGGTGTGCCTACTGCAGAGAGGCGGGGCATCAGGTGACTGCGTGTGAGGAGTTCGCTGCACAGCGGGTGCAGAAACGTCGTGGTGTGGTGCAGCAACGGCGTTGGTGCTTTAGGTGTATGGGGCCGCATCAGGTGCGAGGGTGCCCATCGAGCACCAACTGCAGGTACTGCCAGGGTGCCCACCATCAGCTCCTATGCATGAACCGCAGCGGAGATTACGGAGGCAGAGCTGACGCGGGTCAGCGGACGGAGTCTGCCCTACCTAGACGGGAGCAACGCTCCCCACCCCCTCCAAGGAGGAGTCCTCTTCCACCAGGGTTTCAGGGACGAGGCCAGGGACATCAGCAGGTGATGCCCCCTTCACCACGCGCGAGACAGTCACCACCTCGGCAGCAGGTGCCGGAACAGGGTAGGTGGTCACAGGTCCAAGGTCAGGGGCACCCATCACAAGTACGTGATGCTACGGGCGGGTGCCAACACCAGGGCCAGTACATGCAGTACTCGGCGGGTCTGAACAACATGGTGAGTTCCCATGACCCACGCATGCCTCTCCCCTTGGCTGAGCACCCGCGGCTACAGGCGCATCCACGGTACGCGCGCCTGCCGCAGGGTTACTATAGGCTGCCAGCCATGGCGTACAGGACCAGAGGTCCCTATCAGCAGGAGTGGGACCCACTCGAAGGTGTACGGAGAGAGGGGACCCCCCCGCAGGACGCGGACACTCCGCGCTTAGATTCCTGCTAGGTAATCGCCGCCTACACGCCAGCTTCGGCCCCCCGGCCAATTACGGTATTGTTGCCTACGGCAATGATTTGGGTATGGGGATACGGTGGCCGCAGCATACAGGATACAGGGGCTCAGGGTTGTATTGTGTCTAGTAAGCTGGTGAGTAGGCTACGCTTAAATATAAGGCCCACAACGGATGGGGCTGTAGGTATTGGAGGTGTAGATGTGCCTGACGTTCGGGGTCAGGTGAACTTCGAGTTCACATTAGGTAATACAGGTACAGGGGTCAGCTATCATGCCTCAGCAGTGGTGCTGGATGAAGTGGTAGGGAAACTTCCTCAGGTTCGGTTACCGTCAACGGTACGAGGGTTAACCACAGGCTTAGAGTTAGCTGATCCTGAATTTGATACTCCTGGTACGGTGGACGTTCTCCTCGGGTCAGACGTCCTCGGGAGATTCTGGTGTGGCAGAAAACGGGTACTTCAGCAAACTGGTTTAGTGGCCGTTGATACCACAGGGGGGTATGTTATTTTTGGCCCAGTTTGGAGACCTCAGGACCTACCAGAGGGCGATACGGTTCTCTATGGTAGTGTGTTGTCGGAGGTGCTGCAGAGGTTTTGGGAGTCTGAGGAGCCACCCACAGCGGATAGACGGAAGCCAGAGGATGACGAGTGCGAGCTGTTCTATCAGTACAACACTGCACGAAGTTCGTCAGGTAGGTTTGTTACCAGGCTGCCATTTCTCCCAAACCGCCCCTCCTTAGGTAGTTCGCGACAGATCGCGGAACGGAGACTACTGACTATGGAGAGAAAGATGAAGCGAGATGCAGCACTTCGGCAGAAGTATATCGAATTCATGAGGGAGTACCTAGAGTTAGGCCACATGTCGGTGTCCAGCATAGATTGGAGGTGTGTCGAGCATTACTATATACCACACCTGGCTGTTTTGAAGTCACCGGAGGCGAAGATACGGGTAGTGTTTGACGGTTCTGCTCCTACATCGAATGGTGTGTCTGTGAACCAGTGTCTGCACGCGGGTCCCAAGTTGAACCGGGACATTGTGGACATCCTCACAGATTTTCGGTTGCACCAAGTAGCGTTCGTCGCAGACGTCAAAATGATGTTTCGCCAAACAATTATACACCCGGATGACCGTCGGTACCAGCTGATTTTGTGGCGTGAGAGCCCTGACGAGCCGATGGTCACTTATGAGCTTAACACGGTAACGTATGGTCTGAAGCCAAGTCCGTTTTTGGCAGTACGCACGCTGCGAGAGTTGGCCGCACAGGAAAGGGTAAGATTCCCTCGAGCCGCAGCAGTACTGGATCGCGACGTCTACGTGGATGACATCTGCACGGGTGCAGATAGCGTGCAACAAGCACTGCTACTACGAGACGAGCTGATCGCGATCATGGAATCAGGAGGTTATGAGTTGCGGAAATGGCTGTCCAGCTGTCCAGATCTCCTGGCCGGGTTGCCAGGTGAGTTCCAGCAGGACCCGCACCTTTTCGAGAACCCGGACAATCCAAATACGTTGAGCATCCTAGGGGTGCAATATAGGCCAACGCATGATGTCTTTACGTATCAGATCGAGCCAGACCTTTTGCAGAAGACTTGGACGAAGCGTTCGGTATTATCGACGATCGCCAGAACTTTCGATCCTAACGGGTGGATCGCACCGGTGACGTTCATGGCGAAGTGCTTCTTGCAAAGGTTGTGGCTAGCAAACTTGGGTTGGGACGACCAGCTCTCCGGAGAGCTGTTGAATGATTGGACCAAGTTTGTGACCACCTTACCAGGGATCGTACGCATCGCCATACCTCGCAAATTGCTCCCATCGGTGGGATGTAAGGCTACCCTACATGGGTTTTGTGATGCCTCGGAGCGAGGGTACGCGGCAGCTGTCTATTTGCGGACAGTCAGTTCAACGGGAACTGTAGATGTGCGTCTAGTTATGGCCAAGAGTAAGGTGGCTCCGGTTAGGACAAGATGGACCATTCCAAAGTTGGAATTGGCGGGAGCAGCGCTTCTCACGCGCTTGCTACATCATGTCGCTAGTAATCTACGCGGTACCATCAATTTGGATGAAACGGTGTACGCATGGACCGACAGTAGGATAGTTCTGTGCTGGTTACAGACGTCGGTACATACTCTTGAGGTTTTCGTGGCAAATCGGGTGTCACAGATTAAAGGATCGGAAACTCCGTTGGTATGGAGACACGTACCGGGAGAACAGAACCCAGCGGACTGCGCCTCACGGGGAAGTAGGGCCCCTGATTTGGTAGGTCACTCACTGTGGTGGGGACCTCAGTGGCTGACTGAGTCACCTGAGAGATGGCCATACAATGAGTGCGGGTCGCCGCTTGGGCCACCTGATCGAGGTTTGCGAGTGAACGTAGGGCAGATCGTACCTAAGCCTAGTGCGGCTTTCTTGCTGGAACGATACAGCTCCTTCGACAAACTTCTAGGGGTGACAGGTTGGATCAAACGGTTCGTGAACAACTGTAGAAAACCTCAAGCAGAACGGAACTTGGCACCTGTCCTCTCGCCTGCGGAGCGGAATGCGGCTCTAAGTTTATTGGTTAGGGTCGTCCAGGCGGAACATTTTGAGGAAGAGGCCAGGCTGCTCAGGGATGGCCGTGGAAAGCTGAAGGGAGGTCTTGTGCGCCTCAACCCGTTCGTGGACGAGCATGGAATGCTCCGGGTTGGAGGTAGACTTCGGAACGCTAACCTGCCCTTTTCAGCACGGCATCCGCTGTTACTCCCAAAGAAGGGACCTTTGGTAGAACTTATAGTTAGGGATCGTCATCAGAAAAACTCGCATGCGGGCTGCCATGCACTTTTGGCTATTCTGCAGCGCGAGTTTTGGATCTTGTCTGGACGACGTACGGTACGGAGCATTGTGTTTCGGTGCTTGCCTTGCTATCGGTTGAAGGCAGCCACAATGCAACCTCAGATGGGAGACCTCCCACCGGACCGGGTGACGGAAGCCTGGACGTTTGCGGGTGTGGGAACGGACTTTGCGGGGCCTTTTATGGTAAAGGCATCACGCCTTCGCAACGCGAAGTCAATCAAGGCGTATTTGTGCGTGTTTGTGTGCCTAGCAACCAAGGCCGTCCACTTGGAACTCGTGGCCGACCTCACTACGGAGGCTTTCTTAGCAGCTTTAGATAGATTTGTGTCGCGAAGAGGGCGACCAGCGCTGATCAGGTCGGACTGTGGTACCAACTTTAAGGGCGCTGATCGATGTATGAAAGAAATTATAACGTTTTTATCGGAAAACGAGGAAGCTATCGGCACGAGCCTCTCCCGTCAGGGCATTAACTGGGTGTTCGATCCACCAGGATGCCCCCACTGGGGTGGTATATTTGAAGCGGTTGTAAAGTCCGCTAAGACGCATTTGATGCGCGTTATAGGTTTAACGATATTAACCTTTGAGGAGCTAGCGACCGTGTTTTGTAAAATTGAGGCCGTTCTCAATTCACGTCCTTTGTGTCCGCTTAGCTCAGATCCGAATGATCTGGAGGCCCTGACACCAGGGCATTTCTTAATTGGCCGACCACTTAACGCCTTGCCAGAGTACCCCTACACAGAGGTCAGTAGCAATCGTTTGACGCGTTATGAGTTGCTGCAGCAAATGTCTCAGAATTTTTGGAAGCGATGGTCGCTTGAGTATTTGCACATTCTGCAGCAACGCCTTAAGTGGACGGACAGAACTGAACCCCCTCGCATCGGAGATCTCGTTCTGGTTAAGGATGCCAACCTGCCGCCACTGCGATGGCGCAGAGGGCGCATTCTCAACTTGTTCCCAGGTAGTGATGGCACTCCTCGAGTCGCGACAGTCCAGGTAGGGGATTCAGTTCTTAAGCGAGCAATAGCAACGCTATCTCGTCTCCCCAGTAGTGAATAGGCCTAAGGGATTCGGCCTAGGGCGGGTGAATGTTTAATTTAGCGTTGCTATGCTGGGGTAAGTTAGGTATTAATGACGGTCTATGAATGCGCCGCGATTTCGCACGCATCGCTCTGGGCATATGTTGTCCCTTTCTCGCTCGCGGGGCGAGGGGGCGGCGTGCGCGCGGGCCGCCTGGTAGACGCCAAGCGGTGATTTCTGCACCGCATTCAGTCACTCAAAACCGTTCGGACGGGAGGGTATCGTATTGTGCGGATTTCCCGCCACGCGTTTTGTGATGCCGCGTGTAATGGACGATTCAATTTGAGATCGCGCGTGTTGGTGCATCGTATTATTGCGTTTCTCCTGGGTTGTACTGGAATGCCAGGCTTAGTGATTGTTGGATGTCTCGACGTCTTCCACGTGAGCGTCGCGTTGAATAGGCATCAGGTGGCCATTTTGGCCCGCGTTTGTACGACCCAAATTCGGGTTGGGTCACGCGTAATGACTAATATCAAAGTGGAATACGAACAGAAGCTGTGAGTGGTTTGACGTGAATAACGCGCCAAGGCTGTAGTGGAATGCTGGGTGTCGATATCTTTTCCACCCAGCCCTGTAAGTACCCACGGAATTCCCATTTGATCCATTCCCTGAACTTCCTTTCTCCGTTGGGTATTTTATGCATTTGGACCGGCGTTAACTGTAAGTGATAAATCTAGTTGTTTTAGTATAAAACTGTTTATGGTGTGTTCCCTTTAGTCATATTTGTTGTACCATATCATTGTGACTCCTTAGTACGAATTGCGGAATTCGTGGGGTGATATAATTTGGAGGTACTTACTTATAATCTAGTGCTAATACGTGTGACGTAACGCCAGATCGGCAGACGGTATTTACTACCGACTTGAGTTATGTAAAGGTTGGAACACATCATTTGCCAATTTCACTCAACTTAGTTAATTAGGTTAAATAGATTTAGGTTCACGTTTAATTCATAGTATGCGCTGCTATATTGTGCAGCGTATGTTATTTAGCGCTGCGTAACGCAGCCATTGTCTGCCTCCAGTTGAACTCCTGGTATTTTGCTCGAAATTTATCTGTGTAAATCGCTTCCACTGCGGGAGTTTGGCTTGGAATTAGACACTATCAGTATTCGGAGGGCTGTCCCTTACACTCCGTATACTTTATTGCACATTGTAAAAAAGGCGTACCTTATGCCAGGCGACATTCTCTACCGGCCAACCAGAGGGTAAACAGAGATAAAAAGAAGCGGGTGCACTAGAAATTTAAAATATTTTAATTTAGTTAAATTATAACCCAGGACCACGCAGGTGAACTTGTCTGTATTATTCGTCATTTAAAAGTTTCAAGTAGGTATGTACATGTAAAGATCTGAGGTTCCTACAGAAAACGTTTATTTGAAAATATAAGTTGTTGTTTTATTGTTGAACTTTATACATCAGCATATTGCAGTACACCGCTGGACGTAGGAACGATATCTCGTTTTCGCCATCGAGTCGCCACCTTTTTGCCATCGGTCCATCTTGTCGAAGGCCGTCAAACGTTAAGCTTGCTGGGATCGTTGAACTAATAATGTTTTTTTATTTACAGGTAAGGCAAATTCCAATCCATCTCCAAATCGGGTAACCTCCACAACTCTAGCCATACACAGGTAAAAAATACTGCCGTCTCTTTACATCAGTAGCTCTATTACAAATCCAGAACGCATGCGCGAAACCCGGTGGCAATCCGAACAGGGTGCCTACACGGCTACACGTACCTATAGCGGCATATTTGCTCCCCACACAACCATACGCCAGACTTATAGACTGCGTATTAGCTCGGTGGCTCGGCTTGTCTATATTTCATGTGCTTAGTCTATGGCACAGCTATGCCACGATTTGCGTCACGCTCGGCTAGGGTTGTCTACTAACTGGCTGATGAGTAAATAAATCGTCATCATCAGATATGAGGTCAAAGGATTTTTTTTTACAGACATTCAAACTCAAAATGGAACATAAGTGTTTTGGCAATATACCTAAAAATAACAAAATATTATACCCCTTCTTTTAAAACGGATAAATTGTTTTCCCGGTACAGTTCGAATAAAGTAGATATATAGTGTGAAAATTTACTTACTTACTCCTGTGGCTCAGGGACCCAAAGTGGGTCTTGGCCTCCGACACGAGTTTCCGCCACTTGTCCCGATCCTGGGCCGCTTCACGCCAGTCGTCGCTTGAAGGTGGCGCAAGTCGGACTAGTGATAGCGAAATCTCAAGACGGGCTGGTGATAAGGAACGACTTTCTCTAAGGAACATGGGTTGGAATATAACAAAAAGAATTGAGTTTCCATTGAAATTCAAATCAGCTCATTTTTGTATGGGTAGTCCAAATATTTTCTTCATATTTCTACCTATCTTCCTTGGCGAAAGTTTTTCCTCATAGCCAACCCGTCTTGAGTTTTCGCTTGTAAAATTTCACTCTTTATTTGTCATGTACTTTGTTTTGGCAACCCTAATATAACTAAAAGCTCTTCTAATAACATTGTGCGATGATAACGTGATACAGGGTAGCTATCATAATATTAATCAGTAACGCACCTTCATGGTTACAATAAATCCTGGTGTGTAGGAGTTTTGAAACCATACACACACAAATCACGCCTATAATCCCTTGCGAGGTGGGCACGTGTGACAAGTATTTGAGGGTGATTCGGAAAATTGTGTTTCGCCATAGTGACAGGTTGTCATCCCATCGCCTAAAATTCGCAATTCACACCAACGAAAATCGGAAAAGAAATAGGGTGATGCTATTCTAAGCCGGCGTCAGACGGTTTTTTTTTAAACCAGACATTGATTTATTGACGTGGTCTGTGATAAATGTAAATAAAATCAGAAATCAAATTTAAAATGTTCAATTGTACAATAATATTGACTGTAGATACAATATTAAATTTTAATATACCAAATACTGCGTCAATTTGGTCTGGCAATACATACGAATTACTAATATGGAATCAATATGTAATTATGTTGGTTTGTTCATTAAAGCTCGTTTCCATGAACCCAAGTTTATATACGGTAATTGAAACGCGGGTACTTGCATATAATTGATACTAGGGGTGTGCTTGTGCTATTTTGTAGGAGATGACGAAACACTGTGCGATGCCGGATTAGAATAGCATCACACCGTTTCTCTCCCGTGCGTATCGTAAGAGATGGCTAAGGGACTTGAGGGTCACATGTGTATTACTGTTTTAGGCGACTGGCTGACAATCTGTCACTATAGTGAGACTCGATTTTTCTGAAACGGCCTTCATGTATTTTTATTATGTGGCGATAGCGACCGTATTTTTACGAACCGTAACGCTCTGCCTATAACTACCCGACAAGGGATAAAGGCGTGATATATTTCATTTTTGAAATGAAAGATGGTTCCGTGCTTCTGAGGGCACGGTAGGACTGCCGGTTACTGTCTATAATTACTTAGATGGCGGTTGTAACACAACCATGAAACCGGTTGGAAAACTCTGACACCACGGTTCACCGGATCGTTCGTCGACATCGACGAACGATCGACGTCTATAGTGACAGGTTGTCAGCCCATCGCCTAAAATTGCAATACACATCCCTCGAGTCCCTTAAAATAATTTGTTATACATATATATGTGCATCCGTATACGAGACCCAGGCCATCGGCGCATCTCGCCTTGGCCTGACCTTGTTCCAGCGGCGACCTCTCAAAGCGCATCGGCTAACCGGCAACTTATCTAACTTGTTAATCTTACCAATATTTGTACGGGGACTGTAAAATAGGCTCTAATGAGGTAGCCTTGTAGTAGGACTGGTCCGGTGGTGTAGCGGATAGTAGCCTGCTACGCTGAGGGTCGTAGGTTTGATCCCCCATAAGATACAAAAATTTGTTAAGGCATTTTCAGATATAAGTGTTAGTCTGGGTGTTTTTTCACAAATAAAAAAAAAGTAATGTTTTAATATCAGTTATTTGGGGCTAGATGGCGCTGTGTGAATTGTCCAGGATATTTATTATTAGTAATATTACAAAATCACAGTTGGAGTCGATTTCATATTTCGTTAAGAACGATTACGAGTTAAGTTGATATTTATCAGTAGTATGCTACGAGTATCTACGCTACGTCGTAGGCCGTAGACGGTCTACGGCACTTACTTTGCTACGGTTTTCATAGAGCGTAGAGGCTGCGTAAGGCTTTTATGTGCGTATGTCTTGTCTATCGGTGTAGAGATATTACTGGAAATATTTGAAAGAGTTAACAATTCATAATACTGATATTTTTTTTTTAAGGAACATAGGCAGCTGTTTTAAAAGAAATACTTAGACCACCTACCACAGTTTGCTCGTCACAAAACTGTGGCCGTTACCGACTCGGAGTCCCAAAAGATGAAAAGAAAACCCGAAAGACAGTGGTGCTTATTTTCCTACACAACATAATATTAACAACCACAACATTCCACTGCCGAACATGGGCCTCACCTTGCCATACTTGATTTGTCACTTAGATTGGTAAGCGCAGTGCAAGATGTGCATTCACAGGGAATGCTGCTGCCGTCCCTTAGTGACTTTTCAAAGACAACCACGAGTAGAATTGGGGCGATGCTATTCAAAGCAGCTAACACATGTATTTCTCTATCTATAGGGAAAATGATCCCCCCATTATCAACCTGCAATCGGCAAAACGTTTGTTCAGGGTTGTGTAACCCCTGTACGTCGTGCGTTTGACTCCCGATTGGGGCGCGTAAAAGGTTTGAGGGGCCAAAGTAGGCTTTTGATTGACTAAGTGATTCTGTTGTTTGTCATTGTTCTTCGAGATTTTGAATCAGGCACATTAGGCCTGGTGAGAAAACTTAATTTTTTACGGAGCGAAATTACCCATTTATTTATTTAATCATATGGCATTACACAGTAAGAGTCGCTATCTTAATGACTACAAACTTACCCATGAAACTTAAGAACTTTTCCCACGGAAAATAGGTGCGAATATTTAAAAAATTTGACTTTCCATACATAATGTATCTGCCGGCTTAGAATAGCATCACCCCATTTCTTGCCCGTGGGAGTCGTAAGAAGCGTCTAAGGGACTCGAGGGTGTGTATTGCAATTTTAGGCGATGGGCTGACAACCTGTCACTATGGCGATACACAATTTTCCGGATGACCCTCAAATGTTTGTCAGACGTGCGTAAATGTCCGTTCTATGCGGCCGTTTACGCTCTGCCTACCCCGCAAGGGATTATAGGCGTGATATGTGATATGTGTAAGTATCTGCCGATTAGGTCAATTTGTATACGAGTTCGAATTTTTAGTAATATGTTCTATGGGGGAAAGTTTACAGTTTCATGGGTAATTTCGCCTGCAATAATGCAACTTTCATAAAATACCTTATTATATGCAGTTGCTTAAACTATTTTATCTTCACTCTACATTGAAAAAACATGAATATACGACATTTCCAAACCTCCGTACCGGCAATTGCACAAATCACTAATACACGACATTTTCAAACCTCCGCACCGGCAATTGCAAGGCAATACAACATACATTCATACAAGGCCATTTTATTGGACTCAAATATTTTTTAAACGTAGCAATAACGACCGTTTTTACTAACGTTAACGCTCTATCTACCCCCTAAGAGATAAAGGCGAGATATGTGTATGTATGTCTACCGATATTGCTAGCTACTGACCGGAAAAATTATTGCACCAGCCAGGTAAAGTGGGACGATGGTAGCAGTAGTCGATGATTCTATTTATAACCCGAGGGTATCGACAGACGATTCTTAACCCACGTTCACACACCAACGCGGTTTTTTATTTAATCATTCACGACGGCCGATGTAACGCAGTGGTAGTGCGACTGCCTGCGACGCAAAGGTTTCGGGTTCGATTCTCGGTGGGGCACTTACAAAAGTTGATATTTATCACTTTGTTAATTTGTTCCCAGTCTGGTTAGGACATTGCAGGGTGAACCACCAGATTGGCCGAAAAGAAGGATGGTTCCGTGCTTCGGAGGGCAGCAGCGGTTAAAAACTCTGACACCAGGGTTCATCGGGTCGTTGGACGACTCGATGTCCCATACGAAAAGAAGAATTTGCTCATTCATAAGTTCATTACATAACTCGACTATTATTACCTAATAATGAATGAGAGAGTTATTGCCAGCTAGAGTATTTGTGGAAAGAGAATAGTCGTGGAAATTGAGGGCGCCTCTGTGCCTCAGTATGAGAAATGTCATTTCTTTCTTTCTTTTCGTCTGGGACACCGAATCGTCAACTACCCGATAAACCCTCGTGTCAGAGTTTTTCAACCGCTGACTACTAGTATTAGGCTACTGACATTTATTTATTTAATTTTTATTTATTTGAACATCGGTGTCCCACACGAAAAGAGAGAGAGAGAGAGAGAGTATACATTAACATACAATTCCGTCAGATGCCTTCGATAAACCTCATAAAGGTTTGTCTCGATAACATAATTCCGCTATTAATATAAAAAACAATACCAAACAATCAATTACTTACAATATACCTAATAATATGCAACATGGTTGTGAGACGACCGTCAAAATGTCAAAATGTCGACGAAATGTCATTGCAACCTATGAAACGAATATTAGTTCACTTTTTGTCCACGCTTATTCTCTTTTTCGCGCAGACTCTAGTAGTAAAGCAGCCGATGCATCTCTTGTCGTGTGGAAGTCGATGAACGACCCGAAAGTATCCGATGGTGTTATTATAACCCGGCCGTATCGACTGACAATCTTGTGCATTATGTTGGGACTCGTAACTTTTTTTAGTACAACGATCTTTTTGGTCGCCTCAACAGCTTCATGCTTATGATAAAATACGCTGATCAGAAGGTGCCGGCTTAGAAAAGCATCAACCCATGTCTTTTCTGTGTGTACCGTAAGACGACTGAGGGAATCGAGGACTACAGTGTATTGCAATTTTAGGTGATGAGCTAATAACCTGTATTGCAGTAATACACAATTTTCTGAATGACCCTCAAATGTTTGTCAGACGTGGCGTAAATGTTCGTTTTTTCGCGGCCGTTTATTCTCTGCCTTCTTCGCAAGGACGACCGATGTGGCGCAGTGGTAGTGCGACTGCCTGCGACGCAAAGGTTCCGGGTTCGATTCTCGGTGGGACACTCACAAAAGTTGATATTTATCTCTTTGTGAATTTGTTCCCAGTCTGGTTAGGACATTGCAGGGTGAACCGCCAGATTGTCCGAAAAGAAAGATGGTTCCGTGCTTCGGAGGGCACGTTAAGCCGTCGGTCGCGGTTGCTGTCTATGATTACTTAGACGGCGATCGTAACACAACCATGTCAGAGGCCTACTTGTGTTAGTAGGCGGTTGAAAAACTCAGTATGTGACCGGAAAAATTACGGCTCCAGCCAGGTAAACTGAGCCGGCAGCAGCATGTGTCGATTATTCTATTTATAACCGGACGGTATCGACAGACGGTACCGTCCTTGCTACGTTCACACTATGCACCTGCTCCTGCCGCTGTCGCGAACATTGCTCGAAATACTTCCGCGGAAGTATCGAAGGAGTGAGTGTTCACACACTGCCTTCACACTCTTCTCGCACCAATATGAGTGAGCGAGATAGCTATACTTTCCATTCGCGTTCGTGCTGTCGTTCTTTTGACTTCCACACGTACCGACATTCGAGGGATCACGGGAAGTGGCAGTGGCATGACGAGTAGCAGTGCAAGTAACCTGTTTACATGCTCATTGCTCGTGCTGCCTTTTCATTACTATATGCCTGCCCGTAGCTCGAGTGTGTGAACGCGGCATAACACACCGTTGCGCTTTTCATCTACGTTTTTGTATATCGACATACATTAATGTGTCCGCTCTTGCTTCTTGTCATTTTTTTTTATGAAAAACAGAAAGTTTTACATGTTACGTTGATTTCCGTCCTTTAGCATATCACACCATTGGTCTAGTTATCTTCTTATTTAAAATAGCTTTTTTTTTAAAAGTTTTCTAAAAATTGTGTACCTAACACGGGATGTGTTTTAAAGTTTGGTGTTCAAAGATAGTAATCATTACTTTAATATGGGCAGACAGTCTTAGCAAATAACTGGTTTGACAGGTTCTGACTCTACCTACACGTTGGCGAACCTCTCGTCGCAAAATATCACTTTACTAAAATACAACATTATGCAAAACGTCGCGTAAATAAAATTACATTTATGTCCGCCATAGATGTAATCTCTCGCACATGTATCAAAGTGCACTGGTGAATAAACAGAAGCTTGTTGTTTACATTGCATCTGAAACGAATCGGCTTTTTGTTTTAGACACTTTTCCAAAATGGCTGAACGATTTTTGGCGCGATCTAATTGGATAGTCGTGTTGCAAGCTGCATTTTGCATTTTTTATTATTTTTGTATGCTGAATTAAGACACAGCGTATATTTTAATTATCGTATGACAGATGAGGCGATCGTTTATTTTGTAGTTCGTATTTAAAACGGAAAATAGAATAATACAGTCATTGAAACGAGGCAATGCTGAAACATAAAAGTCTTGTATCTAGTAGGTAGGCTGTATGTCATATAAATTTTAAATAAATAGATTTCCTGGACAATTCACACAGCGCCATCTAGTTTCAATTCTGAGCCATGCTTGTGGTATGTGAACTAGATAGCTGATATTAATACTTTGTATACCTATACTTCTTTTTCTTCCATATAAATACATATACATGCCGTGTGATGCCGGCTTAGAATAGCGTCACCCCATATCTTACCCATGGGTGTCGTAAGAGGCGACTAAGGGACTCGAGGGTGTGTATTGCAATTTTAGGCGACGGGCTGACAACCTGTCACTATAGTGATACACAGTTATCTGATTGACCCTCAAACTTTTGTCACACGTGGTGTTAATATCCGTTGAACGGCCGTTAACACTCTGCCTACCCCGTAAGGGATATAGGCGTGATTTATGTATGTATGTATGTATGTACATGCCGTGTGATGCCGGCTTAGAATAGCATCACCCCATTTCTTTCCCGTGGGTATCGTATGAGGCGACTAAGGGACTCGAGGCTTACATGGGTTTTGCAACCTGTCACTATAGTGATACATAATTATCTGAATGACCGTCAAATGTTTGTCAGACATGGCGTAAGTGACCGTTTTTTTGACCGTTTACGCCCTGCCTACCCCGCAAGGGATATAGGCGTGATGTATGTATGTATGTTATTCATAGAGAAACACAGACCATAGTAAACATGCGTCTGCTTGGCAATAGGGTAAATCGACACGACTGGTACCGAAAACGACTATTTCGCGTTTAGTACAGTCTGTCGCTATAAATCACATCGCTAGTGTATCTTAATACATTGGCTATTGTATTCCTATACTCTAGCGATAGTCATATCGCATACATTTACTAAGAAAAACGATATATCGCTATCGTGAATATAAGTACAGCGGTAGTGGCTACCACCAAGCTAACGGGCTTTTACTATCAACACAAATTAAAAAATATATACTGAACAAATATTTTTACCTTTTGGGAATCGAACCCACGACCCTAAGCGTAGCATGCAGGGCTACTATCCGCTACGCCATCGGGCCAGTCAATAAACAATGAATTGTATAATACTAAATTGCATGTGTTTCTTGAAAACAAACTTGTACACGCTGCACCGATGCAGTAAGTAACTTTGCGAGTTAATTTCACACTAAGTATTCCCCGGAGAAAACATATCTAAAATCTCTGGAAACTCAACGTTGCATTCGCTGATTATCAGCTACAGGGTGTCACGCTAAATAATTTAAAAGCCACAAATTTAATATACGTACGCAAGAATAAGTAATATATATATCACACCTATATCCCTTGCAGGGTAGGCAGAGCATAACGACCGTGAAAACTAACATTTACACAACGTCTGACAAACATTTGAGGGTCATTCAGAAAATTGTGTATCGCTATATAGTGACAGAATGCCACTTAAAATTGCAGTACATATGTAATTCTCGAGACCCTTAGTCGCCTCTTACGCCACCCAAAGAAAGAAATAGGGTGATGTTATTCTAAATCAGTATCAGACGGCACAATAATAATAAAATAAGTTACTATCATAAAACTTTGCTAAGGATAATACAACATAATTTACAAAATAATTTGGCCAGCCAAAAATTTCAGTATATTTTTCATAATTTGTACTGTTCTGGAGATGTTACTGATCAGGTAGAAGGTTGGTAGTGCCTGATGATGTTGTAACGAAACTGGTCGCTTTACAGTTTAATTTTGATAATATATTAGTGGAACTAATGCTAAATATTTTAAATTTACCTAGAATAAGGAGTTCCATCAAGAAATCAGAACATAAACTTTAACATACCTGTTGCTGATCAGTTGGAGCTAGATGGCGCTGTGTGAATTGTCCAGGATATTTATTTAGTTTTTTTGTTCTGAAATTGAAATTCTTTATTCAATGTAGGATAGTATTATCATATCATTTATTGACGTCATGAACCGTCATTGTAAAAAAAATTATAACAATTTTGTAATGTCCTATTAGAAAACCGGCTCGGGCGGGATAAAAAATAAAATTCAAGGCACTGCCAACGGGGCTGGCCAGGTTAATCACACGCCATGTAACTTTACGCCACCACCATCTGAAAACGATATTTGTTTCAAATAAGATTTTTAAAGCGTGTAGTTTCTCAATGCGGGACACCCCGTATGTCACTTGTGTACAGTCGTACGCCATTCCTTTGTGCGGTTGCGCTCCTGGCAACACGACAAACTGTATTAAAACTTGGACGGAAACACCATTAATTAAGTTCAGAACTTGCACCAGCGAAATGTTAGACGTTTTACTAATTCTACGTCATTGTTTGTTTCTAAAAATTGGGATGGGATCTCATTATCTAAGACGAGGTCTTAAAACGACTTATACGAAGCAAACGCTGACATCTCCCAGTATGGATAGCTTATCATGTTTCAAAAATATTAAAGTCGTTTATTTTTATTATTGCCGTGTAATGCCGGCTTAGAATAGCATCACCCCGTTTCTTTCCCGCGGGTGTCGTATGAGGCGACTAAGGGATTTGAGGGTGACATGTGTATTGCAATTTTAGGCGATGGGCTGACAACCTTTCACTTTCGTAATACACAATTTTCTGAATGACCCTCAAATGTTTGTCAGACGTGGTGTAAGTGTTCGTTTTTAACGGCCGTTTATGCTCTGCCTACCCGCAAGGGATATAGGCGTGATATTATGTATGTATGTATTTAATTTTGGCTTATAATTTCTCTGGCCGAACCCAATTTATTATTTTGTGTCAATTTAGGTAAATAATAACATACTTTCGTCTGCAGTGGATAAAAACGGCTCAAACTGGGTTTGTACACAGTATCAGATTGACAATACTGGTACATTTTATAATGTTTGATTAATTATAGACATTTAAATTTTTTATTTCATAAGCGAGCCACCGTACATTGAATCGAAAATTTATGCAAGAGTCAGAAACGACACAAAATGTGCTTTACAGACACGCATTATGCAATCGTACAAATAATAAGCGACTTTAGAATTTTTATAAGTTTTGCCTTCAAATAATGCCAGCCGTATCGGACTACTGGGATTACCACGCAGCCTGATTCAACTAAACAACTTTAGTTGTTAGACTATTAATGCATCGAAAATACTTAAAGTAAGTATGAGCTATGAGTACTAATAAAATCCCTACAGAGTAAAGTCGTTCATTTAAAACTACTACCTGTGCCCGATATTATCAAACTACAGGCTACAATTTTACAGGTGAAATTCGATGATCATTCCGTAGTCGGTTTGTCATTATGATACATACACATATCACGCCTGTAATCCCTTGCTGGGTAGGCAGAGCGTAAACGGCCGCATTGAACGGACATTTACGCCACATTTGACAAACATTTGAGGGTCATCCGGAAAATTGTGTTTCGCCATAGTGACAGGCTGTCAGCCCGTCGCCTAAAATTGCAATACACACCCTTAGACGCTTCTTACGACTCCCACGGGCAAGAAATGGGGTGATGCTATTCTAATACCATTATGATACCAGGAATATAAACCGGCTACTTGTACTAAGAATTTCACCTGCAGACTTGTAGCCTGTCGTTCCACAACATAGCACTGAGAGTGACATTTTAAACTACAAGCTTTAAAAAAGTGTTCCCCCTCGTACACGTTGAAACCACTCGATACAACCCGACCGTAGTTTGTATTGCTCGCCACTTTACAGCTGAAACATTTCTAAATGCCAAATGGTAAACTGAGCCAGGAAATCAAGGTCAGACTAGGCCGACCCAGGTCAAATTGTAAGCGATTATTAGTTGTTGTTTAAAATAATTATATAATAAAATACCTATAGCGCGTTTTATAATTGTAAGTCATTAATGATTTTGGTTACAACGCCATCTGGAGAATATTTTGGGATTAACCTCGACAACTAAATATTTCACTCAGTTAAGAATTAGTGAAGCATAATTCTGTCGAATGCATTGCAATTTTAATCCAGTGCTATATGTGCGCTTTATCAAAAAGTCTACCTATCACATTCGATAAAGTCAAGATGAAAACGATTTCAAAACAGATAATTTGTTTTACGTATCCGGTTGAAATATAAAAAAGCTTCCGGAACGTGTGCAGTTGTATAAAGGTGCTGGCGCATTGCAAGCACTGCGTACTGCGGTAGCGGGAAAAGTTGTAGCGAATGAGTATCTTTGAAAACAAGAACACTAGTCGGTAAAGTCATTTTCGTGCAATTGCTCCGCCACCACTTCAGTTATGCTTCAATGTGTCGAAAGCTTAAGGTCCGCTGCAGTCGTCGCGATATCTGTTAAAGTTGTATCGTAATGCTACGTTCACACTATGCACCTGCTCTTGCTCCTGTCCTGCTACCGCGAATATTGCTCGAAATACTTCCGCGGAAGTATCAACGCGAGTGAGTGTTTACACACTGTCGTCGTACTCCTTTCGCAGCAAAACGAGTGAGCGAGATAGCAGTATATTTCATTCGCGATCGTGCTGCTGTCTTTCACTCGCACACGAAAAGCTGACACTCGCACGGGAGCACGGGAAGTGGCAGCAGCATGACGAGTAGCAGCGCGGAAAATTTGTTTACATGCTCGCGCTGCCCATTTCCCTTACTATTTCCTTGCCCATACAGGCATAGTGTGAACGTGCTATAAAAGTTAGTAGAAACCACTATCCGCTTAGGCGGGATCATAGTGAATACCTCTCCGATTCCGCCGTTTTCTATGGTAATGTGTGCAGCCTAACGCCGCCCGCCCTCGGCCGAACCGTTCGATGCGACCGTAATCGCATTGCCCGCCTGCACTCTGCCACCGGCGAAACTCGTTTTTATACCGAACCTGCCTGAGTGGAAATGACACTGCACTCACTTCCGAACAGCTTATACAGGTGTCTGTATTCCCAAACGTTACAAACTCAACCCTAATACAACTTAACAAAGCACAATTTGTAAAGCTACTCATCCCGCGCATGCGTGTTAACGCTAGACGCTTGTAATTCAAGAGATTCAGTCAGTCGGTCGCCGCACGTCGCACGGAGCGGACGTCTGTTGCGGATAATATCGATAAAATAGTGATGTGACGATACGCGGTGACATTGGATTGAAGTGATGCTATATGTGAAATGTTGTGATGTGATTGTGACCACGGATTTGCATTGAGTTTTGGACATGCAGGATTGCAATGGTTTGTTTTCATGTGTGTATTGAATAAAAGCTTAGCAATGAAAAAGTTTTGAGATAAAATTAAGAATGCAATAGTTGCAAAGTGCAAAACATTTGAGTAATTATACGAAGTTGATTGAAATGCGTTTTTGTCATGCGCTTTATTTTGATAGGACAAAAAACGGGTTTATTTTTTTCCCAATATGTTTTTATCATAGTTTTTAGATTCGGGAAATCGGAATGAAAAACATTGTCGGTCTACCCAGATGCATCACTATTGCAACGGCCTCGAGTTCCATCCTGCCTCTCCCGTTTATGTTTTTAATCCTGGATACGTTGGGAATGCGAGCGCCAGTATGGTGGGAACATGGGCTACAGTTGTAGGATTAAATTTCGGAACGACTTGACATGTTTGTCGGATGAAAGGGGTGTTTGTAGAAGGCTATTTTTTCTTCGGGATTTCAGGGTATTTTTTTTGACCGTATAGGTTTTAGGCCTTTGCAGTGGGACATATCAGGATCGCAATATAAATAGGTTTCAATGAAGCACGGCCGTGAAAAAAACTTTCCTATAATGAAACGAAAGAGTTACTCACACGACAGCCAACAATAAATTACCTCTTTTCGATGGTCCACATAATACTTTTTTTACATTAGTTTTTGGAACACCCAAATGAGAATTTCTGTCTATACCTAGGCATAGTGCAACGCGCCTCACGCTACGTCCTGTCCCGTAATACTTCGCTTTATGTCGAGTTTATGTTTTAATAATGGAGTGTTTGAATTGCGAGTGTGACTACTGTGACCAAGCAGCTATGATACAGCTTTGGGAATAAAATAAAACGTACTGTTTTACACATAACATCCGAGTTGATGCGTCATGATGGCTATCCCGCGTGGTGCTGGAATAGAACAGCACGATGTTTCTTTCCGTGGGGGTCATACGAAACCCTTGAGACGAGCTACTGCCTAATGTCACATTTTGCACTGCGCTTGCGTGTCAGGCGTATTGAGTATAGCAAATAACCCTGAAGGGTGAAGACTCATGTTTTGCAGTAGGCTGTTGTTGAAGATCAGAAGTGTCAAGCAAAAATGACGCCGCTAAAACTGTTTTTTTTTATAATGCAGGAGTCGTTCGCGTCGCGACTGTTGCGACACGGGCTCACTTGCGGGACTTCAGAGCTATTTCATTACTTCATTGTATAAAGTTAATGAAACTTTGGACTCGAGTGAAGCCCATCAAACGCGCACTGGAAACTTTCCGATTTTGTCACGCGGGCACATTTATTCTTGTCGTTATTTTGTACTGATTCCTTATGAGGAAAAACGTGCTTTTAATGTTTCGTAAAATGTTGAAAATTGTGCAAGCTCTAAGAGCAATCGTAACCATTATTCTAAGAGCCCAAAATTTAAATTTGATGTTCGTGCGGTAGTACTTAAATGGATGGTGAAAACGGGAGATCGTGGCTCATACTGTACCGTTGGGAGGACTACGTTCAGCAGTGGACTGCTATAGGCTGATGTGTTGTTGAAAGTAAACTCAAAATATGTAGGTATGACACAGATATCTAACGCAAGGCCGACCAACTAATTTACCAGATGGGCTAAATTTTAAAGTTTACTGGGACGCCGGGTCACGACTTTTAGAGGCAATACTACTGTCATTATTATACAGTAAAAACGTTTTTTTTGCCGCCCCATCAGACCCAACCACCCAATCGCTAACCGGTTGGCCGGCCTTGATCTACCGTATAGATTAATATTTTTACAAAATAATTTGAGTAACTTCAAATTATTCTTTATCCGACCGGTTAAATGGCTTTCAGCAGGACAAATATCAGCCAATAATGTTAGATGGATGATTGCAGCCAGGTTTAGCCCGGTTGTCCTTGTCAATTCTGTAATTACCCGGCGCAGTGGTCCCGGTAACGTTTCGTGATTGACGACTAATTGTCGCGTCGCGTTTGCGGGACCGAGACTGTTTATCGGAACGAGATACTTGTGCACACAACGATATCGCAATTGTGAACAAATTCAATTCATTTCGGTGTTCATTGCGGGTGCTGAAGGTGGCGGGTTGGTTTCCCACGGGATTGATGTCACCAATGTAAAAAAAATAGAATGTTTTTACAGTTTGGACGAAACAGAGTAGACTGAAAAAGGGTTTAGTGATACATATACAGTGTGTAAGGGACAGCCCTCCGAATAATGATAGGGTGCATTCAGACCATGTAACTGAAAAACATTCCATAAATAGATAATTAAGGAAACGTCAAACAATTTCGAACTTTCCATAATAAATGCAATCAGCTGATCGTAATTATGTATGGGAGGTCGAATATTTTCTGTCGTTTCTTGACATATTTTCCTAGGGGATAGTTGTTCAGTTTAATGGTCTGCATGCATCCTTTCAGTATTTGGAGGGCTTCCCTTACAGCCTGTATACACATATCACGCCCATACCCCTTCCAGGGTAGGCAGAGCGTTGACAACCGTAAAATACCGTCGCTATCGCCACATCTGATGTATATTTGAGGGCCGTTTCATATAAAATCGTGTATCAGTATAGTGACAGGATGTCAACCTGTCGCCTAAATATAATACGATATGAAAGTGTTACAATACAAAGTATTCAGCAGTAAAGCAATGCTAGCTAGTGTTGCAACGCTAAATCCTTCCTCGAGACTTGTCTTCAGGGAGCTGCAGTGCCGGGTTTAATGAGGATGCGATTTAGTTTGCAACCAGATCGATACCGTCGTTCTAAGGCTTCATTTATATCACAACCATCCGTACCTGGTTGCCATTCCACCAATTCGAACTAAGCGCTTCCAGTCATCATTTATAATGCGCACTGCTAAAGAGTGGAACTCACTACCTGCGTCTGTGTTTCCAAACGCATACAACCCTAATCTCTTCAAAGTAAGAGTGAACAGGCTTCTTCTGGGTGAGCTCGCTCCATCTCAGACTCTGTCTCTGTCCTATGACCTAGACTAGAGTCGAGAGCAAACCCATCATGAATAAATAAAAAAAAACATCCGATATCTCGTGGTACTTTAACGAAAGTCAAGGAAGTATAATACACGCATGTTAACAACACGGTTAATTGCACGCATGTTAACAACACGCTTTGAAAATCTTGACTTCAAATGAACAAATGTCGTTTACAAATGGCGGTGGCGCAAAGTTACAAGTCGTGTGATTCACCTGGCCAGCCCCGAGGCAGTGCCTCTATTTTTAGTTTATTTTTCCCGCCCGAGCCGATTTTCTATTAGGACAACACTGTAACGACTTCAAGAATTCTTTACACCTACTTTAGGCAATGTAAAGTTGGTTATAAAACACAGACAACGTTTCATTCCGACTGTTATCGATTACCACGATTGCTTGCGTTATTACTTAATCAAGTATTTATTACGAAGCTTTTTTCACGCCTTGTCAGAGGTTGTTTGGTAACCAATGGTTGAAGACTGAGGTAGGGTTGAAGGTTCAGCTGAATCACCTGAATAAACAAACACTGCGGCAGCCTTGACGCTCGTAATATCGTAAAATTACGGTTTATACAGGGTATTTTTTTATTCACCCCGGAAATTTTACAGGGCGATTCTACTCATGATTCTGAACAACTTTTATTATGGGGTCGCCTGCGAAATCGCGAAAAAAAATCCAGCTGTTCCATACATTTTGTTCGAGTAGGTATGAACTTTTCTATGGAACAGCTGTTATTTTTTCGCGATTTCGCAGGTGACCCCATAATAAACGTTGTGCAGAATCATGAGTAGAATCACCCCGTAAAATTTCCGGGGTGAATAAAAAATAACCCTGTATGTGAACCGAGCGGATTTCTTTTAAGCGTAGAAAAGGTAGCTTACAGAGGTAAGCCAGGAGATGGAGCCGTGCCACGGTGTTTTAGCGTCAGGAATCAGGATACACTCGCAAAATTCGCGGGTAATTAACGGGCCGCGGTGGCCCAGATGAATGAGGCGTCGCCATTAGGAATTCAAATCTTGCCCGCGGTAGAAAATTTTGTAAAATAATATTACAGAGGCTTTGTAACTAAGTGTAGATTGCATGGGTAATTGTCCCTAGAAATAAAAAATAACCTAAAAAAGTTATGAGGTGTGAAATGAAGACAATAAACCTGCGAAGTAGACAGGGGTTTGCCAGTGGATAGCACGTTTGAAGGCACAAACGAGATTCATAAAAAAGAAAATTCACGAGACCAAATGTGTCACTTCAGAATCGAGCCCTGTAGACTTTGATGCTCTACAAAACACAAACCTTCAGTCATCTATGGAAGAATACATTCCACAACTGCTTAAACTCTTTAACCGGCATAAAGCGCACTGAAAATTGTCAAGAAACGCCGTGAAAATTTTCACAGTACCGCTTCTTTTGACGGTTGGGGGTCACAAAAACCGTTAAACTTGTACCAAGAAATGCTTTTACTGGCTATCCTGGAAGTGACAGCTCTCACAAGGCGGTTGTGGTAAATTAAGACGAATCTCGCCGAGTTATAAAACTTGAGATAAGATTCGCTTTGTATAGCAACGGAAAAAACGTAATTAAGTAGCAGTCAAGAAAGAAATATGATACGGACGAAACATGAAAACCCGGCCAAGTGTGAGTTGGACTCGCGCACGATGGATTCTTTTCCAATATCTATAAAAACCAACCATATCAGTAGGCAGTTTAAAAACTCGTGACACCAGGGTTTATCGGGTCTTTCGTCAACTCGATGAAAAACAAGAAAGGTCTGGTAAAAAGGAAAAATATCAGGTTTTTTATGGGAGCCCCTTTAAATATTTTTTATTCTAATCTTTAGAATTCGATGTTGGCGGCAACAGAAATACTTACATACATACAATATACATACAAACAGCCATAATAGTCCACTGCTGGACATGGGCCTCCCCCCTATCGGGGTATTGCCATACCTGCTCACCACGCTTGGCGGGCGGATTGAAATTATCACAAATATCCATTATTAATGAAAATTTCAAATGTCTAACTATCACGGTTCATGAGTACACAGCCTAGTGACAGACAGACGGATGGACAGAAAGTTGATTCTCAAAAATAATTAAAGGTCCTGTTTTTACACGACTGCCCAACCAAAAAAGGAGTGTAATGTTTTTAAAGTTCATGTATGTATGTAAGTATATATGTTCGATTATTTAAAGGACTGAAACTCGTTAACCACTGAACAGATTCGAATGGGAATTGCATCGGAAGAATCCTTACGAGTACATTATTCCGAGTGTCATAGGCTAAGGATTATCTCAGAAAGCAGTCGTGTTTTATTTTTTTAAATTTATTATGCTTGTTACTCTTTGGGTACGGAACCCTAAACACAAGGAAAAAAAGAAGAGAAAATAACGCTAAGTGTCTCATTGTAAGCAATAAATAAGTATAGAGTATCAATTGGGTACTTTCGGGGAATTGAAGCACCGGCGAATTTATTTGATGAAATTGGCAAAAACATCAGGCCTCAATAAGAGCCTTATTTCTGTTTTCATGAATACTTGAACCGTTCTTTGTTACGTTTTTACATTGACATTAACAGTCGAATGCTGGACAATAGGCCTTCCATTCCCTATTGAGGGGGAATGCCATACTCTATAAACTCACCACGCTCTGCAGGCAGATAGGCGAGCGCAGTGCAAGATGTTACATTCACAGGGAACGCTCCTGCCTATTCCCTGGATCCATCCCTTTTTACAACAGCCATGGGTAGATTTGGGTATTCAAAGCTGGCACTACAAGTCTGTAATTTTTTTGCAAAATTACGACTTTTTAACATCTGCAGGTTGAACAGATTTCGCTACCCGTTGGTCAAACTTCAAAACTGGTCCGATTCCATAGTTTTGGATTTCCGATATTGGAATTTATTTGCGTTACCTTTGAAAATACAAATCCCCAATCCCTTGACAATTACCCTACCGCAAAAGTTAACCGCCTTTGTGAGCCTATATTGGTCGTAACTCGTACCACAGATAATAATTCAAGGTGTTAGAAATAGTACTGCGTTTCTTAATGGATGAACCAGCCTGTGAAACTGAACCGCTTTCCCCAAAAAACATAGGTGTAAATATGAACAAAAAATACAAATATTGCCGGCTGACCATTCATTTTTTTACCTATTTTTCGTTGGGGAAGTTGTTCAGTTTCACAGGTTAGTTCAGTTCATCCGTTAAAACGAACGTTAAAACATTACACAAATTTTAAAGCTCTCCGAAATAAAGCATATACTTTGCCCAAACTAAACTATGAACAATCTCACAAATTTGACATAGTGAAATGAAGCCTGCAGACCTTTCGAAAACTGAAATAGCTACCGACATTTTAATGGACCTGGTAGATTAATTTCAAATGCCACGCTCGCGTCCATGAATATGAAATATTTCATTGATTGGCAACTCTTTTAATATGTGGATCGTGGGTAAAGCTGTTTGGAGAGGATATTGGAGTCAGTGCTACTGTTGCATGCTGAGCTATGGGAACGGTAGCTTTATCTAAGACAAACAGATTGCCGTGTGATGCCGGCTTAGAATAGCATCACCCCATTTTTTTCCTGTGGGAGTTGTAAGAGGAAACTGAGGGACTTGAGGGTGTGTATTGCAATTCTAGGCGATGGGCTGACAACCTGTCACTATGGCGATACACAATTTTCCGAATGACCCTCAAATATTTGTCAGTCGTGGCGTAAATGTCCGTTTTTGCGGCCGTTTACGCTCTGCCTACCCCGCAAGGGATAATAGGCGTGATATATGTATGATTTATGTTAAACACATAATGACTCAAAATACTAAAACAGGGTTCTTACCGCGATACTTGTTTTTGATGAACTGTCCGGTATTAAAACAAGTATAGTGGTTAGAACTCCGTTTTAGTATTTTGAGCAAAAGCAAAATACTGCAAATATTTCAAGGAATGAACCAGCCTAAGAAACTGAACAACTTTTCTTAAGTGTAGAAAACAGAAAAATAAAAATTGGACCAACCATACCAAATGATCCACCCAACTTAGGGAAAGTTGTTTAGTTTCACGGACTGGTTGACCCCTTAAAATATTTGCAGCTAATATTTTTACGTCCTCTATGTCCCAAGGAAATGATAGATTGTGAATTGAATTGAACCCACGACCTACGGAGTATAAAATTAAGTCGGTATCTGTGATATTCTGCCACGAAGATTAATCTCCATCTTAAATACGTAAATGATTTTATATCATAATTTTGATACGGTTTTTACTGTCGTTTAGAGAGTTTTAACTGGTTGACTTAATTGAGTCAGGAAAAGCCGGACGGTGGTTCACTAGTAGATATTAATATAGGTGACATGAAAATTTTATCCGCTTTTAGCCAGCGGCAGATCACGTAAATTTTATTTTTAAAATGTCTTCTTGATAAAATGTGAATAAAGTAAATGAGATAGAAGTATGTCTGGAAATATTCTCTTGTTCCACGAAATATAAGCTTTATAAAGCCGATCCGTGCAGTTTCGCCGAAAACAATATCCAGTCAATCCGCAGTTTCCATAAAGCTGAATTATTACAGGAAAAGCCCCTAGTAGTTATCCAAAGGACTTGAGCCTATTAGAAGACTAACAGCCGGAATAAAAAGTATTTGCTGTTACGGTGGAGAGGGCTGGTCATTACGAGATTGTAAAAAAAAAATATGGATTCTAAAAATTTCACGCGTGCGGGATTCAAACCTACTTCGGCATACCATGCCAACGCTCTTAACACTAAGCTATCGTGAGTTCCTCAGTCGGTTAATTAGCGGCATCTATTTGCGTCAACGTGAGTGTTTAGTTTCTATCTATTTTATTTATTTATTTTATTACACACAAAAACATTACAGAATTAAAACAAAACAAACAAATATGATACCACAACTATAGCTCATCTCCATGTAGAAATGTATGCCAAAGTGAGACATTTTAAAGAAAGGCATAAAAGGCGTGTACAACAGCACAGTTTTTCTAACAAGTAAAGAAATAATAATATCAATTTAATAATTTATATATTAACTGCACTATAATATAGACCTAACCGGATAATAGATACTTAAGTTTCAATATTTTCTTTGCCAATTTATAAACAAAGCTTTTTGAAATATTTTTAAAATTTAGCTTTTATAAAGTGCGTTTATCTCAATGACAAGAAAATAAATTGTTTTCTATATCTATCTATTGATCATGAATAAACGCACCCTTTTCTTTATATTTCAATTACTTTATTGAGCTTAATTTTGTAATACTTCTTTACATATGAGCTAAAGTAGTCTTTTGCATCTCTAGACCAGAACGGCAGATTAGGCGGAAGAGATTAACTTTTAATTAAAATGACTGGAACAGACTTGTCAGGTACTTGTATACTTCATTCACTCGGAGAGTGTCGCAATCGCAACCAGCGTCAGTACGCGCCCGTACGTGCGTATATCGTGCATTGAGGTCCAGTTATGTTGGTCAGGACACTATCCAAACGAATAAGCACTTACAGCACAGGTTATGGTCTTAAATATATTAAAATATTGGCTTCTTTACTTGTTATGTCTGACAAATCCATCCAGATTTCATTAGGAATAATATTCGCATTCAAAATAGAGACATGTTCTTAGTAAACTTAAATATTTGAAATGATTTCGATTAAAAAGTCATTTCTAAATAAAGACTCTTAAGTTGGAAATAGTGGTTTCATTATAAACACATCAAGTCGAAACGTCCACTTTTCAAAACATCGCACTTTATGCAACGCCGCCATCCAGAATATTGCATTCTCCTTCAATCACCTATTCTAGCTACTGACTAGGCATCTATCTCTTTCTATTCTCATTAGAGTGAAAGAGACGGACCGCCGTTGTGATCATAAATATTGTAAGTGAAATGTGAATGGATCGACCGATACCACATTAAGCTAATTGGTCTATTATTGTTACCAGTTTATTATGTTTCGATTTGAATTTCGATTACGTGGCGTTTATGGTGATTGTACATCATTATTTTATATACATACACACAACATAAAAACATATGCTTTCAGGCGTAGGCAGAGGGCGTTATCACTATGTCTGAAAAATTTGGGGGTAATTTTAAAATTATTTATCACTTGAGTGACAAGAAGTAGAATAAATGTGATACGCATATAACTCTCGGGTCCTATAGTCGCCTTAAACAGCAGCCGCGGGAAGAAATGAGATGACGTTATAATCAATCGGCATCACACGGATTGTCACATGTTCATTAGTCATTGTATCCTAGTGAATCGCCGAATAACTATTCAATACGTGCAACATCTCCCCTTTCCCACTATCGATCTGTGTGCCTCTCCAGTTGTTTTTGTTTGATTCGCGAGCCCTGATGAGAATATTGTTCTGTGTTTTCCAAAAGCGAGGCTTATTGGCGCCATTGTTATTTGAAAACAAGTCTTTCCACTGAAACGCTTTTTGATTACTTCCCGGTATTATTTTAAAAACGAGAAATCCGAATGTTGTTAGGTGTATTTTTTACATTATTAATTTTACTTTCATCGTTTACAGTTACATTATGTTAGAAAAACTATTATGAAGTCCTCATCACAAAAATAAGATTACGAGAAAAACGCTAAAATAAACACTGAAAAATGCGAGAAAATATTACATAAAGTGTGTAGCAACAAACTTAAGCCAGTATAAAAATGTGACATAAAAACCTAAATTACTAAAACTATGTTTAAAAGTGCAATAATATGATTAGTGGTGTGGTGTAGTGTAGTGGCATGGAGTACCGAGCGCCACATCCGATGGCGAGTTCGGGCGTCGGGTCGCCGTACTTCCCGCAACCAGGTGAGTGTCACAGGTTAAAGCCAACAGTGCAACAGAGTTGTCAAGTGTGGCCTTATTTACCTCATCTGTAACTTTGTTTTCAAGTATGACCCGTTTTACCACAACTATAACAATGCTATAAAAAGTGACCTTATTTATCACACCTTTTACAATGCTGTCAACTGTGGCATTATTTCCAACATTATTATCAAGTGTGACCTTCTTTACCAAAACTACAAAAAAATATAAGCGTTACCTTAACTATTAAAGTAAAGTTCTGTGGTAGAAAATTTTGCAAGTTTTCTAATAATATTATTTTCTACAACAGAAACATAATCCCTAGTATTCCTATAAGCGCACTACTTTAGATAGCTTGAAAATTTAAGAATCCACAGTCCACCGTGTCTCAAGAGTGGCGCTGGTGCTAAGTAGCTGCACATCTATCACGGCGCTGCCGGGTCAGCGAGTGCCCTCTCGCCTGTAAATTAGTAACCTCTTTGAACCCGTGGCAGACCGAGAGGGGTCTTAAGGGGTTTCGGTGTGAAATAATTGATTATACTGTTACCCTGAGTCCATTTTCCCAAATTTTTATGGTATCTAGTGCGATAAATTACTGTTAGGATAATGAAAATTATTGCTATGTAAATACAAATTTATGAAAATAACTCTCCTTGTAAATATGCAGTTTTTTTCTCTTGTGCTTGCTTTACCCAATTACAACTACCCAAGATTAACAAATCATTGACATTCACGAAAAATCTTTCCCTGATTGTCCCGTGTCTTTAGAAATAACCATAAAGAATACATAGACCTGAAACCTGCTAAAATATATTCTAAAATTTGCATATCTCCCGATCTAAATTAGCAAATTCTGTCACCTCATTGACAATGAAGCAGTCGTAGACGGGACTCTACCTGATTGCCCCGTACCGTGGACACCCTACTGAGCTGCGCGCGCATCTCGCTACCCTGATGTTTTGTAATTCGTGGGATTCGGGATAAGAAAACAGCGGACATCGAATTCTATAAGCTTGGTTCTAGTCAATGAAAATAAGAAATTTAAAAATATCTTTGTCGGTGGCGGTCAGTCCCGTGATCATATAATTCCGTTTCATTGCTCGACCAACTGACTTACCACTTTTTTATCAAAACGCGTAAACCCACAACTTAAACTCTACAGACGTTGCCAAATGCTTCGATACCCTTTTCCATTACACCAAGACCTTGCTTCAGCTATTATGGTATTAATTACATTTATCGCTACCCAAATGCTTCTCGTGGTGTTTGGTTTTGGGATTTCGACCAACTGGTGGATATTCACGGGATACAGTGGTACTATTAATGCAATATGAAATGTTACTCCTAGTTTGCAAAGAGCATGTTGAGGGGACTGAATCACCTAATTGATAGCCAATTGAATCTGTGATTTGGAAAGCATGTTGAGCTACCATCAGCAAAGCTGATGCCGTCTCTGTGTCGAGTAGATTATTAGTTACACAAATCATGTTAGAGAAGACTGCTTGAAAGTGAACATCATCTTAAATATAGATATTCGTCCACACCATACTTGTAGGACTTATTTAAGGTCTCTTCCCTCATCACTTAAACCGCTTTCTCTTACTAGTGGGGGGATAAGGGGGGTGTAACGGGATCCGGCCGGAAATGGCCGTCAGATTTGTCGCCCCGCGGCCGCCAATTACCGCCCCCTCTGTCTCCCGCCCTGGTAATTTATATGTAGTGAAGTGTGTGTCTGCGGAAGCGGGAACGGATCTCGCTAAAAGGTTGCGGGTGAGAGGGCGATAAACCTAAGCAATTATGGTTCCTCTGGCCCGTACCGGCTCTCTTCTCTCTGTCACTCCGTCTCGCTCTTTTCGTGTGAATCATCATGAATTTCTATTGCTTTGTCAGGTCGATACGTCAAGAGCAAAACCAATGCAAAAAATAGCCAAGATTAAGAAGAAAGTAGTAATTAAGATAATAAAACCCTGTTAAATCTTTCTCATCTCTAGTTATTATTAAGTGTCAACTGTATCGTTGGAATTTTCGCGAGAAATCCTGTGGACTTGTGCGGAATTTAGGGGTCACAGGGAGAGGGGTAATAAAGCGTAAATGAGAGGTGTTTTTACACCTACCGCCATTAAGCTGGGTTGCTGGGTTCTAATTATTCATATGTTGGTTAAAATATATACTTCAGGCAGTAAAACAGAGGGTTAAACAAATGTATTTGGACACACAGTTGAGGAAGTTTGATTAGAACGTTCTTTTTGAATTTCTACTGTAATGAGGATTAACTATAGTATAAGTTAAAATAACTAAATCACATAAACATTCTGTGTCATTTTTAACGCATGGTGGCTCATTTATAATATAAAATTTTGAAGTGTCTATAATAAAATTAATATTAAAAATTATGCCAATATTGTCTATTTGACAGTTAACACAGTGTAAAATCCAGTTTGAGCTGTTATTCTCCACTGCAAACGAAAGTATGTTAGCATATACCTAAAATGACACAATAATAAATTGGGTTCGGCCAATGGTTCAGAAATATAAGCTAAAAATAAACGAGTTTAATATTTCTGAAACACGAAAAGCTAGCCATACTGGACTATAACTGAGACGCTTTCCTACATATAAAACACGGGACCTCCCAGATCTGTTTGATGTCTGAAACCATTCTGAAATAATCCGCTAAACTATTCAAAAGACTGCAATCTTTTGTTCAGTGTGAAGCCTGTAAGGAAATCCGCAACTAGGTTTTGAAGAAAACAGACTATATATGATACAACTATATATGATAGTCGGGAAAAGTAGGAAAACTGGCACGTGTAAGCGAATAATGAATTCCCCGGAAATATAATACAGTTGTCGTTGCCGGGAGAACAAAGACGCCTACGTAGTGAGTGGGCGTTTCATCAGTGCAGCTTCTCAATGCAATATTGCACTGTGATAACAAAAACATATGATGAAAGTACTTCGAGACTATAAAGGTTTAAGTAACTGTCAAGGATTACAATGATTAGTTCTGATGATAGTGAACTATTTGGCCAAGGAACATAGGTCTAACGAAATTAAAGAAAAGGAAATCTCCCATCTACATCTGCAGCTGATCTAGAATTTTGGAAACGGAAATGTACCTGCACCAGGGTTTCAGAGTCTTACCTTTGATGTGATCTGATACACCCAATGCATACTCCTGCATAAATGGCACACAAACAGTATCACAATATCCAGATTAAGTCTTCTAGAAACAACTTTAACACAAACGACGTGCTGTATTGTTGGTATGAAATTGCTTTTTTCTTTGAATTATTTTATAGTTCCCTAGCAGGCTAGAAGCGACATTATTCAGCAAAGAAATACATTTACCAGGAACGTGAAGCCTTTAATTTAATGTTGTCACTTTCCGCGAAGACATCAGAATTGCTTATGGAGAATAAATGGCCGCGACGGAAACGCAAAGGCTCAATTAGGGGCATTATATCTAAGAATAAATTTCACCCTTAGACTTCAGTCTTTATAACTTCACTTCTAAAGGCTTAATGAAATTGTGACAACTGAGTTCCACTGCTTCGTTGGTCAATTGAGCTCGTTATTTGGAGACAGTGGGATCCAGTTCCAAGACATGTTAATATTCAAGAAAAGATCAGAAGCATAGCTAAGATCCTTTCGCGCTTTCAGAACACGTTATGCGGTTTGGTCTCAAAATCCCGATATGGTTATATAAGGAGTTCTTTCCTATCCACAGAGTTATTATTTTGAGGCTTCCTCACTTCATTGCTATTTGGCAATCTACATATAGAATAAGAATTGTATACTTAGAACATTATTTTATTTACTTCGCTTTGTTAAATTGTGACAATGGACTTTTCTTCGTCGTTCAAACGTTTCCCCTCTTATTATTGGTTCGACTGAACAACATCGTTTATGATTCGCAGAAACGATATTACCTGGTCGATAAGTAATAATAGACTTACAGGAAACCTTTAGCTTTCTTTCTTAGTTGTGTGTTTCAGGACTTCCTTGTTCGTGAGTTGTCGTTAGAGGCTTCGCGGAATTTGTGTTTGTCACCTTTAAGGCATAGAAAGAGTCCAGATCAAATTCATGAAAAGATAAACTCGCAGTAAACGACTTTGTTTGTATCTATGTTTCGAGAATTTTCTCCTACTTTTTCGGTTCTCGGAACCATATTCCTGAAACGCCCGATGTTTTAGAGCAGCAAAGGCAAATTTTTATTTTTGTGGTAGGTACTGCAATATGTTGTTGGAATTGATTTCATGATAAATTGATTAATAAAATAATTTCCACGAAACGGATTTGATTTCTGTAAACTTGGATAATATGCAACAAATAGAGTAGTAGATGGTAAAAACTCGCTGGTCAACCTCTGTTTTACTCCCACTTTGAACTAGCGAGCTTGAAAATTTTAAACAGGACGAGAGCTCTCGCTACGAATACAAAATCGGCGTTTCGAAGGGAGGCGAATGTAAGTAATACGGCATAATGCGGGTAGGTAATAA
The DNA here is from genome assembly GCA_027580185.1 of Tuta absoluta. Lineage (NCBI taxonomy): Eukaryota > Metazoa > Arthropoda > Insecta > Lepidoptera > Gelechiidae > Tuta > Tuta absoluta. The sequence continues at coordinate 4,293,323 of JAQAHW010000035.1, read as the reverse complement.
AGTGCGGAGTGGCGGGAAGCGGCGCCGGTAATGCCGACAGATGGAGCGCTGTAGGTGGAGCCACTGCGCCACTTTCACACAGGGCTGACACCTGTAACCTCACTGTCCTTTGGAAATATCGTTTAGTTGTATCATAAGAATTCTTAATGAATAAGAAGTACCGACATGAAATGTACCGCAGAAAGTACCACAGATACACAAGTATCGCAGAAATGATTAAGATTTACTACAAAACCTATAAATCTTGTTAAGCACTAGCGTTTCCACGCCAATGAGCTTTTTGGCGCCCGAAGTGGGGCCCACTCGAAGCAACAATTCCCGACTGAATACGTCTCCATTATATCCTAACTGTTCACGCCGCGTGGCTGCCCTGTCCGGATAACCGTATAAAATAGCACGGATGTCCTTATCCCGCGGATCGTCGGAGGCGATATAAAAATCACCCCGCAGTAGGTATAACCCCCCAGGGAGGCAGGGGTGGCAACCACTAAGCGGAGGAACTTTGCCTCGACGTAAGGTTGTTAGTCATATCTTCGGTATTTCCTTTTTTCTGTTTGGCGTATAATGGTGTTTGGCGACTGTGGATAAATATGATTTGCTCTCTCGCGCGTGCAAAGTGGTTTTTATGTTATGGTTGTGGAGATGATCTTAGGTTGTTTTGAGGATATGGTGAGAGTGGTGGATGGAAATATTACTTGAAGGAGTTTATTATTGTTTTATTTGTGTGAAAAATTACAAACTGAAATAAGTTTAACAAGTCTTGTTATAAAACTACTACTCAGCATAAAGATAGCCCTATTGCTAAACCTATACTAAATAACTCTTTGTAAAGTCAAAAGGGATAGAAAATGAAGAGGGGCAATTAGAGCAATAATGAGTTCGAAAAGGTCCCCTAAGTTGACGGCTTTACAAACGACGCCCCAGCCCAACAGGCCGGTTGTCAAGCATACAACTTAGTCAAACCGTCTCCGAAGCGAGACACACAATCAGATTTCCGGATCAATGGAGAGACACTGACAAAATCCTTAATAGATGAAATTATCCCCATACCACACTTAATAGAAAAATGTAGAGAGTATAAATGTCCCCCGCACGCAGGTCAGATTAGCATCAGTTAAGAAAATATTGGGCTGGCCTGTGTGTCTCCGTTAAGTGTAAAACTTTAATTAAAAGTCGACGAGACAACGCCGGCTGCCGCGAGGATTATCGCCTCAAATCCTCCTCAAAATGTATCCACGTAAATACAGCAAAATACGTCTTACGACGCAGAAAATACGACCCGGGCGCCCTCTACATCCCACTGTCAGTACCACCAAAATGAACCCTACTATCAGAGCCGCAAATCACGTATTACCCCAACAAATAACCGTCGAAATCACCGAAATCCGTGTCGAAGTAAATTATACTTTATTACGTCGGCAGAAAGACAGCTTTTCCTCTTTACGCCTGTCGAGAACACGAAGCCTGAGGCGCCCAAATGGAAATTGATTCGCTGCAAACAATAAGGTCGTAAGTCACAAGAGATTTGTCCAGTTCAGCGAGACACGCGTTCGGATGGAGGTTTCACCCGGGGCCGTCTGTGTGGACAAAGGTCGGGGGGTCCAGGGGAGCTCACCTTGCGCTGGTGATTCGCTACGTTCTGCGGTATATGTTTCGTTACAGTATCGAGCGGGTGAGTGCTCCCGAAGTGGCGAGGGTGTACGATTACTGTTCGTAATCGCCTTGATCCCAATGAAGTTGGTAACAGAGTGCTCTGCCCTCTCGAGTACGTAGAGTATTGCAGACGCAGACTGGCCACGTCCTTGGAAAACTTTTACCTTTCAATAATGTAATAATTTATTCTTTGATATCTGTAATTAATTTCTTTATTAATTACAGATATCAAAGAGAATCAATTAATTTTATACAAGTACTCCGAGCATTTCCTAGCATTACGAAATGTTTAAAAGTTTTCATAAATAAGTAATAATTTCAGAAAGTTCAAAGAATAGATAAAATGATACGCTACCAAATACTGGTACTCATACCCACCCAATATGGGACCATTTGAAATTCGGATTATCTAATGAAAGCAGTTTTTAGCAGCTCCAGCTGAGTACTTCAATTTTGAAACAACGTGCTGGGTATAATATTTTGCAAGTTCTCCGGAAGCTCCTTAATTACTATTGATGATAGATACTTATGTGACAGCCCTCGACCCTTGTCCTCCGAGAGTAACAGCCGCGTCTATAACAAACGTAAAATGCGCGACAGGTCACTTACCGTGCTCTGGTGTTTGACGGCAGGGTGAGGCACTGAGGGGGCGCCACTAGTGTTGAAAATCAGCAGACTGTGCTGGAGTGTGGTACAAGTTATTGTAGTACAGCGAAGTTTTGTTGAGCTGGGGTAATATGAAGTTAGTGTATTGTCGTTTATACGATCTAAAGCTTTTTGGCGCCCAGCTTCTGATTCCAAAACTAAGAAGTTTCCTAAGGACCTAACTGAAACTCTGGTCTACGGAATACCGAACTTTAGCAGCTCCAAAAATTACAATTAGCGACAAAAGTGTGACAAAGCCTGGAACCATTTTTCTTCTTAAGGTGATTCGAGAGCCCAATGGCGCCCCAAACAGGATAGTCCCTGGCTAGACACGCTAGTCATCTGGAAACTAAAGTATCAATTTGCGACAGTAAATAACTACAAAGATTATTTAGAATCAATATAACCTTGTAAATACTGTGCGTTTTGGGTTATGTATTACAAAAATGCTAAAAGTGGCAATTTTTAGCAAAATTACAATACTTAACTAAAGCGCTTAGTTTTTACAAGTTCTTATTGATTCTAAATAACCTTTGTAGGTATTTATTGCAGCGAATTGATACTTTGGTTTTTTTGGTTAGCGTGTCCAGCCAGGGATTTTTTGGGGGCGGCACTGGGCTCTCGAATCAGGCCAAAGTAATAAAGGATTGACTATTCTATTCTATTCTTGTGACTTGGACCGCGCCTGCCGACACCACCCGATCACGCTCGTTTGAACAGCGCCCGACGGAGTCGGTACCTTCTTACACAGTACGCACACACTCCACGGCTCGCACTTGTAGATATTAGCCCCTCTTTGTATCAACTACTTTGCACCTTCAATCGATATTATCATGAGACTTTTTTTCTTGGCTATTTTTGAATTGCTATTCTGACTGACAACAAGATTAGATCTCTGATACAGTACGTAGCCCCCCTTATTTTCAACAACTGTGCGTGTACACCTCCAATCGATAATAATAATGTAATTCCATATTGCATAAAGTAAATTTACAAATAAAAATAAAGAAAGTAAAAAGAAAAATAAAGTACAACAAGGCGGCCTTCTTGCTATGGTAGCAAGCTCTACCGATTTGGTGTTAGGAAAGTGCGTTTAGATAAGCGGGATAGTGCACAGCATGAAATATACTTACATAAACTATATAAATGATTGTACACACTAATACATACATAACGTAATCGATGTAGGTAGGCATTTGTATTATATATATGGTACTTTTAGTAGCATGGCGTATCTTGAATACATCCTTCTGCAGTTTCTTATTATTTTGACCATAATCATAATAATAGAAAATATCTAAATAGAAAGTAGCTACTCAATTTACCTTTCAAGAAATAAAAAAACCGTCTCGAAGCAACTTTTTTACGGGGAGTTAGATATATTTAGCCTAGTCACCCTCAATGATCCGTGACTACGTTCCCTGCGCGCGCGGCTCTTAAAAAACATAATAAACTATTTAAAGACAACATAATAAAACTATTTAAAGGCAAGCAAACGTTTGAGCGGTCCCACATGCGGTGATGCCGTCATATTAAAACAATCAACTGAATTTGTAGGCTCGTAAATCTGGAATCGTAGACTATTTGAAATAGACGAAGGAAAACTACAGACGACGCTAATAATTGTGCTGCCAAATAGATAGCAGGTTTTTTTTTATTTTACAAAACTAACCCGGTGGATGGAGCCGTGCCACGCGTTACTGGCATTTAAATACACTTGCAAAATTGGCGGGCAAGGAATGACCTGCGGTAGCCCAGATGAAAGAGGCGATGCCACTAGTAATGCGAAAGTCGCAGGTTCAAATCCTGCCCGCGCTTGCAAATATTGCAAGTTTTAAAAAGTTGTGTACCTTACACGGGAAGTGTTTTAAAATTTGGTATTCAAGATAGCAGGTATATTCCGGTCTTTGATTCCTTGAGAAAATCTTTGTGTATGTCTGGCATACAAAGATTTTGTTGGTTTTTTTTGTTGGTTTTATTTGCAAAGCTGAGTCATTATTTTAGAAGCTCAATCAAAGGTCGACGATTTCAAAGCGGTTCTTGTGTTTTCTATTAGTTTCATTGGCTTCACCGCAGCGAAATGTCTATACTTCCATATGTTCTACATCTGGAACGGATAGAGAATGTTTAGTTTAGATGACTGTTAAATCATCATTACTTGGTGATTTATTACGATAATAAATGAAAGACAGTGTCGAAAGACGTGTTCGGAATATAGTTACTCTAAGTAGTAAAATTTTATGATGAAAAGAGCATAAACTTTGGCTTGGCTAGTCTTGCCAATATACCTTATAATGATATGTCGTCCAAGTAGGTAACTATGTACCCAATCCTTTTTAATTTCAGTGGTCCGATGTTTACAAATTCTTTTACCGATTTTTTCTCTGCAAAGATAATTTCTGACTCTTAGTTTCTTCTTTTCCTTTTCATGTGGGACACTGAGTTGTCCAACGACCCGATAAGCCCTGGTGTCAAGAGTTTTTTCAACTGCCTACTAGTAGAAGTAGGCCTCCGACATGATTAAGTAACGACCGCCGTCTAAGTAACCATAGTCAGCAATCAGGACCGACACGGCTTAATGTTAGTTAGTTTATTTTCTACTTTCTATGCGCTCCTTTAGCAATACAAAAATGATTTGCATGTTTGTGTGGCACCCCTGAGTACACTCAGCAAGCAATTAGCCGTTGTCAAGCTTGCGACTGAACTGAACTCGTGTCGATATGAGTTATTGCCGGGGTAACGCCCGAACCCTCTGCACAGGGAACAGATTAGAAGTGTACCTACGCAAATTTATTGAGGGAAACGGTTATTTATGTTATGATTATAAGATAAGATAAGATAAGATAAGATAATTTTTATTCAATAAACTTACTTATAAACAGGTGCACATATACAAAATAATTATAAGGCGTACCTATTTCCTGAACTAAGAATATGAATTCCTGTATCTCAGGTAAACAGATAGCCCAAATAATTATCTCTTTTAAAGAAACAAAAGAAAAATACTATACAATACAGATAAACTTACAAAAACATATTATACAATATAACATTTCATAACTAACTACGCATTAGTGCAAATGAAAATTAATTAAAAACTTAAACAAAAACAACAAAGACATAGTTTTGTAACGAAGCAATGATCCGCTGTGTCAGCAACGTTACAATTTTACTATAAAGGAGGCCACGTCTAAAATATGAAAAGTCACGCATGAAAGAAATGCTAACTTAGCACAACTTGTTTTCTAAAATTAAACTCTAATAATTAGTCAGCGATGTACCATTGAACATTTTAGCGGAATATTATTTTTATTTAGAATATCCCTTCCTTATGCTTAGCGACTTGATAATTTTAGGAGCACTCATAGTCTATTGAACTAAGGAGTCTTAGTTCAGCGACTTTTCTGGCTGGGCATTGGTCGTCTCCAGTTTTATGGTTGCTGGGTTTCTTGAAACGCTGACACGTTGCACAGTGTCCAGGTTGGTCCTTTTTGACACAATCTTTGATGCTGTGCCCAGAACATCCACAGTGGCCACAAGTGGGGTTGTCGTCCTTGCAAAATTTCGCTGAATGACCATACTGCTGACATTTGTAGCATCTGGTCACAAGGGTGAAATCCTTTACAGGGCAGGAGGACCAGTTGATAAATACTCGCCCCTGCTGTATGAGCACTTTTCTTATTTCAGCCGTGACTTCTAAAATGAAATTACAGGATGCAGCTTCCTTCTTCCCAGATTTATGGCTGAGTCTGATTGAGCTCAATGTACTTTCTTTTGTCAAGCTTAGGCATTTATCGGCAATATTTTGATCATAAATGCAATCCTTTAGCTCATTTTCGGACATATAAGAGGGTACACCAAGCAGGATTATTTTCGGTCTTTTCTTGACGGTCAGTTCAACAGTCAGCCCAGATGTTCTGAGTTTTTCTGATTTTTTGAGCTTTTCCAAATCATCTTTTCTGTCTGTGCTAATTATAACTCCACCGTTTTTGGTTCCTCTTACTCCACGAATGTGCAACTTCAGTTCTTCAGGCTTGATAAGTGATTTAACTAACTTCCTCGTATCTTCACTTGACTTGTCCTTATTTGCAGGATAAATAGTAATGCTGCTGCTTGCGGTAGGGCGAACGATCGAATTATTTCTTGTCTTGACGGTGTCAGCAAAAGATAAGACAGGCTGTGCTACGGGAATCGGAGACGACTTCATACATTGTTTCAAATCTGAAATTTGCGCGGCAATTTCTATTTCTTCAACTCTATTACTAAGTTCATTATTGGTCAGCATATATTTATATTTTATTGACTGATATTTTACAGTCAATTGCGCTATTCCACAAAGGATTTTCCTACTTTGGGTATTAATACGAAGTTTCTGGTCTGCGTCTAATTTTTTTGTCGATTCGTTGTTGATACTGCAGATTTCATCCAGGCTTCTTTGTACTTCGTTAATCCAGCGGTCTATTTCTGGAGTGGTCACAAGCTCGATGTCAGGATCTAACATGGTTGGTCCTGGTATATCTCACAGACATGTATTAAAAACAGAAGTACATTATACGCACTATTACACTTGCATAATTGTCACGTGCTGACTATGCGGAATGTTGACACAGTTTTGAATTTGTTGTTATGATTTAAATAATTTAAAGTTGCAAAAAACACGTCTGATCACTGCCACTGCATGGCGTATCTTATTATGAAAACTTATTAAGGAGAAATGGGCTTAAAACTAGTGTTCTGAATTTTGTATCCTATTTCTTGAAATATCTAAATAATGAGACGATATTTTTCTTTGTAATACTTCAAGATATATGCTACAAAACTATGGAGCTCAAAACACGATTTATTGAAATTGCCTCGTAAAAAAATATTGCAAAGTACGCTCATATTTTGCGTTTATGGGCCCTTTTTTTAGACCGAATGATTTGATTGTTATTCATCATTTCATATATTATTTTGTGTCCTCTTCCTCCTCATTAAATGAGTAATGAATCTATGGGCACTACTACTTTTTGAAATATTTGTTTATATATTTGATTAATTAAATAAATGTTCGGTTTTCTTGAACTGAACCGTCATCGTCTGTTTCGCTCTAACGCAGCGAAACTGAAAGGGACTACTTTTTGGGACTGATGCCGCCTCTTATAATACGGACGTGGACAGAATGTGGACGTCATACTATAGACTAAACAATCTCAAGAAGTATGACACACACATATTAATTTAACATTGTGTGTATGATCTATAACTGTACCCGACTAATCTTCCTCATTGTTGTTAAATGGTGGCGTCCCAAGCGACCCCGTTTGTTGGGCCTCACCCTGGTGAGAATTATTGCCATACCCGCCAAGCTTAGCAAGCGCAGTGCATGGTATTGTAGATATTCGCAGGAAACGATGTGCTGTCCATTCCCTGGATTCATTCCTTAGTCGCTTTTTACGACACCCACGGGTACAAATGGGTTGATGCTAATCTTAGCCGGCACCATATGGCTAAAAAACATCGTATGAATGACTTAGCAGGTAATACAAGTATTCTAAAGGTAGTCAACTTGTTTGAAAAGGTTTGGCAAACATGGCGTCAAGTTGAGGTACCTACTAGAAGGTATAAGTACCTACCTAATAGGTACTCCTTATCGAGCAGATTAGCGCTCGAGACTGAATTAATTACAGCACGCCGCTTCCACGACTATGTCTAGTAGGGGGACCACAATTTACGTGACAACCTGGACTTTCTTTGCTAACATAATCTTGCATAGAATCTAATCGTATGAATTGACAAAACATATTCACGCGTCAAATATTATTTGCAGTTCATGTGCTTATTTTAGGGTTAATTATAGCGTAACTATAATAGGGATATATACAAATGCATGTTCACATTGTTATTACTTTATCAAAAATTATCACATACATAAATTTAATTCATTTTTTAGAACAGGCCGTATTTCGCTATTTGAAAAGCGCCTTAGTTGTGTTTTAATACAGTGTTTTGTATTCCGCTAACAGTTTAAAGTATAGAAAATCATATTGGCAATAAAATGATAATTAAGTTTTGATGTCATTACAATAAAAAGAACACCCACGCTATCGGAAGCCCTCGGCAGGGACAGGTGGCGCAAAAGATAGCGAGGACTTTGTCCTGCAATATACCTACCTCCAAATACTGATAGGGTGCATTGATACCATGCAACTGAACAACTTCCCGTAAGAAGATATTTCAGGAAAGGTTTTTTTTTCAATAGTAAATGCAGTCAGTTGATCGTGATTTTGTATGTCAAGTCGTTTTTTTTTTGTCGTTTCCTGACATATGTTTCTAGGGGAAAGTTGATCAGTTTCATGGTCTGCAAGCACCCTATCAGTATTCGGAGGGCTGTCCCTTACACTGCTTACACCCCCTATTAATCTAGTACTGCTCTCTAGTTTTACTAAGAATATAGCCACCCCAATGCTACCTACTTGACTCTAACTCCACCCCAGGGTTGTCAACAAAGCGTTCATAATGTGATCACGTCTGATGGATTTGTTTTAACGTCATTTCCTCGCCGTCATAATTAAGCCAGTCCCGTCTTAATATGACTTGCAGACATTAATTATTTTAATGCGTGTAGGTACTGCTTCGTAGGAGTATTCGGTAATTTTGAATTGAATTTAATAGCAAACTTTCTATGACATTATATGTGAGGTCCAATTATTATTCATGTTTTGATGCCGATATGTTTCTTGGGTGAGGTTGTCCAGTTTAATTGGCTGATTCACATCTTATATAATTAAAAAATATATATGTTCTGTATTTCTTTCTTTTAAGTATGAGACACCGAGTAGTCCAACGACCCTATGAACCCTGGTGTCAGAGTTTTTCAACATTGTACATGGCCCTGTATTGTTTACACATATTAAACTTACCATGATATTTTAAGCGTTTTAGTTTGTTTTGAGTTGTTCTTAACTAACCTTTTATTCTGTTTATTGTTACAGGTAAACATCTACTTCAATTTTTGCCTACTGGTAATGTATACTTAATACACACACAAAAGTAAGCCTCTGATATGGTTTTATAACGAACAACGGCAGAAGTTCTTCAGAAGTCCTACATGATGACTCAAAAACACTAAAAAGGGGTTTTCTTTAAACACGAGGATACTGTGAGTTCGTACTGTCGAGATTTTCAAGTGAGTTCCGGTAGTGATCGACAGAATCGTAGGAAGAGGGTATGCAAAAATGCATACAATAATATGAAAACTTCATCTATCCACCCGCAAAACATCAGTTGTTCCGTGATCATGGACCATGTATGTGGGTCGAAATATCGGACGATCCAAGGAAATAATGTATCGCGGTAAGAACCACGTTTTCAGTGTTTTGAGCTATTATGTGTGACCGCGAAAGTTTAAAAATCTTACATCAATAGTTTTTTTTTATTGAATAAATTAGACACGCAAGTATGCTGTAGGTTTACGAAAAAGTCGCTTATTCTGAGTATTCCTTATCTTAATTTGTCTACTTAAATGTTTGTATGACGGCTGAGAATAGCATCACCCCAATTCTACCCGTGGGTGTCATAAAGCGACTGAAAGATGATTTCATTCAGGGAATGGGCAGCAGCGTTCCTTGTGAAAGCAATATCTGGCACTGCGTTCGCCAATCCGCGTACCAAGCGTGGTAAGGCAATACCCCCCAATAGGGGGAGGCCCATGGCCAGCAGTGGACTGTTATTGTATTAGTCTGTTTGTTGTGTGTCCTTATGACATCCTTACATTCATCATAATCTCAAATATGTCCACTCCACCCATATTCCGACCACTTGACCCCTCTCTATTAACAGAAACGATTTGAGTCACAGCATACGGCTTGTTCATTTAAGTAGGTTTGTTTTCATATTTGACACCGAGTCGACAAACGACCCGATGACCCTAATGTAAAAAAATGCCTTCTAAATAACCACTAGGCATTTGACGTGGTAGTTTGTCAATCGTCATCTACCTTTCTACCTAAGTAATCATAGAGAGCAACCGGATCCCTCAGCTTAATGTGGCCTCTGAAGCACAGAACCACAATTCTTACTTTCAATTAGGTGTCCGTTTTTGCGGCCGTTTACGCTCTGCCTACCCCGCAAGGGATATAGGCGTGATATATGTATGTGTGTATGTAATTAAGTGGTTCAGCCTGCAATGTAGTAATCTAACTGGTCAAAATGTCACTTAGTGATACAAATATACATATATCACGCTACACCCCTAGCGGCAGATCGTAAACGTAAACATTGCGCATAGAATATCATTATTGTGTCTTACGGGGAATCTAACCATGAACCTCCAGATCCTGAGACCAACGCTCAGCCGAATACACCACTGAGGCACTTTATTTGCGTCGGTACAAACGAGCATGTTTCCAAACATGAGTCACGCGAGTCACACGAGCGCAGGTCAATTGGACGCGTCTCGACCCCTGATCTCGACGATTGGTCGTAACTGCGTTAGGATGTTTCGAATACTTCGCTCAATGGAGACGGTGCGGTTACAATAGCAATGAGAAAGAAAAAGACAAAATACAGGGTGTAAGGGACGGCCCTCCGAATACTGATAGGGTGCATGCAGACCATGAAACTTATCAACTTACCCCTAGGAACATATGACGAAACACCAAAAATATTTAATCTTCCATACACATAAACAATACAAAATCACGATCTGACTGCTGCTGACTGCATTTACTATGGGAAGTCCAAAATTATAGACGTTTCCTGAAAATATTTTTCGATGTAACACTGACACCACTGTTCGATTAACTAGCGAAGCGGCTAACCAAAGCGCTCGCCATCCCAACTCAATTGACCTGTGTCTATTGTTGCCTACACCACAAGCTGTCGAGGGTATACTAGATAAAGGCTTTATGAACCAATCATGCAAAATATAAACGGTAGTTGAAGACTATTGAGATAAGGAGAGATGACCTCATTGGCCATATATAAAGAGAGTCCCAAACACAGTGCGACGTCCACTGTTGGACATTGTTCTCAAAACGCATCCATAGATCTTGTGTTCTGTTGTTAACACGGCTTCATAACAGATACTTCATGAATTCTAAGGATATGATATCAGGCCATGATTACAAAGCCAAATTTATATTGATTTAATGGAAACTAACTTGTTGACAATAATGTGACCATTCAATACTCGATCTGAATAGGGATGGGCAGACGTATTGCTGTTATTTATACCCACGATGGAACCGATACGGTATATGCGTTTTGGGTGAGAGAATGGTGTGTTTATTTGTGCATGTGTTATTTCCAATGCCACTACTGGTTCGATTATGCGCGGATTTCATTTGAATGATGTATGTTCTTGGATAGATGTTATACTAAGATTTTTCTAAATTTTGTGTTATTATACTAAGAGACCAACCTGAGGTAACTCATTTTTAGGACCAAGTGATACTGGTTATTATTCTACCCCAGATAACTGAGATAGCGAACTCACCAGAAGCCCAAAAACATTGGCATTGCCACACGACGATCAGATTATAGCAGTCCACTGCTGGACATAGGCCTCCCTCAGGGTATGGCATAAGGCACGATCTCCCGTTTTTGCCATCCAGTCGCCCTCTTTAGTTAATCTGACCGGAGCTATTTAATGCCCGACTCAAATTGATAAACCATCTAATAATCCGTAATATCAGAAGTGCTCCTAACTCATAAAAAGCTTCATAGCTCCAAAGTATGTCGTAGTTTAATTTTTCTGTAATATTATTCGCTTTGGTCGCTGTGTGCTGGACTAAGTGGTGTTTTAGAACAAGATGAGGTCGATGTTGAAATGAAATAAATCAAGCTGTAGGTTTTTCTCGCCATGTTTTTGTTTATCAATCAAAGGGCCTTTTATATAATAACTAGATTTCCACCCAGTGGTTTTTGATTTCACACGCTGCCACTAATTTTCCCGTGGTAATAGTTGTTTTCCTGCGGTAAAAAGTGGCCTATGTGTTATTCCAGGTTATACTCTACCTGTGTTCCAAATTTCATCCAAATCGGTCAAGCCGTTTGAGCGTGAAGAGGTAACAAACATTCATACATACACAGTAACAATAAGAACAGATTTATAAATTGTGATATTGTTGACCACCGCAGCTCGAGAGTTACATTTCTGCCACATCGCGCGCGGTCATCGTTTGCCTTCAGCTGTCACCCGTACTTTGCACGTAATCGTAGCTGATAGCCTGTTACATTCTACAGCACTATTCAACGACTGAATCAACACGATTATGTCTGCAAACAGCACTCGGCCATAAACCTAGTTAAGCTCCGCTCACATCGGTCGACGCGCAGTCGAAACGTTATACTCTGAAATACATACACATATCACATCTTTATCCCTTGCGGGGAAGGTAGAGCGTAAACAGTTGGAAAATACGGTCGCTATCGCCACGCCTGACAAATGTTTGAAGGCCGTTCCAGAAGTTCGTGTATTAAAATAGTGACAGGTGGTCAACCTGTCGCCTAAAATTGTAATACACATGAAACATGTGCATTAAACCCTCGAGTCCCTTAGTCGCCTCTTACGACACTCGCGGGAAATAAATGAGGTAATTCTATTCTAAGCCGGCATCACACGGCCGAAATACAACTCATACTCTGAAATAAAGTGTGCGTATTTAATTTGTAATGCTTCATTGAATTCTACCCGCAACAAATTTTACTTTCATTCATCCTTTTGTCGAATCCAATTATTTACTTACAAAGGACGGAGATAGCGTGACTAAATGACCCCGGTAACTACCACTAACCACATTTTACTGACAGCTGTCGTTTTCAATCGTCTCTTCCGGATTAAGGTCTGGTCATCCTGTCACGAGGGCAACAAAATAAGTCTGGATCGCTTAAAACGCAAATCCATTATCAAATATTTAGTGATTTACTAAATTTCAAGCTGCGTTCAACTCGCTTGACAATAACTTATTTTCAAGCACATTTTGAATTTGCCGGGTTTGATTAATAAATAGTGTTTTAAAATCTACTTGTAGAGTTTCACAAGTCATCTAGTTAGCGAAACCTTTTAGGCTAAACCTTTCTTCCTGCGGTCTGACAGGCGATTTTCCGCCGTATTTTAGTAAACGAAAAATGTGAAAATCATTTTACCTACAATAATTTAGAATTAGAAAGAGCTACGTGGAAATGTTTATGGCATGTAACCAAGTATTCAAATAAATATTATTTTATTCAAATAAATATTATTTTATCGCACACGCAATCTTTATTCAACCCCACACACAAAGAGGATCATTAAAATAAATGCTTAACCGCACAGCCACAAATTACGTACTACAAGCGTCGCGCAAATACAGCCGGCCCATTTAGTACTTTGCTGCCATTTTGCTCACGCACACCACATGCAGCTTCAATTTTTTTTGTTTTTATTTGATTTGGATTGTATTTTTTTGATATCAGAACGTGTCATGGGGTATATGAAGTAGTACGTACGTACTTAATTTTAACAATTACAGTACTCGTAGCAATACTAAAGTTGAGGTAGTAGGGCACTATAGATGTAATTTTACGTCGCTTCGAGACAAGTATCAAGAGATTGAAGATTTGGCAGTGACTGTCGATGCACCGATGGCTCAATTGGTAGATCAGTGGGCTGGTACCCCACGGTCACGCGTTCAAGCCCCCGCCGCCTGTAACACTTTTTCAATTTTTTTTTTCTTTTAGGTAGTAGGTACATTTAAGTACTAAACCGCGAGTAGGTAGTATTTAGTTTCGAAAATATTGAGCGTGAGCCTTCTGTATTCTCTTATTTTGTGACAAAGCCCCATATTTGTGCGTGTCAAAAGCAGCTACCGTACCGATCGAATTGCGTTTGTTTAACTAAGTGTGAACGGAACATAATTGCTGTGCTATGGGGTGGTTGTTTGGGGCAAGGGTAAAGAATGAACCACATGTGATGGTTGATATTCCTTTTTAGGGTTCCATACCCAAAGGGTCAATACGGGACCTAATTACTGAGACTCGGCAGTCTGTTTGTCGGTCTGTCTGCCACCACACGGCTGTATCTCATAAACCGTTATAGTTAGAGAGTTGATATTTCCACAGATGCTGTATTGTTTGTTGCCGCTATAAAACAAATTCTAAAAATTTGAATATAGCGGGCTCCAATACGAAAAACGTGTATTTGCTCTATTTTTATCTATAATGGTTCGGAGGCTGTAATAGGCTGTAATGATATTAGGAGTAGCTATAGTTAGTATTCTTTGGTAATAGAAAGACAGTTGAAATTTTCACAGAACATGTAAGTATTACTTTTGCCGATATAACAACAAAAACTAAAAAACGGCATAATATTAATAATGAAGGGGGCTCCTTACAAAAAAAAATATTTTTTATGCAATGTTTGTACAGAACTCTTCGTGCGCGAGTTTGGCTTGCACTTGTCCGTTTTATTTGTTGTTCGGTGAAATCGTAGGTTATTGGAGTCGATGAACGAATGATGTCTAAGCTCTTCTTGTCTATGTGACGAATGAAAACAAAATCATAAAATTTTGAGAACTGGCAGAAATCCTGCCTGTAAATCTTTATCATTTTGTTTTCATTCGTCACACAGGCAAAAAGGGCTTAGACATCATCCGTTCATCGACTCCATTTGTTATTGTATACCCGATACGCTGAAGTGTTTTAAAATTTAGTACACAAAATTACGACAAATTGTACTTTAATAAAGTCCAATACCTTAAATGGTTTAAGGCATCTAGCATACCTACCTCAGGAAGTAGGTAAATGCCAGAGGCATAAGCCAGCTGGACAGAGTAATATGGTAATATGTCACGATCCCGATAAGGGTCAATCAGGGCATGAAACTGAACAACAAACACTATTTTTTAAGTTTATACGTAAAAAAAACCATACATACATAAATCACGCCTATATCCCTTACGGGGTAGGCAGAGCGTTCACGGTCGTAAAAACGACATTAACACCACATCTGACAAAAGTTTGAGGGTCAATCAGATAACTGTGTATCACTATAGTGACAGGTTGTCAGCCCATCGCCTATAATTGTAATACACATCTAACCCTCGAGTCCCTTAGTCGGCTCTAACGACACCCATGGGTAAAAAATGGGGTAATGCTATTCTAAGCCGGCATCACACGGTGTATTCTAAGCCGGCATCACCCGGTATCATAATTCATAAAATAAAAAAGTACTGTACTTTTTAACAAAAAAAATAATTTATTAATTTGGTTTTACTAATAAATTTAAAAAATGGTGAAAGTTGTTATGTTTCATATCCTAGTTCACTCCTGAACGGGATCGTAACTTATTACTAACCCAGTATAGCACGGTCAGACGATTACTGATTAGACAGTCTAACTGGAACTGAACTCAGGTTCTCTAGATCGGAAGCTCAACGCTGGCACCACGAGACCACAGAGGCACTTTTCGCTAACTGAGTGTAAACAATACATAATTGCTATCGGATAATTATGGGGTGGTTCTGTGGGGCGGAAAGGGTAGAAAAAGTAACAGATGTGATGGTTGATAGTTGATTTGTGTGCAGGTTGCAGAATGTATATTCATCATTTTGACATTGATATTAATGAGTGTATTTTTTTTTCTTATGAGAATTATATACAGGGTGTAATAGACAGCCTTCCGGATACTGATAGTGTGCATGCAGACCATGAAACTAATCAACTTTGCCCTAGAAACATATGTCGGAAACAAAAAATCTACCTCCCATACAAAATCACAATCAGCTGACTGTATTTACTATGGGAAGTAAAAAAAAACATTGTCGTTTCCTGAAATTTTTTATATGGGAAGTTGTTTAGTTTCATGGTCTGAATTCACCCTATGAATATTCGGAGGGCTGTCCCTTATACCCTGTATAATTATCTGTCATCACAGCTATTCCTACGGAAAACACAGTCAGTCAGTAACGTGTTTTTGTGAGTTCTATGACATTTTGCAAGTGTATCATATTGCGAAAGTGATATTGTTCACCGCAACATACAAATCGTATCACCTCGCGAGGCAATAACGCGTCGCGGTTGGCTGAATCTTAAGCGAATGAAAGAAAAGGATAGCTATCATACACACATATCACGCCTATAATCCCTTGCGGGGTAGGCAGAGCGTCCGCAAGAAACGGACATTTATGCCACGTCTGACAAATAATTGAGGGTTATTCGGAAAATTGTGTATCGCTATAGTGACAGGTTGTCAGCCCATCGCCTAAAATTGCAATACACACCCTCGAGTCCCTCAGTCGCCTCTAACGACTCCCACGGGAATGAAATGGGGAGATGCTATTCTAAGCCGGCATCACACGGCATAAATAGCTATAATTTTCCTCCAATTTTTCTGTGTACATACTTTGGGGTGGTATGGGATCTACCTCCTAGCGGTCCACCCCGGGCAACGGCAACACAGGCTTGCCTGTGGATAAGTCCGGCTGAACGATCCCACTAAGCGGTGGAAGGCTCCGTAAGGGGCCGCCTGGCTCGCGACCACCATCCCACCGAAGTCTGGCGCCAAGTAGCTTGCTGCGTTCCGTCAGTGTGTGGGAGTGCCAGTGCCTTAACAGGCTTCTTCTGGGTGAGCTCGCTCTATCTTAGACTCTGTCTCTGTCCTATGACCCAGACTAGAGTCAAGAGCAAACCCATCATTAATAAAAAAAAAAAAAAAAGGCCCCGATTCACCTGAAAAGTTTGTCTCTTTCATTCGCGCTGCGTCAGAGAGAAATAGACCCTAAATTTGCACACAAATTTTCGCGAGATTTTACGGTTTTTCCGACATAATAACCAGAGAAATACCGTTAGAATGTCTCATTAGGTATTCGTGCTTGAAAAATTACGTATCTAAGTATATTTTTTGTATACCTTTTAAACAGTAGACATAATATTGAAAAAATGTTTCAAATAGAGGTTAATTTGTTGTTTGTCAGACGTGGTTTTAATATCCGTTTTACGGCCTTTAACGCTCTGCCTACGTTTGTCAAATTGTGTAACTGATAGGTATATATATGTTATTTGTTATATCCTCGACAATAAAATTTTTTTTTTCAGAATTTTATGACTGTAATCGTCTAGATTAACTGGTTTCAAAATCTAGTTCGCGCTTTATCCCTGCCTTAAGAGGCCGTACATAGTTTTGAGTAATTTTGTCATGTTTCTTCAATTCTGTAGGACCTCGTTTAAAAAAACAGAATAAGTAACAATGTGTTATGATATGTTTTATTGAAGATTAATTCAATATCTAAAAATTGGCCCAGACAAATTATTGATTTTGATTGTTCAGTTTGTTTAATAGTTAATAACCTGAGACGTGTTTTAATTGTTTTCGATGCGTGACGTTCGTATCATTATTGTTTACATGAATTTTAAAATATGGAGTGGTTTATAAAGTATACAGCAATAAAGACATTGAAAAGTGCTAAAAATTGGCCGAGGAGATTTTAGTAATTTAATTCAAAAATTCAAAGAAAAACTGCAGTAAAATGGCCCTACTTTGAAGAAATTTTAAACGTATACAGCGTCGGATTTCTAGTACAATACAACACGTTTTTAAAAAAATCAATTTACACATTGAAAAATAGATTCATGCTAACACATTAGCTATAAAAAAAATTGCAAATATGTATTTTATGAAATTTATCGAATATTTTAAAGTTCTCCGGAATTATCAATTATATACGGGAGCGCAAATGCTGTTTCGGCAGACAGCGCGCCGCGCTCTTGGGAGAAGGACGTGTATCCTGCTGCGTCACACTCACGCACACATACAAAATTACGAATGTGTGTCGATCGCGCGCGTAGAGGACAGTAGATCACGCGTCACAGGCGGAATTATAGTGCGACCGATACGTTTTGATCTTGTAAGTATTTTTTTCAGTGCGGTATTAATTTATGATTGATTAAATTAATTGAACTAGATATTGTGATTTTACTTCCTATTAGAGTATAAATAACTTGAAATTTCGGGATTTTGCAAATAAATGGCCATTTTAACGGACTATAATGATACATTACAGATTTAACTATCCATACTAATATTATAAATGCGAAAGTAACTCGGTCTGTCTGTCTGTCTGCTACGCTTTCACGGCCAAACCGCTGAAACGATCTTCATGAAACTTAGCACAGAGATTGCTAGCATACCGAGAACGGACATAGGCTATTTATTATCACCATTCGAGGGTCTGGAGTATAGATGTAGACCACCAGGTGTACCATCAGGAGCCAAGCTAAACTATTAGAGATACAGGCATGGTCCTAAAACAAAAGTTGTTCAGTATGATGGGCCGCTTCTTTTTACAAGAACATTTGAGGATCGGGAGTATCTTATGTAGACCACCAGGTCTACCATCAGGAGCCCACCTAAACTATTGGAGATACAGAAATAGTTCCAAAACAAAAGTTGTTCAGTATGATGGGAATAAGTTGAGAAAGGACATTGCCTACTTTTACCGAGGATTTTTTATCATTACTGAAAAATACCGCTGTGCCGCCGCCGTTTGCATCGTATGCACTACCTTCATTGTAATTAGGCATATCTACTTAGGTGATACGTTACCATGTTCTGAACTGAAAAGTATCATCCACATAATACGTTAAGTCGGGGATCACATTTGACGTCCGATGCGGCGTATTTTGTAAGTGTAAGGGAGTAAAATAGAAATTCGCGATTTCCTTTCGTCTGACATACGCATGCGTTATGGATATGTATTGAAAATACACAGCAACTAAATAAATAATGCCCGGTCTTATGACCGCGGCCGCGCGCACCGGCCGATCCGGCGCGGCGCGGCGCGCGCGCTTTGGCGGCGATGCGGGGCGGAGGGGGAGGGCGCGACAGGGTGCGGCTACCCGAACGGGCATACACGTGAGGGCAGACTCACGAGTGTCAAACCCACAAAATCTTTGTTTTCGCAAAATACAGAAAAACAAAAAATGTGGTATATAAAAATGTATTACAGTAACTTAAAATACCTTTTTATCTGTCTTATCTACTTATGCTGACCATTTTAGTGTTCTCAAATCGGCACCCCTGGAGTAAGTACTCTGTTATCTACTGACTTTTATATTAAATTTTTATAAATATTGGTCTCTCAGGCCGGATAGCAAATCTTGAATTGTCCCTTTAACAACAGAAGCAAGCAAGTTATCTCTAAACAGTAGAGATAACAACTGTTCTAATATCACTGTCACACTTACTATGAATACACATAGGTACCTACTTTAGAACTTCTGCCAAAAAAAACTATCTAACGCGGACGAAGTCGCGGGTAAAAGCTAGTAGGCAATAAATATAAATTCGGCGCTGTTAAGCGAAAAAAAGATGCTGGTACATGGGCACACCCCTGAATAGTAGTCGGTAATTAATTAGTTTCGATAACATTCCACAAATCCCAAAATTCTTAGTAGGTACGCAATAATTTTAAACTTTTTCATACAATTGCCACAAAAACTATAAATAGGATCAAAACTGATTGATCGAACTATACGCTGCCGTCCGCCGCTGGGTCTGCATATCGCCGCCGCTCGGCTGCACGATGACGCGTTCTAATGCTAATAACCTACTTTCGCCCAGCGCAATTTCATGTACGGCCTCTTAACTTAACTTAACCTTATACATTTACCTAAGATACAGAAATTCTCATTCTTAGTTGAGGAAATGGACAAGCCACATTACTATTTTGTATAAGTGTACCTATTTGTAATTAAGTTTATACATACATGCCATACATGCATAAATCACGTCTATATCCCTTACGGGGTAGGCTAGGCAGAGTGTTAACGGCCGTAAAACGCACGTCTGACAGAAGTTTTAGGGTCAGTCAGATAGCTGTGTATCACTATAGTGACAGGTTGTCAGCCCATCGCCTAAAATTGCAATACACATCCAACCCTCGAGTCTCTTAGTCGCCTCGTACGACACACATGAGTAAGAAACGGGGTGATGCTATTCTAAGCCGGCATCACAGGGCAATTAAGTTTATTAATAAATAATTATCTTATCTTATCTTAAATATATGTTAATCACCAATGTTCTCCGTCTTTCCAGCGTCCGGCGCGTCAAAGCTGAGCGGCACGAAACGCGAGTTGACGCCCAATAAGGGCGGGCCGTTCGCGGCTGCACTGCGCTCGCTGGCCAAGAACGCCGGGCCCGACGGCAAGGAGGGTGAGTGTAGTGCCTGCTTTACTCGCTTGCAAGCAACGGTGGAACAGTCAGATGTGAGACAGTCAATTAACCTCATTTTAAGTATTAGAACGGGTCTATCGCGATAGTATTTAGGTAAATATTAGTAATTTACCTGTGTCCCGACGTTTCAACACAGTTTCATGTACATTGTATGTATGTTTAGTTTCAATACATGAAACTGTGTTGAAACGTCGGGACACAGGTAAATTACTATTATTTACCTAAATACTATCGCGATAGACCCGGTCTAATACTTAAGGCCGTACGCTCGCTCACGCGGTTTCACGCGCGGGACGTCCCGCACGGGCCAGATTTGACAAAACACAAGATTGGCGCCCCGTGACGCGGCCTGCGGTCACCCGCGCCGCGGCTTCAGCAACCCGCGACATAATATAACCCGTACGAACACGACGACACTTGCCATATTACAACTACCTAGGCACTATGCGCCTTCTAAATTTGGACGGGTAATAATGGCGGCGATGTCAGACCGCCGCGCGGATCCCGCGAGACCGCGCGCGGCCTCACGCGCGGGCTGGCCCGCGCGTGAAACCGCGTAAGCGAGCGTACGGCCTAAAATGAGTGAAAGTGATCGCGAGTGCTTAAAAAGTTATAGTCAATTAACCTGCTTCAAAATCCTATCCTCTCCTACAACTCAGAGGCCTGCTACTAGTAGTTGGGTAAAAAACACCAGGGTTCATCGGGTCGTTAGGTGACTCGGTGTTCCACACGAAAAATAAAGATGAACCTTACAGGAGTTTATGATTTATTTTACACTGACCTCTTCAAAATTATATAAAGGAATATTGGTAACGTGTGATACGAATTATCCTACGTTGAATGAATCAATTCTCAATATTTGGAAAATTCTTGTGAAGGACAGTTATTTTTTATGATTCTTACTATAAATAATTTTTTTTTATCCCTTAAAATATGACATCGAAGTCTGCTGATTATATAATGATCAACATATTCTATCTGAAAGAAAAAAAAATATTAACCTTGTCTTTATCTGTACTTCCAATCTTTAAAGGAATTCCAATTTCTCTCCTCTCCTAAAGTAAGCTAAGTGATCAATTTCCTTTCCTTTCTTTTGCATTGTTTCTAATAACTGACTGTTTCATCCGACTGTTTACTTCTTAGAACAGCAATTAGTTTTTTATTTAATAACTCTTTTTTTACAATTCGCCAACAGGCTATTCACTTGTTCGGTTTCGGTATATAATGTCCATTTACAACATTCTACAATAAAAAAATGAAAACGTTAAATAAAATAGTTTTATGAAAAATATTGTAATGGTTGGCCAAATAAGAAACACAAATAAATTTTGCTGTAAATAAGAATAGTTCTAGCTTTGGTCAACCAATAAGATAATCTTGTTATTTAAGAATTAGGTTTATAATAATGTCGTTCGTTCTGTTTTACTATTTTTCTGTATAAAATTATATTTTTAAACATATAATAAAGTATCGCAATCTGTTTGGCGTAGACCGACTGAAATCTCATAAAATGTAGAAAACAAAACTTTTTCAGAAGTGTAAGTAGGTACTCAAAAG
Organism: Tuta absoluta; assembly: GCA_027580185.1. NCBI lineage: Eukaryota > Metazoa > Arthropoda > Insecta > Lepidoptera > Gelechiidae > Tuta > Tuta absoluta. The sequence goes on along the minus strand of JAQAHW010000035.1, from coordinate 4,271,275 downwards.
AAATTATTATAATATAAGAGAACTTCTGTCGTTGTAATGAGTGAGATTAATTTTATCGTTGACTTTGATATTTACGTCTGTTTAAGGGGGAATTCCAGCGTAACTAACGCCCTAGTCACTTGAAAATTTATCACTTGATGAAAACGTAATAAATCGAAATGTTACTGTCATTAAATTACAGGTACTTAAGTTATTTTGCGAAATTATTATTAGTAAAAAAAAGGGGTTAATGTATCTACTTATAGCATTTTCGCTATCGGGATCTACAGCGACACTACTATTAATTATACATTATTCTGTTCAGATTCAGCATCTGTACTCGAGTCTGACAGAAGTAGATTTTCGATATGTTACATTTCCTTCGAGTTATGATTTTTAAGTGATGAAGGCGCTATATACGCTCAAAAACTTCCGGGTGAGCTCCTGCTCCCCACCATACAGTCAGGTGTAGATTTGAATAGCCCCGGGGCTAAAATCATAGGGTCCTGAACTAAAAAAAACCCTACACCTGGATTCTTAATGCTTTAATTGTTCATATTAGTCACGTTTGACGCCAAGCAAGATGTGCTACCTTTTTAGAATTCTAACTACATACCTAACTTGTCCTATCTTTCTTTGTAAAACGGATGTGTAATTCGATAAACCTATGAGGTCATATGACAGAGCACAAATATGAGTTTGGTTGTGAGAAATAAGGATTGAATATAATCTTGTTACACAAACATTCAAGTACATTATTTCGGCCCTGCTGTCATTTGTCATCACAGGTCCATCGAATTATAAATCCCACTGTTCGTCCAGGGGTGTGTAACCCCCGTTGCCATGCTGAGTGTCCGAGTGTCCAGGTCCGGCGCCAGACCGCGAGAAGGAGAAGCCCCCCGCGCCCGCGCACGCGCCGCCCCCCGCCAAGCGAGCCTCACCCGCGCACCACCTGCCCTCCAGCGGGTTCCAGCCCTACAGACCTGATGACCGGTAAGTACTGTTTGAAGCGCCTGGCAAACAAAACCACGCAAAGACCTACAGCAACACTTTTGCGGATAAGCTCTCAGGTCCAAGCTGATAGCAGCCTAATACGATACTTTCAGTATAAAATATTGCTCGCGTAGTATTTATTCTTGTGGGTTACGTGAAATTATGCGCTTGCTTTGCTCACTGTTACTTCTTGCTGCCCTCGCAATGTTTTTCAAAAATATTAACGTATCAGTACCAAGAGCTCTGCTTTGTATTGTTTTCATATACATAAATAATGACTGGCCCGATGGCGTATCGGATTCTACCCCTGACTGCTACGCCGAGGGTCATGGGTTCTATCACCACTAGTCACTAATGTTGCTTAGTCATTTTCAGATATTTGTGTTTAGTCAGGATATTATCTATGTAGGTAATATATGTATTTATAAAAATAAAATAAAAACAGTATATAAGTATTAATATGAGCTATCTTGTTCCGATAGTACAAGCTTTGCTTAGTTTGGGGCTAAATGGTGTTGTGTGAATTGTCCAGGATATTACTTTATTTATAATACCTGACAAAATGTTCGCATGCATAATGGTACTTACGGCCTGGGTGCCTAAACTACAGACTGCTAATTAACATGAACAGTTTCAACAGTCGACTGCTGGATATAAGCCTCTCCCTATATATACCCCCAGTATTGCCATACCACGCATGGCAAGCGTATTGGCGAGTGCAGTTCAAGATTGTTTCCACAGAAAACGCTGCTCCTCATTCCTTGAATGAATTTATCCCTTAGTCGCTTTATGCGACACTGGTCGTATTGGGGTGATGCTATTCTAAGCCGGCATCACTGACTGCTGATTACGACTGCATATTATCGTTTACACAAGGTTTGCGCTGCTCATGAATTATATTCAGATCGCTAATGATAAATTTGCAATTCACGTGTTACCCTCGATGGGCTGACAACCTGTCTCTGTGGTGATACACAAATTTCTGAATGGCCCTCAAAAGTTTGACAGACGTGGCGTAGATGTCCGTTTTTTACGGCCGTTTACGCTCTGCCTACCCTGCAATAGATATAGGCGTGATATATGTATGTTGCGAATGATGGAAACAGGGGGCCGATTGGCAACTTTCATTTGCTTCATTTTGACAGTTGAAGCCGATGGTGCCATTGCCATTATTGGAATATTTGACAATATCATAGTCTGGTTACTTCTTATGTTATGATAGTGCGTTATCAGCATGAAGCCTATGAAAATTAGTCAATCAGGGTACAGAATTGATAATTTAATAATGAATTTGTGTGCGCAGGTTAACGCACCCGGCGGCAGCGGCTGCGTCATTCCCACTACTGGAGCCGACCGCCTACTCGCCGTACGCGCATCCCGGACTCTACTCGAGCGCCGCTTTGCAATACAGGTAGGAAGTATTGTAATATGGCGTCCCACATTGGGGAAACAACGACTGAACTTTAAAAAAATGAAATTTTACTAGCGATTGATAACGAAAACTCAAGACGGGCTGGTGGTAAGGTTTAATGTTCCCTAAGGAACATAGGTCGAAAGACGAAAAAAAAATGGATCTCCCGTACAACATTGCCGATCAGCTGATTTCAGTTACTATGGGGACTCAAATAATTACTATCACATTTCAACTTACGTTACTTGGGAAAAGTTGTTCCTTATCGCCAGCCCGTCTAGAGATTTCGCTATCACTAGTGTAGTGAGCGATAGCAAAAACTAAAGACGGGCTGATGGTATGATTAATTTTCCCCAAGGAACTAAGGTCTAAAATGGAAAAAAGGCCTGCCATACAACTTGACTAGGACAGCTGGTACACTTGTATGGGAGGTTCAATTTTTTTTTCATATTTCGATGGTCATTGGGGAAAGTTGTTTCTTATCACCAGCCCGTCTCGAGTTTTCGGAATCGGTCACTTGGAAATTTTCACCCTATACATAACAAACAATCAGAGCCCACTACTGGAGGCCACCGACTAATCGTCGTTTGCCAACCCTGGTTTTGCCACGAGTGTACGCGTACTGGTTTAGAAAAATTGCAAAATTTTCTACGAAATTGAAATGATACAATCCACCTATAATATAGTGTGCCATATTATTCAATATAGGTCATATATTGAATAATCCGGCACACATACATAACTTGTACCTACATGTGAACATTCTGTGTTAACTGGGAGTGTTCAGTTTGCACTCTCATCGCAGTACTTATTCTAGCTTCTTCTTTTCGTGTGTGGATACCAAGTCGTCCAACGACCCGATGCACCCTGTTATCAGGGTTTTTCAACCGACTTGTTTTAATTATTAATTAATATCACCTGCAGGCTAGCAGCAGAAGAGCAACTATACCTCGAGCGCGTGTTCCGCTCGGGGGTGGCGGGGGTGGGGTGGCTGCCCCCCTACGCCTTATACCCCCCCCTGGCGCCGCCCCTGCCGCTCGTGCACCACGCGCATCCGGCCCACGCGCATCAGATGCACGAAGACAGGGAGAAGGAGATCGCCGCGCAGAGGGAGAGGGATAGGGAACGCGAGAGGGAGAGGGAAAGAGAGAGGGATAGGTAAATAGTTTGCTTATTGTTACGGGTTTTTATTTGTAGTCCAAGATGGACTAAATCCAACCCCGTGTTCCGTCAAGGGATTATAGAGTCTGTGCGGAAAGAAAATAGGCGTGGTCATAATGTGAAATACTTTTGATTGCGTAATGAAAATCATGTTCATAAAAATGTTGTGAAATGACATTTAAGTAATAGAGAAAGTCAACAAAAGTCAAGTTTTCACATATATTATTCCAATACCTACAAAACTAGCCCGATGCAGATGTAAATAGCACTAAAACAGCGCCATTCACCATTACAGGGAACGTGAACGTGAACAGAGGGAGAAGGAGCAGAGGGAGCGAGACAGACTGGCGAGAGAGAAAGAGACGAGAGCTAGGGAAGCTTTGCGCGATGAACAGAATAGGTAGATATTAATAACATTTTTACCTAATCCTTATACAAGGAGTAACAAACAGGGTATAAGAAGCTGAAAGGAGCTTGAGATACTCATGAAACTGAACAACTTTCCCCTATTGATTATTGGCCGAAATAAAAAAAATACCTTCTATACAAATTTGCCGATCAATTGGTTATTTTATTAAGGAAGGTCCGTCCATTGTAAAATATAAAAAATGTACCTTCCTTGGGGAAAGTTGTTCAGTTTCATGAGTAGGTACCTTAACCTCCCTTCGGCTTGTTATACCCTTTTTGCTACTCCTAATAGCTAGAAAAAAGGCAGAGAATAGCTTTTTTTTTGTATTTTTGATTAGAATTATATACTTGATTCAATATGGTTGGTGCTGATTTCACTTCTTAAGCAAATCACTTTTCTTTATTTGCAAAGGGCCACCCCCATAGCTGGTTGGTACAAAGATCAAATGCTCTTGAATTTTGCACTTTTAGTAATGTAGGTTAGATAAACTAAATCGCTTGCTATAGAAATGTGCTCCTAAATTAGTTATCATAATGGAATTATGTGTAATAAATACGTTTTCTTATTTCCAACAGACTGGCCGCCGCCGCGATGCAAGGCCTCCCCCCCCACCTGCTGCCCCCCGTGTACGGCCTCCCCCGCCCCTTACTGCCCCCGCCCTTACTCTACCGCCCTTACCGCCCCTACCCTTCCCCTTACGAGCAGCTGCCCCCCCGCGCGCCGCACCCCACCCCCCCCGCCGGCCGAACAACCGACACCCCTACTCGCGCCCAAAGAGGCCACGCCCACCCCGCAAGAGGAAGCGAGACAGGAGACGGACGCTACCGAGGAGAAAGAGAGAGGTGAGGACGCCCCGCCCACCGCGGCCCCGCCCCCCGCCGTGTGACGTCATGTGCAACGAATTGAAGGAACGTTCATACGCGGTGTATGATTAATGTAGGATTCTAAAGTTGTAAATTTAATATGGCGGCTGATCTATAAGGTACTAATCAATTCAGAGCAAATATTTTAATAGTGAGATTTAATCGTGAAACTGAACAACTTTCCCCAAGTAACAGGGATCGAAATTTAAAAAAAATTATTTCCTATACAAAGTAACTCATTATTGAACATACTTTTATGGAAGGTACTTTACTTTTTTATATTTCTACCTGTTGTTCTTTGAGGAAAGTTGTTCAGTTTCACGAGTAGAATTCGCCCTAAAAATATTTGCACTGAATTTTGTAGGACCTTTTATAAATAATATCAGATTATCAATTGGATATTTTTGATTTTACGGTCAGCTAGGCATATAAATAGAGAAATGTATCTATTATTTGGTTTTGTTACCAAATTGTGAAATAGGGACAGTATACCGAAAACTTTGCAGGCGTGATCAGTTCATGAACTTAACAACTTTCGCAATAAACCATGTGCTTAAAATTCATCAAAAGATTTGGTTTCCCGTATAAAAAAATACGGTTCATCGTGTATTTTGTTTGGGAAGTCAAAATCTCTCTTTTTCTCAAAATTTGTTTGAAAGTTGTTCAGTATCATGGCCTGATCCTGTCTGCATAGTTGACGTTACAGCAGCCAGTACAATACAACGGTTCCGCGTATGGATGTTCTAATCGTCAATATTCAAAACTAATGAATTGAAGACTTAAGTTTTTCTATGTATTTGTTAAGTGTAAATGTAGTCGCGACTTGTATGAGAAATGTCTTTGTAAATATATTACTTAAACTTGTATCTGTGAATTTTTCTTCGACTGAAGTTTTATATCATCAATATTTTCAACGGTTTTGTTTTGAATTTTTTGATGTTGTGGTAATATTTTTGCGGACTTAGCTGGCAATACTGAACCGATCGACCAATCAGGGCGCTCCGTTTCGTGCTGTGTTGCCAGTATTGTTGAACTTATTATGAATTGTTTGTTATTTATGTATTTTGTACAATGAGAAGAATGAAATGATTGACATTAATTTGTTTTTAATAATTATTATTATATTTTAGCTAAGTATATTATATAAAAATAAACTTGATTGGTTTTTACATTATTGTATGATTTATGAATCATGTATACTTATACATTTTATTGTTTGTGTATGTTTTTTAAGGTGCAAATAAAAACTATTTAGCAATATCAAAAAGTTCAAAATAGAAATAGCTGTATTGTATATCTTACTGAGAACTTGCGGTGCACATTTTCGAATAGAAATTCTATAATCATAAGAAGACACCTAGCTAGTATACAGGGTGACACGAATTATATCATGATTAATATTAAATCGCTTATTTACCGTGTTAAATTATAAAAAGGTTTTGTGTCTTTTACTAATCTTTATCTAAAGTTTGGAACCCATCTCGCCTTCCGAATTATATTGACAGCTAATTAATCTAAACTTTAAAGTGCCACCCTGTATAAATAAAATTGTTCAAAAACTGCTGGAACTGTTCAAACTCAATGTAACGGTATCTACACATAAAACTGAACAACTGGTGTAAATTATTTTGATCAACCTTGGAATAAATTTGATCTACACCTTTTTTCTTTTCTTTTTTTATTCTTTCTGTACTTAATATAAGTTCTTATATTTACAATTATTTTATGTAATAAGTTGTTCTTGCAAAGATAACAAGTTTGATAGTTTCAGCAGTTTTTTCAATTTCGTATCGATAAGCTACAACAAATATATGAGATATCTGCCTGGAGCAGAGTGTAGATAGATCGCGGCTGTTTCAAATTATCGTTTTAGGTATAATCTGTGTAATGTTCGGTCGATACACATCTCGTAGTAATCATAATTACTAATATGTTAATAATATTGATCCTATAATTAGTAAAATTTAATTTTGCGTCAAATCATTTGCATAAAACCTTGCGAGGGTTTACTCTGTCAATGAAACTGACAACTTTATTTAAACATATATCAAGCCTCCCTTTTGGGGTAGGCAGAGCGTAAACGGCCGTTAAAAACCGAAAATTTACGCCACGTCCGACAAACATTTGAAGGTCATTTAGAAAATTATGTATCGCTATGGTGGCGATTGTCAGCCCATCGTCTAAAATTTCAATACATATATAACCCTCGAGTCCCTTTTATTTATACAAATGGATTATTGCATAAAAGTTTGGGTTTCCATCCATCATTAATTATCATTTTGATGTACAACCATTTTAAAAAAGTTGTTCAGTTTTGTGAGCAATTGATATGCGCTTTTTCTGTAACACCTTGTATGTATAAATATAAAAGGTATGTGAAAACATATTGACGTATCGTTCCAAGTTAACAGAGAATGTTGACTTGAATGATAATATTTGAACTCTTTCGAGATAGTATGATTTTTATCTAAAGTAAATGCAGTGTATTGTGTTTAGTTTTGACTGCAATGGATTAAAATTATTCCCTTCTGTATCCATGTTTACTTAAATATAACAAAACGAATCTGAAGAAATTGTTTTTAGGATGTGTTTCGACCGAATTGTGTCATGTATGGCAATATGTAACCCTCGGTCGGGGCCGTAGCATAAGTAGTCGTAAGTGTCAACGCAATATAAGATCGTATTGAATTCAGTGTAAATATTTTTAAAGGTGATTCCTACTCGTGAAACCTAACGACTTTTTTCCAAGTAACATAGGTCGAAATATGAAAAAAATTTACCTCCCAAATAAAGTGACACAGTTTCTGAAATTTTTTCTATGGAATGTCCATTTTGTTTTAAAATTATTTAGACATAATGTTCCTTGGAGAAAGTTGTTCAGTTTGACGAGTAGGACTCTCCCTACAAATATTAGCATTGAATTGAATACGAGCTAATATAAACCTTACTGCGCTGTGATAAGCTCGTCAGCAGTATTGCCCCGGTCGGTCACTCCGCATTGAAACGTGTTCGGTCACATTCTCCCGCATGTCCATTCTTCCAAGAGTGACAGGGAATGTGATCATGACATATCCCAAATAACAAAATGTTGATTTGTTGCATCTTTTTGGATATTTCATGTCATATCACATAATAATTACCCGTGTCATGTAAAGTGTTCGGAGAATGTAGCCCCAATATAACAAAAAACCTCTTATACGTTAGTTAGTTTTTAATTTTAGCTCATAATAGGTGTTTAATAAAAGTTTAGTTTCGGCAGCATTTTTGGATGACGTCATCCGTGTAAATATAATAGGTATTTAATGGCTAGACATGATATGGACAATACCTAACAAGTGGAAAAAATTATGATTTTATTGACAAATACACTCAATGAAATTTGATTCTGTGCATGCTAAGCCGCCGGGCGTATACAAGCCGATAATATTACATTAATTTAACAAGGGAATTAACTCGTGATTTCTAGGTTTTATAAATGATTAAAAATTTCATAGCAGTTTTTTCTAAACTATGGATAACGCACATGAAAAAAATGGAGGTATTCATGTAACTGAACAACTCCAAAGGCACCATAAGTCGAATTATGAAAAAATAAGTTCCTACCCAATTCATTGGGTAGTTTTTTTTATGACAGCTACTAATATTTTTCATGGTTCTACCTGTGATCTTTGCCAATACAACATTATTTTCTGTGTGTTAAAATGAATCATTTTCAATTAATATTAAATGAATATCATGAGTGAGTTCCCTTGATATTCTGGAATACTTTTATATGCCCGGGGGTGGTAGTAATTTTATTTTTATTTTGCCCCCCCCCCCCAGCTTAGCAAGTAGTTAGCAGCTGTTTGATGTTGCACGTCTGTGGACACATGCAATGCAAGGTGTGAATGAGTAAGGGCCGCCACACAGCAAGAGCAGTTTTTGCGAGTGACAGATTGAGAACTTTTGACTAGACATTCGACAAGGAACTCTATATTTATTGAAATGAAGTTGACATTGACTAAAATGATAAATGGCTCTCGCCCGGCGGCAATAGTCAGTCTAGGCAATGCCACCTTAATTTCAATTAAGTACGGTTCTTTTTTGAATTTCTATGAAAAGTGTTCGAGCTGTTGCGCGGAAAAACGTACGTTTGGTTTGCGGCGGCCCTTAGATTTCCAGAGCTAGTTCTTTCAGTAGAACATTTATTCGGAAATCCACGGTTCATCGGGTTGTACGTCGACTCGGTGTCCCACACGAAAAGATGAAGTAGAAAAATTGATGATGAACCTGTACCTTGAGGGCCGCCGCAGACTAGACGTATGTTTTTGCGAGCGACAACTCGAGCACCTGTCATCGGAATCCGAAGATGACCTAGAATGACAGACTGCTCTAACAGTCGCCCGGCGACAACCGGCGGCGTTTGTCATTCTAGGCAATGCCCTCAATTCGGGATATAAATTCTCTTAACTTACCTTAAACTAGTGCTGTCACAAAAACCTTACACCAAATAGGTTTAGAAAAGGATAGAAGACATCTAAGTACCTACTGTCATGTTAAAAAATGGCTATTACGCAATTTCTAGTCAATTTGGTCGCCATTGTTTTCATAGTCGCCTTATTTTGACAGATAACACGTACCTATATTGCGTCAAATTAAAAGATATGACATGCCTAAAATATCTATGCTTTTCTAAACCTATTTAACAGAAAGTGACAGTACTAGTTTAAGAAAATTGATATCCCGAATTGAGGCCATTATTTAAATTTAGTTGGGTACATTTCCAGATTTCATTGAAAAGGGTTCTTGGTGGTGCTCACAAAAACGTACGTTTAGTCTGCGAATTAAAGTTAATATTGGCAAAGATTAATTAAATGGTTACTAACGAAACAGATACGTCACTCAATAAAATAAATACAAATGTGAAAATTTACACGCCCATTTCAAATTCTAAAACCCAAAAAAATACATAGGTACGGAAAATTATCCTAGCTAGTTGCACTTTCAGAAGTGCAGTTTTCAGTAGAAACACAGGGCCATATTGGAGTGATGTAGCCCTATTATTGGGCTGGTCACAGAAGAGTTTAATCGGGAGACATAATTAAGCTCATGCCTGCCAATGTCGGCTTTATTGCAAGCAATGGTGACGATACTGTTCTATTTCAAATTGGCATTGAAGCTCTGTTCTCAAAAAAATTAAGGGTAACGGTTCTGACTCTCTGGAATCTACAAATCAATCTTGAAATTTTATTCGTTCATTGTGTTGAGACTGTGCAAAATTGCACCGCAGGCAGGATTTGAACCTGCGACTTTTGGTATCACTGTCGACGCCTCTACCGACTATCCTACCTGCCGAAGCTAAGAGAAAATATTTTTTTAGTGAAGTGGCGCCACTGTCAAGGACTGTTAAGGACCAGTATTAAGCGCCACTGTTAGGCTGCCCGCCCACGTCAGACTTTTTATAGGACCGATAATCGGGCAGATTTTTCCTCCAATTATTAAGACCGATTTTGTGACCGACTCAAAGCACACGTCCGTCACTTTGTCTGTTGGTTTCGAGGGAGTAGCACGTCATGGACGGCCGACTGTCGGTGAGTAGTGTGCGTTAACGCATACATTTCCGAGTGTTCCATTTTTCACCGACAATCGGATCGGTCGGGATGCACCGATTTTATTTCTGACCGACTATTTGTAGGATGTGGGCGTTACACCATTGCAATCAATACGTTCCATTTTACTCCTACAAAAAATCGGTCACCGATTATCGGACGTGTGCGGGCAGCCTTAAGCACCACAGTATCGCGTAGCATGGCTCCATCTACCGGGATAGTTTGAAACTAATTCCCAGCGACAATTTTATTCTTTACGGATTGAATGTAGCTGAAGCGATAAATTGTGTACTATTTATGCCCTATCTGCGGTGCAATTCTACGAGTTCTCAAAAATTACATTCGTTCATTTTCAATGTCCTATTTGAGAAAGTGCACGAAGGGTTGCCTAGAATGACAAACGCCGCCGGATGTTATTGATGTCAATGACACTTTTATTTTAATTACATTTTCTGGACAATTCACACAGCGCCATCCAGCGCCAAACTAAGCAAGGCTTGTACAATGGGAACTAAATAGCAGATATTTTTTTTGTAAATATTTACTTATTATACTTATAAAACACCCAGACTAAATACAAATATCTTATCAGAATATACCTAACAAATATTTGTGTCATGTGGGGATCGAACCCACGACTCACGGCGTAGCAGGCAGGGCAGGGGTACTATCCGCTACGCCATCGACTCAGTCAAAATTCTATTTCAAATTTTTAGTCATAATGTACGAGGTGTTCGGGAGTCGCAGTCGCAACAGCCAAAATAATACTCCCATTGTTCAAATTGTCTGTATTTATTTACACGCACACGGACACCTATCGTAATCTATCATGATGAAGCTACGCCGAAGAAGAATCCGCCGACGAAGCCGACCGAGTAACAGCTGTTTCTCTTCATAAATCTGAAAATAGAAACAATAATCAATAGTAGTATAAGATGTGGCGCAGTGGTAGTGCGACTGCCTGCGACGCAAAGGTTCCGGGTTCGATTCTCGGTGGGACACTCACAAAGTTGAGTTTCAAATATTTATCATCACTTTGTGAATTTGTTCCCGGTCTGGTTAGGACATTGATTGTCCGAAAAGAAATGGTTGTCCGAAAAGAAATGGTTCCGTGCTTCGGAGGGCACGTTAAGCCGTTGGCCCCGGTTGCTGTCTATGATTACTTAGACGGCGGTCGTAACACAACCATGTCAGAGGCCTACTAGTGGTAGTAGGCGGTTGAAAAACTCTAGACACCAGGGTTCATCGGGTCGTTGGACGACTCGGTGCCCCACACGAAAAGAGAGAAGAGAAGAGTATAAGAAGAGGTACCGTGTTTCTCTGTGTGTCTGCCTGTCATGGACAAAGCTAACACCATCTAAGCCACACAATGGATTAAAGAGAGATTTTAGATTTTAAAGATAGAGTTCAATAGGAAGGTTCATAGGGTAGTTTGACGGCTCGGTATCCAACACGAAATGAAAGTACCGGAAGGTTTTTCTGTAGGTATAATATATGCCGGGAAAATGACTTATTCCCACGGGAAAACGGTTAGCAGCGGATGCAACCGCAAAGCGGGCCGCTAGTAGATTATAAACAGTATAAAGTGAGATGATGTTGACATAGGCAATGTAGGGTTTTAAAACCCCGGGCAAGCGAGATCGCTTTTAGGGCACCGGTCAAGGGTGCATTTCCATTGAGGCGGAGCGGCGCGGAGCGAAGCCAAGCGGCCCAAGCGGGCCACGAATTGACTAATGTCTAACGCGGAGCGGAGATTTTCATTTTTATGATTGGCTAATTCATGCACATTTGGGCTCCGCTCCGCCTCAATACAGATGCACCATAACATTGGAAGAGACGACGGTGCAGCAGACGCAAGTGTGTGACGCCAATACTGGTTTGTATGAATTCCTAAGACAACCGCAGATCAGTAATAATGACATACGACAATAAATTCCACCATAAATCGACGTAAATTATACCCCTACGAATGAGATCTCCTGATAATCTTAAATTACATTAACAACTACAACATCCCACTGCTGGATTTGGTCCTGTTGCCGTACCTACTCACCACGCTTGGCAGTGCAAGATATTGCATTCATAGGCAACGCTGCTAGACACTCCCTGGATGATTTTATCGCTTAGACGCGTTTACGATAACAACGGGTAGAATTAGGGCGTTGCTATTTTAAGCCGGCATCAAAAGGCAGCGATATTCTTATAAAAATCTTGCGGCCCGCCCAGCAGTTTCACCCGCTGCTAACAGATTTCCACGGGAACAGACCTTCTTCCGACATAAATCATACATTTATTTATTTAACCGTTTATTGTACACAATATAACACAAAGGACATAACATATAGATCAATACACAACAGGTCAGCTTATTTCTAAAAAGAAATCTCTTACAGCAGACCTAGGGTAGTGAGAAGGCATAAAGTGAGTTGACGTGTACCTACAATTTACTTAGTACTATGATAAAAATAAATTTAGGCTAATAAAACAAGAATACTTAGTACAATAAATAAAATAATAATGTATCCTAAAGTATATCTAATTATATGAACTATAAGATAATCTTACATATTATACAATACTTTAAATAATAAATATATATAGATATACATAAAAACCTTCCTCTTGAAACACTATATCTTAAAAAAAATCGTCAAGATCCGTTAGCTGGTTATAAAGACTTAAGCTTACATTACATACAAACAGACGCGGGAAGCGACTTTACTATGCAGTGAAGTTAGGAAAAACGCAAATTTTATCCAAAACAATGACACCTATTTGCCGTATGATGCCAGTGTAGAATAGCATCACCCCATTTCCTACCCATGGGTGTCGTAAGAGCCGACTAAGGGACTCGAGGGATGTGTATTGCAATTTTAGGCGATGGGCTGACAACCTGTCACTATAGTCATACACAGTTATCTATTTGACCCTCAAGCTTTTGTCAGTCCTGGTGTTAATATCCGTTTTACGGCCGTTTACACTCTGCCTACCCCGTAAGGGATATAGGCGTGATTTATATGTATGTAATGACACCTAGAAGAGGCAGTAGGAAGGTACCTGATGACGTAATCCACCCACCCCTGGCTCTGTTCGCAGGCTGCCTTGATGCGGTCCCAGTTGACGCTGATGTAGCCGCACTCTGCAGCTATATGCAGCAGAATAACCCCCCCACCTAGCCCGAAGGCGGCCACTCGCCCCACTCGCACGAGAATCACTCCTGCAGCCCATCCTGTTAACGTACCTGTTGATAGATTTAATTGTAAGGGCGGATTCAGACGTTTTTCACGCGTACGAAGTCTAGTTCTGCCAGCGCGCGGCGGCAACGCGTAGGGTGCACACACGCGCACCTACCAACCCATTAAGCCATATTTAACGACTGTCATCTTCATACTAAAAGAGATGTCAAGAAAGGAAAATTGACCCTCTGCCGTAGAATTGGCACAGAATAATAACTAGTAACTAGCGTTAGAATTGGCACGAATCTGACAGCTGCCATGGCTTATTGGAATGGTTGAACTGTAAAGGTTTTCATCATGAATGGAGTAGCACTCGCTGGCTATGTGAAGTAATACAATAAAACTACGTTTAAACGTCTTTTTTAAATATATATTTTGAATTTGCCTATAATTTCACTTCTATATTATATCGTGAAAATTAAAACGTTCCGTTTTGTACGAGTCTCAGGAATCTGTGTACCAAAAAATAATAAAATTCGTTGAGTTTATTTGACTGAGTAACGTTTAAGCCGCTCACCAAACTGGTAGACGTTTGACGCGTAAGAAAGCTCATACATTTGGTTGATCTACTTAGCTTGCGTTTTGTTCGATTTGCAATCGATAGATTGATGTCTTAATGACTGATAGTACCTCCCTTATGATAGACAATGGCGATATCATAACGTACCTACGGTCTACCTAACGGTTTTTTTTAAATCATGAAGTCGACGTACCTACTAGTCCCAAACCAATTTTTTCCGATGCCTTATCGAAACTCATAGATGACCAGTTCTCAAAAAATTGGCACTGCAACCTGTAAAAGTAAGTTTCTGTTGCATTTTTTAAATATTTTCAAGAATTAAACTAATATGGATAAATTATTGTTCCCTACCCCCCAAATTGGTGCCAAATAATTGAGAACTTGTCAGCTACAAATTAGTTTTCTTAAGAACCCGAAAAGACTTGATGATAAATCTGAAACCCTGTAAAAATTAAAGCCACGCACACCAGCAATTAATAGAATCGTCTTTTAAATATTAATAAGGTACAATTTTTAATGTAAATTGGGACATTTTTAATTTCGTGAAATGCCGTATGGTGACGGCTTAGAATAGCATCACCCTAATTCTATAGGTACGTACAATGAAACGAATTTAACTTTATTCAATGTAGGATAGTATTATGTAGATGAAGCGACCAATAGATCATCCAGGGAATGGGCAGTAGCGTTCCCTGTGAATGCAACATCTTGCACTGCGCTCGCCAATCCGCCTGCCAGGCGTGGTGTCCAGCAATGGACTGTTGTGGCTTTTTATGTGATCGCTTAATCGGGCTGTCAGTTTTGGGTGGGTCGCAAAAACCACTGTGCGCAATCAGCGGCTGAGATGAAAGTTCCTAGTTTGTTTATTAATATATCATAAGCATAAATTCTTATCGACCCGAAGTACGCCACATCTTGGAATTATGTAGGTACTGTTCAGCCCAAGCCTTTCGCAAGTATTGATACAATAATATTGTCATAATTTCCAATTGATTTGGGGTGGCGCAGCATGTTCTGAACTCAAAATCATGTTACAATAGGATCTGGCTTTGATCATCATAATTTCCAATTCATTTGGGGGATTCGATAAAGGGTATTTCGACATACCGTTCTAAGTTCAGTACAGCATGGTTTGAACTCAAAATCATGTTGCAATAAAATCTGGCTTTGATCGTCATTAGTTTTGGGGTGTTGCAGCATGGTCTAAACTCAAAATCATGTTGCAATAGGGTCTGGCTTATGACCGGCAGCCTGCCTGACATCAACAATCTTTGGGAATTCTATCGTATAGGTGAATTAACTGCCATCATGCCTTTGACCATGGTCGGCACCCTGACTGGATTCAGTTTGGCAATATTCATACCTACATATATATATATATATATCCTTTATTGCACAATATTAATAAAGTTTTACAATAAAATAAGTAGCAAAGGCGAGCTTATCTCTTTGGAAGAGATCTCTTCCAGCCAACCATATTTGATGTTAGATAATTCATATCTTATTGGGTAAGTAGGCAATAAATAATAAAAGAAAGTAGAATAACAATTACAAATATAGAAGTACAGTCTGCTGAACCATCCATACCTAGGTACATACATTATATAAAATATACCTTCGCATGGTTTGAACTCCCACTCTAATTGTGGACTAACCATAGTATTCGTTACAATAACTTATACTAGATGTCGCTTGTACGTCGCTTCGAGACGGGTACCAAGAAATTGAAAATTTGGAGGAGTCAGTCGAGGCTCCGCTAGCTCAGTTGGCAGAGCAATAGGACTGTACCACACGGTCCCGGGTTCAATTCAAATTTCTTAATATAGCACTGTGAGTGCATGCATATATAGGTAGGTACACATAATAAACCATAGTACACCATTATTAGATACAATACAAATGATTACCATAAAACAAATCCTTGCTGCTCTTCGTGGAAATCTTGTCAATGGCGAGGTCAATCAATGATTTTTCCTTCGGGACAATATCGCCTTCATCTAAACCGATACCTCTGTGTATGGCATCAGGTCTGGCCATGGGGCTGCATGGCTTGTTGTGTAAAGTCTTTAAATACAAAATTGCTGGTGATTTTTGTATGGTCGTGGGTTGATGGCACAGGTTTGTTGACAGTATTGAAAGCATGGTGGTGTGGTGTGACAGACATTTTAAAAATAATAAAACTGAAGGAATGCCACCAAATATCTGCCAGGCAAGAATGACACAGGTTTATCAAGAAAACCAGAAAACCGTCTAGTCTATGACAGGTCTAAAGAGAATTTTATCAGTAGGGCAAAAACGGTCTACAAATAAGGGCAGTTGTATGGATCGTGGCGCCTCATTTATAAGTATTTTAACTCAAAAGTTTACATTTTGATTTAAGGTGGGACGTTTTTCATACAAATGTTAAATGGACTAATGTCTTTAAAGAAGACAAAATTCTAAGTAAAAATCTCGATGGCCCCGTATTGATATAATATTTTCGCAAAATAATAAAAATTAATTGTAAACCATAAGATTCCCGTGTTAAAACTGATTCGCCACTTTACGCCAGTAGATGGAGCTACTACTGCAAAAAATGAGTTTGATTTTATTGTAGACAAAATACTCTTTATCTTCTAACCAAAAGTAGTTTTGCGCGAAACTTACATGGGCCTTCATCATTTCGCATGAGCATTTGTTAAAAAAATTCTCTTCATCGCATGTAGAAGTCCATTAAATTTCAGTTTTTCGTTTGTATTGTATGTAAAACGGACCACCTAGATACAAGTACGAATGCCCTGTGCTACATACGAATAAATTTCTGAAAAATACTAAGAGTTTATCGATGCTTTTTAAAAACCCTATTGCAGGTAACTTTGAGTTTTACCCCGCTTACCAACACACAAGCTTTTTTATTTTATTTAATGCATGGAAATTAGTTTTAACAAAATGTACCTATACGTAAGAAGGTGCAACAGTATTTATATAAGTAAAAATACTTAACACGTTTCAATGTCTAGCTACATAATTATAATATATAGGCAGCCAATAAATATATTTTATTATTAAGTCTTTAAGGTATTTGAGATAGAAAATCACATACCATAGTATTAATCTATTTCTTTACTTTCACAGGGAGATCCAGCGTGCCCTGCCCTCCGTTAACGGCGGTTTCAGAAGCAGAACGGCCTCTTATACCACCACCACCAGTCCCACCTGACCCCACACCACCGAAACGCATAGAACCCCCCAACGAAGAACCCACAAACCTAACCAAACCAATATTTGAACCCACCTTTTTACCACCAAAATCTATATCCCACTCAAAAATATCGCCGTCTTCGATACCAAACCCTAGTCCAAGTGTGTCGACTACTAAGCAGCTCGAACCAAGCTACCCTAACTATAGTAGCTACCTGTACTCTATTCCAGGCTATTCTGCTTTTCAGCCCTTGTCATACCCCGGAATGTTGCCATCACATACACCAGTACCCACGAGCGAACCATCTAAACCTGATTTTGTACCATTCCCGTCTATTCCAAAAGAAACAACTGAAAATAAAACTCCTGAAGTCAAAACTACAGAAATCCAAGCACCAAAAGATGTGCCAAAACCACAAACAGACTTCGAGGAACAATTCACTCCTGAAATCATACCGGCTGTGACTTCAGTTCAGGATGTTAATAAAAATGTAAACGAATCGAAAATGAGTATAACATCTCTCGCACAGGGCTCTGGCGCTACTGTAACGATACCTACACAAATATGTAATAAAGATGTCAATAAAAAGAAAGTACCTGAAAGGTTTAGCTTAAAAACGAGTATACCCATAAGCAAAATCGACATAAAATGCGTGGGGAACCCGCCTGAACCAATTTTGACTAACACAGTAGCCAAACCACCTGCAAGTTTTAATCCAGCGTTCAGCTCAAAACCAGAAACAGTCAGTAAAGTAGAGATCCAAAGTAATATTGTAATAAAAGGGCCTGTAAAAGATACTGAACTATCGGAACCTAAGCCTGCGCCTAAACCTTGTCAAACCAGCATCAAAAACATAAACAGTTTAATAAGTGCAGCTGAAGCTGTAAATAAAATAGACAGTCAGTTTAGAAAACCAGAACCAAAATCCGATATAATTAATGAAGTTAAAGAGCCTCCGCCAAATTTTCCACCACAAAGTACGAATATTATACGGCCTGTAATTAGCCCTATGAATATAGAAACCAGCAAAGCTAGTTTTACACCAAAGGCGCCGGAAGGAAATTTTAACGAACAGAAAAACCAAATATTATTCATACAAAATAAAAATCAAAATCCAAAAATGTTGTTGACTATACAACAGCAAAACCCACAAGTATTACTACAAAGAACAAACTTCGAGTCAAAAAACGTGCAAGTTCCTTCACGATTGTCAAGCCAAAGTAAGAAAGAGGAAATTTCCGAGAACGGAACTTCCTCAAAAGTTGTGGCTTTGAAACGTTTACATCAAGAGAACTGTGATGAAAACGATTTCGAGAATTTGATTACCGAAAATCAGATTTACGGTAACAAGATAGTCGTGAAGGAGAAGTCGCAAAGAACTTTACTAGAACAAGAATTGAAAAACAAAAAGGTGGAAAAACAGACACAAGAAACAAAGAACGTTGTCTTACAACCAAATTTTTTATACCTCAGTAATGTGCAGTTTCCAGCAAACCTAATGATGATAAAAAATAATTCTAAAACAAGCCAGCCTTCTGACACCAGTAAGTTTAACAAAGCAGCTTCTAATGAAAATAAAGTAACGAGTGAAGCAGGCACGATGACCAACCCTAATGAACTAAATACCAAAAATAATAAACTTCCCAGTATAGCTGTTAGTAAGGAAATCCACGTTTTAAAATCAAATAATAATGTATTACAAACTTTGTCAAACAAAAACAGTAAAACCGACATAGTCTTTCAACCTCACCAAAAAGTAATAAGGAATCCTCAAATTCTATATCAAGTTCCTATGATAGTTGACTCGGAAAACAAATTGAATCAACCATTTATTAACAGAGAATATCAAAAATTCACAGGACAAAATAATAAGGAATATACGAAACTTGATGGCAATGACAAACTCTTCATAGCGTGCCCTTATCAAATGGATTCAAAGTTACAACCAAAAATTGTTATAACTAATATACGTCCCAAAGTCAATAAAGTCGACGAAGTAAGTTCGTTAGATATTTACGAGAAAAGAAAAAGGTTGCGCAGGCTTAAATATCTGTCGAATAGAGACACCAAAGATTCACCAAAAGTAGACAACATAAGGAAAAATCCAGAAAAGAATGATAGCCAAAGAAACTTAATAACTCCTGATAAAATAAACAAAGAGATATGCAAGGAACTTACAAACACTAAAGTGAGAGTAGATGAAGGTAGTAGCGAAAGTGAAAGTGACTACGACGAAGATGCTTTAAAAGAATACGAGGCTATAATTAAAGAATATAGTCCTAAAACTTTAGAAGACAATAAGGAAAAGGCAGATTTTTTGTGTAATTTTGGTCTAGGAACTCATGAAGCATGTAGAGGTAAGGCGTCAAAAATAAGAAGTACTTAAATCTATTTTTGTGTTTCCATACTACAGCATGATGATAAAATGCTGTTTTTTTCAGAAAAAGATCTCAACAGACAAGAAAGGATAATTCAAAGAGATTTGGTCGCGTCCGCATACATATCAGCAGGTAGAATAGACAGAATAATGAATGAAGATGGCGCTCTAGATGTACATCCCGAGAACCCTAAAGAAGATGTGAAACAATATCCACGATCTCCGGAGGATATGGATAACGGAAAAACGTTCCAGAAACAACTATTTCTAACCCAGTTGAAGTTATCGCCAGTGAGCCAGCAGAACAAAGCAGGTAAAACACATTTTTTTACTTATATAATACTGAGAAGCAATAACACATAATCATAGTCAAGTCAAGAGCAACGACAATTCAGAAGAATATAACCTAATGATTTTTGATAAATAATATGAAAAAAAGGATAAATGTAACGATAAGTTTGGCAATGATGTATCTTAATCTTAACTTTAATTATATTTTCAGGTTATGAAAGGATTTGGTTAGAAATACTAAAGGAAAGGAAACGAAGAAATGGCGACACAACTGAAATGAAATCAAAACAATGTAAAACTGAAAATAAAAACATAGAACTGGACCCTAATTGCCAGCTTCAGATACTTACTGAAATAAAGAAATCTGTCAACGAAAACAATAATCTAATAAAGAAAAAGCTAGATTCCAATGAAGCTGAGACCAACACTGGTGATAGTATACATACATTAGCAGAAAAAAACTTTTCCGAGCTGAATCGTCTGTCCACAATGGCAGATATGAGCGTCAAGTTAATAACTGGACAAGACGCTAAAAAACGAGACTTGAACCCTGGATTCGACAGCGAGAACATCCAAAAACCTATTCTAAAACAACCCTGTCAAAACTACCCTCAAATCAATATACCAGATATTGCGAAGATAATTTCTTTGAAGAGCCAAGAAACCACGACGACATCGCAAGTACAACCAACCACACAGGCTACTTCGATGGATGAGCCAGTGAACTCTGCAGCTGGAGCAGACCCTCAGGAGTCACAGGGCACTAAGGAATTTGGCTGCCAGGTCGAGGAGGCACTTCCTTGGCCAGGAATCGAAGCTGTTATGAAGAGCTACAGGGATTATGAAACAGGTACTTTGATGGTTCCCCTAAGTCCTGTCAGCAATAGCAGTCAGATTCATTGTAGTATATTATGCTACAGCACAATGCTGATTGGTTACCTTTTTGGTGTAATACTTTTCTTTAAATTAATAATAATTCCTGTTTATATTAACTATACTTTTAAGTTTTGTCTTGCACTGAAATAAATACTTTCTATTCTATTCTATTCTATAAAAAACCCTTTGCTTTTGAGTTTTTTACATTCATTTAATTTTCCATATTTCAAAAGTGCATTTCTTTGCAAAACACACCACGCAGGTGGGTAAGATTAAGTTATTATACCGCGTGTTACAAAAAGTACCTTGTGAAGAGTCTCTTGACCACCTTGACAATAAATTAAAGCCGTAGTGTCGATTTGGAAAATTACGAAATATATTTTTATATTTTAAATCAAATTACACAAAAAAGTTAACGTAGCATTGCAGCACTATTTCGGCGCAATGGGATTCGGTATACATTGCTTGTTATTTCAAAGGTGTCATCATTTCAATAAACTGAAGATACCCAGCAATGTATGCCAAATCGAAATTCGTTGGAATTGTAGTACTGACCTAGACTAGTTCAGTACTTCTTCTTCTTCTTCTTCTTTGCGTGTCGATGGCAAGTGTTTTTAAATTGATATAGACCAATGAGCAGCCACACGTACAGCTTCATCGGTGGCTCTCCAGAGGTCCTCCAGCGAGCAGGTGTCGGGGCACGCTGGACATATTAATAGGTGGGCCATATTTTGTGGGGTAGCACCACATGTACAGGTGGAACTATTGCAATAGCCCCAGCGTAAAAGATTTTCCTTGCAGCGGCCTACTTGAGACCGCAGTCGGTTTAGGGATCTCCACAGAGGCCACTGCAAGTTTTTGCCCGGAGGAAGTCGTTCGTCTTGTGGGATAAAGGGCTCCACAGGGACTGTGTCCTTCCATCGCTTTACCCTGAACGCTGAAGGTTCCTCTTTGAGAGGGGCAACGCAGTTCAAAAAGCTCTTACGGCTTTTTAGCCTACGGGGGGCTGGACCACATCCGTACGCAGGGTGCCTTTCATCTGTCTCCTGCTTGGCTTTCTCGATAGAAGCTGCCGTCTCTCTGCGAACGCTGGGTGGAGCTATTCCTGCCAGTGAATACAGCTTACTAGTAGAAGTCGGTTTCAAGCAACCAGTTATGATTCTACAAGTCTGATTTAGAGCTGCATCCACTTGGTTGGTATGAGCAGAGCGGCTCCACACTGGGCTTGCATATTCTCCAGCAGAATAGCAAAGTGCTAACCCAGTCGTTCGCAATACTTCAGGCGAAGCTCCCCATTTGGTCGATGTAAGTTTTTGCAGGAGGTTATTGCGGTTAGTTCAGTACTACAATTCATAAATAAATAAATAAATAAATAAAATAAAATAGTTATGTTATTATTTCATCGACTGATGACAATAGAGATTTTTTTTTGTAACAGCTTGTTTTATTTTTCCAGCTCGTCGAAAAGAGATCAACGAGTACCACCGTCGGAACACAGCTCTGCGCGTAGAGGGCGCTCACATCACTCGCATGGCGTCGCGCGAGTCGGACCGAGCGCGCGCTTTGCTTGCTGAACGGCGTCTGTTAGCCAATGAGGAGGCGGCTGCCAAGCGGACGCTGCAAGCCATCATGGCCGCCGTCGATGTTATTAAGAAATATGAGTAGAAATCTCTTTACATTGTCTCATAGATTAGGATTGACTTTGTAAATCGCACTGACTGAGCTAGGCCTAATGATTAAAGAAACCCTTGCTTGCCGCGGCGTCAGTTAGTCTGTGCGGAAAGAGAATAGGCGTGGAAATGGAAATTGAGGGCGCCTCTGTGCCTCAGTATGAGAAATGTCATAGCAACCTATGAAAAAAATATTAGTTTAGTGTTTGTTTGCCCAAGCCTATTCTTTTTCCGCACATATTCTAGTCAATGAGAAGGTAGCTTCCAATGCTGCGAGCCATTGACGTTGTCAAGAACTATGAGTAGTAGTCTCCAGAGTTTCCATTCTAACATTCTTTCAATTTCTTTTTACACAAATTACCGTATTTCTACCTAGATTCTTGGCAAAACTATCTAAGTTTACAGCGCCATCTATCTTAACAGCCGGACAACTGTTTGTAGAGACAGTCCTCGTCACGAAAGAAAGCCGGCCGTGTAAAATTTAATAAGTCAAATGCAAGTGTTAAATATCTTCTCTTAGAATCTTCTAAGATGCGAATCTTCTTCTTCTTTTCGTGTCGAGATTCGCATCTTAGACTGCGCATTGTATTGGCGCAGTCTAAGATGAAATATTTGTCAACTCTTTAAAAGTGGCGATAGTATGGTATTAATACAGTCGCGTAACGCCCTGCCTAACCTGTAAGAGATATGTATGTAAAAGCGGATTAGAAAACTATAGTCTACGCTCGATTCCACGTTTACGACCACTGTTTGAATGGTTGACGTTTGAATGACATTTACTATGTTATGAAAAGGATAGGAGATAGTCGTGTCTGAAATTATGTATGATTTTGGGCGATTTTTCTTAAGTTCATCCACCATATTTTAAAGGGCTATGTGTCTATGAGTTCTGTTGTCTAAAAATGTATAATGTATGATGTCAATTTTAAAGTATAAAACTTAGTCTTTTTTATTTAAAGAATGGATGAAAATAAGTAGTCATTAATATTATAGAAATATTTATTTTATATTTCATAATTTTCTTAATGTAACTATTCTATCTAATAATAATTCATGTAAATATACCTACTCGTATTTAAACACAGTTAAGCAATGGTGGCATATCTCAAAATAACTATAAATATACATGGAATCTAAAAATTGGGGTTAGAAAAATTATAAATATTCTAGAATTATAATTATAACTTATTGGGTCCGTAAGTGTAACTAGAGACATTATCTCAAAATTAAAACAAAAATTAAATTATTTTTATGACTTACTTATAAATTAATCACTTATGACTAAGTTTGGAATTACATACAGCCAGGAATTGAACCAGGGCCTTTGAGTGTGGAAAAATGATGCATAGATGCTAAGGCTAAGTGGTGTCTATCGAAAGATCAAATCGAAATAGTCGTATACAATACTCGTCTCACGAAACTAATGAATTATTAACATATAAACTATTTATTGGTATATATATAACATGTAAGTAGGTATGATTATAACTGTAGGTACTTGTTTAATAATGTATCAGTATTTATGTACTTAGATATGAAGTAGGTACCACTTCTCATTCAATCAATTCATGTAGTAAGTAATTTAGGATTGGAATAAAATATTAGTGTGCAATATTATTTTGAATATCTAGTACTAGGCACCTATTAAATGAATGTCGCAATAAAAATAAGATTACCAAATATAATATTTAATAACCACTGTATTATGGTTTTATTTCAGTAGGTACCTTTATTATCCCACAACAAAATCACATTGCAATAACGTCAAATAGACAGTTTTGAAAGGAAAAAAAAATCAAATAAAGAAAAAATTGGTGCCATGTCGTATAAGGAAGTCAAAGAGAAGGCTCAAAATAGAGCAGATTGGATAATACTCCGCCGACAAGAGCGAGGCTCTTAAATTAATGATGATGAGACAGTTTTGCCGCGTGGTGACGGCTTATAATAGCATCACCCCAATTCTACTCGTGGGTGTCGTAAAAAGCGACTAAGGTATAATTATTTAAGGAATGGGCAGCAGCATTCCCTGAGAATGCAACGTCTTGCACTGCGCTTGCCAACCCGCCTGCCAAGAGCGGTGAGTATGGCAATACCCCAATAGGGGAATGCCTATGTCCAGCTGTGGACTGTTGTGGCTGTTAATGTAATGTAGTTTGACAAGTAATTGACAGTGTCAGTGGCATGACCAGCTAAATACAATTTACATTAGGAAACCAAACAATTTTGAATGCGAAAGTCTACAACGCGCTGTCTAACCACTCGTATTACACTTTCTACTACTCGAATTTGTTCATGTAAAGGATACGTGTGTATAGATTTGTGAAGTAGAACGTATAACATCAGGAGCTGTTAGGCGATCCGTGGCAAATTTGTATTAAAAATACGGCTCCAATACCTACCTAATAGTCGCTATGAATGTATAAATGCTTTGGTTTTCGAATACATTTCGATTTTAGACAGGCGTTTTCTCTTTAATTTTAGCATATTTGCATACGAGGGCTGCTATTTATGTAACCGGAATAGGGAATACCGAAGTGTAATTGAATAATATAAAGCATTAGATGAAGAAAAATTTTTTATTCATAGGCCTGTCATTTTTTTACACCTGTGATGATGACACGTGTAAAACAGTTGACAGCCACATGAAATAAAAATGTATTATTCATTCAATGAGTTAATTTTTTTGATGTCATATTTTATTTAAGATTCTGTAAGTGTCCTGAACCGGATACATAAATAGCAGCCTATATATAATCTGACCTGACGACTACTGGAACTATTTCATTCGGCTTTGTCCCAGCAGCATAAGGCGGTGCCGGCCACGATGCAAATGACGCCCAGAATTGAGCCTGAAATATAATGTAAATGAATTAGGAGAGATTTTAGATCACAAATTAGTAAGTACTAGTTAAGGGCATCACAACAGACAACGATACACCTCTGGTTGGCCGGTAGAGAATGCCGCTTGGCATTAGGCCCACCTTTTGTACGGAACAATAAATAGCAGAACTTAAGGCCAGTGTACTCGTGAACGACCTCGACAGTGGCACCACTTAAAAAAAACATTTTCTCTTAATACAAACAATCTATCAGAATATCCGTTGCCCAAGTTTTCAGTATTATCCTTAAGTACTTAGGTAAAATTAGAACCTACTCAAACCAAACTCAATGAAATATTTACTGTAATTAAAGTTATGGCAATGAATACCAAAAGTGGCCATTTTAGCCAGCGAATATTTCATTGTGTTTTCAGGTTCTAATTTTATTAATTATTAAAAATTCAAGGATAATTCTAAAAACTTGGGCAACGGATTATCTGATAGATTGTTTGTATAAAGAGAAAACTTTTTTTTGTGAAGTAGCGCCACTGCCGAGGTCGTTGACGGCTACACTCGTCTTAATCGGGTCTATCACTCAGCGATGGAATACTCAGGTAAGATATCTCCTAAAGTATCTATGCTAGAAGTGTGCATGTAAAATATAGAAACTAAAATATCAAATTTAAAAACACTTCTCGTGCTGGGTATACTATTTTAGAAAACTTGCAAAGTTTCTACCGCACAGGCAGGATTTGAACCTGCGACTTTCGATTTCACTAGTGGCGACGCCACTTCCATCTGGGCTACCGCGGTTCATCCATTGCCCACAGAAAACACGCGACGTTTTATATTAGTATTAATGAATTAATTTATTTTATATTTTTACGCCATCTGCCATGGCAGAGGTTAGGTGCGAGACTGGCGTTTTACTTTTCTCGACACTAGAGGGCGTCACATACAGCGATTTATGGTCCTTTAACAAAGAAAGTTAGACTTGGTTTACACTTTTCGACAGCGTCAAATCGTTTAGAAAAATATTTTAAACACAGCCTAAAAGCGCATCTTACTTTTTTGTAATAACACGGTTAATGTCTTTTAAATAGGATGAAATTTTACTAGTGACCGATAGCGAAAACTCAAGACAGGCTGGCGATAGGGAATAACTTTCCCCAAGGAACATAGGTCGATATATAAAAATTAGGCTCTCACAAACAAAATTGCCAATCAGCTGATTTGGGTTAAAAATGTTACTATGGACGCTCATTATATTTTTGTCACTATTCGACCTATGTACCAACCTCCTCTGTTTTCAGTATCGGTCACTAGTAAAATTAAACCCTATATAATAAAAACAAGGGATTCGACGGTTATGTGTTTTGCAATTTTAGGCGACGGGCTGACAACCTGTCACTATAGTGATACACAGTTATCTGATTGACCCTCAAACTTTTGTCAGACGTGTTGTTAATATCCGTTTTACGACCTTTAACGCTCTGCCTACCCCGATAGGCGTGATTTATGTATGTATATAATAATCTGAACACGGTGCATACCTCGGTCAAGCGGCTCCTCGTGGCCGGTGGCGGCGCCAGTGACGGCGGTGCAGGCGAAGGCGAGAGCGTTGGCTGCTGGCACGCTCAGCGACAACGGAGCGCGGCGCACCGCCAGCAGGTAGCTGACTGATCCAGCCTGGTTTATCACCCACGGCACCACGTACTGTCAAATTATAACTATACTAAATTTCCGCCCAGAAAAAACAATCGGAAAATAAGAACGGATATCCAAAAATAATTTTCTATGCCAATGTTGTCTTTTTGAATACATACTTTCTTTATTTACCTACTAGATTTCCGCCCAGCGGTTTCACCCGCTGCCACTCATTTTCCCATGGTAATAGATGTTTTCCTGCGGTTAAAAGTGGCCTATGTGTTATTCAAGGTTATACTCTACCTGTGTTCCAAATTTCATCCAAATCGGTCAAGCCGTTTGAGTGTGAAGAGGTAACAAACATACATACACACACACACACAAACTCTCAGATTTATAATATTAGTACGGAAATACGGATTAGTAAACTAAGTATGCATGTTAATGTTAATCTGTGTGTGCACAGATTAACATGCCAGACCATGAAAATCCTAAAATATCAGTTGAAAATGAAAAAAAATATATATAGGTACGTAGGTATGCAAGGTCAAAAACACAACACGAGTAAAGCAAGCGCGAAACGTCAATTTGCAAGTACTTACTAACGTTCCCCAACCACCAACAACAGCTGATTCAAGCGAGCGAAGCGTGCACTGAATATGAAGTTATAAGGGCGAGGATAGGTTTAAAACACGTGTTACGAACGAGCCAAAGAGTGCAGAATTTAACGTTAGGACTAGCGAACGTCCAGCGGCATTTAGAAGACAGATTTATTTAAAACAAGATTTCCGCCCAGCTATTTACCCGCTGCCGCTCCTGTTCCCGTCACCCGTGGTAATAGTTGTTTTCTCGCAGTAAAATGTGGCATATGTGTTATTCCAGGTCATACCTCTACCAGTGTCCCAAATTTCATCTAAATCGGTCAAGCCGTTTTAGCGTGAAGAGGTAACAAACATACATACATACAAACACACACACACACACTCTCAGATTTATAATATTAGTACGGATTGACTAAACTAGTGAAACGGATCTTGCAGAATGTCGCTAGATTCGCACCGGCTTCTAACAGAGTAACTTACCCGCCAGTTTCCCAAGAGGAACGCCACTTCAGCCCACGCCTGCCCTAGCCAGGAGTTGGCTCGCACCTGCCGGAGACCCTTGGTGCCTTGTCTGATGAAGGGATTCGTGACACCCCACAGCACTCCCGTCAGAACTATCAGCCCTTGAGACGGAAATTGGGAAAGTTGAACAAAAAACATTTATAGGTACACGAGCAAAGTATTTACCGTTGCAATCTTGCGTAGATTTTTATTCGGTATGAAAATTTTTAATTCCTCACTTTTAAGTAACAATGTCATCTAAATATTCTCAATTATGGTTGGCCTTTTCTCTTCTTTTTCGTGTGGGACACCGAGTAGTCAACAACCCGATGAACCCTGGTGTCAGGTTTTTAACCGCCTACAAGGCCTCTGACATGGTTATGTAACAAGCGCCGTCTAAGTAAAATTAGACAGCAACCGGGACGGACGGCTTAACGTACCCTCCGAAGCACAAGTCTACAGGTGAAATTCTTAGTGCATTGTGTACCCGGTATAATATGTCTGATATCAATAAACTTCACCTGTAATATTGTAGCCTGTAGTTTGATAATATCAGGCACTGGTCACTGCGGGACGTCAGACTACTGCCCCCCAAGTACACATACACTGTACAAGAGTCTTAATAGAAGTCCAGATAAGAAAAAAGATTGATCATAGAAATATGTTCTAACACTGCTTTCTGATAATAGAATTACGAAACAAATGAAAAATAAGCACATTTGACAATTGAACATTAATGTTGATAGCAAAGACTAAGGGAGCACTAGAAATGGCTGGCCTACGATAAATAAGCGAATGTTAGAAGAGTTAGAAAAGAAAGAGAGATACTAGAATTTGAAATTAAAATATACCTACCTACTTAATCTACATTATAGAATAATTTAATCAAATTTACGCACGCTGTAAACTTCTGCATAATAAAGGCTTTTTTAAATGTATGTCAAATACAAATAGACTTTTATTATTATTTTCTTATCTCGCAACAGTCGCAACAAATTTCATCAAAATTGGTTTAATAGTTTTTAAGATAAAGGCTTTGTTTCTCCAAATATTTTATTTTCTATTAACTCCATTCTGCAATCATTAAAAAGACGGGAAAATATTTTCCCAATATCACTGGATTTTGAACCTTATGTAGCTGAATCAGATTTCAAAAATAATAATTTTGTATATTCTTAACGCAATAAATTAAAATTCACCTAGGCTTTGTGATTCAGGGAGGAATAAAACAAAAATATCTATCAATATAAAAATACCTTTTATTCTAGAAAAATTACAAGTACGTTTACAATTCATGCATCTGACGAGATCAAATTTTTGTACCTTATTGGTAAGACAGCCAAATCAATTATTTCAGTCTAGTTTACTTAAAATTGTCATTATCCACCTTATTCGTGATAATCGTGATGGATATTCTGTGATCATCTATCAGCAAGAAGCACCTTAACCAACCCATTTAAAGGGCGCGCCGTGAGAAAAATGGGTATTTTTGGATGCATGCAATTTCGTTGGTGAAAACGATAAACACCTTATTCTTATGTATAATGATTTTTCATTATATTATCTAGATTTTTGTCGCAGGAAAACACGATTACAGAAAGTCTGCTTCATAGATTTATTTTTCAAAGTTTGGTCCATTTTTACACTTTTTTGCGTAATCTTATGAACATGAACACATTTTTTTTGCGAATACGATACGTCTTGTACATTACTAGATTCTTATCGTACAGTTTTTTGATTACTTGTTTATTTTTCTAGAAATTTTCAAGAGTGAAAAATCGTCTAAATATGGCGATTCCGCTCTGTTCTCACACACAGTATTTGCCATTAGTGGGAAAGGGACGTTAAAAAGTTCGAGACAGGCCCCTAAGGGATCAACGTATATTGTTTTTTCTTAGAACTGTACTTAATGTTAACACTTAAATGTAACTGGAGGTGCAGCTGATAGAACAATTTAAATACAAATACATAAAAAATAGCTGTAAAAACATCTAAGTAAATTATATAAAGTATGATAAAATTCAATGCAAATATTTTTAGGGCGAGTTTTATTTGTGAAACTGAACAACTTTCCCCAAGGAATATAGGTTGAACTATGAAAAAGTCTTTGTACCTGCCATAGAAAATGTATCACTTTTTATGGGACAACCAATTTTTTCAATTATTTGATCTGTTTCTGGAAGAGAGTTGTTCAGTTTAACATAAGAGCTCTACTTATGAGCTGAATTAAATAGGACTTTATATATCAGGAAGTTGAAAAATATAAATTGTAAAACTATCTATTACAAAATGTAAATTATTATAAACTTGAGTAGGATAAAAGAATAGTTACATGCATTATATGGTACCTACATGATGTAATGTTTTATTCATACCATAGAATAAATAAAACCATTAAATACTCAGTGGCAGAATGAACACACAACATTTAGATTTTAGCAGTCTCAAAATATCCAACAAAAATAATTACTCCTATAGCCAGCGAGTAAATAAATTATGAAGTGCTGGTTCTTACAAAAATCATATAAAAAGTTTTAATAAGCTCAGTAACATTTAAAAACCAATCAAATAAAATGCAAGTATATGACATTATAAACTTAATTAATAGAAACATACTAGAAAAAATATTTAAATAGTTATGAATAGTGATAAAATTATTAATAAATTTATGTAGGCTACATTTCACCTAAAAAATTCTATAAAATGTCTGAATTGTGTGATAACAACCCTCAAAAGCCCATAGCTTTAATCTCAGTAAACTTTACACTATTTTCATCAACCCACTTAACAAATTCTTTGGCTTTAGCAACAGAACATTCTAACGCCATCATACAATCATTTTCAGCTTGATGTGCTTCTAATGGGGGCCGGTTCAACACTCTTTCGTAAATATCTTTCAATTTATACTTTTCCGATGGCTTGGACCCCTGGCTCCAAGGGAATCTTCGCCTAGCTTTTGAAACTTTGTCATCTTTCCTTGGAGCTGATATTGATGATGGTGGCGGAGTTTGTTTTGGAGTTGCTTCATTCTTCTGTTGCATAGCAAGAGTGTTTAGAGCTAGAAAGTCAACTTGATCTAACTGTGTTTCTTTAATAGACTTTATAACTGCAGCCTCAATATTTTCACCAACTTTTTCTTCTTTAAAGTAACCTTCTTGAGCAGGAGTAGCATAAGATTGAAGTTTTATCTTTTTCTCTTCTTCAAGAATGTCATAGAATGCATGATAACAATCAGCACAAAGCAAATCTTCTGGCAGATCAACTTTCAACCGCTGGAAATGATTCTTGAATATTGGATAGTCAAATGCGAGCCCGTTTTGCGCTATCAAACACACCGGCTTCGTCAGTAGGTTTAGGAATGTATTGATTAGTTCACACACTTGTTTGTTGAAGCTCGGTTCAAATTCTAACAGTTCATTAGACAGCCCCGTGACATGAGTAACGGAGACAGGGACGGGCCGTCCCGGATTGAAGCACAAAGTCAATTTATGAAGCACTCGCGGCACCGCGCCAGGTCTCGCGTCCAGAATCTGATCCCTTTTCACTGCCACTAAACTCAATTCAGTAATTTTGGTCTTGTTGTTTTCTTCTTGAGGTATGCCCGTGGTCTCCAAGTCGAGGAACACGTAAGTAGCAATCGGAGCCATGTTGGTAGTCACTGCTACTGCTGTATTTCTATATGAGGGCGTCCTTTTCCGAAATAAGAAAGTGGTGCTTTATCTGCAGCCGCCGACGGCTGCCGTAAGTATTATGAGGAGTTAGTAAATGGAGGGCTTACCTATTGCTTGCAACATAGCCGGTGACTCATAGGGCTGGACAAGTACAGACAAGAAAGCTTATCAGAAAATAACCTCTCGTTCGCCTCGTCTTGTATATAAACTGTTCTTGCAAGATTTGTGTAAATGAGCTAACACACAGGTTTTATTGTAGAAGGAAGTAAGTGGTAAATAGTAATTTTTGCGAAAATAAAATATATAAAAATCCAAAACCACAACACAACACAACAAACAATATTTTTTGACAGCTGTCAGGGTTGCCAGATGCCAGCGAGGCGTAGTCGCCCGATTTAAAATCTGAAGTAGCCCAAATCACCCAAATAATTTTTTGTTGAGCGATTTGTCGCCATATCGCCTAAATCTGTTTTTCAATGACACGCTTTGGCGTTCAAAGTAATGTATGTCACCAGCATCAGCAGATCATTAACATTGACTGACGTCCATTGCTGGACATAGGCCTTCCTAGTTGCGTCCATAGATATTGATTTTAGGCCGATTGCATCCAACGGTTGAATGCAACCCTTACATGGTTCTCAGTCCACCTGGCAGGAGATTTACTCACTAATGATGGTCAGATCCAACTGGGTGTCTGCCTCATCTTCCCCGCAAGGAGGTCCAGAGGCAGAACTTCGAGGATGAGTGGTGGATGTGGACAGCTGTATGCAACTTCAGCCTGTGCAGGATAGCAGCCTTATCTGGATCCAATAGCTTCCATTCCACCCACAACGGCAAGGACCACACAATAGAACTAAATCATGTCCTGAAGGCTCTTGTTAATGATGCTAGCCACCTCAGCTCCAGTGTCGAAGCCCGGGATGAGGTTTGACGTGCCTGCTAGGAGGTCACCCACTAGTCGCCCAACATAATTTAGAGATAGCCCAATCGGCGACAGGTCGCTAATGGGGGTTTTCTTGTCGCCGCTCGAGGCTCTCGAGTAGCCCAATCTGGCAACACTCTAGCTGTTAGGGTTAGGGATAATAGGCGTGATATGGATATGTGTGTGTGTGTGTGTGTGTGTGTGTGTGCGTGTGTGTGTTAGAAAAGGCGATACACATATACCCGCTGATTAATCGGACTCGGTCACAGAATATTATCTAGTAACTACCCGGTTCAGCATACATTGCTGGCTATCTTTTCTGCATAAATAAGTGCTGCCAATATCAATCAGCAACGTATCCTGAGAAAGAAAGTATAAAAACCATCGATAGATGGCGTTGAATAGCTTTTTATAGATATGGCTTCAGTCAACAGGGACAATTCTGCCAATGCTTTGCTCTTTGCTTGGGGAGTTTTTTTCTTATCGTGTGGGACTCCGATACGTCCAACAACCCCCCAATGATCGTCCATGAGAATTTATTAAGAAATGACTATAATTTGGAGTGTGATTGAAACTTCGAGTAACAACACGGTCTTCCGTCTCGTTCGTACGGCCGCGTTGATCGAAAGATTGAAAGGTTGGAAATAATATTTTAGCGGTGCTAGTGGCGATTATTTTCAAATCGCTAACTTCTACTTCTTCTTCTTCTTTGCGCGTCGCTGCGAAATGAATGAATATAGACTAGGTACGACGGGTCCGAAAAAGGAACGCCAGCACGAAGTTACGAGGAAGAATACAGTTGACTTTTGCTAATACTAGAACGCTAATACACGCTTGAAGATACTGGTGCAGATGACATGGACGTAATTTTATTACCTTGCGTGGCTAGTTGAGTGAGAATACGCCATAAAAATATTTTGGCGTAAAAAGCATTAACTTTTTTATCTGTGAACAAGACCAATGGTTTTTAAAAGAGTTTCTGGCTACTCGTCTGGATACTAGTTTTTCAGCCATATCACTGACCTCAGTCCGTCTAAAAAGAGTAGAAATTAATTATTTCGGAACTAACTTTTTCCAATTTAGGGCAACACTTAAAGAAACGTCAATTCTGTCATAACAGTATAAACATTGTTCGTGTTTAATACGTTCCGACACAGTTTTTCTAGGAATTTGAGCAAAAAGGAAAGTGAATATAATAAATAATGAACAGGACAATACGAAGTGGAACTCGCGAAGTTATTTACAAAGTGTTCTTGAGATGTTTAGCGGAGTTTCAAGCTGGAAAATTGCTCACGGATTTAGAAGATGTTTATAAGCGAACAGCGGATATGACCGGTTAGTGATCAGTTTGTATAATATCTATCTATGAACGCAAAGCCTATTTATTTGTGAAAAGCTTTATTTGTCAATTCTAGAAAGATTATTTTAATTTCTATAACATTTGGAGGGTATATTAAATTACGACTGCGTGTGACAGATTATTGTAGTGCGGTTGAACATTTTTGATACTCTTACTCCTTTCGATATCGGCGCGATCGACAGTAGCGTACCTGCCTTCTGAGTCAGGAGTAATGGGTTTGATCATATTTTAATGAATACGTATTTATTATTTACAGGTAAATCAGAAAGTACTGTTCGGAGAATTGCTGACGAAGGTTCAAAAACTGAAGGAAAGTTTAGCACGCCAGCCAAACATAGAAAAGGACGTCCGAAGAAAGAGTTGGACGATTTTGATAAATGCGCAATCCGTCAAAAAGTTCATTTCTTCTATAGTGTAAAAAAAGAAGTACCTACACTGAACAAAATACTTGCCTTGGTAAAAGAAGATATTGGTTACAACTGTAGTCGAGCGCACTTACACAAAATTTTGAAATCAATTGGTTTCAAATATAAGAAATGTAAATCTAATAGACAAACTTTGATGGAGCAGACAAATATTGCCTTCAAAAGAGAAAAATATTTAAAGGTTATTATGGACAATCGTAGTTTACCCGAAGAATTACAAAAAGAAATAATATATCTTGATGAAAGTTACATTCACTCATCGTATAAATTAAAGAAATGTTGGCAGTCAATTGATACTGAGGGAGTTATTCATGACATCTACAAAGGAAAACGATGGATTCTCATTAATGCAGGGAGTGAAAATGGGTTTGTGCCAAACTCTCTTCTTATTTTCAGTGGACAAAATAAACAAGAAGATTATCACTCTGAAATGAATAAAACCAATTTTACAAAATGGGTGATAGAAAAGTTGATTCCTAACCTGACTTACCCATCCTTGATTGT
The DNA here is from genome assembly GCA_027580185.1 of Tuta absoluta. Lineage (NCBI taxonomy): Eukaryota > Metazoa > Arthropoda > Insecta > Lepidoptera > Gelechiidae > Tuta > Tuta absoluta. The sequence continues at coordinate 4,236,269 of JAQAHW010000035.1, read as the reverse complement.
AATGGACAATGCACCGTATCATTCCGTTGTTAAAAATAAAGCTCCTACTTCATCCAGTAAAGTTGCCGATATCAAATTATGGCTGACAGAAAACAATATAAATTTTGACCCAACTTTGCGAAAACCAATGTTGTTGGATTTGGTTAAAAAGAATAAACCGGAACCGATTTTTGAAATCGACGAGCTACTTGACCAACACGGACACTCAGTGGTAAGGCTACCACCTTACCATTGTGATCTTAATCCCATTGAATTAATATGGTCACTGGCAAAAAGGAAAGTAGCGGCACAGAACGTAGGGGCAAGAGATATCAAGCAATTAACCGAAGAAGCCTTTGCTTCTATCACTCCTTCCGATTGGAGTGCATGTTGCGGACACGTCAAAAAGATTGAAAGAGAATATTACGAACGAGGACAAACAATGTATAGTAATATTGATGAATTGATCATCCGTGTTGGTGGAGACAGTTCGAGTGAATCTGAGTCAGATTCAGAATACGAAGATTTTTCTTCCAACTTGCCATCTACGTCACGTGAAGATTCTATTCAGGATATAGAAGAAAACATGTCTGGTGTTGAATATATAGATTTTGATTTGCTGGACGAAGAAGATACACCTGAATAGAAATGTATAGTAGGAATTATGAATGAATTAACGTCTCTAAGCTGAACTGCGTGCAGTGCATAGTAAAAGTATTGTTGTTTGCTTGTAAATAATTAATGTAAAATATTTTTGTGCATTACGTATTGGTACACCATACGGATAAATACGGATAAATAAATGATGTTATTAAACCTTTTGTTTGATTTTAATGATAATAGAACGTGTATGTCTGCTAAGAAAGATGGCGTAATTTAAACTTCTAGGCTGTATAGCCATATCCTTTGCCTAACCTTTAATGCAACCCAATGCCTAACCTTTTATGGGATAAAGCAATAGAAAAAGTCTTATAAATCTTAAAGAACTGTCATTCGAGTTGGATTCTTGTAAAACTGTATCGAGTTGATAAATGTGAAGAAACTGTGAAATATTGTGATAATCTTGGATATATTAAACCAGAAAGAATACTAGAATTAGTTGTGCCAACCTACAGATTGCGTCGATATGTAGGTAAATGTTTTTGTTAGCACTTCTTCTTCTGTCGTGTGGGACAGCATAATATCTACTTTTATGCTAAAAAGTATGTTTAGATACTTCTCATGATAATAAATACTAAGTATCAAAATTGGTTACTCTGTACTACAAAGTATTGCCATATAAACGACGGTGTGCGACGGTGCTGCCCTCATTTTTTGTCAACTCTTTTTAGACAGACTATGATTGTAATAAAATAGAGGTAAGTGGTCCTAAAAGGACTTTGGGTTTATTATTTGGTCTTTTGGACTTGTATGTAGAATTTTTAAGCACTCGCGATCACTTTCACTCATTTTAAGTATTAGACCGGGTCTATCGCGATAGTATTTAGGTTAGGTTAGGGTAGGGTTGACCCGCGACCACAATACATGAAACTGTGTTGAAACGTCGGGACACAGGTAAATTACTAATATTTACCTAAATACTATCGCGATAGACCCGGTCTAATACTTAAAATGAGTGAAAGTGATCGCGAGTGCTTAAAAAATCTACATACAAGTCCAAAAGACCAAATAATAAACCCAAAGTCCTTTTAGGACCACTTACCTCTATTTTATTACAATCATACGGGGTGTAAGGGACGGTGTACCGAAAACTTTGCAGGCATGATCAGATCATGAAACTGAACAACTTTTTCTATGGAAGATTCTTAAGATGACCTTTTTTTTCGACCTCCCATCGAAAAAAAAAATCTTTTCCCAACATAAGCTCCATAGTAAAAGTTGTTCAGTTTCATGGTCTGATCATGCCTGCAAAGTTTTCGGTACACCGTCCCTTACACCCTGTATACTTTATTGTGATGCTGATGGATGATCGACAATGAAAACTCAAGACTGGCTGGTGATAAGGAACAACTTTCCCTGAGGAACTTAGGTCGAATTATGAAAATAAATTTTGACCTCCCATACAAAATTGCCGGTCAGCTAATTTGGGTAACTATGGAAGCATGAAGAAATAATACTTTGTCATATTTTGACCCATGTTCCTTGGGGCACAGATCACTTAATATATTTCCTAAAGCCCGCCGCCGCCGCCGGCGCCGCGCCGCCAATACTTGTACTTGAGGAAAGGTGTTCCTTTTAGATGTCCATGTCGCTGGCTCCCCAAAGTATATATTTTTCAACTTTGACTTTCAGCTTTGAAAAATATATACTTTGGGGAGCCAGCGACATGGACATCCTTTTAGCCAGTTCGGTCACTAATCACCCTATGATGTAAGTGATCTCTGAAAGCAAAACAAACAACTTACTAAAGACGAGGCTGCATGGTTTTGGACCTTTGCCTGTCCAGAATAGACAAATAGATAAAAAAAAAGCAAAACAAACAACAAATGTCATGTCAGTTCTAATAAATTCTCTTTGGTCATGATCAAATTTTATTTTATTCGTTCCGCTGCTGTCTCTCAATGAAGTAAAGATGATGAAAGCGCGGGAACCTTGTTAACGTGAAGGCGTCCGAAGTTATAAATTTTCACTGAAAATTATTTATATATTATTAAATTTGCTTAAATAGACACGTAAAACTTGTGTGTGAAGTGTAGAAAGCAGGGCAGGTATGGGTAAGTCGGGGCGGCCGCGAAAACGCCATAAAGATGGAAAGCCGGAAGATGAGTCTCCCTTTGTGGAGTCTTCGGAGTCCGAAGTTGAGGGCGACGACGATCCCATGTTAAAATATCAGCCGTATAGGGTGCAAGATTACACCAGAAGATACCCGGAAGGCAGCACGAAAAGCGAATATATAGTTTTTCTTCAACATAAAGATGAGAACAAGCCGTTTTCTGACAGTGATCGTCTCAAATTATCTCAAAGTATTCGAAAACATTGTGTTGCTGGTGTGTTGCATCTCAAATCAGTCAACAAATTTAAAATTGGTATAACGTTTGATCTATCAAACAATGCAAATGTTTTCCTACAAAATAAGAAATTTCTTGATGAATTGTTTTTAAAGGCTTCAATTCCAGCAGGCGGTTGTGAGACGACTGGTGTTCTTACCTCAGTCCCAGATAGCTTGTCTAACAAGAAAATTTTCGCTCTAATTGGTAGTTCCAAAAATGTTGTGCAAGTCAGACGCTTCATGCGCAAAGTACGCAGCGAGGATGGGACGGCAAAATTCTTGCCAACTCAGACTGTTGCAGTGACGTTTGGTTCAGCTCAGCTGCCGGAGTACGTATGTCTTGATTCTTGGAGGTATGAGGTCAAGACATATGTACCACCAGTAAAGCAATGTCTGCGTTGCCTTAAATTCGGTCATATCGCAAAATTCTGCAAAAACGCTGAGGTCTGTTCAATATGTTCTGCGGAACATAGCTTCAAAACTTGTACAGTCGAACTCAAAAATGCGAAGTGTGTCAGCTGTGGTGGGGCTCATGTGGCCATCTCAACATCCTGTCCGATCAAAAAACAAAAATTAGAAGAAAACAAAATAAAATCCCGTTCTGCCAGGTATTCTGATTTATTCAATGAGACTCAGTTTCCACAAATAACTACTAAATCCATAAATACACATATACAAAATCTATCTAAATCTGAAGTATTTCTGAGCTTAATAGTTGAAACTATTACAAAATTATTAACAAACAAAGACGCACCTATAAATTCTGGGTCTATACGTGAAACTTTAAAACAAACTTTGAACAAAAATAATAAAAATAATAATTAATGGATAGTCTTAACATTGTACAGTGGAATGCGCAAGGTATTTCAAACAATAGGTTCAATTTGACTCAATTTTTATATGATTCTAATATACATATAGCAATCATTTCTGAAACCTGGTTGAAGCCTGATATTAGATTTAATATTAGGGGGTATCAGGTAGAAAGAAATGATTGTGGAAATAAACATAATGGTGTTGCAATATTGATACATAATAATATATCATACTCCAAAATTGATACAAATTTTGATAACTCTCTACAAAACATTGGTGTTCGAATCAAAATCAATAATAAAGAGCTAAGTATAGTAAGTTTGTATAGTCCTACAAACTCTACTCCTTCCTTTGATAAATATAAACTAGATTTACTTATAAAGTCCATTCCCAGTCCTATGATTTTCGCCGGTGACTTCAATGCACACCATATCTCTTGGGGTTGTGTTGATACGCAGCCCAGAGGTAGAGATGTTCTGGAAATAATAGATGAAAATAATTTAGTTTTGTTGAATGATGGTCAAGTAACTACTGTTGGATCTTTAACCTGGCGTCCAAATGCGCTAGATTTGACATTAGTGTCACCCTCTTTAGCACCCTGTTGTGAGTGGTTCATCCAGAACGACCCGCTTGGTAGTTATCATCTTCCAATAGTAATAAAATATATGTTAAATAGTGGTAATAGTACAAGTGCTGAATTTAACTGTCTTAATAGTGATAAACATTTGCCCATCTATCCTAAATATAAAATGATAGATTGGAAAATGTTTGAAAATAATTTAAAAATGTTAATGTTGCAATTTAGGTTGGATATGTTTTCTCCTCAAGATGCCTATATAACTTTCTGTCAGTTTTTGAAATTAGCCATAGAAAAATCGATTTCAGGATCATCTCCAGTTTGTTCTTCGAATAGTTTGAATAATAGTCCTTCTTGTCATAGAAAGTTTAAAAGATTGAACCTTCCCTGGTGGAATAGCAGATGTGCTGATGCTGTTTTTCAGTCCAAGCAAGCTTATTTGAATTTCAAATATAATCCTTCAGAGGACTCATATTTGGAATTCAAGAGGCTGCAAGCTGTCAAAAAACGCATTTTAAGCATTGAGCGTAAAAATAGTTGGGCCTGTCTTTGCAACACTTTTAATCGATGTACTCCATTATCTATTATTTGGAAATTTATTAGGAAATTCAATAAATCTTTCGTTGTCTCTAATACTAACGATGATAGTTGGATAGCTGACTTTTTGAAAAAATACACACCGGATTCTGCAAGTTATCATTTGAGTATTGATCTTTGTAGTAACCAAAACTCTAATAATCACTTCATTTTGGAACCATTCTCCATACAAGAACTCAAATCCGCAATAAGATCAAGAAGAGATACGGCTCATGGATTAGATGGTATCAACTATGCAGTTTTTAAAAAAATGGACAATAATACGCTTCAAATTTTCTTGCATATAGTCAATCTCCTATGGGCCCATAACATAATACCACATGAATGGAAAACAGACCTTTTAGTGCCAATTTTAAAACCTGACAAACCTAAATCTGATCCGAATTCATATAGGCCTATTGCTCTTACATCGTGTGTTGGTAAAATATTTGAACAACTTATAAAACAACGCTTGGAATTTTTTATAGAACAAAATGCACTCTTACCATCTAATCAATATGGATTCCGGCGTGGTCGTTCTGCACGCGATAGTATATGTCAATTTCATTTAGACGTACAAACTGCCTTAGTAGGCAATAAATATTTGTTAGCTGTCTTCTTTGATATTTCTGGTGCTTTTAATGGTGTCAATATCATAGTTCTTTGCAGAGAACTGTTATCTATTGGTATTCCCGGTAAACTTGTAGACTGGATTCAAATATTTTTATCTGAAAGAGAGGTATATGTCAAATATAACAATCATCTTTATGGTCCAAGGCTATCTTCATTAGGAGTTTGTCAAGGAGGGATTCTGTCTCCCTTGTTATTCATTTTGTATATTCGTCGTTTAAATTTAATATTAGGTTCACAAGTGAAAAATTTGCAATTTGCTGATGACTTGGTTGTATATGCATCGGGAACTGACATAACACATGTTGCTGAGACTGTTAATATGGCTTTGGCAAACTTGTGTCAATATTTCACTTACCTTAATCTTCATGTAAATCCTTCAAAATCCAAAGTAGTAATATTTGGCAAGAGATCAAGAATTTCTCCTCAGGTCCGTTATAATAATGTTGCTCTTCCTGTTTGCTCTGAGGTTAAATTTTTGGGGGTGACTTTCACCCATAATTTGTCCTGGAAAATTTATGTTGATCGCATTACTACTAGAGCCAATAAAGCATTTAATGTTTTGAAATCAATATGTGGAACATACTGGGGAGCAGATTCAAAAATATTATTAATTTTGTACAAATCATTGGTAAGGAGTCACTTTGAATATGGATTTCTTTGTTTTGCCTCAGAAAAAAAATATGTGCAATTATTAGATAAAATTCAAAACAAATGTATGCGTCTTATTACAGGAGCTTTTAGAACATCTCCTATTAATGCTATGCAAGTGGAATGTAAGCTTCCACCCCTTACAATTAGATTAATTTACTTAAAAGAAAGATTTCTTCTTAAATTGAATTGTGTCAGTGCAAATCCTCTTTTAGCTAGTCTATCTGATTCTTTGCCAATTCTTGGTCACAAATCTTTTGTTCTTCAAGAATTTACTCCATTTTTGCAATTTCTGCAGAATATTAATATTTATAAGTCCAATTCCATTTTGCCTTGTTATCAAGGCCTTTATTATAGCAAATATCCACCTATTACTGTTATTATAAACGGTGATCTAACATCCAAAGAACAGGTTTATGAAATGTTTTCAAAATGGTCGGATCATCGGTTTCTATATACAGATGGTTCCAAAACTGAGACAGGTGTTTCTTTTGCTGTTTTTGACAGAAGATTAAATACAGGTATAGGATATAAAATAGATGCGCATGCAAGCATTTTCACAGCAGAAGCTGTGGCAGTGCTGGCAGCACTTAGACATATTGATGAACACCAAGGGGATTGTCATAAGTGGGTCATAGTAAGTGACAGCATGAGTGTATTAAGAAATTTAGAAAACCACAAGATTCATGCTGAAACAAACTACATAATTTATGAAATTAAGCAGCTCTGGTTTAGGTTATTCTCATCAAAAAGTATATTGGTAAATTTCATGTGGGTCCCTTCACATATTGGCGTTTTGGGAAATGAAAGGGTTGATTTTCTTGCAAGGTCTATCAATAATGCCACTACAGCAACAGTTCATGGTGTGTCTTTGCCTTGTTCAGATTTAAACTTAACTCTAAAGCAGAGAATGTGTGAAAGGTGGAAAAAATACTGGCAACAATCAACACAGGTTGAAAATAAGGGCTTGTGGTTTGCTGCTCTTGAAGTAAAAATTAATGAAACACCCTGGTTTTGTAAAAGTCGAAACTATGTAAATAGAAAATTTTACTCTGTTATTTCTCGTCTCCGTTTGGGACATTGTCGAATTAATTCTCACCTTTCTCGTATGAGGATGGTTGATAACTCTCATTGTAATCATTGTCGGTCACAGGAAGAGCAGACATTGGCTCACATCATTTTTGATTGCTCGTCATTCGGCATACAACGCCTTCTGCTGATGGATGAGCTAATTGTAATTTACGGTAGCCCCAATTTGGTCCCGCGCGCCATACCGGAATTACTCAAAAACCCTGATACTTATAGAAGTTTGTACAAATACATAATAAGCACAGTAGAAGAGATTTAACATTTTATTTTGATTTTGCAAAGTTGACAAACTAGAAATGAAAATAATGACGTTTCAAGGATAAGACACTTGCCATAAGAAAGGAAAATTTACCAAATGGAAGTATTACGAAAGAAAGATAAATTGAACCCTACTTGGAAGAAATACTAAAGACATTATTTATTGGATTTGACTATAAAGAATAATATTACTGAAGACGTTATTACTGGATTTGACTTTGAAGAATGAAATCACTAAAGACATTATTCAATGGATTTGACTTTGAAGAATAATATACTGAAGACGTTATATATCGGATTTGACTTTGAAGAATAATATACTGAAGACATTTATTATTGGATATGACTTTGAAGAATAAATATTACTGAAGACATTAATTCTGGATACAACTTATAGAAAATTAAAGACTGACGACTAGGCAGCATGGTCTATCATGATCTTCGCCTGTTCCATAGGAACGAAATGGAAAAAAAAAAAAAAAGTAAAGATGATATTGTGATCATGCCTAAAATAGCAAGTTTAGTGTTCTTCGATATAGAAACTACTGGTTTGCCATTTCAAGAAAATAACCAGACAAAAATTATAGAATTCAGTTTTGTGGCCACTTTAAGAAAACAATTGGAGCAGACTCCGTACGGTCTTCTGCCTCCAGTGAGGAAGCTTAGTTTTGTTCTGAACCCTCAGAAGCCGATATGTGCAGGAGTGACCAAGTTAACTGGCATCTCCTTAGAGGACCTTGAAAAAGCACCCACTTTTCGAGAAAAGGTGAAAACTATCGTTGCATTTCTGGAAGATTTACAGAGTCCTGTCTGCCTTGTAGCTCACAATGGTAATTCCTTTGATTTTAAAATTCTTCTAGCTGAACTCTATGACGCTTCTGCCCACTTGCCTGAGGACTTACTCTGTGTAGACTCGCTCATGGGGTTTCGTCGTATTTTATCGAACTCTAATATAAACCATATAAATTTAGTTGACCCAGTGCCATCTCTTGAGGACATAATGACAGATGATGAAGATGAAGAAGAATGGCCAGATTTAAATATTAGCACAGAAGAATGGGACACTATTGATGAGATATCTAAACTGTCTATATCTAGCGATTCAGACGCTGATTATATTAATACAAAAAAAGTTGCAAAAAAACGAAGTGAAGCTATAAAAGAAGTGTTTCGTAAAACTGCAAACGCAAGCAAAGACAATTCCGATGCTGATGATATAAATCCAAAGAAAGTGACAAAAAATCGGAGGAAATCTATAAAGAAAGTGTTACATAACGATCCCAACGCTAGCAAAGATAAAGAATGTTTTAAATTGACTGCATTATATAAGAGACTAATGAATAAAGAAGAAGATAATGCTCATAGAGCTGAGGTAGACTGTCTGATGCTTATAAAATGTGTTGTTGCATTGAAAATAGACTTTTTATCTTGGGCAGATGAAAACTGCAAACCTTTGACTGATATAAAGCCCTTAATAAGAAGGGGACATGGTCGTTTCTCAAGATAATTATTTAAGTATTAGGTACAAATTTAGTTTTAGTGTTTTCTATATACAGGGTGTAAGGGACAACCTTCCAAAACTGATAAGGTGCATTTAGACTATGCAAGTGAACAACTATCAAAAACTAGATAGGTAGGTAGGTAATGACTACAGTACTATAACAGTAACAAGTATATTTTTTATAAGAGCTTTATTATTGTTATGAAGAAGTGTGCTAAAATTAAGGAAATAATCATTTTTGTTATATTGATCATGTAATACTATATTAATAATGTATATGAAAATTATTATTTATTGGTTTTTATTACAAAAAATCAAATATAATTAAAAATATAAAACATGTACATCACATGGCTATTTGATGACAAGTAGACTGACAGAAATGCCTTTCTCTACTTTCCAGTAATTTTACTCACTAACAATTCATTACTCACTAACAGCCTTAGGCCAAGTACCTACTTTTGTTATTTTAAAACACATATCCATATTTTGGTTTACATAATTAGTTGATTAAAGTAGTCTTTCTAGGGACTCCATTCCTGTGCTAAAATAAAAGCCAGCAGTTAGTTATTTAATTATATATTTTTTTAATTCTTTACTTTATTGCAATATCACAGATACATCAGTTATCTTGTGATAAGTTTATACACATCAACAGATACAGGACTTACAGTACCTTGTAAAATAAATGTTGTCTAATTCCAAGCTAAACTCCCGCAGTGGAAACGATTTACACAGGTAAATTTCTAGTAAAATACCAGGAGTTCAACTGAAGGCAGACAATGGCCGCGTTACGCAGCGCTAAATAGCATACGCTGCACAATATAGCAGCGCATACTATGAATTAAACGTGAACCTAAATCTATTTAACTTAATTAACTAAGTTGAGTGAAATTGGCAAATGATGTGTTCTGACCTTTACATAACTCAATTCTGTAGTAAATACCGTCTGCCGATCTGGCGTTACGTCACACGTATAAGCACTAGATTATAAGTAAGTACGGTCGGATTCATAAGTGGAGTCATAGTTAGACCACTTGACAGATTGCAATACGGGTTATTATCCTCTGTACTTACTTTACTAACTTACGCACACACGTAAGATTATCGACTGTAAGTAGAAAAGTCCACCTTAAGGTGTAGCATTAAAACTTAAACAGATTACCACCTATAAGCGACATCTATGTAATCTTTGAAATAATTACTCGGTGATAGCCTATTCGCCACCACACCCACCACATCACCACAAAGTATACATCACACTGGTTTGTCTAAAACCGTATTATAGTTATCCTTATTCGTTCACTTGTAGTAAAGCAATAGATAACATATCTTTATTTCGTCGTATTGATCACAAGCTACCGTAGCTTAGCGGTAATAGTTCTTACCTACTAATCAGAACGGAACCGGGTTCCCATCCGATCTCTGTATGCTGAATAATGTTTTTTTAAATGTTTTTACCATATTTTCCCCAGTAATAATTATTTTATATAATATTGTTCTATATATTCATCTATGTATTATACCTATAAATGTTTATTGTAAATTATGTATCAAAATATTATATCTAAAAACATAAACCTATAATATTGTAATAAAACAAAAAGTAAGGTAAGAAATTATTTTATTGGTAGGTATGGTATCACTTTATGTAAATAACATAATGACATGAATGAGAACTTTTGGTAACCATAAGATACGAGTATGTAAAACTACATAAAATACTTGCTGTCGTAATACTTAGTTAATAGTTTTGTTTGAATGATAAAACACAATATTATGTAAAATGATATTAAGTGTTCATTAGCTGAAACATCGATAGGTAATTATTTATAAGATCATAGGAATGATCCAAATCTTGGATTGAATCTTTCAATAAAGTTATTTAAGTAATAATTTCGTTAGTAATTATTTTATTGTTCTATGTTTAACGATGATGCACTTTCCTCGGAAGTAAAAGTAATTGTAATAATAATAAATCAGTTATTTGCCTACATCTCAAGGTTTAAGCTTAAGTACTCGTTTTCGTAATGAAAAGATATTGAAGCAAGGCCTTAAGATAACTGACTAATAATTATCAATCTTATATAAATATAAATCGATGTTTTAGCATAATTTAATTGCTAATGTAATGCTCCACAAATACCTACTGCAATAGTAGGCGGGTAAGCAGGTAAACAGAGGTTGAGTGAGCAACGATTTATCAGGCCCGCTTCGGCATACATTGCTGATTATTTTGTGTATATTCATATATTATAATGAAATACACAAGATAATCAGCAATGTATGCTTGATCGGGTCTGATTGGAATCTTAAGTAAAAATCGCCGCTTACATAATTAGTATTTGGTGTTACCTCCGCTGTTTTCAACAACACTTAATAAACACTTAATAGACTCGATCAAATAAGTGCATATATCTGTTCCTCTGGTACTCTCCCACACTCCCAGGCAGTGAGGCTCTAAAGGTTCTGTAGTTCTTTCATTGCGCATGTCCCACCTTTGCACCATTAAACCCCATAAATTCTCTATGGGATTTAAGTCCGGAGATTTTGCTGGCCAACGAATAACTTGGATATCTGGGTGCTGGCTAAACCAATTATACACCACGGCAGCTCGATGCACTGGACAATTTATCCTGGACAAATGCAAAACGAGGAACTTCACTAGCAGGATAAACAGTTAAACATTTCGCACCGTCTCGTCGGTAGCATGCTTTCCTGTAGCATATCAACATAATTAGCGGCAGTTGCACGCCCTCTTTCTTGTGCTACTAATTTGCCTGGACCAGCGGCAGAACCATTTTCTTCATATTGTTACACCATCATCCTCCGCTGTGAATCATTAATAAGACGAGTCGAGTTTTTACGCTACCTTCCTCTTCAAAACGTGTAACCCAACGTTTAACAGTCTTCCACTAAAACAAAGTAGCATTATTAATAAAAAAGTTTATACTAAACGGTTCACAGCTACCAACATACTATGAGTCAAAGTTTTTAATATTTAAAATACAATTGTAATGAAATAAAACTATACTTACGGCCAGACCAGTCTGATTAGCAATTTGAGAAATTAAATCCAATATCATGCAGCGCCACAGATAATTGCAGCGCAACAATACGCTGCTTATCCTGCAAACTGATAATAGTATGCATTTAGAAGAAATAAACACTGAAGTTTAATAAATAAACTTAGGTTAAAAAAATCACTTAGCACACGCACTATCTCGCAAACGATCTAGCAACAACTAAAATGTAATTCAAAATTTACTAAATTTTGCTTCATTTGATAAAATAAAAACTAGAACGAAGAAATCGGGATTCGATCCATTGTCTCCACAATAACGGTCAAGAATTTGCTTGACCGCGCTACTGACCACGCTACCGAAGCTAATGATTCATGTAGTGAAATAGTCAATACTACTCAGCCTATTATACAATGGTAGTTCGTCAAATAATAGTATGTTATACGTCATTTGTGTCATTGTGTGAGTGTCGCCGCGGGTGCGAGCGACTTGTTTTCTGAGGTTTGTGTTAACTATGACTCCACTTTAGAACGCGACCGTACCTCCAAATTATATCACCCCACGAATTCCGCAATTCGTACTAAGGAGTCACAATGATAATGGTACAACAAATATGACTAAAGGGAACACACCATTAACACGAACAAACAGTTTTATACTAAAACAACTAGGTTTAACTTACAGTCACGTCGCCGGCGCAAATGCATAAAATACCCAACGGAGAAAGGAAGTACAGGGAATGGATCAAATAGGAATTCCGTGGGTACTTACAGGGCTGGGTGGAAAAGATATCGACACCCAGCATTCCACTACAGCCTTGGCGCGTTATTCACTTCAAACCACTCACAGCTTCTGTTCGTATTTCACTTTGATATTAGTCATTACGCGTGACCCAACACGAATTAGGGCCGTACAAAACGCGAGCCGATATGGCCACTTGATGCCTATTCAACGCGACGCTCACGTGGAAGACGTCGAGACATCCAACAATCACTAAGCCTGGTATTCTAGTATAACCCAGGAGAGCCGCAATAATACGATGCATCAACACGCGCGATCTCAAATTGAATCGTCCATTACACGCGGCATCACAAAACGCGTGGCGGGAAATCCGCACAATACGCGATACCCTTCCGTCCGAACGGTTTTGAGTGACTGGTAGCGCGGTGCAGAAATCACCGCTTGGCCCACCAGGCGGCCCGCGCGCACGCCGCCACCCTCGCCCCGCGAGCGAGAAAGGGACAACACATGCCCAGAGCGATGCGCGCGAAATCGCGGCGCATTCACAGACCGTCATTAATACCTAACTTACCCCAGCATAGCAACGCTAAATTAAACATTCACCCGCCCTAGGCCGAATCCCTTAGGCCTATTCACCACTGGGGAGACGAGATAGCGTTGCTATTGCTCGCTTAAGAACTGAATCCCCTACCTGAACTGTCGCGACTCGAGGAGTGCCATCACTACCTGGGAACAAGTTGAGAATGCGCCCTCTGCGCCATCGCAGTGGCGGCAGGTTGGCATCCTTAACCAGAACGAGATCTCCGATGCGAGGGGGTTCAGTTCTGTCCGTCCACTTAAGGCGTTGCTGCAGAATGTGCAAATACTCAAGCGACCATCGCTTCCAAAAATTCTGAGACATTTGCTGCAGCAACTCATAACGCGTCAAACGATTGCTACTGACCTCTGTGTAGGGGTACTCTGGCAAGGCGTTAAGTGGTCGGCCAATTAAATGCCCTGGTGTCAGGGCCTCCAGATCATTCGGATCTGAGCTAAGCGGACACAAAGGACGTGAATTGAGAACGGCCTCAATTTTACAAAACACGGTCGCTAGCTCCTCAAAGGTTAATATCGTTAAACCTATAACGCGCATCAAATGCGTCTTAGCGGACTTTACAACCGCTTCAAATATACCACCCCAGTGGGGGCATCCTGGTGGATCGAACACCCAGTTAATGCCCTGACGGGAGAGGCTCGTGCCGATAGCTTCCTCGTTTTCCGATAAAAACGTTATAATTTCTTTCATACATCGATCAGCGCCCTTAAAGTTGGTACCACAGTCCGACCTGATCAGCGCTGGTCGCCCTCTTCGCGACACAAATCTATCTAAAGCTGCTAAGAAAGCCTCCGTAGTGAGGTCGGCCACGAGTTCCAAGTGGACGGCCTTGGTTGCTAGGCACACAAACACGCACAAATACGCCTTGATTGACTTCGCGTTGCGAAGGCGTGATGCCTTTACCATAAAAGGCCCCGCAAAGTCCGTTCCCACACCCGCAAACGTCCAGGCTTCCGTCACCCGGTCCGGTGGGAGGTCTCCCATCTGAGGTTGCATTGTGGCTGCCTTCAACCGATAGCAAGGCAAGCACCGAAACACAATGCTCCGTACCGTACGTCGTCCAGACAAGATCCAAAACTCGCGCTGCAGAATAGCCAAAAGTGCATTGCAGCCCGCATGCGAGTTTTTCTGGTGACGATCCCTAACTATAAGTTCTACCAAAGGTCCCTTCTTTGGGAGTAACAGCGGATGCCGTGCTGAAAAGGGCAGGTTAGCGTTCCGAAGTCTACCTCCAACCCGGAGCATTCCATGCTCGTCCACGAACGGGTTGAGGCGCACAAGACCTCCCTTCAGCTTTCCACGGCCATCCCTGAGCAGCCTGGCCTCTTCCTCAAAATGTTCCGCCTGGACGACCCTAACCAATAAACTTAGAGCCGCATTCCGCTCCGCAGGCGAGAGGACAGGTGCCAAGTTCCGTTCTGCTTGAGGTTTTCTACAGTTGTTCACGAACCGTTTGATCCAACCTGTCACCCCTAGAAGTTTGTCGAGGGAGCTGTATCGTTCCAGCAAGAAAGCCGCACTAGGCTTAGGTACGATCTGCCCTACGTTCACTCGCAAACCTCGATCAGGTGGCCCAAGCGGCGACCCGCACTCATTGTATGGCCATCTCTCAGGTGACTCAGTCAGCCACTGAGGTCCCCACCACAGTGAGTGACCTACCAAATCAGGGGCCCTACATCCCCGTGAGGCGCAGTCCGCTGGGTTCTGTTCTCCCGGTACGTGTCTCCATACCAACGGAGTTTCCGATCCTTTAATCTGTGACACCCGATTTGCCACGAAAACCTCAAGAGTATGTACCGACGTCTGTAACCAGCACAGAACTATCCTACTGTCGGTCCATGCGTACACCGTTTCATCCAAATTGATGGTACCGCGTAGATTACTAGCGACATAATGTAGCAAGCGCGTGAGAAGCGCTGCTCCCGCCAATTCCAACTTTGGAATGGTCCATCTTGTCCTAACCGGAGCCACCTTACTCTTGGCCATAACTAGACGCACGTCTACAGTTCCCGTTGAACTGACTGTCCGCAAATAGACAGCTGCCGCGTACCCTCGCTCCGAGGCATCACAAAACCCATGTAGGGTAGCCTTACATCCCACCGATGGGAGCAACTTGCGAGGTATGGCGATGCGTACGATCCCTGGTAAGGTGGTCACAAACTTGGTCCAATCATTCAACAGCTCTCCGGAGAGCTGGTCGTCCCAACCCAAGTTTGCTATCCACAACCTTTGCAAGAAGCACTTCGCCATGAACGTCACCGGTGCGATCCACCCGTTAGGATCGAAAGTTCTGGCGATCGTCGATAATACCGAACGCTTCGTCCAAGTCTTCTGCAAAAGGTCTGGCTCGATCTGATACGTAAAGACATCATGCGTTGGCCTATATTGCACCCCTAGGATGCTCAACGTATTTGGATTGTCCGGGTTCTCGAAAAGGTGCGGGTCCTGCTGGAACTCACCTGGCAACCCGGCCAGGAGCTCTGGACAGCTGGACAGCCATTTCCGCAACTCATAACCTCCTGATTCCATGATCGCGATCAGCTCGTCTCGTAGTAGCAGTGCTTGTTGCACGCTATCTGCACCCGTGCAGATGTCATCCACGTAGACGTCGCGATCCAGTACTGCTGCGGCTCGAGGGAATCTTACCCTTTCCTGTGCGGCCAACTCTCGCAGCGTGCGTACTGCCAAAAACGGACTTGGCTTCAGACCATACGTTACCGTGTTAAGCTCATAAGTGACCATCGGCTCGTCAGGGCTCTCACGCCACAAAATCAGCTGGTACCGACGGTCATCCGGGTGTATAATTGTTTGGCGAAACATCATTTTGACGTCTGCGACGAACGCTACTTGGTGCAACCGAAATTCTGTGAGGATGTCCACAATGTCCCGGTTCAACTTGGGACCCGCGTGCAGACACTGGTTCACAGACACACCATTCGATGTAGGAGCAGAACCGTCAAACACTACCCGTATCTTCGCCTCCGGTGACTTCAAAACAGCCAGGTGTGGTATATAGTAATGCTCGACACACCTCCAATCTATGCTGGACACCGACATGTGGCCTAACTCTAGGTACTCCCTCATGAATTCGATATACTTCTGCCGAAGTGCTGCATCTCGCTTCATCTTTCTCTCCATAGCCAGTAGTCTCCGTTCCGCGATCTGTCGCGAACTACCTAAGGAGGGGCGGTTTGGGAGAAATGGCAGCCTGGTAACAAACCTACCTGACGAACTTCGTGCAGTGTTGTACTGATAGAACAGCTCGCACTCGTCATCCTCTGGCTTCCGTCTATCCGCTGTGGGTGGCTCCTCAGACTCCCAAAACCTCTGCAGCACCTCCGACAACACACTACCATAGAGAACCGTATCGCCCTCTGGTAGGTCCTGAGGTCTCCAAACTGGGCCAAAAATAACATACCCCCCTGTGGTATCAACGGCCACTAAACCAGTTTGCTGAAGTACCCGTTTTCTGCCACACCAGAATCTCCCGAGGACGTCTGACCCGAGGAGAACGTCCACCGTACCAGGAGTATCAAATTCAGGATCAGCTAACTCTAAGCCTGTGGTTAACCCTCGTACCGTTGACGGTAACCGAACCTGAGGAAGTTTCCCTACCACTTCATCCAGCACCACTGCTGAGGCATGATAGCTGACCCCTGTACCTGTATTACCTAATGTGAACTCGAAGCTCACCTGACCCCGAACGTCAGGCACATCTACACCTCCAATACCTACAGCCCCATCCGTTGTGGGCCTTATATTTAAGCGTAGCCTACTCACCAGCTTACTAGACACAATACAACCCTGAGCCCCTGTATCTAACAAGGCTCTTACCTGTATGCTGCGGCCACCGTATCCCCATACCCAAATCATTGCCGTAGGCAACAATACCGTAATTGGCCGGGGGGCCGAAGCTGGCGTGTAGGCGGCGATTACCTAGCAGGAATCTAAGCGCGGAGTGTCCGCGTCCTGCGGGGGGGTCCCCTCTCTCCGTACACCTTCGAGTGGGTCCCACTCCTGCTGATAGGGACCTCTGGTCCTGTACGCCATGGCTGGCAGCCTATAGTAACCCTGCGGCAGGCGCGCGTACCGTGGATGCGCCTGTAGCCGCGGGTGCTCAGCCAAGGGGAGAGGCATGCGTGGGTCATGAGACCTCACCATGTTGTTCAGTCCCGCCGAGTACTGCATGTACTGGCCCTGGTATTGGCACCCGCCCGTAGCATCACGTACTTGTGATGGGTGCCCCTGACCTTGGACCTGTGACCACCTACCCTGTTCCGGCACCTGCTGCCGAGGTGGTAACTGTCTCGCGCGTGGTGAAGGGGGCATCACCTGCTGATGTCCCTGGCCTCGTCCCTGAAACCCTGGTGGAAGAGGACTCCTCCTTGGAGGGGGTGGGGAGCGTTGCTCCCGTCTAGGTAGGGCAGACTCCGTCCGCTGACCCGCGTCAGCTCTGCCTCCGTAATCTCCGCTGCGGTTCATGCATAGGAGCTGATGGTGGGCACCCTGGCAGTACCTGCAGTTGGTGCTTGATGGGCACTCTCGCACCTGATGCGGCCCCATACACCTAAAGCACCAACGCCGTTGCTGCACCACACCACGACGTTTCTGCACCCGCTGTGCAGCGAACTCCTCACACGCAGTCACCTGATGCCCCGCCTCTCTGCAGTAGGCACACCTCGATTCCAAATTAGCGACATTGTATCGCCTGGGTGGCCTACTCTTACCGTCTCGCGCCTGTGCACCCGGCCGTTCCGGGCGGCGAGCGGCCGCAGACTCCGCGTGAGGCGACTCGCCAAATTGGGCATCTACCCGCCTGCACTCGGCCTCGAGGAAGGACTTGAGCTCCTCGAAGGTCGGGAGGTAATCAGATGTCTTACCTCCGTGTGACTGTTCAAAACGAGCGGCCATGTCGCTCGGCAGGCGGCGCAACAACGTGTGGACCAGGATATAATCATAGCCTGACACCGGCATCCCCTGTCTCTCAAGAGCGTTCACTGCAACGCAGACAGGGTTGAGGACCTTGGCCCTGAGGTCCGTCCCTCGTGTGATGGTCGGCACGGTGAGCCACTGTTCCAGGAGTTGGTCAATCATGAGACGTTTGTTGCTGTATCTCTCGATCAGCAAACCGCGAGCCGTCTCGTAACTTGCATCATCGACTGGTAGATGCTTTACCAGGTCATGGGGCTCACCTTGCAGCTTGGCCATCAATTGTGCCATTTTATATGCCGGCTGCAAGTCAGTGCGGTTATGAATCACACTGTCAAACAGATCCTGGAATCGGGTCCAATCCGTGTAGTCCCCGTGGAAGACCGGAATCGCCACAGCCGGCAGGGGCACTTGCACCCCCGGTCCCCGCGGACCATGGGGTGGGTCCGGCTCCCCAGCTCTACGCCTGGTGATCACAGCAGCCGCCTGCTGGATCTCCTGCCCCATCTCCATGCACTGGGTCACATTCGTCCGGACCGTAAGTTTGACCTCCTCATCAGGCGTCCCATCAAATAACTCCTCGCATCCAGTGAGGCAATCCAACACCTCCGCGACCCGTTCGTCAATCCGTTGCGCACAAGCGATGAGTGCGTCCTCTCGGTCCCCGCGACCGACCATCGCCTGCTTAGTCGCGAACCAAATTAGGTGCGTTCTAATTTTTGCCTGAAGCTGTGTAATTGTGGGAGCCATGGTACCAACTCAAAGTAACACCGAACCTTACAATAAAAAAAAAATAATAGACAATCGGCCCTGATCCTACCGTTAGGATATCCGCACAGGGTAAACACAACGATAATAACAAGCAATTCACTAATTGATTGGCCCTGATCCTACCGATAGGATATTCTACACAGGGCACACACTACAATCACAATAAATATATTTTTTTTTTATGTAGGTAGATTAAAAATCTAATACTAAAATAATCTTAAATCTAGTGGTTTTCTGAACCACGCTCTGCTACCAAAAATTGTCTAATTCCAAGCTAAACTCCCGCAGTGGAAGCGATTTACACAGGTAAATTTCTAGTAAAATACCAGGAGTTCAACTGAAGGCAGACAATGGCCGCGTTACGCAGCGCTAAATAGCATACGCTGCACAATATAGCAGCGCATACTATGAATTAAACGTGAACCTAAATCTATTTAACTTAATTAACTAAGTTGAGTGAAATTGGCAAATGATGTGTTCTGACCTTTACATAACTCAATTCTGTAGTAAATACCGTCTGCCGATCTGGCGTTACGTCACACGTATAAGCACTAGATTATAAGTAAGTACCTCCAAATTATATCACCCCACGAATTCCGCAATTCGTACTAAGGAGTCACAATGATAATGGTACAACAAATATGACTAAAGGGAACACACCATTAACACGAACAAACAGTTTTATACTAAAACAACTAGGTTTAACTTACAGTCACGTCGCCGGCGCAAATGCATAAAATACCCAACGGAGAAAGGAAGTACAGGGAATGGATCGAATAGGAATTCCGTGGGTACTTACAGGGCTGGGTGGAAAAGATATCGACACCCAGCATTCCACTACAGCCTTGGCGCGTTATTCACTTCAAACCACTCACAGCTTCTGTTCGTATTTCACTTTGATATTAGTCATTACGCGTGACCCAACACGAATTAGGGCCGTACAAAACGCGAGCCGATATGGCCACTTGATGCCTATTCAACGCGACGCTCACGTGGAAGACGTCGAGACATCCAACAATCACTAAGCCTGGTATTCTAGTATAACCCAGGAGAACCGCAATAATACGATGCATCAACACGCGCGATCTCAAATTGAATCGTCCATTACACGCGGCATCACAAAACGCGTGGCGGGAAATCCGCACAATACGCGATACCCTCCCGTCCGAACGGTTTTGAGTGACTGGTAGCGCGGTGCAGAAATCACCGCTTGGCCCACCAGGCGGCCCGCGCGCACGCCGCCACCCTCGCCCCGCGAGCGAGAAAGGGACAACACATGCCCAGAGCGATGCGCGCGAAATCGCGGCGCATTCACAGACCGTCATTAATACCTAACTTACCCCAGCATAGCAACGCTAAATTAAACAAATGTGTTTTCTTTCTTTCTTACCTAATATGGGCAAAATCAAAACCTGTTGTTGTCAAAATAAATCAGCCCGTATGGATCTTCCTCTTTTAAACTTGTTGGATATTCTTCAGCGTAACTTGGTTCATCTTCTTCTTTAATACTCTGCTGTTCTTCTTCTTTGAAAGTGGTCACAAACACACTGGATACTTGCATTTCGGGTGCTTTGATTTCAACCAGTGAATTTAGTGCCGCTATCTCTGGTCTAACTATATCTACAAACAGATGTTTTTTTTCGCACTTTTTAAACGCATGCCCCGAATAACCTAATCTCTCTTTCAAAATTTTCCTTAGAGTCTCTCTTTTCCCGGGGAAATCCAATTCGTCTTGCGCAGCAGCCAAAATTTTTGTTAAACTAGGAACTTCATCATTTGTGTGTAAACGGTTTATTATATCTCTTAAGGCACCGATTGTGTGGTCATCGACTTCAACTTTGTTGTGAGCTGGCCGATATCGGTTTCTACCTGGAGTAGGTAGTGTCACTGCTACTCGCTGCCAAGATGGGAATATCTAGGTAATGACAAACTTGAAGAAAGGGATTTAACCAATATATCTCTAAAAGATGTCCTGCATTTCTGCAGGGCAACAAGAAGATTCGAGGAGGTGACGCTGCCGGAGCACCAGTGAACCCAGTGCCCCAAACCTGGGAATTGGGTGAAATGGTTCCCACCTAGTGGAGCTGATCACCCGTCTGCGAGCTCCGCAGACGTCCCAACCCGAGGAAGAAGAAGAAGAGGTAGTGTCACTACAGGTCTTGGTGAATAAGACATTTGATTCTTGAGTGTGGTTGTAGTTGGTGTGCCCGCCATTGTAGTAGTTAATGCAGCAGTTGGTGAAAGTGTTGGTGTAGCTGGAGATGAAGCAGCTTCTTTTTTACTCACTGGTTGAGTAGCTGCTAATTCCTGGAATAAATAAAAATTATAGGTACAGAAAGGATTCTTTATTTAGTACCTATCTCCATGCTAGTCCCCCATACATCTTACTCTTTGATGCTATAAGTATTGTATTGTTTGGAACCTACAACTTATGAATGACCATGACAGCTGACAAATTGATACCAAGAAAAAGGACCTTGTGCTGCACTGCAGCATTGGAGTTTAAGAATAATTTTTAAAAAATACAAGGCATTATTATATTGACGATGATTTGCCGTGTAATGCCGGCTTAGAATAGCAGCACCCCATTTCTTACCAATGGGTGTCGTAAGAGGCGACTAAAGGACTCGAGGGTTAGATGTGTTTTGCAATTTTAGGCGATGGGCTGACAACCTGTCACTATAGTGATACACAGTTATCTAATTGACCCTCAAACTTTTGTCAGATGTGGTGTTAATGTAAGTTTTGCGGCCGTTAACGCTCTGCCTACCCCGTAAGGGATATAGGCGTGATTTACTTATGTATGTATGCATGTATTATTGTAGTCAATTCGGCTTTCTTTAATCCGGCCAACTGTAGAGGTGTCAAAAAAAGGGAATACATGGTTCTATTCTTACCTCTAAAATTTTCTTTTCTTCTCTTTTAATTCGCGTGAGTGTGGCCATACTAACGCCAGTAGCGGCACATGTTCTTTTTAATACTTTATTCACAGGCAGAATAGGACCGCCAATCCGTTTCTCTTCTTCAAAAAAACGCAATACTCTCAATATCAGTGTTCGCTCGCCCCCAGGAATCACCTTATTTGCACCCACTTTACCCATGTTTACAACAACCAAAACAACTTTTATATGATCAACAAATTGCCAAAAGCAGCGAAGAACCTCAACATTTGCAATAATGATTCCGATAAAGGGGAAATTTGACTCGAGGCGTATGACCGAAGCTGTGAATTGACATTATGCCAAGCCAACTAGAGCAATGCGGGCGGGGGGCTGAAGGGAGGGAATGTGCATGCGGCCTCCCTCGGCCATTTCATACCTACGACCACTACGACTACAGATATCGCCACTGAATGTGAGTACTCCTTGCTTTGGTCTAGTTGGCTCGGTGGATTGTTGTTACAAAAGCAAAAACCACTGCAAAAGTCTGAAAAAGCTAATCATCGCTAGTGTCCTCTGTGACGTAGTAGAAGAATTATCTTGTGCGTCTACTCGGCAATAGATGGCGACAGTAGCTTGAGTATAGTTCACGGCGCCGCCACCAAAGTTAATGTTGAGAAAACTTGAAAACACCCGCGAAATCAGTTTTAT
Source organism: Tuta absoluta (assembly GCA_027580185.1). Classification (NCBI taxonomy): domain Eukaryota; kingdom Metazoa; phylum Arthropoda; class Insecta; order Lepidoptera; family Gelechiidae; genus Tuta; species Tuta absoluta. The sequence goes on along the minus strand of JAQAHW010000035.1, from coordinate 4,213,554 downwards.
TGGACTCTGTTGCAGCAAAAAAGTTAAATATGATATGAATGTCTATTTAATCAGAAATACATTTAGTATCATTAAACCACTGTACGTTCCTTATAGCCTTACTTATAGAGATAGACATCTTCCTTTGCAGCGATTGGTCGCACTTATCTGTTCCAAAGCTGTGTGATTGGTTACGTATGCCCCCACACCCCACCCCACTCCGACACGGCAGGGCGGGGCGAGTCGGCCCGCTTGGCTTCATTGGCGATTTTTCTTTCGCAGTGAGCGGTCGCGCTCAGAAAATAATTTTTTAAATTTCGATATAGTTTTAAATTTTAAACTTTGAAAAATTATTTTCTTACAATTTTAACGGTTTTGCACCGTTCGTTTTTTAAATTAATAAATTTAGTGATTTAATTGTTCCTATTTAAATAAATTTTAAAATCAGTGTGTGTATAAACTGGGTAAGTCCTTTATATTTTATTATGCATGTGGCAAATCAAATTTCTGAAGGCGGTTTTCCGTCGGACACAACTTTGCAATTTCTTACAATTTTAATAAATTATTATTGAAATCTGTCAAGACCGTTTACGAATAAATAAATTGTTCCTGGCGATCCGAATTCTGTGAACAAAATAGTTAATAATTTATGGGAATTATTTGTCAAGAATAATGATCCCAAATAAATAAGCAAAGTGTGTTATAGAAATTTGGTTGCTATCGAAGTTTTAGTTACCCGGATTTAACAATAGTGAATTTTTTTTACGAAACGTTTTTAATCCGAAAGTAATTAATTCGTTCGATTCTTTACGAACGATCAAATGAAAATCCAATAATCATAGTGCACTTCGCACAAGCTTTGAGTGGCATTATTTTAAGATTTTCAATATAAATGTTCATCCCTCGCAGGTTTTTAAACTAGTTACCTTGAACTGATAGGTAGGTATTCCTCGAGAGAAGTAATACCTTTTTTCTATTTATAGGTTACTATCCCGTCGAACTAGTTTCTACATATCCCCCGTGCACGTTTTTCATTAATGTGCCTGATTTATGGATTTTCATTTGTGAATGATTATTTTATTTTTACACGTGTTTTTGTAAATTGTTATTTGGACATAAATACATTTTTATGTCGTTTACTGGAGCTAGTAATGGTATACAGATGCTCCTTTCACGTAGCAACGTGTTATTCAAGTAACGCATCAAATACGTGATCTGTAGGTATTGTTCGGATACCTTCAAAGTTCTTTAAATAAATAAGTCGAACAGCGACAATTTTTATTTTAAAAGGGGGCCGCCATGACCCTGTGAAATGCTCTTAGTAATAAGAAAGTTTACGGAAGTCCAAGTCCGTAGAACGTCTTATAAAATAGAGTAATAAGAACTCCTCAAGGATCTTTTCGTTGTACCTAGAATAAATTGCAGAAAATATATATTCTAGTTGATTGCTATGATATGAAATGGCAGCACAAGCCAAGCTACATTTCGTCGGTTTTATAAGCTACCTCTGCGCAACGCAAGGTATACCCTATTTTATAACATCATCAGGAGTTCATTAGGCCGTCAGCGCATGACGTGTCCTTAGACTCCTACATCCCCGCGCAGGGGTTGTACCTTTTGATGTCATGCAGAATGCCCTCGCTTGCACTTGCAGGGCCTGAAATTCCGTCCTCGAGCCTTTCGTATACTTGACGAATTAATAAATCGACATGCGATACAAATTCCATGCATTATAGACGGTTTAGATGCAAATATTGCCAAAAATACTAACAATTACTAAAAAGTATTTGTGTTGTGGGTTTCGGTACGATATGCAACTCAAAGAACTGGGTCCTCGTGGAGCCAAAGTTTCGAAATGTACCCACCAATATATTTTTAATACCTCGTGCAGAAAGAGTCGGCCAGCACCTTTGATAAAACGTTATTGCTTTAAGTATAGGTATTACTTTTGGTACCTACCTACCGTTTTATCAAACTTCCAAAAGTTTTGATGGCATCCGGCACATGCATGATTTGCTTTTGTCTGATCAAAGTAAAGCAGTCTTTCTTTACTTCTATGCTTATTTGTCTTCTAACGTGACAGTGAAATGCCCTCGTCAAATTTTGTCTTATCTGAAAGTACATCGTCCGGTCCACCGCCTGCGATGAGATAAAGCAATTGTAGCGAAGGGTAGTGTGTAGCACTAGTATTGATAGTGAAGCGCGCAGGTTCGAATCCTGCATGTGGTATAAAATTAGCCAAGTTTCCATAATTTTATACCTACCTAACACGGTTAAGATTAAGTATTAAAATATATTTAAGAAATAAAAGCTTCGAAAGGTGTGTTACAGACTTGAGTACAAGGAGTTTACTGTCTGACACATGTGTTACCTCGAGCGTATTAGAAAATAGAACGCGAGGGGATTCCTAAGATGTTAATTTGAAAATATTTTTACCTTGCACGCGTTCATAAGGTCCCCCTCTTTTAGTTCCATGAGCTTACGCTTTCAAATAACGATAGCTAGATTCCACTGAGAATTTGCAAAATAGGCTATCTGTAGGCAAAATATACCTACTTAAATGTTTGAAAAAATGTTTCAAATATAACATCCTAGCCCGAAAAAGTCTTGGCTATTAGAAAGTACAGGGAACAATATTCCTACGTAAGTATGAACTTTATCTACTCGGAATAAAGTTCAAAGTTAGAGAGCTGTCTAACGTTTTACAATGATTCTTAAGCAGAAGACATATTTGTCGTAGATTCACCGCATTCAGTCCCATCCTCGTAACCGTTACTGCCGAGTCTAAATTCTCGCAGGTTAAGGAAAATTTATAGACGGTTTAAGTCTGAAACAGTTTTCCTTTATGATCATTTCAGTGGCCTACCGAGGCCACGCAGTAAGAAAATGAGAAACATATTGATTTATTAGGTAACTGTGAAAACGACTGAATTTATAAATTTTTCCCTTGCTCACTGTCCTAAGTAGCAATAATTCACTTCTATTTCTATGCTATCACAGACCTCGTAGTGCTAACGCATTTCTGAGGGAGATCCCTCACGCTTGTCATTTGTTTACTTCTTTGAACTATGATCAAAAAGTGGCGTAAGAGTACCTACGTTAAATACTCGCTATGATTCTGGCATCAATCACGGAAGGGAATGTGTACAATCTAAGCTCTCTAAGTGCAGAGTTGTCCTAAAATAGTCCTACGTTTTTCTTAGCAACATGGAAACAGACAAATGTGGGGAGAGAAAACGGCCTTTTTGTAATGGCCTCATCTCAAAATGGATAAGTAAATAATGAAGACCTACCCATTTAATAGATCTCACACCGAAACTATAATAATTTTTACTTTTTAATTCATCGTGCATTGAGTGTACGGAGTAAATTTCGTGAGGTGGAGATGTATGTAGGTAATTTACTTATTCCAGCATGTTGCAATTTGGGAGCTAGGTACACCCTATTGTTAATTCTGCTATATCAAGCTGTATAACATCAAAACTAGTGGAAGGTTGTCTAGCTGCTAAGGCGAGTGATGTAATATATACCTATTTGGTATATGCCAAATTTTGTGTTACCTACTCGAGTGCCTTGATCTTGAACATGATATTTTCTTCAGGTGCGTTTATATTGCCCGAAATATTATGAATGAAATGCATATTACGTAATTTGTATAACAACCTCCACTAGAGATGAAAAGTTCATGATATATTTTTCAGGTGCTTTCATATTACCTGAAATGTTATGAATGAAATGCATATGGCGTAATATGTATAACAACCTCCTCTAGAGATGAAAAGTTTTAGAGCGATAGTGGCAAATAGCAATAATGCGACACTGTCCCAGACGATATTAAGTTTTTATTTCCTCAAGTGTAGTCATGCTTACTACACCTACTTTTTCGATAATGAATGAAAGCTTTTGGGCAAGTAAACAACAAGTACCCACAGTCTATGTGGGTATTTTAAATAAATATATGTACAAAAGGTTACAATCAGAGGGTACTTTTGCTAATTGATATTTGTGTAAGTGCCCTGTCTGCCTTGTTTGGGTTTGAAATACGAGTATCTACTCCTGTGTATAACATTGTTAGATGGTTGTTAGAAACGTACGATAGTGAACATAATTGCCTATCGTAAGACGTCAGCCTGAAATAATAATACCGTTGTTCCAATATGTTTGCTCTGAATGTCGAGCACAAGACGTTGTTTAAAAAATGCTTGAATGTACCTTTGTACTAGGTAAATAGTTTGCCTATCAAGTAAAATATTTTCAGAATAGATACCTAGCGAGAATTATATTGGGAACTACCTACTACGTTCAATAGCTAGTATATTTTACCAACGGTGATCATAATGATATATAATATTTGTACGGTGACCCACGTAAGATCTAGGCTTCCACAATTAATTTGCAATGTTGCAATGTTTGTACTGTCTAATAGACAATAACGTCGTTTACCGACGTACCTTCGGATTAAATTTTCTCCGTAGGTAAGCTGTTAACAAAATGATAAAATTCTTATAATTTAAACTTTAGCTCATATTCTTTTATAGCTAGCTCGTTTTTGATTGTACATAAAATTAAAGCAAATTTGTGCCCTTTTCAAGTTTTAAACAGAGATCTGGGCTTTGCATGGGACGGTCAGAGGTAGTTATGGCAGAAAACATTAATCGCCTCTTTTATTATATCAAGTTTAGGTAGATTTACCAAGATATTACTTAACTATATTATTATATACAATATAGTTTATTCAGAGGCCCGAGTGATGTTTTAAATAAAGCTTGACCGTTACTCCGACAAAGTAAACAAGGTTAGTTATTGATCATTATGTATTATAGCAAATATTATTAAGGCAAGCCCAAATGAATCATATTTAAAAAATCATATGAAGGTATGATTTGATAACAAATTTATATGCCTTTTATTCTCCTGGGAAACTAGGTAGTCGTTTGGCCAGGTTTTTTGATTTACCTGCTTAAGCCCGTTTAGGTCAATGCATATCTTAAACAGTAGTGTTGACCTTATAGTAGGGAAATTTAACCTACTTATTATGTTACCTATAGCTTGAGTGATCAAGCACAATTACAATATGTAAGCTATGTTTTTCTGTGTAAAAGAGCTATTTATTTACTATGTAAGTAAATAGATATTTAAAAGGTTTTATAAAAACGACCTGCAATGCGTATTTACCTCTAACTAAAGGTTCAATATTTTTATATTTTACTATTTTGGCTATTGAGTTTTTAAAATTTTTTTTTTTCTTGAAATTTTCTGTTTATTGTTCGGAAACTTTCAGATGAATTTCCGCGTACTTTCTATCTTATCAAAACGTATTGAGACTTACATAATGAATAACTGTATTATGTGCATTTTTTATCAAACACGAGGTAAAGTTTTTCAAAGACATTATAAATGGCATGTTACAAATGCATCATTTTCATCATTCTATTATGCTTACCTAGAATGCCGTAATATAGTACAAGAGGTTTTGAATTACATTTTCATTATAATTTATTATATTTTATCGTCATTTAAGGGTGAGTTTATGATATTACAGTATTTTTTAATAAATACAATATAAATAAATTTTCAGTATAGTGGATCAAAATCATTATTGTTGATAAAGAAATTCATTTTTCTTTTTTAAAGAATAATAATACCTGTTTCTTTTTATAGTTTTTCACATTGGCGATAGCTCCCACTCCTCCAGGCGATATCAAACATGTCTCTATAAGTAAGGCTATAAGGAACGTACAGTGGTTTAATGACAGCATTTTACCTACCAATAAAATGCTTATTAAACTACTTACCTTCCTTATAGCCTTAAATTTTTAATTCTGCCTGGTGTATTTTGTAGTAATAATATTCTAATTAGAATATTATTATGAGACGCAATGAAGCCAAGCGGGCCGACTCGCCCCGCCCTGCCGTGTCGGAGTGGGGTGGGGTGTGGGGGCATACGTAACCAATCACACAGCTTTGGAACAGATAAGTGCGACCAATCGCTGCAAAGGAAGATGTCTATCTCTATAAGTAAGGCTATAAGGAAGGTAAGTAGTTTAATAAGCATTTTATTGGTAGGTAAAATGCTGTCATTTGTCATAGAAAAACGTCATACCAATTTGAAAAACGGTAAAATGCACTTAAGGCGAGTGTAGCCCTCAACGACCTCGATAGTGGCACCACTTCACAAAAAAACAGTTTTGTCTTTATACAAACAATTTATCAGAATATCCGTTGCCCAAGTTTTTAGTATTAACCTTAAATAAAATTAGAACCTGTAAACTCAATGAAATATTCGCTGTAATTAAAGTTATGGAAAAAAGTATCTAAAAACGGCGTTTTTTGGTAATAATTGCCATCACTTTAATCACAGCTAATATTTTATTGAGTTTATAGGTTCTAATTTTACTTCAGGATAATACTAAAAACTTGGGCATTGGACATTCTGGTAGATTGTTTGTATAGAGAAAATATTTTTTTTTTGTTAAGTGACGCCACTGTCGAGGTCGTTGAGCCATTCTAGCCAATGACACTTTTATTTATTTCAATAACGACGGAGTTCCTTTTCGAATTTGTAGTCAAAAGTGCTCGAGCTGTTGCTCGCTAAAAACTGCTATTGCTCTGCGGCGGCCCTTAGTGTGGCAAATAGGTAAGTTTTGCTATGTTTTTTTGCGTTAACTACGACAAAGATGTATATTATTAATATCTTAATAACAATGAAACATTGTACAATTACTCTAGTAAATGTCTTTATTAAAATTCACAATTGGATATTTGAAATTCAGTGGAACAATTACATGCATGATATATTATTATCATAATCATAAGCAATAGAAAATAAAAACGGATGTATAAATGTGAGCGCAGTCTAATTGTTCTTGGAATCGAAGCATCAAGGAAGAAATGTTTTTAATATAGATTCACTTGGCGCAGTGGTAGTGCGACTGCCTGCGACGCAAAGGTTCCGGGTTCGATTCTCGGTGGGGCACTCCCAAATTTCATATTTATCACAGTGTGAATTTGTTCCCAGTCTGGTTAGGACATTGCAGGCTGAACCACCTGATTGTCAGATAAGAAAGATGGTTCCGTGCTTCGTAGAAGCCGTCGGTCCCGGTTGCTGTCTATGATTACTTATAGCTGGTTTTATATGTAGAGAAACATTGTTTTTTTTTATGTAGAGCAATGCCATTTGGAACAAATGTAATATACGCCTACATGAACCCAGATCACCCGGTAGACACTGGCTACCCCGCGCCAGGTGGGGGGAGGGGGGGGTCAAAGTGCAGCGCGTCCGGCGCTCAGAAAAAAAAATCTACCGGATTAGTTTGGACCTTTAAGATAAGTTTGGTATCGTTTTCAGGTAAATAAATGATGCTGAATTCATTACCCATACCAGTTTTTTAGGGTTCCCTAGCAAAATAAGTCGCAATCCTTGAAATAATAAAATTTTTGTCGAAACAAAATGTAAACAAACCCACATATTTTAATAATTTTGTATGAAACTTTGTTTAAAAATTTTTTTTTTCAAAAGCTCATTTAATGCACATTATAAAAACATTAACATTGAATATACATAATACTACTTTTCAACGAAAATAAAATAAAATTGCACGTACCTTTCTCATTCTTGCGGACGGCCTGCGGACGTCACTCGGTTTTCTATTCAGAGTTGGAACGAGATTTTGTAGTAAAACATTGCCATTTAAGTACTAATGATATACACGCCCATTTAAATCCATATCGGCCGGTAGGAAGTTTCTAGTGGTGAGACAGATATCCGGTAACTAGCCGGTATCCGCCCTTACTTTTACTATCCGGCCGGATACCGGATAGCATATTACTACGTATACCGGAACGTAAAAAAGAGGTATAATCGCATTATTTTACAGAAGGAAAATCATATACCAATAATTTATGGACACTTGTTAAATTTTTCCCTCGTCATAAATTATTATTTTACATTTATATTTAGTACTCATAGTTCACAAGTGGCAAATTGTGGCGAATATGAATTACTTTCCGCTTTTGTTGGGCCAATGTGTACCCATAGTTCCTTTCGGCCTTCTAACTTTGGAACGCAAGATATGGCTAGTACCTACAACGTCCGTGTCGATTGTTCGTACTATGATTTAGTCGTGTCCTTTCAGCACGGAATCAGCAAGATGAAGCATTATCCGTGTGTCGGCTTCCTCGTGGTTGCACGGTGCCAAATTTTCAATTGGAGTGGTTTTACTTAGAGCTTCTTCGCCATCGGTTATGATGAACTCTTTACCCATTTGTAAGTCTATCTCTGAGTGCCAATAAGATGACAAAAGGTTGTTAAGCTCTCCTTTATTTGATGTTTCGCGAAGGAAGTTTGACCAGCCTTTTGGAATTCTTGTTTGTTCACCAACTAACACACGTGTGCCAGTACCTCGTTTTCTTCGGGTTGAATTTTTGAAACTGTCTCTCTTGTATGTATCACAAACCATGTCCTGTCTTTCAACATTATCCAACTCTTTGATTAGAAAAGGTGAAATAACATTTAAGCATAGTCCTCGAATGTTGTTGAAGGTCCGGGATTCAACATACGCACTACAGCCGAACCGTCTAAAATCTTAACTGTTACAGTGGAAACTGTTGGAATACTTGTCCCATCATCAAGACTGGTCAAACATTTTAGCATGTCAGATTTCACACTAGATCTCATCAAACCTAAAGCTGATAGAGCAGGAGGACTGCTTTGATTTTCATGCGAAAAGAATGTATCAACGTCTCTTGCTCTATGTTCTCAGCTTGCAATATAAAGTTTACTAAACTGAGTCGTTTTTAAGGGAACATATTTTAGATTTGGCTTTAGATTCTCGTTTTTTATTTATATTATGTAAAAAAGGGAATATGTTCTTAGGTAATGGGTCGTGTATACTTTTGCCTTCAATAAATCATTCTTTGCAAAATTATTTTCCTTTGCTTTGAATTTGTTTTACTGTGTTTCACTTCAATAGGCGCCACCATTTTCGTATTAATGTTGTACAATTCAGAAGAGTTTTCGAGAAAAGGATCTCCCGCTGTCTCAATCGTGCTGACCCTGCCCATTACCATTCAATTGCCATTACCTCCATCCTATGCAAGGTCGTGGAGAGGGTACTTAACACTAAGTTGCTGATCTACCTTGAAGACAATGATCATCTCAGTGACCGTCAATATGGCCCTCTTCGGGGGCGGTCTATTGGTGATCTTCTTATGTATGTCACGCACTGCTGGGGCGAAGCCATTGAGAAAAACGGCGAAACATTTGCCGTGTCTGGCATGCAAGTCTGCTCAGCAAGCTTCCTGCTCATTGCATCCCAGCTGATTTTTGTACTTGGATTTCAGACTTCCTTAGTGAATGATCCATCAGAGTAGTCATTGACGGCTGCTCCTCTAACCTTATGGCCATTGATGCCGGAGTTCCTCAGGGGACTGTTCTCTCTGCAACTCTTTTCCTGCTGCACATCAATGACCTCCTTCGGCATGGTCTTCTTGGATACGCAGATGGTAGTACCGTTTCAGAGAAATACTTGACAGGTGCAAAAAACCAGTGAGGATGAAATATGTTCGTTAAGAAAGGCAATGGAAGAGCGAACAGATCCGACCTTAAGTCTTGTCTCCTATTGGGGCGACGACAGTCTGTCACTGACAGGCTTGAGCTTCTAGGCATGGAGTTGACATTAAATCTAAACATCGGCGCGACCATCGAGTACAAGGCTCAAACGGCGGCTAAGAAGCTGGGCAACCTGAATAGAGTGAAGCGATACTTAACGCCAGGACAGCTTTTAACTCTTTACAAAGCACAAGTCCGATCCTGCATGGAGTATTGCAGTCACCTTTGGGATGGCTCAGCCAAATACCAACTTGCCGCTCTTGACTCGGTGGAACGCAGGGCCATGAGGCTCAAAGGCGACATAAAACTGGTGGACACCAAGCTACATAGCCTAGCACATCGCCGCAAGGTTGCCTGCTTGTCGGTTTTTTACGGATTGTACTTCGGAGAGTGTGCTCAAGAGCTTCACGACCTTCTTCCACCAGCTGCCTTCTACCATCGGATATCCAGACGCACCGCCGGATACCATCCATACCTGGTTGCCATTTCACCAATTCGGACTAAAAGCTTCCAGTCATCATTTATAATGCGTACTGCTAAAGAGTGGAACTCACTACCTGCGTCTTGGTTTCCTAATCTTTTTAAAGTAAGAGTGAACAGGCTTCTTCTGAGTGAGCTCGCTCCATCTTAGACTCTGTCTCTGTCCTATGACCTAGACTAGAGTCAAGAGCAAACCCATCATTAATAATAAAAAAAAATAGTCAAAATAAGAGATTTTAGCCCAGACAAAAACCTAATTTTTTTCGGAAGTGATGTCTGAATGATGGCGATATTCGGCCTAAAGTGATCTGTTATTTTTACCAACATAAGCGGAAAAGTAATTCATTTTCGCCACAATTTGCCCTTTTGTGAACTATGAATACTAAATATAAATGTAAAATAATAATTCATGACGGAGAAAAATTTACAAGTGTCCATAAATTAAATAATGCGATTATCTCTCTTTTTTACGTTCCGGTATACATAGTAATGTGCTATCCGGTATCCGGCCGGATAGTAAAAGTAAGGGCGGATACCGGATAGTTACCGGATATCTGTCTCACCACTAGAAACTTCCTACCGGCCGATATGGATTTAAATGGGCGTGTATATCATTAGTACTTAAATGGCAATGTTTTACTACAAAATCTCATTCCAACTCTGAATAGAAAACCGAGTGACGTCCGCAGGCCGTCCGCAAGAATGAGAAAGGTACGTGCAATTTTATTTTATTTGAAAAGTAGTATTATGTATATACAATGTTAATGTTTTTATAATATGCATTAAATGAGCTTTTAAAAAGTATTGTTTTTAAACAAAGTTTCATACAAAATTATTAAAATATGTGGGTTTGTTTACATTTTGTTTCGACTAAAATTTTATTATTTTAAGGATTGCGACTTATTTTGCTAGGGAACCCTAAAAAACTGGTATGGGGAATGAATTCAGCATCATTTATTTACCTGAAAACGACACCAAACTTATCTCAAAGGTCCAAACCAATCCCATAGAAATTTTTTTCTGAGCGCCGGACGCGCTGCACTTTGACCCCCACTCCCCCCCACCTGGCGCGGGATAGACAGTGTCTACCGGGTGATATAGGCTCAGGTGAACTTACAGATTACCCATACTATACTGGTTTTGCTCTACATAAAAAAACATATGTTTCCAATACCTTCCATACAAAAGTGCCAACAAAAAACTGACTATTAGCGGGCGGGCATTACACAACCATTTCAGAGGCCTGCTACTAGTAGTAGGCGATTAAAAATTCTGACACCAGGATTCATCGGGTCGTTGGACGACTCGGTGTCCCAAACGAAAACAAGAAGACAGACATATTACAGTAGTAGATTGGCACTGTAAATATACATCATAGGCTCACGATTAACCACAACTAGAGGACGGGAACACAAAAAGTGTATTGAAAGCCTCAGCCTTCAAAGTGCGACTAGTGCGACTGCCTGCGACGCAAAGGTTCCGGGTTCGATTCTCGGTGGGACACTCACAAAGTTGATATTTATCACTTTGTGAATTTGTTCCCGGTCTGGTTAGGACATTGCAGGGTGAACCACCTGATTGTCCGAAAAGAAATGGTTCCGTGCTTCGGAGGGCACGTTAAGCAGTCGGTCCCGGTTGCTGTCTATGATTACTTAGATGGCGGTCGTTACAAAACCATGTCGGAGGCCTAATACTAGCAGGAGGCGGTTGAAAAACTCTGACACCAGGGTTCATCGTATCGTTGGACGACTCGGTGTCCCACACGAAAAGAGAGAAGAGAGCAGACAAAAGAGAGCTTTTAATGCAGCAGCTAGGAAACTAGACAAAATCATAAAAGAAAGAAACGATGATACGTTTCACCAAAAGCTTAGCTCACTGAGTACAACAATAAATGACAACTAGGTAGGTAGGTACTCATTGTGGAAAATGATCTAACAGTTCTAAAACCTCAACAACATGTTCCGTCAATTAGCAAACCATCAGAAGACTATGCGTGATATCAAAGCTATCTTCACTATATGTATGTTACTATGTTGCCAAAACGTGGAAAACCACTAACTTAACCAGCCTCATACAGGCTAATAAGTCTTCTTCTAAAATGGTCAAAGTTGTTCGAAAAGGTATTTCTAATCAAATTAAGCACGGGTTTGAAACTACACATTTATTTATTTATGTGAATAAATATACGAACATACAGAAATAGCCACAGTAAAAGAAGAAATAAACAACCCCTGCACAAAATATAAAACTAGACTGAAAAGTCACACCAACCCACCTGCTAGTAACCTACTTTTGGGAGAGAATAAGACAAGATTGAAGGGATGGAATGTCCTGCGACTTGATCAAAGTGACAAGACTCTAGAATATAAAGCCCGGTTTACATTGTCTTAGTGTTTAGTCGAGTGCTTTAGGATAGTACTTTAGTTGAAACGTGTAAACGCTACTTGCTTTAGTACATTTTAGTACAGTTCTACTTGAATTGAACTTGCCTTTCAACTTGTACTAAAGCACTCGACTAAACACTAAGACAATGTAAACCGGGCTTAATAGATGGGCATGATAATAAGTTGAGGGTAGATACAAAATAAAGTATATTAAAATCATAATCATAATAACATAAATAACAATTATGTAAAAAACACAAATATCTTCCTAAAATAAATAGGCTAACTAAAAATTACCCTAGCAACACAGTGGTACCTAATTAACTTTAATGGAATGCAATAATAGAATACCTATTATAGAACTCTGAAAAATCATGTTTAAATCTAATGGTTGTTAGTTCATGATCATGAAATAATAACAGTAACAGAAGTGATATGCCTACCAAATGGTAAGTAAGGTATCTTAAGTTAAACATTAGATACAAAATAAACACCAGCAAAAATTACAACCAAACTTGAAACAATAACAATCCAATACTTTTGAATAAAATTCCTCTTATCCTCTTGGACAATCATTTTCTTTTCTTTATATTTCTTCTTTTTGCCACTCAATTTCCATTGATATTCCTCTAACTCTCTCCTGTTCTTTTCTTCTTCTAATTGTTTTTGTTTTTGAATTTCCCTCTCCTTTTCTAATTTTATAGCAAGCTTTTTGGCCTCACAGCTCTCGTCGCAAGTTATGTTTGCTTCTCCCTTGTTTACTAAATTACATGGAGCTTCCTTCTTCAAGTTACCACATGGGCAATACACTTTAGTTTTCTTTGTGCAAACTTGGTTTCCACATTCCCCAGGGTGGCAATTATTTTTACAACGATGGCCACATTCTAAATGCTTAGGACACTGCTGTTTGCAAGATAATGTATCTATAGTGGCTGTGCAAAACTCCTTGCAACGAAGATACAATTCTGTCAATCCACAATGGCATAGAATGCGGTCTAAAATTTCGCACGGAGGACATTCACCTGTATGACAAGCACGTTTGGGACACTTATGTGCACATTTTGCTGGACGGGGTACTTGACATTCTTTATCACATTGTCTACAAAGAAAAGGTATGTTTGGATAGTTAGGATCAGGTTGATACAGGTGACAGAGTTGAGTACAGGAGTGGTTGCCACAAGCTAAAGGTTTACCGCACTCTCGGCCACAAGGTCTTCGAGTTGCAGAGTGACAAGGTTGCTCTTCTGTTTCATGTTCCCCAAAACAAATAACTGGTACCGGAGCTTCACAGGGTGGACAATCAAGAGCCATGATTTTAGTCTTAGGTGGCTGTATGTCCCATGGTGTAGCAGGTTTCTCAACCTGTTTAAAAACAACAGGTACAAACTTGTGGCAAGTTGCTTTGCAGTAATGGTCGCATTTTGGATATGGTTTTTCGCAAATAGCTTTGCACAACGGACACTCTCCAAAATGGCATGGATGTTTGTTTTCATCAATATGTCCACATTTATATTTTATCTTGCAAGGTAGATTACATTTAGGTGGTTTGACATGTTTTTCTCTGCCACATGGCACAGTCACATAGGTTTCTTTGCATCGGCATGTCACTTTAGATTCTCTAGGGCATGGGTAGCAAGGTCCAAGATGGCATATTGCGGTACATTTGTGTCTACCACATTGTAGCTGTTTGTCACATAGTTTTTCGCAAGGGGGGCAGTTTCCGTTGCAACATTTCTTTGCACATGGATGTTTTCCACACAGCCTACTTCCTCTACATTTTGTTTCACATCTAAACTCTCTGCTGCAAGGGATAGATCTTTCATGTGTTCTGCAGGAACATTTCTTTTGGATCACCACTTGGCATGGTGGGCATGGGCCTTTATGGCATTTTTCTGGACAACTGTGTTCACAATATTCCTGCTTTTTATTACAGGTTCCGAGACATGTTTCTAAGAAATCAGGACATTTTACATATCTCTCTTTAGCTCCACATGGACATGACCTCATGCCTGTATTAGGGCAAGGGCCACAGCTACCAGAATGGCATACTTTTTCACATTTATGGTAGCCACAGTCAAAAGGTTTATTGCATGGTTTTTGGCACTGCCATTTGGCATCATTGCATAGTCTCATTACTTTCTCAGTGCCACACTCACAGGGCTGCAAGCTGGAGTAGGTGCAGGGCGGGCAAGTTCCTTCATGGCATTCATTTTCACATTTATGAGAGTTGCAGAGCAATAATTTTTGGCAGGGTTTGCCGCATGACCATTTATTTGAACTACACCTTACTAGTTTAGTCTCTTTTGAACAATAGCATGTTCCATTGACTGTCTGAGGACATGGTGGACATGGCCCAGGGTGGCACAACAGCAGGCATTGATGCATACAATGACCGCCAATTGAAATCCTCTTTTGACATATCTCTCCACAAGAATGAGGTATCAACCAAGGATGCACAGGTGGGTCATCAGTCTTGCCGCAATAACATCTATATTTCCTTGGTATCTGATTTTTGGTATATGATTGGCGACATTTTGGACAGCACCATTCAACTTTCTTGGCTCTGTAAACAGTAATGGGTGCCTGAATTTCGTTTTGTTTGATGCTGACACAGTCGTTACCCCATTTTTGGATACAAGATATATGGAAATAACAACAGCAGTTTTCACAAGTCCATATCGCGTCAGCTCTTTTGACGGAACCGATGCAAATGAGGCAGGTGACCGCGCGGCCGCTTATCGCTTCTTCTAGAAGGTTCCTGGTGCGATTCAGCAGCTGCGAGTCTCCGCCGCCGGTCCGGTAGCTCCGGAAGACACTCTCGAGGACGTTGGACTCGAAGGGATCTTCGTCGTCCGACGAGGACAACTCTTTCATCTCCTGCAAGTGTCGCTGAACGTTCTGCTGCAGTCTTTCGGCTGCATCGCGATATTTACGCGACATGATTAAAGAAAACTTCTTCGAAGTCTCTAATAAATTATTTGAGAATTATCACTAGAGTTCCCATTCCATTTTTATTTCCACGAAAAACTGAAATTTTCTGAAAATCTTTCTTTACACACACATATCGACAGCAAACTGACTGACTGACTGGCTGTGGCTGGGACTTATGTGTACTGCCAACTCTTTATTTCAGAATTATCGGATTTCGCTATCAAAATTATCGTACAATTATCGTATTCTAATTACAAACGAATTTCACGTCACGAATTTCACTCAATTTAAGAAACAACTCCAAAACAATAAGTGCATTTATTGTCCAGAAGAAGAGTTGGATTTGGAAGGTACAATTACATCACATCATGATCATCACAAACATCAGCCTGTAGCAGTCCTTTGCTAAACGTAGGCCTGCCCTATTGTCGAGGCGTGACCTCCACTGTCCATAAGTTCTACGACGTCGACAGTAGTGATTAGCCCACTGCCATTTCAGCTTATTATACTTCCAGCCAGACTATGTCCTTTATTTTGGTCTCTTAGATTGTCATCTCCATAGGTTATGTTTGGTAGAACGCACTAATCGAACACCTGAATGTTAAGGAATTTTGGCAAGGGTTAGGTACTTACGGATGAATGATACAACTTTCCTAATGCTACCCAGCCAAGCTGCATTCTTCTGGTGATTTCAGCTGCCAAGTTGTACCTATACTTCAATTATTTAGGTTAATATTTATTTTATATTTATGTTTATATTTGTAAATATTTTATCTAGTTATTTTAAGTTGTAATAAATTAATAAACTTCAATACTTGCACATAATTCTGGGCAACTTCAAGGAGTACAGGGCTACACGACCAATATACCGGCATAAGAATAGATGATTTACTAGATACCGGCTGAGGGATAAGCTGTCTTACTCCCTGAAGTATTTAGAGACGGGTTTTTTTTTCTTGGACTTGAACGGACATCGTTGCCATTTTGTAAAAGCACCTCCTCATATCGCCAGTCTTCTTAGCACCGCTGCAATGAAATTATCATACTAACGTACATTAATATTTTTATAGTATGATCCTTAAAATTGTACACAATACGATAATTATTGTACGGTTGGCAATAACGCGAGTCAAGCAGGTCCACATGTGTGTGACGTACCTACAAACACACATGAGTATTTTATAGTTCACAATTTTGTACATACCTAAAAGTCATACTGAAAATGGTTTAGCTACCCATAGCGTCTTTAAAACCTTCGCAAAATTTTATTTGTTTTTAATTTAGAACTTAAACTATAACTATAAAGTTCTGTTCATAATTTTATTTTTCAGTTTTTAATAAGCTGGATAAAGAAAACCCTTTCCTAAATAAAGGGTACGTGAAAAGACCTCAAAATTAACTTTTTAATCGTTCGGATACGCATCTTGCATATAATATTTCATCTGAGGTAAAGCGCCCTCTGTCATGTAGTAGCAGTAGTATTTGAAACAAATGTTTTACAATAGATGGCGTCGTCGATGCCTTTCGAAGATCGTATATAATAATAATCGGCCAAGTGCAAATCGGACTCGCGCGCGAAGGGTTCCGTACCATTATTATAGTTTTGTATGGCAGCCCCCATAAATATTTATTTATGTTCTTTTTCTTGTATTTGTTGTTATAGCAGCAACAGAAATTCAACATTTTGTAAAAATTTCAACTGCCTATCTTTCGCGGTTCATGAGATACAGCCCCCTTAAATATTTACTGTGATATAATTTTTTGTATTTGTTGTTATAGCGGCAATAGAAATACATCATCTGGGAAATTTTCAACTGTCTAGTCTAGGTATAACTGTTCAGGAGATACAGCCTCGTAACTGTAGGACGGACGGACGGACGGACAGACAGACGGACAGCCGAGCCTCAGTAATAGGGTTTCCGTTATTACCCTTTGGGTACGGAACCCTAAAAAATGCAGCTACATTAAATATAGTATAAAATGAAGTCGCTTCCCGTGTCCCTACCCATGCTTAGATTTTTTAAAGTACTCAACGGAGTTTGATACAGTTTTCTTTTTTTCTTTAGTAGATAGAGTGATTCAAGACGAAGGTTTATGTAATTCATACCGGTAAAAGTACTTTTTCCTGCGGGAAATCGTTTAGGAGCGGGTGAGGTGAGACCGCTGGGCGGGCCACTAGTTATATTAATAAAGGGTTTTCAGCAACCGCAACGCTTTCCAGGAGAGAAATAAAATTGCCAATTAATTAGGTAAGTTCATTTTTTAATTGCTATAACTTTATATTACAATAATAGTTAAGTATTTCAACATTTTTATATATTTAATACAAAATTGTGTAGGTGTTGATGTGGGTATCGAAAAAAAATGCATAACACTCTAACTATGCACTAAGCTAAATTTTATTAGTCTGCAGATTTGTTATAAAAGAATATAAAGAAAATTATGACTAAGTATTATATAACATTAAATTGGTAACGTTGAAATAAGCGATGAATGGCACTTAGTCAGCATCATGAAAATCTTAAAATGACAAGAGTTAAATAGTGCTCTACACTATTTCTCTTGTCAATTTCATAGACTATTTGGTTGATTATTTTGTTAGAAAATCCGTATTCTGATCGTCTAGTGATCGTTTCATTTTTATGTTCCATTAAATGATCTGGCAGGTAGATATTATGCAGACACTCGAGTAATGCTCGAGTAGTAAGTGATCATTATAAATGTATCACTAATTAAAATACCCATTGTAAGTTGATCTTCTATACGAGTAAATTATTTTCTTTAAATATTTTGCCTTTAGTCCTACGACTGCTTGATTGTTTTAGAACCTTACGATCACTAGACAATGTAGCAAAGCCTAAGAAACTAGATTAAGAAATTAATAAGTAAGATTTATAAAGTATATAAGTAAGTACAAGTAAAAGTTTAGTTAGTATAGAATCCCTGTAGGGTTTAAATGTTCAACGAACTCTAGTATTTTCTTGTTTCTTTTTATTAGACAGTTTGAACCAGCCAGCTTTTTTATTGCTGTCTTTAGGTATGGAAATAGACCTCGAGATTTTATCCCGTTCGGTATCTCTATTCAAGACCTCATTGGACTGACTTTTCTTATCCCGCGGCACACTTTTACGAGTAAGCGTGGAACCTTGCACGCTGGAAGTCCTTTTTTCCGGTTTCCTGTTTAACGTTTGACTGCTACTCGTTAGTCTTTGATTCTGGGGTTTCCTAGTCAATGTTGACTGACTGTACGATTTATTCTTTTGTAAATTGGGGCGGTCTTCTGTCAAATTTCTCGTTGAGGACGACTTCTCTTTGACTGGTCTTCTGGGTCGTTGCGCGTAATGGACGTCGTGCTGGTCGGTGTAGTGTTTGGGGGTCCAGGGGGCGAAGATGGAGAAGCTCTTAGTGGTGCTCCGGACCTGCAGGTTTGAGGAGTTGATTGAGGAGACGTCGTCGCGGGAACGGTTCAGCCGGGCGGGGTCCGGGATGTCACCCACTGGACATGTAAATAAAAATGATAAGTGAGAAAAACATAATTAAGGCGAGTGTCCTCGTGAACTATCTTGCCAGTGGCGCCACTTCACAAAAAAAAATTAAATGTCCGTTGCCCAAGTTTTTAGCATTATCCTTACGTAAAAGTAGAACCTAGAAACTCATGAAATATTCGTTGTGATTAAAGTTATGGGAATTAATACCAAAAGTGGCTGTTTTAAGGCACTTTTTGCCATAACTTTAATAACAGCCAATTTCATTGTGTTTGCAGGTTCTAATTTAACTTATGGATAGTACTAAAAACATAGGCAACGAAAATCATGATATATTTTTTTTGTGAAGTGGCGCCACTGATTAGATCATTCACGGTTACACTCGCCTTAAGTGGAAAAAAACACAGTTCGGTATTTTAAAACAGCAATGTCTAAGTAATTACTTGTTCTTTTCGTTTGGGGACACTAAGTCGACGATCAACCCGATGTAATTACTGATACTAAATCTTACTCTAGTCGGGTAGGGCACCGTCAAACCTTCTGTAAGACAGCAACCAGGACCAACGGCTATTCGTGCCCTCTCCTCCAAGGCACAGCAGTCCACTGCTGGACATGGGCCTCCCCCTATTAGGGGTTTTTGCCATACTCTACGCTTGGCTGGCGGATTGGCGAGTGCAAGATTACATGTTCACAGAGAACGCTGTTGCCCATTCCCCGGATTCGGTCCTTAGTCGCCATTTACGACACCCTCGGATAGTAATGGGGTGTTGCTATTTTAAGCCCCACACAGAATCATGATTGTTTGAAAAATGGGGTCGCACAGCTCTAATGTATGAAAATCTTCTTGTGCAGGTAGGAATTATCAATGTCTTGAGTGTTTCCCACCACGAATGAAACTCGGGACCTCCGGATCATGGAACTCGGGACCTCCGGATCATGAGACAAAGGGTGAGACCACTAAGTCACGGACCCAAGTTACCGATCTACATATCTATACGTATGACGACCATCATCTAATGAACATAACATGCAACGAGGACGAAAGCTTTACGTGCCCTCCGAAGCACTAACCTGTAGTAGCATGAAGATATACGACGCTGCGCTGCGACTGATGTGATTGGTGGCTGGACTCCCCCTCAGTGCTGCTCTCCCCGGAGTGGTTTGCAGGCGTGCGGCGACGGTGTCTGCAATGAAAATACAATCTTAAAGTCACGTTTTTTCCTTACGAGGTACGCAGAATGTCAAAAGGGGCACAGTGAATTTCGCTCTACTTATCCCGCACGGCATAATACGTGATAAGTAATCATAACTTCTACTTTTACATATCAAATCACGCCTATAATCCCTTGCGGGGTAGGCAGAGCTCATTCGGCCGCAAAAAAACCGGATATTTACGCCACGTCTGACAAATATTTGAGGGTCATATGCTATTTTGTGATGGCAAATTATGGTGGACTGTACCCAATTAACCTGTTATCTGTATTTTATACTATACCCATAATTACAATCAAGTTCTGAGTTCTGAGTTCTGAAAATTGTGTATCGCCATAGCGACAGGTTGTAAGCCTATCGCTTTAAATTGAAATACACATAGTTCCTAAGTCTCCTCTTACGACTCCCAAGGTAAAGAATTGGGGTGATGCTATTCTAAGCCGGCATCACACGGCAAACTTTGTACTTTTACATTTAATTAACATATTCTAACGTTGTTAAGTAACTAACTAACAGTTGCCGTGTGTTGCCGGCTTAGAATAGCATCACCCCATTTCTTTCCCGTGGGGGTCGTAAGAGGCGACTAAGGGACTCGAGGGTGTGTATTGCAATTTCAGGCGATGGGCTGACAACCTGTCACTGTAGTGATACATAGTTATCTGATTGACCCTCAAAATTTTGTCAGACGTGGTGTTATTACCCGTTTTACGGCCGTCAACGCTCTGCCTAGCCCGTAAGGGATATAGGCGTGATTTATGTGTGTGTGTGTTAAGTAACTAAAATTGAATCATAACTTACTTGCTAAGCTCCTGCTTGCTGCCTCTTAGTTCAGACGAGCTGCCCCTCTCATTCTTCCTCCTGGAGTCCGTTCCTTTCAAGGTCTTCGAGCTGCTATGACTCCTGGACCGATCGTAAGGGCTGATCGGCGGCTTACCCCTGCCCAAATTACTCTCATTCTCCGATACACTCATCTCTCTACGCCTTTCGGAAATATTGTGGAGGTTACGCTTGTAGAATTTGGATTTAGGGGATTCTTTTAAGTTGGTTAAAGAGTAGCTCTTGTTAGTCAAAGAATGGTCCACGTCGTCTAAGCCAGTGCTGGAATTTGAAGTGGTTTTCCGTAATGTGCTGTGCGTCGGATGACTTTTGGACTTGGAGACGGGCTGTTTGGTGTTCACGTCGGATTCTTGGTCTGTGTCGCCGAAGAATCGAAGGTTCTTCGCTGGGGAATGCAGGGTTTTGGATTTGGACCAGTTCTTCCGCGTTGATTCGTCTTCTGTGGTCAGGATGCTCTCTTTATCGACCTGGAAATTGTAAAATAATACTGGTTGGTGTGCGGTGTTGAGAAATAAGGTAGATGCTTAATCTATCATCTTAACTAATTGATTTGGGTCTCAAAAGGTTCAGATAGGCTATTGTTTGTTAGATATCAATAGGACTTTGCTGTGGTCGTCTTTGTAACGCTGGTTAAGTGACCGAAAATGGATTTGGCCTCCGGAACGAGCTTAATCCATTATCCTTGACCTGCGCCAGATCTCGCTAGTTATCTATTGTAATAAAGATCGATTAGATCAACTTCCATTACTGAGTACACGCGACGGCTCTGTTCTGTGACTTCCACCATTTTATATGTGCTTGCAGCGGTACCTTGGGCGCGCTACAGGACGTTGTCACGTTTAGTTAATTTCAGTACCTTGACATCCTTTTTGCTGGTCTTCTTCCTAGCCAGTCTGTCGAGTGACTTGAACCAGTTGCCTGCCGTGGTGGCAGGCGGTCGAGGGGGCGGGGACGGAGTCGGGGAGGGCGTCGCCAGCCGCCGGCGCTCGCGGTAGCGCTCCGCCTGGAAACAGGGAAATTTTAAAATCAGAAGGAGGCATCACTGATTTAGGTAATGACGTTATTTTATAGCTGAGGTCGCCCTGTTGTTGACTCTATCTTGGCAAAAAAGACACGTACACAGGCACTTACAATGGACCACCTACTAGCCTGGCCCAATTGCCTGTACGCTGCAGGAATTGCAAAAGGCGAGCAGGCATTTCAGTTGCCATATATTGGTCACGAAAATTTTTACTATTCCCATCGACTCGATGAAAAAGAGGAAGTAACTATACGGGGTGTAAGGGACACCCCTCCGAATACTGATAGGGTGGTGCATGTAGACCATGAAACTGAACAACTTTCCCCTAGGAACATATGACTGGAAAAGACAAAAAAATATTGACCCCACATACAAAATCAAAATCAGCTGACTACAATTACTATGGGAAGTTGTTTCATGGTCTGAATGCACCCTATAAGTATTCGGAGGGCTGTCCCTTACACCCGTATGCTGCATTAGATATTTGAGTTTTGTCTATTAAATCGTGGCAAATTGGTAGGCTCACGCAAATTTGTCTGGAAACTTAGCTTCAATCAAAAGTTCAGGCCAGTTTTGTGCTTCAACCTTTGTTGGCGTATCGAAACTATTCTGATTACATCACCCACCGCAATTTTCGCTTAGTTTAACGACGTATCTCGTTTCCCAAGTATACAATTACCAAAAAGAAACAAAAAGTAGAAAAAAAACATGATCCAGTGCCGACATGCCGCAAAAACAACTGCGAATGAAATTTTTGGCGGCAAAAACATCGTGGATATGTGACGTGAAGTGAATTTGATGGATGTGTGTGGTTAACGCGTAAAAAAAGTGTGCATTTTGGAAAAATCCAAGACTGGGCAGTTGGTAGTGACTCGACATGCTGAACTGACGGTTGTGGGCTCGATTTTGAATTATTTCATTTATTTATTTATTTTATTTTACAGTTTATTGCACACAAAAACATTACAGGAAAGACACAAAACATAAAGAAATACGACACAACAGGTACAGCTTATTTATAAGTAGAAATTTCTTCCAGCCGACCCTCGGAAGTGAGACATTACAAAGAAAGGCAGAAAAGACGTGTAGATCTATGTAGTGTTTTGTTGAATTTATTATTACTTTATGCTTGAATTATGCCGTAGTTATGATGCCGGCTTAGAATAGCATCGCCCCATTTCTTTCCCGTAGGAGTCGAAAGAGGCGACTAAGGGACTCGAGGGCGTGTATTGCTATTTTAGGCGATAGGCTGACAACCTGTTACTATGGGAATACACAATTTTCCGAATGACCCTTAAACATTTGTCAGACGTGATGCTATTCTAAGCCGGCATCACACGGCAATCTAAGCCAGCATCACACGGCACTCCCTTCTACAGTAATGTAATATTTCATCATAAGTAAACAGTAAACAATATGTATCTACTGAAAACCCACTTTAAAGTTATTTCTTATTACATAACCGCTGCTCGAGGTATTTAGTTTACGATTATGACTTGTAAGTGGCAGTAAAACAGTTAAACTTACGGTTATTTTCGCTTTAAAGGGGTTAACTTGGATATTTTTAAACATTGTTGTAGTACTTTTTCTAAAGTTTTATGTTAGTTAATTGGCCTCGGCAAGCGTAGCGTTGGACGCCTTGCCATAGGAGAGTCTACGTCCAGCAGTGGACTGCTATTTATTTATTGCTACAGGCTGATATGATGTGGTATGTTAGATAATTTGTAATAAGTAGAAACATTTCTGTTTCTTTAATCCATTCTTGTCAATGTAATAAGAAAACAGGTAATCTACAGCTGTAATTTGTTTTCATATTGTTACGATTTCTTGAAATTATTGGCCGTGTGATGCCGGCTTAGAATAGCATCACCCCATTTCTTCCTTGTGGGAGTCGTAAGAGGCAACTAAAGGACTCGAGGGTGTGTATTGCAATTATAGGCGATGGGCTGACAACCTGTCACTATGTCGATACACAATTTTCCGAATGACCCTCAAATGTTTGTCAGACGTGACGCAAATGTAATTTTTTCACTCCACCCTGAAAACAAACACCCACCACGAAGCGTCGCTGGCGGCATACTACGCATATGCCTACGCGTGGATAAAGTATGCCGTGTTGCTATGGGGGGACAGTGTCCACGCGCACGATGTCTTCGTGTTGCAAAAGAAGTGCATGCGCATATTGTTTAGTATAAAACCACGAGATAGTTGTAGGCCGTATTTCATAAATGAAAAGATTTTATCCTTACCCTGTATCTTCATTCTTGAAGCCGCTGTTTATGTTAGGAAAAATATAAACCAATTCAAATACTGCAAAAGCGCTAGACGTAACAAAATATTAGATCTGCCGAAAGCAAAAATGCAAATTGTAAAAAACGGTCCACACTACAAAGCCATACAAATATACAACAGAATCCCACAAGAAATTAAAACTGAAGAAAAAGACGTACACTTTTATATGAAATTCAAATCCTACACCGTTGATGAATTCTTACACGATCCAATCTAGTCAAAAATACGTATCAAACTATTTATTTTACATTTCCCTTAAAAACATGTTATAGACTTATTAATTAGTAAAAACCTATAGTGACATTAATTCCATTCTAATTTATCATTAATTTTATACTTATTTTGACTATACCATTGTTTTAATTTTATAATTTTATTTATTTTTGACATAAATTGTGATTTGTTTTGACTTTTGTAATTTCATTGTATTTTGACCTTATGTATTTTCGACATCTTATGACAAACATTGCTTTGTATCATATTATTAGCTTATTTTAATTATTGATTTTGTAATTTTTAGATATTAAGATTTTTAAATATTAATGTTTTACGCATGCATGTTTCAATCTTGCGATGCCCTGACGGGTTCATGTACCTAACTGCTATTATAAACTTTGTAACTTTAAGCTTGTATGTGAAAGCATGAATAAATTGAATTGAATTGAATTGAATTGAATTGAATTGAATTTTTGGCGGCCGTTTATGCTCTGCCTACCCCGCAAGGGATTATAGGCGTGATATGTGTGTGTGTGTGTTGAAACTATTTAATCTGGCCAGCCCCGAGGCAGTGAATGTATATGTTTTAATTAATAAATTGTGTTATACAATTATTATTTTTTCACAAAAACAGATCATAGCTTCGACGATACGTGATAGTACTAGAATATCACAAATCGAATAATGTTTATTTTATTTCATTTCAATGAGCAGAAGAGCTAAGAAGTTAGTACCCAATTTTACATTTTTTAATTTTTTTAAAGGATGGGTTTGCTCTTGACTCTAGTCTAGGTCATAGGACATTCTTACATTCAGTTAGCCGCAATCAGTTTTTTCTGAAATAACCTTTGAAGTACCTGATGTAGGTGCCAGCTCAGTAGGTAATAATGTGATGACCGATTTCGTTGTAAGCCTCGAAATGCAGAGATAAGGTCAAGTGCCATATGGTGCACAGGACGACCTTCCTTCAACGACTCAACTTTCTGTGCACAGCGAATGACAAGTATCGAAAAAGCGCACACATACAATATCACGCCTTTATCCTTTTCGGGGTAGGCAGATACAATGGCTGTAAAAATACGGTAGCAATTGCGATGTCTGACATTGGGACGTTTCAGTAAATCGTGTGCTTGTCTGTCTGACACGTAGTCAGCCTGATGCCTAAAATTGTAATACACATGAAAACCCTCGAGACCTCAGTCGCCTTTTACGACACCCGCGGGAAACAAATATGGTGATGCTATTCTAAGCCGGCATCATACGGTAAAAACTTAATAACTTTTAAAAACGTCAAAGTGTTGATATTCTTTTTATATCCTATGGTTCTCTTCGAATACCAAATTTTAAAAAAACACTTCCCGTGTTAGGTATACTAATAAAAAAAAAATGTCCTTTTCGGTTTAGTCAATAGAACTATGTAGCTCACACAACGCACAACGAGATACAAAACAAAGAATTTATAAACGTATAAATAATATCTTAAATTTCAGAATTTTCGTATTTCGCTATTTGAAAAGCGTCTCAGTTGGATGTCAGTTGGTTGGTTTTGTATTCCGCTAACAGTATGAAGTATAGAAAATCACTGTGGCAATAGAATGACAGTTTAGTGTCGAGTGCATTACAATGGCTGAAAAATAGAAGAATGTGGAGCGGAAGTGGTTGACCGTGCATTAATCGGCTTTATTTCTTAGTAAAACGCGTTTTTTGTAAATAGGAAACCGCTACGAACAAAATTTAATGGAAATCGTCGGAGCATAGTTTCCGAGATCCCGATTATTATTAATAAATATACAAGAATTGCTTGTTTAAACGTGTTGTATTAAACCATAGACAATTCAATTGATATATTAAGCAAAAATAGCCGAAGTTGGATGAATCGGAAGTCACCGCTGATTAACAAGTTCTGTCTAATTGATCTAACCATGTCTTCAGAAACTTAAAATCACACTAGAACGGTAAGGTACCCCGTTTCTGTCAAACATTCGTCATATCACAGACCGATTAACGCGCGTCGTGTGATGCCGGCTTAGAATAGCATCACTCCATTTCTTTCCCGTGGGAGTCGTGAGAGGTGACGAAGGGACTCGAGGGTGTGTATTGCAGTTTTAGGCGATGGGCTGACAACCTGTTACTATGGCGATACACGATTTTCCGGATGACCCTCAAATGTTTGTCAGACGTGGCGTAAATGTGACACCAACAGTGTCGAACTCACGACCTTCGGCGTAGCAGGCAGGGGTACTATCCGCTACCCCATCGGGCCGGGCGAGTTAAAACTTTACAGATACTGAGATTCGTAACAGATGCGTCTGTAAATTTTTGACAGACACATTCGAAAACGCACCGTAGCCTTTTTTGTATGGGAATAACAACTTGACAGACGCATCTGTTACGCAACGTAGCCGTATTCGTATGGAAATAAGATCGGAATTTGCAATTTCCTTTTGTCTTGACTGACGCATGCGTTACGGTGCGTGAAAAATACGCAGCGACGGATGACAAGCGAGAGAACCACCATAAGTTTGAAAATCAGACAACTGAACCAAATGATCTCATACTCATCAGACCAATGAACTTCAATTTTTTTTACTGACAACTGATACCTATTGTACGATTATGTATGTGTGAAAAACATGACACCCACTGTCAGTAAGACTGGGGTCAATGTACTATCAGCAAACACAATCAGTCTAGTGTTTTGGAATACGTTTTTCAACCTATTAGAACTTTTGCAATCAGTCTTAGCCGTGTGGTGCCGGTTTAGAATAGCATCACCACAATTCGACACGTGGGTGTCGTAAAAAGCGACTAATGGATAAATGCAACCAGAGAATAAGCAATATTTTGCACTGCGCTCGCCAATCCATCTGCCAAGCGTGGTGAGTAAAGCAATACCCCGATGATGGAAGCCCATGCCCAGCAGTGGACTGTTGTGGATGGAACAGTTATGTTAATCCGTCTTATTGCAGGTTTTTTTCAGGATTTTCGACTTCCCATAGCAAATGCAGTCAACTAATCGTAATTTTGTACGGTAGGTCAATTTTTTTTGTAGTTTCCTACCATATATTCCTAAGGGAAAGTTGTTTAGTTTATGGTCTGCATGCACTCTATCAGTATTGGGAGATTGTCCCTTACACCTCGTATACAGGGAGTAAAGCCGAAAGGCAGTTAAGGTTCTCATGAAACTGAACAGCTTTCCCCATGGAGCTTTTTGTTACTCCTTGTATATCACGCCTATATCCCTTGCTGGGGTAGGCAGAGCGTAATCGGAAATTTACGCCAAGTCTGACAAACATTTGAGGGTCATTTAAAAAATTGTGTATCGCCATTGTGACAGCTTGCCATCGAGGTGCACATAATGAACCCCCCAGGATAACCTACCAATTTCGAAAGACACCAAAAGTGGGCAGGTTGTACTGCAGCCCACTGTACCTGCGCTTCGGCAAGCAAAGTGCGTCTACCTTGAGTTCCCGTGAACCGTCTGACATATTCTGACACATCTGACATATCACTCCGCTAATATGAATATTGTGACACGCCTCAGGTTGATATTTTGATACATTACAATACTGCTTGATACAAAATATTGACAGTTCTCGGAAGTTGTATGGAGAAGAGGTTTCGATAAGAAAAAGATTAGACACGTTTTTTCGGCGGTTGTTTAAAAAGCTGACGAGTTTGGTAACTTGGTTAGGTATCGCTGAGTTGTTTTTTTTTTAAATCATGTGTTTTTTTTTAACTGACTTCAAGAAGGTTCCTCCCACTTGTACGTTGCTGCGTATTTTTAGGGCATCGTATTGCATGCGTCTGTCAGAAATGACATTGCAAATTCCGATCTTATCACCAAACAATACGGCTACAGTGCGTTTACGGTGAGCAACGGATGCGTCTGTCAAGTCGTTTAACAGACGTATACGTAAATGCACCGTAGCCGTATTTGTATGGAAATAAGATCGGACCTCGTAATGCCTTTCATCTGACAGACGCATGCGTTCAAATACACGCAGCGACGGACGACAAGTAAACCCTGTTACTAGTGATATGACCGATACTTATGCGATATGATAACCCGCGGATAAAATGTTTGATGGCATATTCAATCACATAGGTAGGTAGGAATAATATAAAAAATTATACATTTTGTTGCCTTTATTATATTAGTTAGTATAAGGCAGGTTTATGCCTATTTATTGAATACTCAATTTTAAAACACTTCCCGTGTTAGGTATGTATACAATTTTTGAAAACGTGCATTTTTTTTTTGCTTAGACGGAAGAGGCGTCGCCACTAGTAATGGCGAAAATCGCAGGTTCAAATCCTGCCCGCGCTTAAAAAGTTTGCAAGTTAAAAAAAACTATTTATATTCATGCAAGCCAAGTAGCACAATGGAAACCAGCCAAATCTAAAATAATTATACATTGAAACAAACCACTACTTTTTTTTACTATTCATACAAGTTTTTTCGTGTCCGGTCAATCTGACTTAAATTAATTGATTCTAAGTATTTTGTTTATAGAGGTCACTTTAACATAGAAACAAGCTTAATTAGCCATGGTGAGATGGTCGATTTGAAGGGAAACCTCAAAACTATTAAGAGATTTATACTTTATCTACAATATCTAATTATGCTCTGCCTACCCCGTAAGGGATTATAGGCATGATATATGTATGTAAATATCTGCTTATGATAATGATAAAAAAGTGTATTAATACTAAGATATTCAATAAAACTTCTGCGACTTAATACTGTAAAAGAATATCTCGTTGCCATGGGAAAATAAAACAAATAGCACACGCAAATGCAAACGCGGGTCGCGTGATGTCAAAAAGGGTGTTAATTTAAATGCTTACCCTTAAGGATACGTTCAGTATCGATAAAGGAACTAAGCCCTTAAAAATATAGTAAAAAACCAAGTCAAATATATTTTTTATACGACCATATAGCCTAAGTGCATCCAAGCACAATATAGGACAAAACGTGTTTGTATTGGGGCCCTCTCTCTAAACGACAAAAATGTCAAAAAAGTAAATTTTTATACAATATTTTTTCAAGTATTTATTACGAGTTTCTTTGTCGTTAATAAACTTAACTTTGATGTATGGTACCATAAATTAACATCCTGTAATTATATTATTTTTTTCAAACTATTTAGTTTGAAAAAAATAAAGAAAAACTAGCACGATCGTTATCCTAGTTAAATTATAAACAAATGGGGGTAATTGGTAGCGCTAGTTTACTAACGCCATTTCTTGGGGTTACCTAAGTAGGTACCTATAGAGGTAGGGGTAGTTAAGTGTTACATGAACCTTTAACACTCTCCTTAGATTGAGCTCGATATGACACGAGTCACGAACTCACCACACTTTTTATCAACCACTAGCTTTCCGCTCAGCGGTGTCACCCTTTGCCACTCATTTTCCCGTGGGAATAGTTGTTTTCCCGCGGTAAAACGTAGCCTATGTGTTATTCCAGGCTAACGCTACCTATGTTCCAAATTTCATTCAAATCGGTCAAGCCGTTTGAGCGTGAAGAGGTAACAAACCTACATACACAGATAAACTCTCAGATTTATTATATTAGTACTGATAATACTTAGGGTGAAATTTGACCCATACCGAAAACTTAGAACGGTTTAAGTATGTGTAAGAAATGGTTTAGTAAGATAAGAATCATGAGAATACAATTTGTAGTTATTGTTGACATGTGTAATTTTATTTATCTTCTATTTATTTAATACCTAGAACCCTAAAACTTAACACACTTATAACAAAATATCCACTGAAAGTACATACATACATATAATCACGCCTCTTTCCCATAGGGGTAGGCAGAGACTACATCTTACCACTTGCTACGATCCTGACACACCTCTTTCGCTTCTTCAACATGCATCAATCTTTTCATACATGCTCGTCGGTTTAGGGTACTCTTGACCTGACCTTTTTTTAGAACGTCCCCGATGATCCAAGTACGTGCGTCTTGCGTTACTGAAAGTAGCAGGTATCAAAACGGTTTTATGCTTTTCTTTTTTCTGTGACGTGAAAACGGGGGTTTGACGTGTGGCTGCTGTTTTTTTTATTATTTTTGTTTAGTGGTGTCAAACCACTGGCGCCACAACTCTCGGCTGATTTTATTTTCGACACGCTTGATGCCGTGTGATGCCGGCTTAGAATAGCATCACCCCATTTCTTGCCCGTGGGAGTCGTAAAAGGCGACTTAGGGACTCGAGGGTGTGTATTGCAATTTTAGGCGATGGGCTGACAACCTGTCACTATAGTGATACATAATTATCTGAATGACACTCAAATGTTTGTCAGACGTGGCGTAAGTGGCCGTTTTTTGGCCGTTTACGCTCTGCCTACCCCGCAAGGGATATAGGCGGGATATATGTATGTATTGAATACTTTTTTTTTCTGTGATATATGTTAGATATGACTGTCTGCAACGCTATCTATTCATGGCTGTAATATGAGCTTAGATGTGGATCAACGTAGATAGGTATTTTATCGCAAAATCAAGTCGTGTTTCGTTTATATTCTCATGAGAAGTGATGATGAAATGTCAAATCACGTCTTTCATCAGATTGATCTTTTTAAACGTTTTGATTCCCACACTACTTAAGCGGTCTTCACACATGTTTACCGGCGTTACGCCGGATACGGTTGTCAGACGTAAGTATTTCAATTGGGAGGACGGATTTAATTTGTCTAGAAGATGGGACGCGCAACTCAAGAAGACCGAACATATAACACTGAGGAATGTTTTCATGTGTTAGAACGTAAACCGTGCCGTTTGCCGTGTGATTCCGGCTTAGAATAGCATCACCCTATTTCTTTCCCGTATGTGTCGTGAGAGGCGACTAAGGAACTCGAGATACATGTGTATTGCAATTTTAGGCGATGGACTGACAGTGTGTCACTATGGCAGATACAAAATTTTCTGAATGACCCTCAAATGTTGGTGGAAATGACAGAGATGGCGTGATATATGTTTGTACTAGCCGTTACCCGCAACGTTGCCCGCATAAATGATGATAAAAACTATACTACGTGTTAATCCATGGTACCTTCTATATGTGTGCCTAATTACATTACAATTGGTTAAGTAGCTTTTGCGTGAAGAAGTAACAAACAAAACTTTCGCATTTATAATATTAAATAGGATGTAGAAAGTAATCTATAAACTTGTATCTCACCACCATTTAACTGTCAATTAAGGTGTCTTCAGCATCTGAGTAGAATAACTCTACCTTTAATCGCTGCACGGGGGAAAAATGGATACCAGCGTTTCAAGCGGAATATTCCGTCGCGTAATATCCACTGGTGTCGCTTGCCAACATAAAGCCTTGCTGTCTATTTATAACCGGCCAACAGGAGTACTCGTACATGGTAACTTTCACTTTCATGTCGGTCCCAAACGGGTACTTATTGGTAAACAATAATAAGTATCATAGTATCGCTATTACATTAACAGCTACAACAGTCCACTGTTGGACATGGGCCTGCCCATGGGTGTTGCCATACTCACCACGCTTGGCAGGCGGATTGGCGAGCACATTTTAAGTATTAGACCGGGTCTATCGCGATAGTATTTAGGTAAATATTAGTTATTCAGAATGCAGGAGTGTATAAAGTACAATGCAGCTGCGGTAAATCTTATATTGGCCAAACGAAGCGAAGTGTCAGCGAACGGGTCAAAGAACATATCGCAGCTGTAAAAAACCGACAGATGCATAAATCGGCAATAGCAGAACACCTTCTATCATCCGGTCCGAATCATTGGATTGAACTTCATGCCCCGAAAATCCTCTCTGTGGAACGCCACTATTACCCAAGGATCGTTCGCGAGGCTATTGAAATTAAGAAGAACCCTAATAATTTCAACCGGGAGGACGGGTTTAAATTGTCATCCGCATGGAGTCCAGTCATTGATAAGTTGAAACCGCGCGATTTATCATCGGAACAATCGTCGGACACTGTGAGTGTTGTGTGCCGGCAGCCTAGTGCAATGTTTACAAACAATCAATAATATTAAAATTATAAAGACAAATGTGGGTAGCAGAACATCTCGTCACCCGCGGCCTAGATGACAACTCGCTGGGACGTCAGTCAACCCGCGACCACAATACATGAAACTGTGTTGAAACGTCGGGACACAGGTAAATTACTAATATTTACCTAAATACTATCGCGATAGACCCGGTCTAATACTTAAAATGAGTGAAAGTGATCGCGAGTGCTTAAAAAGTTATATTGGCGAGCACAGTTTATTAATACTATGTTCAGGGGGCATGCTGCTAATTTATCCCTTAGTCGCAAAATTATACAGGGGTTATATATTTAGGGGTGGTATGGGATCTACCTCCTAGCGGTCCACCCCGGGCAACGGCAACACAGGCTTGCCTGTGGATAAGTCCGGCTGAACGATCCCACTAAGCGGTGGAAGGCTCCGTAAGGGGCCGCCTGGCTCGCGACCACCATCCCACCGAAGTCTGGCGCCAAGTAGCTTGCTGCGTTCCGTCAGTGTGTGGGAGTGCCAGTGCCTTAACAGGCTTTTTCTGGGTGAACTCGCTCCACCTTAGACTCTGTCTCTGTCCTATGACCCAGACTAAAGTCAAGAGCAAACCCATCATTAAAAAAAAATAAAAAATACAACGTATTAGGATTGCTCTCACAGTAATAAATTATTTTATACAGTGAATGAGTTATCCCAGTAAAAGCAGATCTCTTAAAACTCTTAACCGGGTCACAGATCTAATACTGCTGTGTAACCGGGGTAACTTATTGTTACACAAATAAGGTGTCGTGCTTCGCGCAGGAATTTACACAGTAGCCTTTGAAGGGGTTCATAAATTTAATATAACCACCAAGTTACAAAATAGAACACCGACGTGTCGAAACCACGCCATATTCTAAAACTGCTATTACATTACTCTAGTCTGAATACCGCGCACGGTCCGGCAAACATTGCCTGTTCTTCTTTTTTTCTTTTTCGTGTGGGGCACCGAGTCGTTCAACGACCCGATGAACTCTGGTGTCAGAGTTTTTCAACCGCCTACTATAAAGTAGGCATCTGACATGGTTGTGTAACGACCGCCGTCTAAGTAATCATCCCTCCACTATTTTATTTTCTTTCGGACAATCAGGTGGTTCAGCCTGCAATGTCCTAACCAGCCTGGGAACAAATTCACAAAGTGATAAATATCAACTTTGTGAGTGTCCCACCGGGAATCAAACCCGAAACCTTTGCGTGACAGGCAGTCGCACTACCAGTGCGCCACATCAGCCGTCTTATATGTGTGTCATTTCAATAAACTCAAGATAACCAGCAATGTATGCCGGACCGTGTACGGTATTCAGGAACAGTGAAATAGGGGTCTAAACCTATGTTCGATATGCACGTACTATAAGTACCTACCAGTGAGGTTGAGGTTTAACCTATTTTTAAGGGAGAGGCTTATTATGAAACGCAATACGATCTCGGATCGTAACATGTATCCGGTGTGACCGAGGCTTTAGTTAGTGAAAGGTCTATTCACACAACTCAAACACAGGGAGCTGCATATTTCAGAATGTTTATTTGTTAATTATGGGTAAAAAAAACTATTGTTTGATTTTAGTACAGAGGTCTTTAATTTGCCATCCATGATAGCGTGCAAATGAAAATGTATTAATCTCGGATCACTCCAATAAGCCAATTTTGGCAGTTGTCAAAAGTCTATATTTTTCATTGTCATCAGGGTTCATTTCTTCTAGTATGACAGCTGCCAAAATTGGCTTATAGGCATGGCCATAGATTAGGGTATTTCTACTAGTATGACAGCTGCCAAAATTGGCTTATAGGCATGGCCATAGATTAGGGATAGTATTCAACCGTGGCGTACTTAAGGCCCTGATTCATTAGATAAGTTTATCCCCTTCATTCGCGCTGCGCCAGACAGAAACAGACACTCTTTATGCGCAATTTGGGAACGTCGCTAGTTGTATAGCGTGAAAAGTAACGGGGACGGGACGGAGCCCTGGGGGAATCCTTCCTGTATGGAGTGGGGGGTAGGACAGAATGCCTTATACTCCGTAGCGAAAGGTTTGTTTCGACAGAAAGTTACGTACTTAAAGCACGAACACAGCGAGCTGGTAGATCTTGTATACCAACCCATTGTGCTAGACCTTGTCGAAAGCTTTCGCCATGTCGAGAAACACAGCTCCTGTGGGGCAAGAGGAACAAAGGTAAAGTTTGGTTGAGAAAACGGGAATAAATAGAGGCACAGTTAAAAATCATCTAATGTATTTAGAATTATAACTCTTACTGTACTAAACTTATTATAACCATATTTCCAAAAACTTCTTTGTTTCAGAGTCGTCGTTCTCTGTTATTTGGTTGCTCATCACTTGGTATTCTATGTTTCTTTTTCTTTTTTGTTGTTACTTCTGGTGGTGGTGTTTCTGGTGGAGGTGGAGGTTCAGTTTCTGGTGGTGGTGGCGGTTCGGTTTCTGGTGGTGGTGGCGGTTCGGTTTCTGGCGGTGGTGGAGGTTCTGTTTCTGGCGGTGGTGGAGGTTCTGTTTCTGGCGGTGGTGTAGGTTCTGTTTCTGGCGGTGGTGGAGGTTCTGTTTCTAGTGGTGGTGGAGGCTCTGTTTCTGGTGGTGGAGGTTCTGTTTCTGGTGGTGGTGGTGGTGGCGGTGGCGGTGGTGGTTCAGTCGTAGTTGATGTCGTTGCTAAAGCCATAAGTTTGCGTGTAGTTTGTATCAGTTTTGTTGTGGACCTCTCTGTCTTAGTCGTTCGTCTTCTTGTTGTAGGCTTTGGTGTTGGTGTTTTATGTTCGAGCATCGCTTTCAATATGCTCTTTGGAATCCAATGGCCTGGGATCTCAGCCTCGACCGGGTTCGCGATGAAGATAAGCTCGTCATTGCGTGGGTCAGGGTATTGTGTGGGGCGCTCTTTCAGAAGCTTAGTTACGGATTTGTTCTTTTTTTGCGCTCTTGCGTCGCCACACGTTATGCAATACGTCATTGCGGTAATACAAAACAGCCCTGGAATTATAATATAGTTGTAAAAAAATGCAAATACTTTAAGTGGTGTCCCATTCTATTAAACTGAACTACTTTTCCCAAGGACAATGGGCTGCAATATTTTTCCACCACCATACTTACTTATTGGTTGCAATTCGAGAAATAAATTATTTTAACTTAACTTCAATAAGCGTTGTAACACTCTATCAAATATGTTTAGAAAAGGAAAGGAGATATCTATGTCATGCCACGTCTTATAATTTGACGCAATATACGTGTTGTCAAAACAATGGCGACTAAATTGACTAGAAATGCCGAAGAACTCATTGCGATTTTTATAAGTGACAGGACTTAGATGTCTCCTATCCTTTTCAGAACTATTTGTTGGAAAGTGACTTCGCTAATTTAAGGTAAGTTAAGATAATTTCTTTCCCGAATTCAGTCCATTGGGGACCAAAAATTGAAATCATGAGCAATATTATGTTTGATACAAAATTTCTCAATTAATGGTAAACTTACGTACTAACATTTTAAAGTATATTTATTGCTGAACATTTTTATAAATTTGTAGGAGATATTTTGATTAGAAAAACAAAACCAATGACATTCGTCATTGTGCGAACACTGGAGTATTTTTTCAATTTGATTTATATAATGGATTTCCTGTTTAAAATTTGTAATTTGCATGATTGCAATTTCGTTCAAGTCAAATGGTTTTATTGCCCGGCCCGACTAGCCCGATGGTGTAGCGGATAGTACTCCTGCCTGCTACGCCGAGAGTCGTAGGTTCAATCCCCACAGGGCACCAATATTTGTAAAGTCAGTTTTCAGATATTTGTGTTTAGTCTTGATGTTTTCTATGTAATTTACAAGAAATAAATATTTAAGTAGGTATTCATCAAATATATAGTTATCATAATACAAGCTTTGCTTAGTTGGGCGATATGGCGCTGTGTGAATGGTCCAGGATATTTTTATCAATCGTCATAATTTAACTATGTTTAGTAGTCTGAGTGTTCCCTTCAGGATTCGGAGGTATCAGGTTCGATTCCACATCCATAAAGTTTATGTAAATCACTTTTTGAATTTGTTTCCATTTCGGTTAGGACTGAAGGAGGGTTCCGTGCTCCGAAGAGCACGTTAAGCCATCGGTCCTGCCCGGTTGCTGTCTATGAAAGTTAGACCTGTGTTACCATATAATTTTATTGTAATGTTACCTATCAGATACGGCTAACGGCTCCATTTTACTCATTTCACATGGTTACCCCATTAGATTAATTGATCATCAACTTCACGAGAAGAAAAGGGTATGTACATCATACCATAGTGACAGGTTGTCAGCCTAAACTTGCAATACACATTAAAAACTCTTAAGTTCCTCAGTCACACACCTCTTACCCATGTAACCGACGGGAAATAAATGGGGTGATGCTATGGTGGCGACCACGCAAATCCCACGCAAGTGGGATAAATTCGCCAACAATAGATTCATCGATTTAGCCTCTATTTGGACTTAAATATGTAATGCCTTTGTCATTGACCAGTCCAAAAGACCAAAAATAGGAGGAAATGCATCGTAGAGTTTGCGCAGGGGATATAAAGTGAATTATCATTTTACCTGTCATCTTTACATAGCAACCCTTGACATTTGTCAAAACTATTTTTTTTTTTATAACTTGCAAAATTTTCAAGCGCGGGCAGGATTTGAACCCGCGCCTTTCGCATTACTAGTGGCGACGCCTCTTCCATCTGGGCTACCGCAGCTCACTCCTTGCCCGCCAATTTTGCAAGTGTATTTTAATGCCAGTAATGCGTGGAATGGCTTCATCTACCGGGTTAGTTTTGCAACTAATACCCGGCGACTAATTCTATCTTTATGAAAACCCGCCATAAATTGAATACCAAATTTTAAAACACTTTCCGTGTTAGGTATACAATTTTTAAAAATTCTGCCCGCGCTTGAATATTTTGCAAATTTTCAAAAAAAATGTATACCTAACACGGAAAATGTTTTAAAATTTGGTATTCAATTTGTCAAAACCATAATAAGACACAAAAGCACCCTCAAATGCCACACAGCTGTTCTCTATATGTACAGACTCTTTAATAAGCGAGTCAACAGGTACTTACCAGAGCTGGTGAATCGACCCTGGGCCCAGCGGTTCTGGATCTGGTCTTCCTCCGGTCGCTCTCAGCATCCGACCCTCGCGGCTCGCTGCAGCGATCCGTCAGCCCAAGAGGAGCAGTGTACTTCCTGGTTTCCACACGTGCGTGGCGGTCTTCGGTGAGGTTTCTTTCGTATCTGTAGGGGTTAGAAGTTAAAACAGAGTTAAGGTAGGGTAGGGCTGTCAGTCAAGCTATACTTGGCCTGTCAATGTTTCAGATCATACCATTGACAGACCGGCGTGGTCGTAATTAAACAAGATCACGCGCGCG
Source organism: Tuta absoluta (assembly GCA_027580185.1). Lineage (NCBI taxonomy): Eukaryota > Metazoa > Arthropoda > Insecta > Lepidoptera > Gelechiidae > Tuta > Tuta absoluta. The sequence goes on along the minus strand of JAQAHW010000035.1, from coordinate 4,175,664 downwards.
CGTTCAAGTGTCAAGATCAATAGGTTTTTTTAGCGAATCTTCAAGTGCACTTAGATAAACTAAAAAAAACTTTCCATAGAAACTTATGTAAATATATGAAATGTATTTATGACTCTTAAGTAAAAAAATACTTAGCACAACGCCACCTGGGACATTATAAAAAAGCTCGAGAACTGGAGAACTGTCAGATAGAATAGCCCTCATCCGAACATATACAGTTGTACTACGTGTCCTGGGCGGGAGGTCACGCGCGTCCTATTTAGAAATTGTGGAAGATATGAAGCATTTTTGCAGGTTGTCAGAATATAGGAATTGTACTGCTTCATGTGTGTGCGAAAAAGGGGGCGATGCCATCATAACTCAAGATGATTATGGGCTTCAGCACAACTTACCTCCTCTCAAAATCAGCATCCCTGTATTTCCTCTCGACATCACTATCACGAGGATCAGAACTCCTGTACCTCAGATCTTCCCTTGAACTTTGGTATCTGTCCAAGTTCTCTTTCGAACTCCTATGTCTATTGAGAGATTCTTTCGACCCCCTATATTTGAGATCTGGCGGGCTTCTGTGCCTGTCAACCTCGTCTCTAGGGCTGGATCTCTCTCGTCGAGGACTTCTTTGCCTCTCTATTTCTCTGGAAGATCTGTATCGTCTCTCATCGCGGTCGTTATCTTTTTTCTTACTGTCGAGGTCGCTCGGTTCAGGATCAGTGAACCTGTTGGTAAAAGAAGAATATTTAGATTTGTAATAATCTGAACTATAAGTGACTATAAGGTAAGATAGTACAAAATATGGTGTCGTTGTAAGTCAAATGCAATTAATTAGAAATGACTATTTCTCAGCCTCCTGTCACCAGTGTCGAACATTATCATGCTCATTGATAGGAATAGGCACCATAAAGGAGGTTGCAGTTGTGTGTCGATGGCGTGTCGAACAGTCAAGTGTATTTGAACAGTCACTCTGTCACAAATTTGAGTGAAAAAAGAGCAAATCCAAAGCACACAACATCAATAAAGGTAAGAAGTCTAAATATTCGGCAAGGATTACTAGTTAGGAACCTGTTCAGTTACAGGAAGAACTTAGACCTTACCTCCTATATTCAGAGTCGTCTCGTAGATGTTCAGGGCTCTCGAGTGTGCGCGGCTTGGGCTGGACCACCTTCTCCTTCTTGCTCTTCTTAGAAGAGTCGCGAGAGAATAGTTGTTTCACCTATGTAAATTTAAAAAAATAGGCGTTTTTAATAAATCTAGTTTGCTAGGTGATGATCTAAGACATTCCTTTAGTCATTTCGAAAATCCTCATTGTTCCTAAAGCTGATGATAGTCATTTAAAGAAATATATACAAACGAAATTGAATTATAGACTGGCAGCTTCGTGCTTGCCGCTCCTTCATTGGTTGCGGTGAGGCGGGGGGAGGGTTGCACGTCACTAGCACGCGTATGCTACACACGTAGAGATTTCAACTGAACATACCTCGAGATTAATACTTATAGGTAATTATGGTTCTCAATAATTTCATATGTTTTTATTTTTGGTGGGATATTTTTATGTTTGCCGCGAATGATGCCACGAGTAAATCTACACACACACACAACACACATAAGGCCTTTATACCTTGCAGCGTAAGGCAAAGTGTTAACAGCCGTAAAATACGGTTGCTATCGCCACATTTGACCATCTGACAAATATTTGAGAGCCGTTTTAGACGTTATTCGCTGATTACGACATCTGCGCGAAGAAAATGGGTCGATCCTATACATAACACGGTAACATGTGAAATTACCATTGTGTTGTTAATTAATAATTAATAAAGTAATTAGAAATTTAGATATATATTCTGTGCATATCTTATCCGCATATCAGTCGGGATAGCTTTTTTAACAGTATAAAACTGGGAGACTTTTCGCCGAATCACTCCTAAAGTGAAACTATCAACCTCTTTTCGCTTTTTTGGAAATAAGTTTTTCTTGGGAGATTTAAACTTTGAACTTCCCGCTTCATTTGGTGTTCTGCCTTCGCTTACAATATTCCTTACAAATCTTTCTGAAAATCCCGTAACGCTGGCTACTAATTTTGCTAAATTGACATTCTGGTGTTCCTGCGTAGAAGGATCTTTTTTGCGTTCTTCAAAGAATTTGTGTATGTTATACACAACTTCCTTTGTTTGTTTTCTTATTGGAGGACTCAACTTGGGGTCGTAATCTCATGTGCGTCTTGTAAAAAGTTTCGAGTTCCTAAGAACACAACTGACCGCGGCGAGTGACCGCCGGCAAATGACAATCAGTGACACGCGTCGTGCTCGCGCCCATTCCCCGCACACTTTCCGCAGTCCCGCTGAGATCATAATTACCCTGCCCCCCGAACGTCTGTAACGCCGCAGGGAGCGGCATGCACGACGTTGACTTAGATAAGTAAAATTTTTGACAGCTCAAATAGAAGATGACACGGGAATCTTTAATCAATTCATTGATCCGGTTTTCGGAATTCATCAAAACAAATAAATGACTGACCTACCTGACTTTGACATGATTTTGCTTAACTTACATGAACGCCTATTTATTATTTATGAGAAGTCCGTAATGGATTGACTTTGGTTTAAGTATATTTACATCACTAATTTTACATTTTAACAGCTACACAAATATATAAGAAGATTTATCACCTAATCAGTTAAATATTGGTAAATACTCACTTTCTCAAGCCCAGAAAGCTTCTTGGTAGACTTTGGCGGTTTTGCACTGACTTTGTCATCAATTGGACTTTTGTCATATCTATCCTTCGTATGCAGAATTGATCCATTATCACCACTTCTTTCTCTTGAAGAATAATCCTTTCTATATCCGTCATCGTATTCTTTGAATCTAGCTGTGTATTCTCCGTTAGCGTAGATTTGTTCACTGGGATAGTTGTCCTCGGTATGTTGTCTTTCACTAGCTAGAAAGAGAGAAGTGTTTCTAACATCTTCGTCACTTTCATATATGCGAGGTTTTCTGTGGATCTCACCACTGGATTCTTTACGGAAATCATTTTCAATTCCAGAATCGACCAAACGGCTGTCAATGTCGAATCGACGAGGCGACATATCGTCTCGATAATAGTCTCTGCTATCTCCTGAGTCATGTCGTCTGATACCATGGTCATCTCTATATCTGTCTTTATTTTTCATTCGGCGGAGAGAATTGTGGTAAGCTTCAGCATGTTTGGCATCATAACGAACGTTTGCGTAGTCATCTTCTCTTTCTTGAGCTATTTCCGGATTCGAAGCGTAATGTCCTTTTCGTTTTCCAAACCAGTCATCTTTTCCTTTGTATTTGTTTGTTTGGAGAACATCTTGACTAGAAGTGAAGTGTTTTTTCACTTTATATTTCTTCTCCGTAAACTCATCAGGGGAAGCTATAGGCTTTCCTGTGTTAAGTTCAAGACTAGGAGGTTCATATTCTGGTTCCGGAGGAAAGACTTTACTTCCTTTGTATCTTGGTTCTAAAGTGTCAATAAACTCTCGGCGATCTAGTTCTCCCTTTGGTACCTTCGAGAAAGATTTGGTTTCCGTATTATACTTGATTTTATGGCTATCTTCATCATACCGATTATAGTCTTCTGTAATACTACTTTCAGCAAAACCATCCCTCTCTAAAGTATGGTGTATGTACTTTGCTGTCTCGTTCACATATTTTTCAGTAGCTTTCATACGTTTCTCTGCTTCGTAGATGGGATCAGTTTCAGCTAAGTACCGGGATACAGGTTCTCCTGGATTTCTCTCACGCTCGTATCTTCGGGCGTTCAAGCGAGATTCTAGCAATTTCCGTCTGTGACTAAGTTCATTGAAGTCTAAATCGATTTTGATTTCCGATTCTAACTTCTTTTTCGTATCCATACCATCACCACGACCTCTGAACGTGTCAATGTAGTCATTGGACTTATCGTGTGTTGTGGGAAACTCGTTTGCGTAAGTAGGCTCAAAATCATCAAAACTAGTTAGTTTGTATTCCCTAAATCTTGGTCTAATAGGTGAGTCTGTAATTTTAGGCCCCTCGAGGCTATTGTAGTTATTGCCTGTATCGTGTTTGGGAGGATATCCATACCTATTGGAAGAATATTTGTGTCTATCCTCGTAACCCAAACCCTCATCTTCGTCAGACATATTACCATATTTTTCTCTAGATGGTGAATATGTTTTATGAATAGTTTGTTTGCCCAGGTGGCTGGACCCATTATCGCCTTGGTCTCTCACTACGTGAGCATACACTACTCCTTTATCAGCCATAGTGTTGACCGGAGTGGGTACTCTATCTGGACTGTTCCGCACAAAGAGATTCGGATCTGGGCAAACACTTGGTTTTAGATATGAAAACGGTTGATTGGCATTGGTACCATTTGTTGGTGAAATTAAATGGGATTTTGGAGGTGTTGAATGCTGATCTTCTTTTAAGATTCTTACGATTTGATCCACCGTATGTCCTCTAGTCAATGGGGGCTTATCAGGTGGTTTTTGACTGCTATGTATCATTTCCCTATCACCATACACGTTTTCTTCTATCTTCCTTATACTATCTTTGATTCTGTCTTTTACTAAAGGATTTATGTCTTTGATTTTGCAATCAATCTCATCCACCAAAAGCGTTTTTCTAACATCGGTTTTTCTTTTTGGGGTTTCTGCTATTGGGGGTGATTTTTCTTTATCTTTTTCCAACGATTTTCCTCTTTTTGTTCTTATTGGAGGTTTTGGTTCGTTTTTTTCGGAAGAATGACGCGGTGGTTTTTGAATGGGGTTAACTTTTTTATTGCAATCGTCTTTGATGTCTTTAGAGAGTGTATAATCTTCTGATTTCACACTTTCTTTCTGAGGCAGACTTTGTCTTAGAAAAGCTTCCAATGGTGGTGTTTTCCTAAAATAATCTTCTCTTGGGGAACTTTCGATGATTGGCGACAGTTGGGCCTTTTTGTTTCTTAAAGATCTGAGAAACTCTTCTGTTTCACTTCCTGATCTTTTCCTGATCGGCTTTGATTTTGGGTCCAGCGCAGTGTTAGATTTTAAGTCCGAAACATCACTTTTACTTCTTTTTACTACTACAACAGGTTTAGGGGTAATAGTTATGGGTGTATTTACTTTATTCTTTTCTTTCGCTCTTCTAAACAGAGTTGATAAAGAGGTTCTTTCTTTCCGTCTTTGGCTCGCATCACTAGTGGATCTTCCAAGAGGAGATTTTCCTTTTTCTGATGTCGCGTCGTCGCTATTTCTTCTGTCTCTTTCGTCTTTTAACTTTTTCCTGTGTGGGAGCGAAAAGAACTTCTCTGGAGGATGGTCAGCAGTGCAGGTAATGCCTGAAGTTTGTGCTATAACTTTTTCAGCTTCGTCTTTGAGCTCCTGTGGTGATCTGTACGTGAACTCTCTACGGACTGTTGGTTCTTTAGAGGCGCTCCGCGAATCTCGCGGTTTACCTGTAAAAAAAAACATCTTTTATGATTTCACAGTATACAGATAAGCCCTGGGAGTAGCAAAGTGTTATGTTGTTAGGACTAATATTATTCAGCACATTATTAGTAAATAATATTCATTACGTTGTTGTGACATTGCTTCATTCCCATCATATTAAACATAATGGAAGTTTACCCTAGCCGTAAGTATTTATTTTAATTATTGATTTGATATTAGCAAAACGCATAGCACATTAACAGATCTGATATTATACGAGGTGTAAGGGACAGAACTCCGAATACTGATAGGGTGCATACAAACCATGAAACTTGACAACTTTCCCCTAGGAACATATGTGAGGAAACGACAAAAATAGAAATATTCGTAAAAAAATTACGATCAGCTGACTGCATTTACTATAGGAAGTCCAACATTTTTTGATGTTTCCTGAAACATGGTTTTACGGAAAGTTTTTTAGTTTCATGGTCTGAATGCAGGGTGCATGCACTGAATCAGTATTCGGAGGGCTTTCCTTTACACCCTGTATAAGATGAAATTTTACTAGTGACCGATAGCGAAATCGAGACGGGCTGGTGATAAGCAACAACTTTCCCAAGGAATATGTAAATATGACAAAAGTATTTTGAGTTTCCATAGTAACTCAAATCAGTTGATCGGCAATTTTGTATGGCTATTCCTCAGAGAGAATCTATTTATTTTTTCGTATTTTTCGTCCTATGTTCCTTGGGGAAAGTGGTTCCTTATCACCAGCCCGTGTTGAATTTTCGCTATAGGTCACTAGCAAAACTTCACTGTATATAAAACAACTTAAAGTATACATAGTCAATTACAAATTCCGATATAATCAAAGCGAAAAGATACGAAAACTAAAAAAAGGAGTAAAAAAAGTAAGTAAGATTATTTTATAGTTCATATAATTACGAATTCTTTAGGATACATTATTATTTTATTTATTGTACTAAGTATTCTTATTTTATCAGCCTAAATTTATTTTTATCTCACTAAGTAAGTTGTACACGTCAACTGCCTCACTTTATGCCTTCTCACTACCGTAGGTAGGTCTGCTGTAAGAGATTTTTTTTTAGAAATAAGCTGACCTGTTGTGTATTGTTCTATATGTTATGTCATTTGTGTTATATTGTGTACAATAAACGGTAAAACAAAATAAATAAGATTATCATTATAATTTATGTTACAATCACAATGCACCTTAGCACTAATGATGCTGAGGGTGCAATGGTGCATCAAATCTGTTGACAACAGTTGGTAAAATCCCTTATGAGTCGTATAATGAGTAAATTGTATACAAAACTTAGTAACATTACGTACAAAAACCTTTGAAAGTAGGTTTAATCTTCTAATAATGGCGATTCTTTGTAATTAAAATGTACCCTAATTTTATTAAGAGGAAAGATTTGATTGTTTGTTTGAATTGAATAGCCTTCGAAACTACTGGACCGATTTAAAACATTCTTTTATGATTAGAATCCTACATTTTCCCTGATGAACATGGGCTATATTAAAATGTGTTATTCCCGCGGGAAAACGGTTAGTGGCGGTTGAAACCGCTTGGCAGGCGGCTAATAATTGATAAAATACATACGTTTTAGTTGTCTTTATAAATATCCCAGATCTCACATATCTGTACGATTTAGTCTTTATTTATATTAACACTATTGAAATAGGTAAGCATAAGTATTTTATTATTAATTAAGTTCACTCTAAACCACAAAAAACTGATGAGATAGTTCCGCAAAAACATTATTCTGTTTGAACTTCGTCGCAGAATGGCTAAAAATAAAGATGACAATACTATAAGGCTTAAGGTAGATATGTATTATATGTATGTACCTACTGCTACTTGCAATGATGACGTCAGCCAAGGCTGTGTGACGCGACATCTTTTTATGGGTTTTATTTATAAGACTAATGGACTGGAGGGTTTTATGTGAATTACAATATTAAGCGACAGGCTCTCACTATAGTAATACACGAGTTATCTGACACGGAAACCTAATATTTGTCAGACGTGGCGATAGCACAAAGTAAGTATTGGCGACTTCGCGGCGATAGCGACCGTATTTTACGCCCGTTAACGCTTTGCTTACCCCGCAATAATGTAATAACTTACGAAGGCTTTGCCACAATTTTGCAATATCGCAGTTCAAATCAAATTGTTGCGTTGTTTTTGTTTATAAATTAAGCGTAGTCGTTCAAATTATTTGTCATGTCAAATTAAAATTATTTGACGAAACAGGTTTTCAGGATATTCGTCAAGAAAAATTTATGTAAAATTAATTATGAATCTATTGTGTCAATTTATTATTCTATGATAAAAAGTGGTCCACGCCAAGGATTCCGCATTCCCGAGATACGGCTCAAAACTAGATTTTGCATATTATCAGTGGGATAAAGTTTATTTTTCTCACTTAAGGCATCAGTCCCACAAAGTTAGTCACAGACGACGACAGCGTAGATCCGGAAAACTGAACATTTCTTTCATTATTTGATTCAGAGTCATAACTCGTTGAATGAGAAGAGGACACAAAATAAAATATGAAATAATGGATAATAATCAAATCGTATAGGATTTTAGTCTAACTTTACGTTGCTTTGTGATTTTTTCTATCGAGGCAATTTCAATAAACCGTGTTTTAAGCCCCATAGTTTTGTAGCCTATATCTTAAAGTATTACTAAGAAAAATATCGTCTCATAATTTAGGGATTTTCAAGAAACGGGATACGAAATTACGAACACTATCCAACTTTTTGCGGTTGATTTCTAAGCCTGTTATTCACCATAAAGAACACTGTAGTCGCACTTATAATGTTCCTACCTATTTTGAAGTTGAGTGTACAAATAATTGAAGTTTTTGTCAATCAAAGATTTGACGTTTCGGGGTGAGTGACTCGTGTTAGCGTGGGCATCTGATGCTCATTTGTTGGCCTTAGATTTTGACGGAGGTTCCGTTACTTGAAAATCTCGGAACATAAATTGATTTTGATTGGAGCGTTCATGTTTGAACTGTCAAACTAGTGGAACTTACCGTCCATTTAAATCTGATAATAATGTTTAGATTTTAGAAATCACCCGTGCAGTATTACAAAGGTACCTAATAAGTAAATAAATGATTTTAAAGTTGTTTGTGAAAATTAGGTACACTGTCGTGTCGTGTAAGATCAAAAATAAACGCACTGTCAATCTCAGAATAACTAATTAACTTATTAATAAAAAAATAAGATAAAAAATCTACAAACAGATGTTAAATATTAGCTGCAAATATTTTAAGGTGAATACCAAATTATTTAAAACACTTCCCGTGTTTGGTATAAATTTTTTTGAAAACTTGCAAAATTTTCAAGCGCGGGCAGGATTTGAATCTGCGACTTTCGCATTACTAGTGGCGACGCCTCTTCCATCTGGGCTATGGCAGCTCACTCCTTGCCCGCCAATTTTGCAAGTATATTTTAGTGCCAGTAACTCGTGGCACGGCCCCATCTACCGGGTATTAGTCGCCGGGTATTAGTTGCAAAACTAACCCGGTAGATGGGGCCGTGCCACACGTTACTGGCATTAAGGTACACTTGCAAAATTGGCGGGCATTGGATGAGCCGCGGTAGTCCAGATGGAAGAGGCGTCGCCACTAGTAATGCGAAAGTCGCAGGTTCAAATCCTAACCGCACTTGAAAATTTTGCAAGTTTTGAAAAAAAATAATTAGGGTGTGAACCAGTCTGTGAAGCTGAATAACTTTCCCCAAGGAAGATAGGACTAAATATGAAAAAAAATGTTATCTCCCATCCCTAGGTATATTGACTCGGTCGGCTGGAGTTTGAAACAATTTGTTTGGGAGATTAATTTTTTTTCATATTTCGACGTATGTTTCTTGGAGAAAATTGTTCAGTTGCATGCGCTGGTTCAACCCTTAAAAACTTTGCACCAATGTTTTTACGCCTTATATGATAACATGCGCAAAGAATGTTTAATGTTATTTAAACCATCTGACATTCCGCGCTGGACATTATGTTTCAGCCTGAATTTGCAAACCCATTAACACTAATGTTTGACCAAATATAGGAATAACGGTCACACCTTCGAAGAATTGGTATACTTATTCGTAGTTCGCTAGTGTCATATTAATAGTCGTTGAAATAACCTGTTCAGAATATGTTTATCTATGGCGGTTTGCTCACTTGTCGTCGTGTCGTTCCGTTTTTTTAACGCAACGTAACGCATGCGTCTGTCATACGAAAGGAAATTGTGAATTCCGATCTTATTCCCATACAAATACGGCTACGGTGGGTTTTACGGTTCGTAACAGAGGCGTTACGTTAAGAATACGGAACGACACGATGACTCTGATTCGGATTTAGGTTATGCCTGTCAATAGAAGTACTACTTACTTATAGTATCGAAATACACCTGCAAATAGTTTAGTCGCTGAATTTCGAATTGTTGAAATATGAAATCAACAATTTTTTTATTTTGAGGGTTCCGTACCCCAAGGGTAATAACGGAAACCCTATTACTGAGGCTAGGCTGTTTGTCTGTCTGTCCGTCCGTCCGTCCGTTAGTTTTACTTATTCGTTATAATGTTTTTTTTTATAAATAATTTTGTATTTTGTAATATCCTTTCTTTCTTTCCAAAGTTTACCTCATAATGGAACCTAGGTATTCGATATATTTACTATTATTTTACAGTTTTATGTTAAGTGTCCATGACATCAGCCTCTCCTTGTAAGTGCCTAGGTTGTATTTACACAAGTGGTTTGAACAACGTCTGCGTTTAAGGTAGTACAAATATAATCATACCTCATTTAAGTGGTTGTGAATGTAAGCTCTACTATGGTTTATATCATTTTCATAAATAAAAAAAAACAAAGTGAATAAATGTTAGCGTCGGCGGAGGATTGAACCCGGGACCTGTGGAATACCGTCCCAAAGCTCTGCCACTGAGCTACCGGCGCCTCGACCGAACACTTTCAAATCTTATTTTCATTTAATGTTAACTCTGTTTACTTTTCTACGTGACAAGCAAAATCTACGAAATTTCGGTCGCGTACTTTCGGATTATGACGTTGTAAGACGGGTCTTTCCATGTGTAACCATTGACAACAGAAATGAAATGACGAACGGGCTACCTTTGGAAAAGAAATGTCTTCAGCTCGGTCGAAAAATTTTCAATTCCCATGAAATATGACAAATTGGGTTCAAAACGTTTAATACCATAGTCAAGCCATCCTGTTAAGCCATATTTGTCAGATGTTATCTAAAAGAGATGTAAACAAAGGAAAATGAACCTTCTGTAGTAGCATTATCGCCAGTCTGACAGATGTCAAACATGGCGTTTTGGTATGGCTTTACTTGAGTCATATTCATTTTCACAAATATAGAATTTCCACGACCGGATTGGATCAATGTTTCAAAACTATTGCTTTTAATGCATAATGTCCAAACATCTTACAAAGTTTTTGCATATTTGACGTGTCAATTAAGAATAAACATATGTTAATTAATATTACCTTGTTATACTTAGATCATGCATAATGCTGGCTTCCTATCGTATCCTTGCATTTGAGTTAACAATCTAATGTTAATAGTGCCTCCAAATATACCAACACAATATATTCGATTCTTCTCTAGTGGGCTGAACTAGTGCTGTAACGTTTTACACTATCGATATCGATAAATTGGCAGCGTGCCGACCGTTGATAGCAGGACATGATTTTATGACGAAATGCGTTGGGAGAATCTCTCCCACCACTTAATAGTTTTGGCGACGATACGAGTAGAAGATTTTTGATATAGAAGCATCATAAAAAACTACCGTAATTAATTTCTTTTGAGTGATAGTTAAAAAATTAGCTGTACCGTTAAATTTTCTTGAGAACTGTTCTTATATGATTCAAATTGAAAAAAATCTCAAAACAGAAGCTGAACAATATTATTTATTCTGTTTGAACGTTCCTGGCTGGCTACTTGAGCGTTGTATGTACTTGTCAGGTTTTGGATGCCAGAAAGACAACAATCCCGACAATTACGATCCCGATGGCGTAGCAGATAGCACCCCTGCCTGTTACCCCGAGGGTCATGGGTTCGAACCCCACAAGACACAAATATTTGTTAAAGTAAATTTTTAAATATTTGTGTTTAGTTTGAGTGTTTTCTGTGTATAATATGATAATATGAGAAATAATATCAGTTATCTAGTTTATGTAGTACAAGCTTTGCTTAATTTAGGGCTAGATGACTATGATGTAGGCTGTGTGACTTGTCCTGGATATTTATTTATTTTAACCTTGTTGTAGCGAAGTAAAATTTCTACTAACACAGACTAATTAAAAATGACACATTATTTTATACAATCAAATTATTTATAATGGTACATACATATATCACGCTTGTAATCCCTTGCAGGGTAGGCATATCCTAAACGGCCGTAAAACGGACATATACGCCACGTCTGACAAACTTTTGAGGGTCATTCGGAAAATTGTGTAACACCAGAGTGACAAGTTGTCAGCCCATCGCCTAAACTGCAATACACTCCCTATATCAATACGCTACGACACCCACAGGAAAGAAATGGGCTTATACCATCCTAAGGCGGCATCACACGGGCAATTCTAAGCCGGTATCAGACGGCCACACGGGCATAAAGGTAGTACCTACGATTTAAAGGAAGTCGATATCGAATAAGTTCCCATCACTAGACGGAGCCTTGACAGCTTCCGGTTGTGGGCAGAGGAGCAAATATGATGCTGATGATATTTTGGTGATCATTAAATCAATGCAGTAAACATCATTATACGAATAATAATACCGTTTATAAATAAACGAGTGTTTGGAAAAATAATAGTGATTTATTAAACCCTACATGCACATTTTGGGCTATTTGTCAGCAGCGTCTTAGATTGGGTGTAAGAAATGTCGTAAAACTTATTTAGAATTTTGTGTTTATTGTTGATATAGGGTGAAATGTGGGGTGGTATGGGATCTACCTCCTAGCGGTCCACCCCGGGCAACGGCAACACAGGCTTGCCTGTGGATAAGTCCGGCTAAACGATCCCACGTGCGCGGTGGAAGGCTCCGTAAGGGGCCGCCTGGCTCGCGACCACCATCCCACCGAAGTCTGGCGCCAAGTAGCTTGCTGCGTTCCGTCAGTGTGTGGGAGTGCCAGTGCCTTAACAGGCTTCTTCTGGGTGAGCTCGCTCCATCTTAGACTCTGTCTCTGTCCTATGACCTAGACTAGAGTCAAGAGCAAACCCATCATTAATAATAAAAAAAAAAAATGTTACTAGTGACAGATAGCGGCCAGGACGTTTGTCGCGAATTCACAAGTTTTTTTTATAGCAACGAATTATGCTGCGTATCATACATTAATTTACTCATAATTTACATAATAGAATTCAAATAATAATAAGTAAGTAATTGTACAAAATTATCGCATATTTTGTTTGTAATAACATTAAAACTGTAGACATAACTTTGAAAAATGTTTCAAATAGAGGTTACTTTGTTTCTTTTTCTATCGAGAAAAGTTTGTCAAAATGTTTAACTGTTAGTGTTATCTGTTAAATCCTCGACAGTAGCATGTATTTCATTCAGAATTTTATGGTTGTAAATGTCTTTATAAAACTGTTTTAAAAATCTTGCTCGCTCTATATCCCCGCCTTAAATGGACAGAATTATAATGTAGTAGGTACTGAAATAGGTAGGTGATGTGCTGCTGATGTACGAAACTGACAGCATTACGAGCGGTATATTCCATCAAGCTATATGCCCTTGGTGTGGCCTGACACTTACTTTTAGCTAAAATTTGTGCTAGTAATACCAGTTAAAGTCAATCGATACATTCAAGTCAAGAGCGAGCTATTTGCTGCTATACAGGGTGTAAGGGACGGTGTACCGAAAACTTTGCAGGCATGATCAGACCATGAAACTGAACAACTTTTACTATGGAGGCTATATTGGGAAACGAATTTTTTTTTTCGTGTTTCCATAGAAAGTCAGCTGATCAGGAAGTTTGTATGGGAGGTCGAAAAAATATTCTCGTTTACCAACATATCTTCCATAGAAAAAGTTGCTCAATTCCATGGTCTGATCATGCCTACAAAGTTTTCGGTACACCGTCCCTTACACCCCGTATAGTGTATTAGGAGAAGTGGGTACTCCGACACCCGGTGAAAGGAATCCCTTAAATAATAACAATGATATACATATATACATAAATCACGCGTTTATCCGTTACGGGGTAGGCAGAGCGTTAACGGCCGTTAAACGGACATAAACACCACGTCTGACAAAAGTTTGAGGGTCAATCAGATAACTGGGCGTCACCATAGCGACTGGTTGTCAGCCCATCGCCTAAAATTGCATATACACACAAAAATTTAAAAACACTTTAACGTGTTGGGGCAGGCAGGGTTCGAATCGCGACTTTTGGTATCAGTACTACCGACGACGCCTCTACAGACTGGGATACCTAAATAATGCAAACATATCATAATGCCAATAACTACTTATTACTGATACTGAAAGTCGCATGTTCGAATCCTGCCTGCGGTGCAATTTTGCAAGTTCTCGAAAACAATAATATTTCTTGATTAGTTTCAAAGACAGGCTCAACAATAAAAAGAAACGCAGAACATTTTCTTACACCCTGTATACTTGCACTAAATCATTTGAACTATTGGAACAATGCTGTATTGTCTATGAATTTGCCACAGAGTAGAGACATCAGTATTTACACTGGAATGTATTTTTTAGTCATTCATCAAGTTCATTTAAGTGGAAAGTCAAAAAATTAGAGTGCTGCAGATAAATCGATGTTCGATTGTTATATCGATGTGCCATTAAGTCTTAACTTATACAGACTGTCGACGAAAATAATGACGTTTCTTCTTTTTGTCGTTTTAAATAGTTAGCCCTAGCTCAAGCTTTACGCTTTTTTGGGCTGCTATAAGACTAGAAACACCCTAAGATAAGTGATGGTTTATCGAGTGCTTTTCTCCAATGGTGTTGAAATGGACATTAGATTAAGTTAAGAAATAAATAAATAAAATAAATAGTGAAATAAGTAGGAATATAAAGAGTCGTAACCATCGATATATTGTAACCTTCCATGCCTTGTGGTGCCGGCTTAGAATAGCCCATAGGTGGTGTCGTAAGAGGCGACTAAGGGACTCGAGGGTTTCAAGTTTATTACAGTGTTTGGCGACAAGCTGACAACCTAGTGAAGCACGTTTTTTCTGAAATCTCAAATCGTGGTGGTAGCGACCGTATTATACGGCCGTTAACGCTCTGCCTACCCCGCAAGAAATAAAGGCGTGATATATGTATGTATGCACCCCAAACCCCGGCTTATGCCATTTTAATGGTCAAAATCTACACTTGCATGTAGTTCAGTTCCCGAATTCGAGATAGTTTAAACTGTTTAAGAACACTTTATTGATTAATAAATAAATTCATTCATTCATGATATAAGAATACCTTCCAAGTAAAACACTGAATCGACAAAATAGCTTAACCTTATTGGCTTGTTAATGAAAGAAGTAATATCTAAAATTTATACGTATATAAAAAATTTACAATTTTATTTTGAAAAACAAAAGTAATTATAGCTACTGTTTCAAATCATTTTTATCGAGAAATTCATCTCTGCCGTACCTAACTTTTTTATAGTCTTGCATATTATAGTGCTCTACGGTTCAAAAATGGAACTGTTCGTCGCAAGGTCAATGCAAAGAATTCGCCATGTGGGCCGAACGTCACGCAGCTAAGGTATTGAAATGCTTGTTACATCCTTGATTGTAGTAATAAATAATAACACAGGTAAATTGAATATTTCTAGCCCACGTCACACCTCGGACACTGGCGCTCAAATGTATGAATCAAACGCGTTGCTATGCACACAGTCTAAGCTCGTGTAGGTGAACGAAGACCATGCTTGTGTGTGTGAGACAACATGTCAGGGTTGCCGCCATTTTGCGGTCGCGAATCGGGAATGCAATGTGCGGCAGTATAAAATGACCTTCGTTCTCGCATCTTTGCTAGCCGGTGTCTGAGCGTCCTCCGAGCGCGGGTGGGCGGCGCTTGTAGGGGGAGGCAGGGAGTGACCATACTGTACGCTAGTACTATTAATTATACTGTGCCCACGTGCTC
This sequence comes from Tuta absoluta, assembly GCA_027580185.1. NCBI lineage: Eukaryota > Metazoa > Arthropoda > Insecta > Lepidoptera > Gelechiidae > Tuta > Tuta absoluta. The sequence continues at coordinate 4,160,063 of JAQAHW010000035.1, read as the reverse complement.
TAAATGTCAAGCCACACCGGTTGCTTTTCGCGCGACGGAGAGTTTTGTTTGAAACGCTTCCAGTCATCATTTATAATGCGCACTGCTAAAGATTGGGACTCACTACCTGCGTCTGTTTCCAAACGGATGCAACCCTAATTTCTTCAAAGTAAGAGTGAACAGGCTTCTTCTGGGTGAGCTCGCTCCATCTTAGACTCTGTCTCTGTCCTATGACCTAGACTATAGTCAAGAGCAAACCCATCCTAAACAAAACAAAAAAAATGCTTAGTGTCAGTCATTTAGTTTACCTACTTTCCTTTCTTTCACCGTCACAAGCCGCGGGAAATTCTGCGAAAAGTTAAGTAGCAATACTTTTTTTTTTATTAAACATGACAGCATGATAAAGCTTTCATATCATATCCAAATATTAGTGATATTAATTGGTTCGGATTCCCAACTTAAATGTCTTTAAATGAACTTTTGAATTCAAGATCGCAAGATCGAGAAAGCACTGTTCAATGTCATTCAAAATCGCCATTAATCAATAAATTCCATTGCCCAATCAAGCATTGCAACTGATCAGCATATTTAAATTAAAACATTTCTTGGAACCTACGGAGGCTTTCGTCATACTTGATCACAAAGGTAAAGCTTGCGGGTCAATGCTGGTCCAGAATAGGCTCGTACGAAGCCCGTACGAAGTTGATATCGTCATCAGAGACCTAAAATGGCACGTCTGGGTGAAGTCAGATTTGTATCTGATCGCCTCGCCCCCACGCCGCGGCCTAATGACTGCCTCAGGGTGACGCACTTATGCCGCTTCTATTTATCAGATAGATTACAAAGTATATTTGTAAATAATCATTATTATTGCCTGATCATAATAGTGGCCAATGAATAGATGAATTATTTTTTCATAGTCGCTTAAATGTCGCGTGGGCTTGATATTTCTGAATGATTGCCGAGGTAAGTGCACGTGTTCATAAACGATACATATTCGGATAGTTTTATTTTGACGCACTTATAACTTCTTAAGCATTACTGATCGCCATTCACAGACGTTGTAATGCAATCCAACATTAACTTATCAGTTCTCATATCAAACCAAATGCCAAACAGGATTGACGTAACTGACCGTCGGAGCAAATGCGAGTATTAAATGTCTGCTCATGCGATCAAACAGAGAATAACAATTTAGTATAGATTTAGTTTGCAACGGATTTGATTAGTGGAAATAAAGGCTTTAATTGCGGTGCATTGGTTTGAAGTTGAAATCAACCTAAACTGCTCTTAAATAGTATTAAAAAGTGATGTTATTAAGACCGATAAGATCTTGAATTAAAATGTGTTTCAAACACAATGCATTGTTGTGTTTACTTACTATCTACAACGTGAAGGGTACTTACTGACTTTGATTTATTTATGCCTTGGTTTTTTATAGGAAGTGAAGATAGGAGACATTATGACTTGCGTGCGACATTAATTAAGAATCTGCATTACAAAGAAGGAAGTATAAATTATGTATATCAATTTGAATAAAACTCTTCTACATTCTTACACGATTACTGTTATTACTTTGTTTTGTGGTTTTATTGTTTTGTTTTGGCCGTAACTACGTAAAACTTACGGGACAAATTTGAATGAATATCAGCTAAAGCTTAGACAGATTACATCCAGACTTGCTTTGTTAGCCATAACTTAAAATTAAAAGTCATACTACCCTAATACTCAAGTTTTTATAATGTTTTGCCGTGTGACGCCGGCTTAGAATAGCATCACCCCATTTATTACCCGTGGGAGTCGTAAGAGGCGATTAAAGGACTCGAGGGTGTGTATTTGCAATTTTAGGCGATGGGCTGACAACCTGTCACTATGGCGATACACAATTTTCCGAATGACCCTCAAAAATTGTGTAACGTGGCGTAAATGTCCGTTTTTGCGGTCGCCGTTTACGCTCTGCCTACCCCGCAAGGGATTATAGGCGTGATATGTGTTGGCCTATGGTTAAAGCTTGTACCCTTCGAACGCAATACAGTGCAAAAAATATTATTAAATCGATCTTCTACAAGATAAGTAACGTATTACATGATATGAACCCCAGTATTACAGCAAGAGTTCATACAAGTACCCCGAGGGTCGCAGGTGGCAGTTACATAGTTGAGAAATTGACCTCAGGCGATAGTCAGAACTCGTTTTGGTTTGTAACAATGCGAAGTGTTAGATTTATTGTGATACCTATTTATTATCACATGTCATGTCGTAGATAACAGCCGGTGATTAAGAAGTTTTAAAACTAATAAATAACATTTTTAATACAATTCTAGGCGATGGGCTGACAACGTATCACTATGACGATACACAATTTCCGAATGACCCTCAAATATATGTCAGACGTGGCGTAAATGTCCGTTTTTGCGGACGTTTACGCTCTGCCTACCCCGCAAGGGATAATAGACGTGATATATGTATGTATGTATTTAATATAACTCATTTTAGCGAGTGAAGCTGGCTTAGAATAGCACCACCCTAATTCTACCCGCGGGTGTCGTAGAAATGGACTTAAGCATAAATTAATTCACGAAATGGGCAGCTGCGTCTTCTGTGACTGCAATATATTGCACTGCGCTCGCCTGCTAAGGCGAGTAATGGCCATATGGGGACGCCCAAGTCCAGCAGTGGACTGTTGTGTCAGTTAAATATATGTATGTATGACAAAGTGGTTACATCATTCATACAACTCCTATTTCCACGACTATTCGTTCCATGGTGCGTGACAAATTATATTACTACCCTCATTGCCAGTCTTGAAATATGGACCTACTCGTATTAATGTACAAAAGATGATTCTAAAAAAGACAAATCTACTTTCTATAAGCTACACATAGTACAAAACTAATTGATGCCTTTCTATAAGCCACTTTAGTTCCTTCATGTATCATTGTTCACAAGCAACACATGGTTATTAGATAAGGATGACCATAATATTAATGAAATTAAATAAATAGGTATCTTAGATATTTCACACATCGCCACCTAGCCCCAAATTTAGCAAAGCTTGTACTATACTATGGGAACTAGATAGCTGATATAATACATAAATACCTCAATTTTTTTTTTATAAATACATAAAAAACACCCAGACGTAACACAAATATTTGAAAAGTAACTTACAAATTACTTTTGCGCTGTATGGTATGGGGATCGAACCCACAGCCTTTGGCGCAGCAGGCAAGGGTACTATCCACTACACCATAGGGCCAGCCGAATTTTTTATGTTCACCTGGGCTTACGATTGACTGGTAGGTATTAATATGGAGCTATTTAACAAATGCCCAGTTCGTCGTAGACACATTAGATCAATTCAAATTTCGGTGGGTTAATTTTACGCAGGTGGCACTACTATTATTTAGCTGATGCAGTATAGAGTTTTTTTAATTATCAAAAGAACAAGTATTACTCATTTTGAAGGTTTAAGCGACTTACTTTTTATGATTTGGGAGAGAGTTTAGCTCTCTACGTTTCGGCTGGTTAAGACAGACTTTTTCGCGTATGCGATCTGTTCATCTCCGTGAAGAAGGCCGTCTTAATCAGCCGAAACGTAGAGGACTAAACTCTCTTCCAAATAATAAACAAATTAGTCGCGTAAACCTACATCATCAGTATACAGACGTGTTTTTATTAAACTGACTTTTTTGGAGTGAAACAAACGATAATATGGTTACCCTACGCTTCGCCATATTGATACCGACACGGTATCGATAAAAACTGGTGAAATTCATCGACGTCTAAATCATAACCACGGTAATATTATCTATACAGTATTCCAACTTCATACAAACGGACGGCGCGCGAGCTATACCTACGCGCTCGGATCTCGGCATGCACTCGGCATGCTAGCAGTCTCGGGTGAGGCGTGTGTGCCGCAGTGACGAATGGACGGTGTGCAGGATTTAAATCAGTAACCGCACGAATTTTCACTCGAAATAAGTACAAATAGTATTTAAAATGACAAGTAGAATATATTGTGCTGTTTTTGGTTGCATGAATTCCTCAATAACGCACCCAGAGGAATATAACTTTTTTTAGATTACCTGGAAACTCTGAAAGGTAAGCCTATAAATTAAATTTACTTACTATTAGGTAAGTAGGTACCTACTACGTAATTTGAGGCTTGTGTCTAAATAGATAGGTATTTCCCTGTATTTCCTTTTTATAAAACCGTGTAACGCATTTGCAGGTCATGGTATTTTTTTATTTTTATTTATGTGGTTATTTCTTACGTAATAAATAGAATAGAGTGAAGGAAAGTGATTAACACGAGTGAACTGGGCGGAAGTGACAGCCCCATCACATGCTTACGTACCGCGCGGCTGTAGGCACTTATTTCAAGGACACGGCCGAGTTACAATACTGTATAGATAGTATTACCGTGTCATAACGCAGTATGACGTGCGCCAAACAATGGAGATGTTATCATACAGTTCTCATCTGTGTGTTTGTTTGTACTTACGTTGTTCTTCGCGATTGATTTGTCACAGTTTTTTGTTTCATACGGATGTCACTATAAATACGATTTAATTATAGACTAGTAGAAACTTTTAAGCATAATACGGCTATAATATATAGGGTAAGTTTTATTAGTGACCGATGGCAAAAACTCATGACGGGCTTGTGATACGAAACAACTTTCCCCAAGGAATATTTTGAAGGTTCATAGTAGGTAACTCAAATCAGCTGATCGGCACTTTTGTATCCCAGTCCCAGAGTCCCAAATTTTTTCTTCGTATTCGACCTATATTTCTCGGGGAAAGTTGTTCCATATCACCAGCCCGTCTTGAGTTTTCGCTATCGGCCGGTAGTAAAATTTCACTCTATCTCTATATTCTCGTAGGTATAAACTAACTTTTATAATTTTATTACAATAATATAAGTTACACAAAATATGAAGAAAACAGTAAGTAGTAAAAATTTAAAGTTAGTCATAGTATAGTTAGTTATTTATTAGTTCACATAAAATTGTGATACACTTAAAAACCTTTATAAAATGCTGGATATTTCTGCTAACTCAAAAATATCCAACATTTAACCATAAAATACCGAAAAACTACCGCAAAATGTAAGGTGGTTACCGAAATTAGTAAAAACTTTTATAGAATATTAGTGTAAATAAAATAAAAAATATGAACTTTAATAATAAATATACACAAATTCTTTTTGATCCTAAGATTAATAAATTAGTTTGTTATTTATATATCAGTTTAGTTTAGGGTTGCCATTAACAATCTACTGAAATTCTATTGGTACTTTGGCAATCCTAGGTATTAGTGAGAGTGAGAGAAAAAAACTAACTCACCGAATCTTTTAACATGTACGTCACTATTAAAGGACACAGATCTTGTTTTAGGTTCTTTTTCGGTACCGGTACCGTCTTTTGTACCAATTTCGTTACCACTTTTCACTTCTATATCGGTACCGTTATTGGTTTCGATACTTATCGGTGTTTCTGTGGTACTATCAGTCAGCTTATCCCGGTCTTTGCCATTTTCGATGTTCCCTTCATTGGTACCGGTCATTTGGTAGGGGTACCGGTTTTTGGTACCCTTCGTTTCGTTTTTCGGTACGTCAACTTGGCGGTTTGCGTTTCGGTATCATCGGTATTTCGGTTTATCTGCAAAAGGTATCGGTACTTACTACCTCTACTTAGGTAGGTTTCTTACACTAGACTGAAACTAACCCAGTATGTTAAAAAATGATGAAAATATTTTATGGGCGAGCTAAGGCGGTTTTCCCACTTGTCGTCCGTCGTTGCGTATTTTTGACGCCATCATTCCCAAACAAACACGGCTTCGCCGCTTTTGCAGTTTGTATGGGAATAAGATCGGAAATAGCAATGTCCTTCCGTATGACAGACGCATGCGTTACGATGCGTTAAAAAAACGCAGCGATGGACGACAATTGGGAGAACATCCTAAGAAATACGAAAAATATAGGATCTCCCACAACAGTTGTAACAAATCAGTAATTTTACGACAAGTCGACCTTTTTAATGGGGAAAGTTGTTATGTTGCATGGCCTTGTTTTAACTTCAACAGCCAAAAAAGTCCACTACTGGACATGGGCCTCCCCCGATTGTTTACTAATTATTTTCAGCAATTTATTAGTTAATATAGGGTAAAAAAATTCTAGTGACCTTTAGCGAAAACTCAAAACGGGCTGGTGATGAGGAACAAATTTCCCTTTGGAACCATAGGTCGAAATATGAAAAAAACGTCCTCCCATACAAAATGGCTGATCAGCTTTTATGTCACATGTAATTTTTTGAACAGTTCTTTAGGGAAAGTTGTTCCTTAGCCCGTCTTAAGATTTCGCTATCGGTCACTAGTAAAATTTCACCCTACATATTATATATTTTTTTTTACTTTTGCTACTTTTGCGTATACAATGATTGAAACGTTACCTCCTATGTTTCCGAATCATGTGGTCTGTGCTTTCTTGTTTGTCATTGTCGGTAGAGTCGATTTTAAATGTTCATCCTGAGATCAGTATCTGTAACAAAATAAGACATTATTTTTCAAAAGTCCCAAATAACAGAAAAATATATTTTAAAGTATTTTAATAATTAAAAAAATTAGTTTGAAAAAATTGTATACCTAACACGGGAAGTGTTTTGAAATTTGGTATTCAAGTTTTAAATAGATTCCAAATATTAAAACATTTGATTATTTGTTTGAATTAAATAGGCTCCGAAACTATATTGGACCGATTTAAAAAAATCCTACATTATCTCTGATAAACATAGGCTATATTAAAATGTCATATTCCCGCGGGAAAACGGGTAGCAGCGGGTGAAACCGCTGGGCAGGCTGCTAGTCCGTACTAATATCATAAATCTGAGAAATTGTGTGTGTGTATGTATGAATGTTTGTTACCTCTTCATGCTCAAACGGCTTGACCAATTTGGATGAAATTTGGAACACAGGTAGAGTATAACCCGGAATAACACATAAGCTACTTTTTACCGCGGGAAAACAACTATTACCACGGGAGAATGAGTTGCAGTGGGTAAAACCATAGGGCGGGCCGCTTTTTATTTTTTGTTTATTTATACATTAAACAGTACATTACTGTGTGCGAATTAGAAGTACGCTAAGTGTGCTAGTATATTATAAAGTGACAAATCTTTTCCTATACGATGACGATCTGACCACAGCACCATGCATAATGTATGTTCGCTTGTGAATGCAGGCACTTTGTTTTAACGACCCTTTTTTGCAACACGTAGCCTTAAGTTAAGCGTATGCATTGTCAGGCTAGCGACACCTACTAACCTAGCTTAGTTACAGTTGATAAGGCAAATGAAATGTACTTAACATTTCTCATGTAAGGTTCGAAATACGGGGTGCTTTTTCTACACTAATATTATAAAGAGGAAAGATTTGATTGTTTGTTTGTTTGTTTGTTTGTTTGTTTGTTTGCATCGAATAGGCTCCGAAACTACTGGCCTGATTTTAAAAATTCTTTCACCATTAGAATCCTACATTAATCCTGATGAACATACCTAGGCTATATTTTATACGAGAAAAAAATAGGGATCCGCGTAAAAATTTCGATAATGTAACCCAACGTGTGAAAAATTTACCAAAAAAATATCTTATATCGCGTACGCTGTGGAAATTATTGACAATAGAGCAAAGTGATGTACTACAGTTTTATAGAGGACATCAATATCTACAATAATGTCGCGATACCATATGTCTAACTATTACAGTTATGCCACAATAACTACTTTTTCATTTAATATTTTACAATCTACGCCACATTATTCGTACCAGTGTAATGATTACATTTAATCATTACTGTATTAAAGGGTGTAAGGGATAGCCCTCCGAATACTGATAGGGTACATGCAGACCATGAAACTGAACAACTTTCCCCTAGGAACATATTTCAGGAAACGTAAAAAAACTGACTTCCCATAGTGAATGCAGTCAGCTGATTGTGATTTTGTATGGAAGGTCATTTTCTTGGCGTTTCCTGACATATGTTTCTAGGGGAAAGTTGTCGTGTGATGCTGGCTTAGAATAGCATCACCCCATATCTTTCCCGTGGGAGTCGCAAGGGGCGACTAAGGGACTCTAGGGTTTGTATTGCAATTTTAGGCGATGGGCTGACAACCTGTCACTATGGCGATACACATTTTTCCGAATTACCCTCAAATGTTTGTCAGACGTGGCGTAAATGTCCGTTTTTGCGGCTGTTTACGCTCTGCCTACCCCGCAGGGGATTATAGGCGTGATATGTGTATGTATGTATGGAAAGTTGTCCAGTTTTATGTTTCATGCACCCTATCAGTATTCCAAGGGCTGTCCCTAACTCGGTATAAAAAAAGACGACAAAAAACATAAAATTATACATTAAAAAAATCTACACTAAAATAATACATACATACACATATCACGCCTATTATCCCTTGCGGGGTAGGCAGAGCGTAAACGGCCGCAAAAACGGACATTTACGCCACGTCTGACATAATGTTTGAGGGTCATTCGGAAAATTGTGTATCGCCATAGTGACAGGTTGTCAGCCCATCGCCTTAAATTGCAATACACACCCTCAAGTCCCTTAGTCACCTTCTACGACTCCCACGGGAAAGAAATCGGGTGATGCTATTCTAAGCCGGCATTACACTAAAATAATAATAATATAATCTACACTAATATAAGAAACAGGATTTTTTTAATTGTTTGTTTGAATTGGATAGGCTCCGAAACTATTGACGTCATGACCGTCACTCTAAAAAAAGAAATTTGTATCACACAATTTTCTTTTTTTAATACAATTTTGTTATGACCTAATAGAAAATAGGCTCGGGCGGGATAAAAAAATAAAAATTTAGGCACTGCCATGGGGCTGGCCAGGTTAATCACACGGCATGTAACTTTACGCCACCACCATCTGAACACGATATTTGTTTCAAATTGAAGTCAAGATTTTTAGAATCCTACATTATCCCTGATGAACATAAGCTATATTAAACTGTCTTATAACCGGGGGGAAATTGTTAGCAGCGGGTGAAACCGCTGGGCGGGCTGCTAGTAATAAATAAAAATTGGACCTCCCAAACATATTTAACTCATGTTAACAACACGCTTTTAAAATCTTGATTTCAATTTGAAACAAGTGTCGTTTTCAAATGGTGATGCCGTGTTATTAACCTGGCCAGCCCCGAGGCAATGCCTTTATTTTGATTTTTTTATCTCACCCGAGCCGGTTTTCTATTAGGACAATACATAATTAAAAGAAAAATGTGTTATACAAATTTCTTATTTTACAATGACGGATCATCACGTCAATAAGTAATAATAATATCATGATAATGATAATCTCCTACATTGAATAAAGTAAATTTCAATTTATTAACCTGGTAGGCTCGAACATTTTGTATGGGAGGACAAAGTTTTTTTAAAATTTTCGACCTATGTTCTTCGGGGAAAGTTGTACAGTTTCATGTGTTGGTTCATTCATCCTTTAAAACATAAGCAGCAAATATTTTTACATCCTATATTTTATGGTTGCGCGAAAATTAGCATACATATATTATATGTACTTACAAAAACTTGCAAAAAATAAGTGAAAGACTGGTAGCTTTAGCTTGTCTATAGCTTGTTGGACATGAGCACAGATTCATGTGGACCACGTTTGCAAAACATGAAAAGCTGTTGAAATCAGTGTCATGGTCAAATAACTACATTTTTCGACGTAAAAAGAAACTTGTTGATCATGGAATGAATCGATCACTACATTTTTGTGAAGTAAGAGCGGTATGCCGTGTGATGCCGGCTTAGAATAGCATCACCCCATTTCTTTTCCGTGGGAGTCGTAAAAGGCGACAAAGGGACTCGAGGGTGTGTATCGCAATTTTAGGCGATGGGCTGATAACCTGTCACTATGGCGATACACAATTTTCCGATTGACCCTCAAATGTTTGTCAGACGTGGTGTAAATGTCTGCTTGCGCTCTGCCTACCCCGCAAAGGGTTATAGGCGTGATATCTGTATGTAAGAGCAGTATGCCTACTTGCTTGAAGCCCTTGAAATTTTATCTGAATTTCGAAACCATACATTTTTATTTCATCTCAACTCGTACACATTATAAAATTCTTGACTCTGTGTTGTCATAAAGAAAAATATATGTACCAATGCCATAATTATTTATCAACACTTATTTAGAAATAACATACAAACACAAATTCAAAGGATGATACGCCATAACCAAACAGATTAAGTAATCCGCGAAACCTTATTCTCATGGCTGTTTTCAATATCGACATTCAATGCTGTCTTTATTTAATATATGCATTACAGTTCCGGTTATTGCCCAGCAATGGAAATTGAAGTTACTAGTGGAGATTTAGTCAGTGGGTGTAAAATGGTATTGCCAAACGCACGTGGGCGATACCAAGGTGCCACCGGCCTTTGCAAGTGCTGCTCTTTGTGGGTTATGGTTTCCTGGTACTTTTAGTGATTTCGCTTATATATTTTTATAAACGTATTTTTTTATGATTTTTTTTTTATTCGCGAAGAGATTTGTTGGTTTGGGGAGAAGAAGACATCTGTCATAGGATGCCTGGAAGAACTACTAGAGATAAGACCGCGTTTGTGCACTCTAGATTCAGTTTTTTATTAATGTCCGTATTAAAGACTTTACTTAGGCAAATCCAAATCCCACACTATCACGGACTGACGGATGCGTCTGTCAAACACTTTGGTCAAATCGCAGTATTAGCAGTGCCGTTTTTTTATGTGAATTATTTATATTTATTTTTATTAATTAATACATTTACAAAAAAGAAAAACAACAATTACAATTAGAAATTTCCTTTCATCAGACAGACGGATGCGTCTAAAATACGCCTGTCAGTCAGCTATAGTAGGAGAACCGGCATACTTTTAATTTGGAGTAGTAAACGATTTTCAATTGAATAAATAGAACTAAAAGTAAAATATTACAAGCTTTTTTGTGATTGTTTAGGACTAGCCCTATAAAATAAGGAAACTAGATTTCCGCCCAGTGGTTTCACACGCTGCCACTCATTTTCCCGTGGTAATAGTTGTTTTCCCGCGGTAAATAGTAGCCTATGTGTTATTCCGGGTTATACTCTACCTGTATTCCAAATTTCACCAAAAGCATATAATATTTATAATATAAAATAATATATTAGTACGAAAGTACGGATTTCGATGCACGGTTGAGTACTAAAAAATAAAATCAAAAAGCTTTACATAATTTGTAACGTAACATTGTTGAGTTTTCCCAGTAAGTAGTAGATACTTGTGTTGGGAATGACTCGCCTCGTCCCATTCATCATAACAAAGCTGTAGATATGTTAACTACTAAATACAATCATAAGAAATAGCAGTCAATCAATAATTTTGTTGTCAGTTCGTTTCCAGTCTGGTAAGGACATTGCAGGCTGAACCACCTGACTGTCCGAAAAGAAAGATGGTTCCGTGCTTCGGAGGGCACGTTGGGCCGTCGGTCCCGGTTGCTGTCTATGATAACTTTGGTGGCGGTCGTTACGCAACCATGTCAGAGGCCTTCTTTTAGTAGTAGGCGGTGGAAAAACTCTGACACCAGGGTTCATCGGACGACTCGGTGTCTCATACGAAAAGAAGAAGTAGTTGTCAGTTTTAAAATTAATGAAACATTATTGGAAAAAAAAATACATTTATTTAAACCTCAGAGGTGACAAAGAAAAGAGGTCTTCCTAGGCACTTGAATTATTTCATTGCCGTACGCGTCCCTCCATATTTGGTATTGCCGAGGTAGTTCCTAGTATCACGTCATAGACCCCTATTGGTCGCCCAAACGTGACGTCACTGTTCATTCATTAGTAGGCATCAATGAATCACTGACTTTTGATATTGTCGCGATAGACAAGTACAAAGTATCGTCGATAGATGGCGTTGAACATCTGCAGGGGCATCAGATCTTTGCTGGGGAGTCGGAGTCTTTTTCTTTTCGTGTGGGACACAGAGTCGTCTAACGACCCTATGAATGAAGTGATAATTGGACTTTGATTTACATATATACATACATACTTATATCACGCCTTTATCTCTTGCGGGGTAGGCAGAGCCTAAACGGCAGAAAAAAACGGACATTTACGCCACGTCTGACATATTTGAGGGTCATTCGGAAAATTGTGTATCGTCGTGACAGGTTGTCAGCCCATCGCCTAAAATTGCAATACACACCCTCAAGTCCCTTCGTCGCCTTTTACGACACCCACGCACGGGTAAGAAATAGGGTGATGCTATTCTAAGCCGGCATCATACGCACTTTGATTTAAAGTTTGGAAATAATATTTGCGGTACTAGTGGCGCTTACACAAGCGTATCTTGATATCGCTAACAATGAATAAGACTTCGGGTCCGATAAATGAACACCAGAAAGGTTGGAACTGGAACGCTAATTCTATTACCTTGCATGGTCAGTTGAGAAAACCCTGGATATTTTGCGCCATCTTTTGGCGTTAAACATCTGGGGGCAATAGGGACTTTACTTTAAAAAAAACAAAAAGTTTCCAAGCACTCTGTAGATGGCGTTGAACTGACTACGTTACCAGATGCCAAAGCCAAAAGGCATGAAAAAGAAAGTTCTTTCCGAATCTATTTTCGTTGTTTTGTTGTGGTTTTCGATAATATTTAGGGAAACCCATCAAAGTAAAAAAAATTGTCAATCGAGTGATGTAACAATGATAAGTTACGTTTATTTTTACGATCTCATACATCCAAGTGAAAAAAATCGTAAAATTATGTGACATTTCGTTCCTTACGTTAACGTACCAAGCACAGCGCTATCTATCGGACGACGAAGGAATAGTTTAAAAATACATAAAAAGAAAACTCCCTATTACGCAGTGAAATCTCAAAAATATATTCCGTACCCGCTGCGCTAATAAACGGGGCCAAAACAGCCTAATTATTTACGTACCTACTAGGTATTTTACTTTGCAAAATATTATGGCATAAAACTATGACACTACCATACCACAGTAACTAAGATAACGGATCTTCTGAGGGTATGATTTACCGCTTAAAATGTGGTCGCGCTTGTTTTAAATTAAAACTCTAGTAAAATAAATCAAGATACTTTTTTATCTCAGTGACACGGGGTAAGTAAATGGTACAGGTGTGAACAAAAATGTGAGTGCTACAATTTGCATTATCGCTTCAGTTGTAAATAGAGTATGTATGTATGTATATAAATAAATAAAATAAAATTTCTTTATTTCAGGTACTGAGTCCCATATTAAATGTCAATTTACAATATAAATTGCATTATTAAATTTAATTTTAAATTATAATTCAAATTCAAATTATTAAAATCAAATTATTAAAATCAAAAACATACGTATAATCTCTTTATTGTGCATTCTTAAAACGAATACAGAAAACACATATCAAATCAAAAACAAGATATGACACAAAGGCGGACTTATCCCATTAAGGGATCTCTTCCAGTCAACCCTTGAGAAACTCTGAGGATACGATATGAGCAGGTAAACTAGAATGAAAAGGTGAACGAAAAGCTATTTATATACATACTTGGGACTAGAGATGGAGGGTTTCATTCTACTTTGTTTAAAAAAACGGTTCTCGCACTTGTCGTCCGTAGCTGCGTATTTTTGACGCACGTCTGTCAAACGAAAGGAAATTGCGAATTCCGTTCTTCAAATCCCATACAAATACGGCTACCGTGCGTTTACGATGCATAACGGATGCGCATGCGTCTGTCAAGTCGTTTTAACAGACGCATCCGTGCAATGGATAACAGTTATAGCTGGAACAAAAGTTTGGCCAAAAAACGTCGTCTTCAAAAGTAATGTCTCAAGCCAGACAAAAAGATTTATAAAAGGGTTTTTGATCCAATTGAAATGTGGCCTCTTTTCACCATCATAATGTTTTATTTATTGCTGTCAATAGGTGCATAAAATACCGGTTTATTGATACGGACAGTTCAATAGACAGAGTTGGTGAAATTATAAAAGTTTCTAGTCGATTACAAATTTACGACAAATATACTAGGCACAATATTTTTTTTACATATTTATCATACTTTTTTTTACAAAATAGGAAAACAACGTGTGTACCTAAGTGTACCAAGTTGACGTCTCGCAAAATAAATTGGTTCGCGCTAAAGACACTTTTGTAAAAATAGTAGTATGTAGCTGATGGTATCGAAGTCGGGTATCTATTTTAAAGTATTAACTATAGAATCGATTTTTTAAAATTGCAAAAGATAAGTCACTCAGGCTGGATAGGTACTTAACTATTTTAAATACAATACATTACTTCAAGAATACCAAATTTTAAAACACTTCCCGTGTTAGGTATACAATTTTTGAAAACTTGCAAATTTTTTATTGGTATTAGTTGCAAAACTAATCCGGTAGATGGAGCCGTGCCACGCGTTACTGGCATTAAAATACACTAGCAAAATTGGCGGGCAAGGAACGAGCTGCGGGAGCCCAGATGGAAGAGGCGTCGCCACTAGTAATGCAAAAGTCGTAGGTTCAAATCCTGCCCGGGCTTGAAAATTTTGCAAGTTTTCAAACATTACTTTATATTTATATGTTTTCCCATAGTAAAACCAAATCATATTACCGCATTTAAAAGTTATTTTACCTACATACGCCACGTCAGACAAAAATTTGGGGGTCCGTTATGTATTGCCCATTGCCTAAAATTGCAATACACATTTAACCCTCGAGTCCCTTTGTCGTCTCTTACAACATCCACGTTCAAGAAATGGGGTGATGCTATTCTAAGCCGGCATCACACGGCCGAAGCTAGTTCACCTACGTTATTCAGGGATAATATAATATATGTATATAGCTATATAGTAGCTCTCGTTCGAAAAATAAACTTTTTTTATTTAAATATAAGTAGGTACATCAAAGACTTCACTGCAACAGTCCACTGTTGGACATAGGTAGGCCTCAATTGGGGGGTATTGCCATTATCACTATACTTGGCAAGCCGATTGGCGAGCGCAGTGCAAGATATAGTCTTCACAGGGAACGCTGCTGCCCATTCCCTGGATGAATTTATCTCTCAGTCGCTTTTACGACACCCACAGGCAGTATTGGAGTGATGCTATTCTGAGTCTGCATCACACGACGACGTCATAATCTCATACAATCTAAAATTCTACGCCAGTTGTTTTTTTATGCTGGCTCAAAACATTAGTACAATTTCGCAATAAAACCCCTTAAAAACCTGACCAAACGTCGAACCTTAGACCCTTTCGGGCATTGCCTCTGTCTGTAACCAAGTTTAGCAATAAATGTTACTATATCAGAACCGGTTCATCCAAAACGGTCGAATGTTTTTCGCAAGTCCACATTATCATGCCGAATCGTGTCCTAACGAGATAAAACCCGGCAAGAGCGAGTTGGGATTCAAGAAACGGGTTCCGCTGAACGTTTTTTATTTGTTATTAAACGAAGAAGTACACTAATGTAATGATGTAGGTTTACGCGACCACAGATAATATAAAACTGTTTATGATTTGATAGAGAGAGTTTGGTAGAATTGGAAATAGTTACAAAAGGCAAACTCAAGTCTGATGATAAAACAGACGTTGATTTCAACAAACATATGACATATAACAATTTATTTATATTTACATATAACAATGTAAATATAAATAAATTAACAGCAAGTTGCGCAAATCTAGAGGTACATCATGTTTTTATTTGTCTTTATTAATCTCATAGGATTTAAAACATTGGTTTTAAAGTAGGCAGGTATGTTTGTCAGACATGGCGTAAATATAACTTTTTAAGCACTCGCGATCACTTTCACTCATTTTTAGTATTAGACCGGGTCTATCGCGATAGTCAACCCGCGACCACAATACATGAAACTGTGTTGAAACGTCGGGACACAGGTAAATTACTAATATTTACCTAAATACTATGGCGTAAATGTCTGTTTTTTACGGTCATTCGCGCTCTGCCTACCTCGCAAGGGATATGTGCGTGTTATATGTGTGTTTGTAGGTAGGTACGTGTTCATTTTCGTCTTCTAAAATGACCATCCTGATATCACCATTGAAACTTGTACAAACTTACAAAAGCACTGCGTGATACTTTAAGTAGGTAGATATCTGATAACGAATAATATATCAACAAAAAATACCGGGTGTCCAAAAGGGTGTTGTGTAATGGCCAAATAAAAAAAATTATGACTGTAACGGACGAATGTAATTAATAAACTACTGTGGAACTCGAAGATTTCGTATTCATCTATGGTACTACCTACTGCCCAATAAGTATTTATTTTTTGACACTTTCCTTCAAATTATAAATGTCAACATCACCATTTTTATACAGACGTTTGTTATTGCTTGACACGCTTGTCAACCTCATACGAAATAAAATAAAACCGTGATGATATTTATGGTTAAGGATCCCTAAACTACGATATTTCGGAGCAGAGTATCTCATGAATTATGTAGAGATCTCGTGTTATTAAAATTCTGGTATCGTTTCAACCAAACGCAACATCCACACTATATATATATATATTATATATATATAATATATTATATATATTATATATTATATATTATATATATTATATATTTATATATATTATATATATTATATATTATATATTTTATATATCCACACTAATATTATAAATGCGAAAGTAACTCTGTCTGTCTGTCTGTCTGTCTGCTACGCTTTCACGGCCAAACCGCTGAACCGATCTTCATGAAACTTGGCACAGAGATAGCTAGCATACCGAGAACGGACATAGGCTACTTTTTATCACCATTCGAGGGTCTGGAGTACAGATGTAGACCACCAGGTGTACTACCAGGAGCCCAGCTAAACTATTAGAGATACAGGCATGGTTCTACAACAAAAGTTGTTCAGTATGATGGGTCGCTTCTTTTCACAAGGACATTGAGGATCTGGAGTACCTTATGTAGACCACCAGGTGTACCATCAGGAGCCCAGCTAAACTATTAGAGATACAGGCATGGTTCTCAGACAAAAATTGTTTAGTATGATGGGCTGCTTCTTTTCACAAGGATATAGAGGATCTGGAGTACATTATGTAGACCACCAGGTGTACCATCAGGAGCCCAGCTAAACTATTAGAGATACAGGCATGGTTCTAAAACAAAAGTTTGTCAGTATGATGGGCTGCTTCTTTTCACAAGGACATTGAGGATCTGGAGTTCCTTATGTAGACCACCAGGTGTACCATCAGGAGCCCACCTAAACTATTAGAGATACAGAAATGGTCCTAAAACAAAAGTTGTTCAGTATGATGGGCCGCTTCTTTTCACAAGGATATTGAGTATCTGGAGTACCTTATGTAGACTACCAGGTGTGCCATCAGGAGCCCAGCTAAACTATTAGAGATACAGGCATGGTTTTAAAACAAAAGTTGTTCAGCATTATGGGCCGCTTCGTTTCACAAGGACATTGAGGATCTGGAGTACCTTATGTAGACCACCAGGTGTACCATCAGCAGCCCAGCCAAACTATTAGAGATACAGGCATGGTTCTCAAACAAAAATTGTTTAGTATGATGGGCTGCTTCTTTTCACAAGGATATAGAGGATCTAGAGTACATTATGTAGACCACCAGGTGTACCATCAGGAGCCCAGCTAAACTATTAGAGATACAGGCATGGTTCTAAAACAAAAGTTTGTCAGTATGATGGGCTGCTTCTTTTCACAAGGACATTGAGGATCTGGAGTTCCTTATGTAGACCACCAGGTGTACCATCAGGAGCCCACCTAAACTATTAGAGATACAGAAATGGTTCCAAAACAAAAGTTGTTCAGTATGATGGGCCGCTTCTTTTCACAAGGATATTGAGTATCTGGAGTACCTTATGTAGACTACCAGGTGTTCCATCAGGAGCCCAGCTAAACTATTAGAGATACAGGCATGGTTTTAAAACAAAAGTTGTTCAGCATTATGGGCCGCTTCTTTTCACAAGGACATTGAGGATCTGGAGTACCTTATGTAGACCACCAGGTGTACCATCAGGAGTCCAGCCAAACTATTAGAGATACAGGCATGGTTCTCAAACAAAAATTGTTTAGTATGATGGGCTGCTTCTTTTCACAAGGATATAGAGGATCTGGAGTACATTATGTAGACCACCAGGTGTACCATCAGGAGCCCAGCTAAACTATTAGAGATACAGGCATGGTTCTAATACAAAAGTTGTTCAGTATGATAGGCCACTAAGTTGTTCAGTATGATAGGCCACTTCTTTACACAAGGACATTGGGGATCTGGAGTACCTTATGTAGATCACCAGGTGTACCATCAGGAGCCCAGCTAAACTATTAGAGATACAGAAATGGTTCCAAAACAAAAGTTGTTCAGTATGATGGGCTGCTTCTTTTCACAAGGACATAGAAAATCTGGAGTAAATTATGTAGACCACCAGGTGTACCATCAGGAGCCCACCTATACTATTAGAGATACAGAAATGGTTCCAAAACAAAAGTTATTCAGTATGATGGGCTGCTTCTTTTCACAAGGACATAGATGATCTGGAGTAAATTATGTAGACCACCAGGTGTACCATCAGGAGCCCTGCTAAACTATTAAATAATTGTTCAGTATGATGGGAATAAGTTGAGAAAGGATATTGGCACCTTTTTATCGAGGATATTTTTGTTATCTACTGACTTTTGTATTCAATGTTTATAAATATTGATCTCTCAGGGAGTGCACCGGATAACAAATTTTGAATTGTCCCTTTAACAACAGAAGCAAGCAAGTCATCCTTACACAGTAGAGATAAGAATTGTTCTAATATCACTGTCATACTTACTATGAATATACATATCTACTTTAGAACCTGTGCCTAAAAAAACTATGAAACGCGGACGAAGTCGCGGGTAAAAGCTAGTAATATTATAAATGCGAAAGTAACTCTGTCTGTCTGTCTGTCTGTCTGTCTGTCTGCTACGCTTTCACGGCCAAACCGCTGAACCGATCTTCTTGAAACTTGGCACAGAGATTGCTAGCATACCGAGAACGGACATAGGCTACTTTTTATCACCATTCGAGGGTCTGGAGTACAGATGTAGACCACCAGGTGTACCACGAGAAGCCCAGCTAAACTATTAGAGATACAGGCATGGTTCCGAAACAAAAGTTGTTCAGTATAATGGGCCGCTTCTTTTTACAAGGACATTGAGGATCTGGAGTACCTTATGTAGACCACCAGGTGTACCATCAGGAGCCCAGCTAAACTATTAGAGATACAGGCATGGTTCCGAAACAAAAGTTGTTCAGTATAATGGGCCGCTTCTTTTTACAAGGACATTGAGGATCTGGAGTACCTTATGTAGACCACCAGGTGTACCATCAGGAGCCCAGCTAAACTATTAGAGATACAGGCATGGTTCTAAGACAAAAGTTGTTCATTATGATGGGCCGCTTCTTTTCACAAGGACATTGAGGATCTGGAGTACCTTATGTAGACCACCAGGTGTACCATCAGGAGCCCAGCTAAACTATTAGAGAAACAGGCATGGTTCTGAAACAAAAGTTGTTCATTATGATGGGCCGCTTCTTTACACAAAGACATTAGGGACCTGGAGTACCTTATGTAGACCACCAGGTGTACCATCAGGAGCCCAGCTAAACTATTAGAGATACAGGCATGGTTCTAAAACAAAAGTTGTTCATTATGATGGGCCGCTTCTTTTCACAAGGACATTGAGGATCTGGAGTACCTTATGTAGACCACCAGGTGTACCACGAGAAGCCCAGCTAAACTATTAGAGATACATGCATGGTTCCGAAACAAAAGTTGTTCAGTATGATTGGCCGCTTCTTTTCACAAGGATATTGAGGATCTGGAGTACTTTATGTAGACCACCAGGTGTACCATCAGGAGCCCAGCTAAACTATTAGAGATACAGGCATGGTTCTAAAACAAAAGTTGTTCATTATGATGGGCCGCTTCTTTTCACAAGGACATTGAGGATCTGGAGTACCTTATGTAGACCACCAGGTGTACCATCAGGAGCCCAGCTAAACTATTAGAGATACAGGCATGGTTCTAAAACAAAAGTTGTTCAGTATGATGGGCTGCTTCTTTTCACAAGGACATTGAGGATCTGGAGTACCTTATGTAGACCACCAGGTGTACCATCAGGAGCCCACCTAAACTATTAGAGATACAGAAATGGTTCCAAAACAAAAGTTGTTCAGTATGATGTGAATAAGTTGAGAAAGGATATTGGCAACTTTTTACCGAGGATTTTTTTTGTTATCTACTGACTTTTGTATTCAATGGTTATATACATTGATCTCTCAGGGCAGTACACCGGATAGCAAATTTTGAATTGTCCCTTTAACAACAGAAGCAAGCAAGTCACCCTTAAACAGTAGAGATAAGAACCGTTCTAATATCATTGTCATACTTACTATGAATATACATATCTACTTTAGAACCTGTGCCTAAAAAACTATCTAACGCGGACGAAGTCGCGGGTAAAAGCTAGTTAAAATATATTTAGAGCATTGTTTTACTTTGCCGTGTGATGCCGGCTTAGAATAGCATCACCCCATTTCTTTCCCGTGGGAGTCGTAAGAGACGACTTAGGGACTCGAGGGTGTGTATTGCAATTTTGGGCAATGGGCTGACAACCTGTCACTAAGGCGATACACAATTTTCCGAATGACCCTCAAATATTTGTCAGTCAATTACCTTTTTTCATGATTTTTGGCTTTCTATCTAGTAACGTAGTCAGTTTAACGTCATCTGTAGAGTTCGTGGAATACTTACTTTCTTTTAACTCTCAAAAAGAAAACTCTTCATTCAACCTCAAGGTTTCATTGGACTAAGGTTGTACGTTTAGTTACTTTTGGCATTTCGTGTCTTGTTTATGTAGCCAAATAAATGGTTTTAATGGTTTAAATTCACACATGAAATAAATCGTAAATGCCCAGAGATTGTAGTTCTGTCCATAATATACGCAGCATGTACTTACATTTGGCTAACGATTTACTCAACACATATGGTGCCAGAGGTAGGACCTTGTGCAACAGCCGTGTAGGGTAATCATTTAAATGATAAAATAAAAAACTAGCTGCATTTTTTTATAAATTGTTCTCAAACCAAAAAGTGAACAAATACGAGTACGTTTCTGGCCGAACCTTCCGGACAAAATAATTAGGTTATGTCACACATTTGAAATAGGAGGATTAATTGTTTTTGACATAAAATATTACCAGCAACATAATGACTATTTATTAATTTGATTTTCGCGTCATGCACAAAATGGACAGACTAAGTGCCAATAGCATTATCTACCAGTCTACTTAGAGCGTGTGGAAGTGCACAACCAAGTGCAAATTCATAAATTCTCAATAATAATGTACTACCAAATAGAATTATATCAAACATATATAATACGTTTCTGGCACGTTTTTTTTTTACTACAACTTGACCAACACTCAGTTAACTTTAAAGTAATTGTTATGTTTTTTTGTAATAACTATAAATCAATCAATCAACGATTAGTACCTGCTGGCAGTTAAGTCATATAAAAAGTCAAGCTACAATAAAGAGAGTCCTAAAACTAAAGTCAATTTTGATAAAGATTGAAAATTTGCGCATCTGTGCCTCAGTATGAGAAATGAAAGCCTATGAAAAAGATATTAGTTCACTTTTTACTTACCCCTATTCTCTTTTCACATATACTCTTCAGTATAAGAAATCCCCGGGTGAGCTCCTGCTCCCCACCATAAATTCAGGTGTAGATTTTCATAGCCCCGGGGCTAAAATCATAGGGTCCAGAAAAAAAAAACAGTATAAGAACATTGTAAAAATCTGTAGGCGCTTCTCCCACTTGTCGTCCGTCACTGCGTATTTTTATCGCACCGTAAACGCATCGTAATTTTTTTTATCATGCTGTTCAATATTTTAGTAAATTTACATTAAATTTGTTTTATTAAAATATGGAATATTTACAGCTTGCAAGCGAGCTGAACATAATGTGCTCAGTGCTTACTATGAATAATAACTATGTTCTTGAAAATACTTACTTAAACTAGATTTTTGAAGAATCTACCTAATTTGGCAAACCTATAGCACCATTTTAAAGATAAGATAATAGTTAATTTGGCAGAATGCAGTACATGTATAAATAAGGTCTTAAAAATAATACATTCGTTCAGTTGATATACAAAAAATAAAAATTCAGAAAGAAAATAAAGAAAATTTCATAAATTCAATAAAATATTTAAGTTCTTATTAAAACATTTAATCCAAAGTATTTCAAAAACAATATATTATTTAAAAATTCAAAAATTCACTTACCTACCTATACTATAAAAGCTATGCTGTAATAGCCATTTTGACAAATTATTCTTAACGAGCATGTTCTTATTCTTATAGAAGAAGAACATGCTTGTTTAGTCAAATTTATGAGGATCCAATCACTATCACGCGTTTCAAACACATTAAGATTTGATTTAGATTGGCATGAAGTTTTATTGAGCTTATTTACTACTTCTAACTAGCACCAGCCTACAAGTTTTTTTTCTACACATGGTAGCTAATCTGCGTTAATTAAGTGTATCTGTATCAAATCAAATTCTGTGTGAGAGTCGGTAGTCGGAATGCCCCTGCGTTCAGTTCAGTCGAGAATTGATTAATCGTATGAGATATTACAGTTTTCGTCGAAAATTACGAATATTCACTATACACACCAATACATAAGTACATAAATAACACACATACATACACACATACACATATCACGCCTAATATCCCTTGCGGGGTAGGCAGAGCGTAAATGGCCGCATAAACGGACATATACGCCACGTCTGACATACATTTGAGGGTCATTCGGAAAATTGTGTATTGCTATAGTGACAGGTTGTCAGCCCATCGCCTAAAATTGCAATACACACCGTCAAGTCCCTTAGTCGCCTCTTACGACTCCCACGGGAAAGAAATGGGGTGATTCTATTCTAAGCCGGCATCACACGGCAAATGATTAATCGTATGAGATATTACAGTTTTCGTCGAAAATTACGAATCACTATAGGTACATACCAATACGTACATAAATAACATACCAAATCAATATAGTATTTATATGTGTACATTTTGTATAGCGAGTAATGCCCGCAGTTTATATGACACCCAAATGACCTTATTTCCAGATCCAATAAAGAGTTCAACAAAACAACTAAACAAGTTTGGTATTTTCAAATATTGGTATTTTACCTGCCTTAATTTAGTTGAGGATGAAACTAAACAGAAATCTTTTAACACATTTTGGTCAAAAACATTTTTAAAGGATACGATTTTGATCGTTAAAACGCTATTTTTTTATTTAAAAAAGCGAATGAATGAATAAAGGTACTAACAAGCCGGGAGAAGGTCAAGGAACTCATAACACTGAACAACTTTACCAATGGAACATACATACATCAGCCTATTGCAGTCCACAGCTGTACGTAGGCCTCCCCTAGGGTACGCCATAGGGCACGATCTCCCGTTTTCGCCATTCAGTCGCTACCAGCCGCCTTTTTTAATTCATCGGTCCATCTGTCCGGAGATCGTCCAACGGTACGCCTGCCGAGGCGTGGCCTCCACTCGAGAACCCGCTTACTCCACCATCCATCGGTCGGTCCAAGACGAAATATTAAAAAAAATGGTTCTCTCATACAAAATTGCCGATCAGCTGGGTAATTTAGAATAGAAGCAATTTCTTTTTAATATTTCGATCTATGTTCCTTGGGGAAAGTTGTTTAATTTCATGAGTAACTTGACCTCTTTTCGGCTTGTTATGACTTTTTTGTTATAGAAGTCGATTTTTGCCCGAGTTGTTTTGTATATACCATAAATTCCGATATCGATTTGTACGCCGGTCAGTTCTGAGCTTATCCTAATGAATAACATAATCACATCACTGATGATTTTATTTCCAAACGCTTTCTTTAAATCTTCAACCCACGTCATTGATATGAAAATCTCTTTTCGTGTGTGACACCAACCCGATTAACCCTGGTGTCAGAGTTTTTCAACCGCCTACTATTACTAGTAGGCCTCTGACATGGTTGTGTAACGACCGCCGTCTAAGTAATCATAAACAGCAACCAGGATCGACGGCTTAACGTGCCCTCCGAAGCACGGAACCTTACGAAACGATATGAAAATGAAAGAAATTTATCAACTACCTTACAAATAGGGTTACCGGCCATGCCAAGTAACCTGTCATTATAATAAGCACGATATCGTTTGTACAGATAATAGCGGAGTCAAGGTAAACGGGTTTGCGACCACAGATTGAATAAGAATTAGCGCCTGTTAAAAAACTTAATTGATACTAAGATCTATGCCGTGTGATGCCGGCTTATAATAGCATCACCCCATTTCTTGTCCGTGGGAGTCGTAAGAGGCGACTAAGGGACTTGAGGGTGTGTTTTGCAGTTTTAGGCGATGAACTGACAACCTGTCACTATGGCGATACACAATTTTCCGGATGACCCTCAAATGTTTGTCAGACGTGGCGTAAATGTCCGTTTAATGCGGCCATTTATGCTCTGCCTATCCCGCAAGGGATAATAGGCGTGATATGTGTATGTATGTGTATCTATGTCTATACCTTACCGAGTATGCAGGGTGTAGGGACAGCTCTCCGAATACTGATAGGGTGTGTGTGGTATGGTTAACGCTCTGCCTACCCCGCAAGGGATAAAGACGTGATGTGTATGTAATAAATGTGTAGTTAGTTTTTACATTCAAATGAAAGTGAAACCAAACCATTCATCAATATTCATCCTGTCAATCTCGAATAATCTTCGGGCAAATGGAATTATACGAATTGTAGAAAATACAGAATCTACACTAAATATATACGTCATGCAACCTGGTAACCACCAGTGTAAATTAACCTCCATTTTCGAGTGCGTATGTCGACCTGGGGGCTCAAGTAATGCTAGACATTGAAATATGCAACGCACTCACGCAAAGGAAACTGCATAAATTTTATAAAAATAATGAACACATTAAGGTGGTTCGAGAGCCCAGTGGCGACGCCAACAGGAAAAAAAAAAACCCTGGCTGGACACGCTAGTCAACTGAAAACCAAAGTATCAATTCGCGGCAATAACTAACTTAAATATTATTAAGAATCAATAAGACCTTGTAAAATTAAGCACCTAAATATATATTATTGTAATTTTAAGCATTTTTTTAATACATAAATGAAGAAGAAGAAGACTAACTACAAAGATTATTGTGAATCAATATAACCTTGTAAAAACTGTGGGATTTAGTTATGTATTCCAAAAATGCTTAAAGTGGCCACTTTTAGCAAAATTACACATAATGAAAGTGCTTAGTTATTACAAGGTCTTATTGATTCTAAATAATCTCTGTAGTGTATTGCCGTTCCAATGAGTTGTATTTGACAGCTGTCATCTCCATACTAAATTAGATGTCAACAGAGAAAAATGGACCCTCTGCTATAGTATTATCACGAATCTGACAGCTGTCAAATACGACTTATTGGAACGGCGGTACAGTATTTAGTTATTGCCACGAATTGATTCTTTGGTTTCCAGATGATTAGCGTGTCCAGCCATGGTTTTTTTCTTGTTTAGGGGGCGCCACTAGCTCTCGAACCGCCTTACATTATTTATGTCCCACAAATAATGAGGGCGTTTCGCAGAAAGCGAATGACAGCTAACGAATTATTGTAATGGGGATTATTGTTTTTTGTTTTTGTGGCATTTGTCAATAATAACATAATTTTAAGGCGAGTGTAGCCGTCAACGACCTCAACAGTGGCGCCACTTAACAAAAAAAAAGTTATCTATTTATACGAACAATCTATCAGAATATCCGTTGCCTAAGTCTTTAGTATTATCCTTAAGTAAAATTAAAACCTGCAGGCTCAATGAAATATTCGCTGTATTTAAAGTTATAGAAAAAAAGTACCCAAAACGGCCACTTTTGGTATTAATTGCCATAACTTTAATTACAGCGAATATTTTATTGAGTTTGTAGGTTCTAATTTTACATAAGGATAATACAAAAAACTTGGTAAACGGATATTCATTTTTTTATTTTTTTTTATTATGGTATATCAAAGTTACAAAAGTACACTCACGCCAAATGATGATGATGATAGATTGTTTGTATAAAGAGAAACCTATTTTTTCGTGAAGTGGCGCCTTAAGTGGAACAAGCTAGATGCTTTTAGAAAACTTGGTAAATTTTCTATCGCGGGCAGGATTTGAACCTGGGACTTTCGCCATCACTAGTGGCGATAACTCTTCAATTTGGGCCCGAAGTCTGCTAAATGAAAACCGTTTAAGTTGTATGTAGATAGCGTGTCAGTGGCATTGTAATATTGCAATTTTAGGCGATGGGCGCACAACCTGTCACTGTGGCGATGCACAATTTTCCGCATGACCATCAAATATTTGTCAGACGCGACGTGGCGTAGATGATTTTTGCGGCTGTTTGCGCTGTGCCTACCCCGCAAGGGATTATAGGCGTGATATGTGTATGCGTGTGTATGTATATATGTGTCAGTGCCATGGTTTTAGCCGTTTCATATTCTGCTAACAGTTTAAAGTATAGAATTCATATTCTCATCGGTGACAAAAACATGACAGTTGAGTGTCGCTGTCATCGCAAGGGTCAAAATAAGAGAATCTGGGGCCTGGGCTTCTGCAGCTCGTCCCTTGCCCGCGAATTTTGCAAGTGTTTCTTGATGCCAATTACGCGTGGCACGGCTTGATCAACCTGGTTAGTTTTGCTTACCCACTAGGTATGGCGAAAGTCGCAGGCTCAAATCCTGCCCGCAATAGAATTTTTTACAAGTTGTCTTGAACTTATCCTAACACAGGAAGTGTTTTTAAAATTTTGTATTCTAGCAATATTTTCATTTATAAGAGGCTTGTGGCTTTTTTCCAAAAATCAAACCTTGTGTCAAATCAAACCCTGTGTGCCTTTATTTTATAGGTACTTAATTAAATTTTTATAATTATTCAAATACGTAACTTAATTAAAAGTTACACAACGACTACATCCGGGGAAATTCCCTTGCTTTATGGAAAGTTGACAATCTATGAGAATGACATATTAATGTGTTATGATACCCTTAACGTGAAACACGTGCATATTTTAACCAAATTTTATAGAAATCTGCTCTAAATGACAGGCGGCAGCTCATAAATTAAGCGATTATTATTCCTGCATCTTTACATAATCAAAGTCAAAATTCTAAATGGTGACATATTCGTAACATAAATAGGTATAATAACATAAAATAAGACTATACTAGATTTCCGCCCAGCGGTTTCACCCGCTGCCACTCATTTTCCCGTGGTAGTAGTTGTTTTCTAGCGGTAAAAAGTGGCCTATGTGTTATTCCAGGTTATACTCTACCTGTGTTCCAAATTTCATCCAAATCAGTCAAGCCGTTTGAGCGTGAAGAGGTAACAAACATACATACATACACACACAAACTCTCAGATTTATAATATTAGTACGGATTTTACTGAAACTTTACTTTTAAACTTTACTTGTAAACTTTACTAAACTTTACTTATTTTTTTCGCCGTGTGATGCCGGCTTAGAATAACATCACCCCATCGTGGGAGTTGTAAGAGGCAACTAAGGGACTTAGAGGGTGTGTATTGCAATTTTAGGCGATGGGCTGACAACCTGTCACTATAGCGATACACAATTTTCTGAATGACCCTCAAATATTTGTCAGACGTAACGTAAATTACCGTTTTGCGGCCGTTTACGCTCTGCCTACCCCGCAAGGGATTATAGGCGTGATATATGTATGTATGTATGTATTTTACATAAGCAATTTTTTTTTTAATTACAAATAGGAATTATTATGAAGAAAAATAATAGAAAGTAAAACTGGGGTTAGATTTCTTGCGTTTAGGCGAATCCCACACTATGATTGACTGACGGATGCGTCTGTCAAACACCTTGGTCAAGTCGCATGCGTTGCAGTGAGCCATGGTATCCGTTTTTTGTATTAAATTCGAAATTTCCTTTCGTCTGACAGACGGATGGTTTTATATGAAACACTAAACACTGAGGATTTATGTTCTTTATATTATAAGTATAGGTACTTATCATTTTGTAAACAAAAGTTTCTGCGCACTACAGAGTTTTAAATATTTTTAACAAAACGGCCTTATTTTTCCTCAAATAAACATGCGAGAACAGAAGTAATTATTATGTCATTATATTTAATATGACAAAGAAAAGAAATAAATCAAATTATATTTAACAAATACTTTTGGCACAGTATTTGTTAAATGTAATTTGTTTTATTTCTTTTATATAAAACTCTGTAGTGCGTAGAAACTTTTGTTTACGAAATGATAAGTAAGTACCTATACTTTTATTATAATAAGTTTTAAAACGTATTCGGTGCACTGTAAAACACTTGCTTGAGCCAATATTACATGGCTAAACAAGAAAAGTCAATGCTTTTGTAACCTGTATTATTCATAACATTTTTGGTCGTATATCTGATCTGTCAAATTTGACAAGATAAGTACCTATATTTATAAAGCCGTGTGATGCCGGCTTAGATTATCATCACTCCATTACTTACCCATGCCATGAGTATCGTAAGAGGCGACTAAGGGACTCGGGCGTTAGATGTGTGTTGCAATTTTAGGCGATGGGCTGACAACGTGTCACTAAAGTGATACACAGTTATCTGATTGACCCTCAATCTTTTGTCAGATATGGTGTTAATATCCGTTTAACGGCCGTTAACGCTCTGCCTACCCCGTAAGGAATGTGGGCGTGATTTATGTATGTAGAGGTATGTATGTATTTATAAAGTATAGAGCATAGATATAATAAACCTTCTTTGGTATAGAGAAGTAGTTTTATAACCTTTTTTCAACCTTTCTGGAGTCAAGAAAAAATATTTTGGGTAAATTGATTAAAGAAACAACCCACGAATAATATACAAGGTGCCCGTAGGTGCAATAAAAAGCCGGATTATTATACAGGGTTATTTTTAATTCTAGTCATGATTCTGAACAACTTTTATTAAGGGGTCACCTGCAAAATCGCGGGAAAAAAACAGCTGCTCCATAGAAAAGTTCATATCTACTCAAACAAAATGTATGGAACAGCTGTTTTTTTTTGCGATTTCGCGGGTGACCCCGTACTAAAAGTTGTTCAGAATTATGAGTAGAATCGCTCTGTAAAATTTCCGGGGTGAATAAAAATAACCCTGTATTTTATGTAATGTAATGTTTATTAGTCATTGAATATGACATTGTTTATATTATTATACTATACACGAAACATTTTATCTTGTTGATTCAAAACATAAATGAAACTGTTTTTCCTAGGATTGTTTTGGACACCCTGTGTAATGAATCGGATGAATATAAATACTTGTACGTAAAGCTCGGTTGCCTGACCTATATCATAACCTCTCAAGATTTTTAAATACACTTTTAAGGGTATTTTTCATACGTATACTCGACGTTTTCAAGAATTCCCATTTAGATTTAAAAAATGATAGCTGTGAAACATGTTTAAAGGTCATAATAATGCGAGTAAAATATGAATTCTTTTAAAAACAAACAGACATGACAGGTAAAAAAAAGATTTTTAGTACGCTTAATAATCATGCAGCTACAAGAATTTTTGTGCGCTCGCCTAGCAGTACTATGCAGCACAACAAACTACTCGACTCGTTTGGCAATTTTTGCGTTAAAAAGATGTTCTTTTTTCTAGTAGCAGGAGGCAGTTGAAAAACTCTGACACCAGAGTTAATCAGTGTTTACAGTCAAATACAAATACACATATTACACAAATCAGAAAATACATTTCAAATAAACAACACAAGCTGAAATAGGTGTACGCACTGCACACTGCTGTTTTAGTTTATTGTACGAGTATGTAATCCACATTATACCGCGTGTAACAGAATAACAAGTAAAGCTGAGAGGGTGTAAAAGGGACCCTTAAGAGTCTATTCACAAAAAATTCAAGCCGTACTGTTGATTTTGAAAATTACGGGAATTACTTATATTTTTTTATCAAATTACTTAAAACATTTATCGTTGCATCGCAGCAATACTTTGACAGTTTAAAGTTCAACTGAAGTTGCCACGTGGCGCAGCGAAACTCGATATACATTGCTTGTTATTTCAGGGTGTAATCATTTTAATGAACTGAAGATAACCAAAAATGTATGCTAAATCGAAATTTATTGGAATGGAAGTGAAGTACTGCCTAGACTAGTGCTGTTATTATTTCATCTACTGATGAAAATTAAGAATATTATTATTTTTGCGTTATTTTGTAACAGCTTGTATATGACTAGATTTCCGCCCGAGCCATATTTGACAGCTGTCAGATTCGTACTACAGCTAAGGTTTAGGGTCCAATTTCCTTTGTTGAAATCTCTTTTAGTATGATGATGACAGTTGTCAAATATTACTAGATATCATCTAGATATCCGTCCATTTTTGACAGCTGTCAGATTCGTACTACAGCTATGGTTTAGGGTCCAATTTCCTTTGTTGAAATCTCTTTTAGTATGATGATGACAGCTGTCAAATATTACTAGATTTCCGCCCAGCGGTTTCACCCGCTGCCACTCATTTTCCGGTGGTAATAGTTGTTTTCCTGCATTAAAAAGTGGCCTATGTGTTATTCCAGGTTATATTCTACCTCTGTTCCAAATTTAATCCAAATCGGTCAAGCCGTTTGAGCGTGAAAAGGTAACAAACATACATACTTACATACACACACACAAACTCTCAGATGTATAATATTAGTACGGATTTCGATTCAGGAAGCAATATAAGCTGAATTGATGCCTAAAGCACCAAGCCAAGTGACTAGTCCATCTAGTTTTATCTCAGACTTCGAGAGCGTCTGAGGATACTATGTCTCATGTCTCAGGTCTAATTCTACTAACACAGTGCATCTTTCGAAAACTAACGGTATTCTACTTGAGTCTTCCTCTTCATCTTTTCGTGTAGGACAACGAGTCGACGATCGACCCGGTAAACCTTGGTGTCAGAGTTTTTCAACCGCCTACATCTTCTTTAATTATGTTGCTAAGATAGTATTTTGAAACAAATTAGGTATTTCAGACCATTGGATGTTGCTTTTTTTTTATATGATGGGTTTGCTCTTGACTCTAGTCTAGGTCATAGGACAGAAACAGAGTCTAAGATGGAGCGAGCCCACCCAGAAGAAGCCTGTTAAGGCACTAGCACTCCCACACACTGACGGAACGCAGCAAACTACTTGGCGCCAGACTTCGGTGGGATGGTGGTCGCGAGCCAGGCGGCCCCTTACGGAGCCAATCAACGAATTTAAAAATGTAACGAATCATACAAGACTGAAAAACACAAAGAGTTTGAATTATCAATGGGTACGTTAATAAAAGAAAACATAATTTGATAATAAATATACGGGACAATTCACAGCGCCATTTAGCCCCAAACTAAGCAAATTTTGTACTATGGGAACTTCTTTTTGTGTAAGAGACCGAGTCGTCCAACGACCCGATTAAAATACCATGAGATATCTAGACTATGGGAACTAGATAATATATTTATTTTTATTTTTTTAAATGGATACATAATATACATTTAAACTGTTTTAAACTTCACGGTCACACATAATAAATCAAAATACTGAAACAGGGTTCTTACCGCGATACGTATATTTATATAATACATTTATGTCTTGCGGTGATCGAACGCACAACCCTCGGCGTATCAGCGAGGGGTACTATCCGCTACGCCATCGGGCCAGTCAAATAAAACTAGCATTTCAATTTGTAACCGAATTTAGATAAAATTAAATCATTAATTTAGATAAAAGCAAAACACATCAACTGCATTATTAGAACAAATCTGAATTGACATTTTGCAACAAAATAAATAATATCACAGAAACAGGTTCAATAATGTCCTCCTTACTTCCTGGCTTTTATAGTTCAAGTATTGATGGATTATGACGAGTTTGGCTATAGTTGACTTGAATATAGTCATAAGTATTGCTTGTCATACATATTTGAGTGATGATGTATTTAGTATGAGACTAGAAGTTATGTGGATGATTGTTTGAGTAATGTAAAAGATTTAAAAACGTGAGCAACTATAATAGAACATAGCAAAAATAAAATAAAATTTGTTTTACTCTACTCACTATTTTGCAGAATATTGAAATTTGAAACTAGGGATACTCTTATTGGACATCCTGTATTTTACCGACATTTCTAGGAATAAATTTTACAATCTCCTGTGTTATTTAGAGCATGTTTGTGCATTGGTAATAAAAAAAATACTTACCAGTCCAGTATCTTCACCAGATGGGAAATCTGTAAAAAACAAGATATTTTTTTATTACAAGATACCTTTTTCAAAATGTATTATGTGCATAAATATCCATAAAAAATATGAATGAGCAATATTTATTCCAACAGTCACATTTCCATAAATCAAGAATTAAAAAAATATAAATTTTAACGGATAGGTGAAGGCAATCCAATGGCCTTGAATAAATTACTCTGACAGAGTCTAGTCTATTTGAGTCGCTCTAAATACAATTTTTGCTAATTTATAAAGTTGGAAAACTAGAAACAGTTCAAAATAACAACAAACCTAAACTGGATGTCAAAAAATATGCAAACCCTTCAAACTGCTCAGATGAGGAATAAGTATATATGTTTTTACTTGTTTTTTTTTTCATGTTCACCTCTTCCCCAAGATAGTTCATGCCCCGAAATTTAATATGTTTTCAGATTCTTTCACTACCTGTACTTTTTCGATAAAACCCGAAATGTAACATAAATAGTAGTGAATAGTAGCTAACAAAGCGCGAATTTTCTGCACTTGATATAGCTACCATACCATACATACATACATACATAAATCACGCCTATATCCCTTACGGGGTAGGCAGAGTGTTAACGGCCGTTCAACGGATATTAACACCACGTCTGACAAAAGTTTGAGGGTCAATCAGATAACTGTGTATCACTATAGTGACAGGTTGTCAGCCTGTCGCCTAAAATTGCAATACACACCCTTGAGTCCCTAAGTCGCCTCTTACGACACCCATGGGTAAGAAATGGGGTGATGCTATTCTAAGCCGGCATCACACGGCAAACTTGATATATTTATTATATACCAAGTAAACCTACTAAACATGAACCTAAATATTTCTACAGAATGCCGTGGGGTGATGCCGGTTTAGAATAGTATAGTATTTTAAGGTCATTAATTGTATGTATGAACATACACTTATCGTAGACAGAGCGTCAATAGACACACACAAAGAGGTATACCCATCTAGGGTTACCATGTAATTACCAATTCCTCATAAACTTAAATTTATTTGAAAATTGTAGACCTATACATTACTAGTGATTTTTCAACAATGACAATATTGATGTAATCGACAATCTTTTGAAATTACAAGCAGGTAGTTAGTCTGGCCTTGAGGGTTGACATTCACTTACTGCTATAAGGTATTTTTTTTTAATAAATTATTGAATTACTATGTAGAGTAAGTGCCTACTTAGATAACAACAATTCGATTGGGCGGCCTTGAAGTTTTGTTATATTTCGTGTTTTTCATAACTTTGAGAATAATACGTAGATACTCATGGTCACAAAAAAACCTAATTCAGAGCTATAATAACTATTCGATTCTTTGCCCAAAAATATTTTTTGATGTGAAATGAATATCCGTTGTAAGGTTCGGATATTTCCAACACATGAAATAAAATTAGAAATCTAAACGTTTTTGCTTATTTTGAGGGTTTCTTTTATCAGATTTATGGTCAACCCACAACCTTCTGGGACACCTTGTATCAATTTATTTATTTATTTTATTTTATACTTTATTGCACATGGTGGGAGTTGTAAGAGGCAACTGAGGGACTTGAGGGTGTGTATTGCAATTTTAAGCGATGGGCTGAACCTATCACTATATAGCGTTTTTTTTTTTTTTTTTTTTTTTAGTTGTGGACCCTATGATTTTTAGCCCCGGGGCTTTTAATGTACACCTGACTGTATGGTGGGGAGCAGGAGCTCACCCGGAAAAGCTTGTGGTTGTTCAAACAACCAGCTCGAGCTTACGAGTTGTTCTGGGAAGAACGTATTGGACTAAATCTACCCGGCACGTGCCGGTAGTTCCCAAAGTGGGGAACAAATGAGGGACCTCCGCGCCCCCGCCGGCGTAGGTTGCTTGAGGAGCTTGTGTGATCTACTCGCAATGGCTGCAGCAGTGGCTACTGTGATTTCATCATCTTCTTCCGTAAGGATGTGTCTCGGACGGTGTTTAAAACGCGAGGTTGGATGGGGGAAGGGTTGGATGGGGGAAGAGGTTGGATGGGGGAAGCGGTTGGATGGGGGAAGACTATAGCGATACACAATTTTCCGAATGACCCTCAAATATATGTCAGACGTGGCGTAAATGTCCGTTTTTGCGGCCGTTTACGCTCTGCCTACCCCGCAAGGGATAATAGGCGTGATATATGTATGTATGTATGTTTATTTACCTTAGGTAATTTTAATACCTACCATTTATTACAAGGTTCATATCGGGTCGTTAAACGACTTGGTGTCCCACACATTGATTAAAAAAAGAAGAAGACTGAAAATAATTTCCTCAGTACTTCTCAAGAATAGTAGGTACTCTAAGAGTTAAACAAACAGAAGTGTCCGCCTGTCCGTCCCACGTAGCACTTCAGGTACTAGATCATCGCCTACTTAATGTATGAGCAATTTGTAGTGATACCGCGGATTTCGTGTTTATGGTAAACTAACAAATAGACGATGGCTTATTTAACCGATTTCACTTCAAGAAGGAGGAGGTTGAATACCTTTTAAAACACTTTCCGTGTTAGGTATACAATTTTAAGAAAACTTGCAAAATTTAGTATTTGATATCGTGCCACGCGTTACTGGCATTAAGGTCCACTTGCAAAATTGGCGGGCATTGGATGAACCGCGGTAGCCCAGATGGAAGAGGCGTCGCCACTAGTAATCCAATCCGGCCCGCGCTTGAAAATTTTGCAAGTTTTTAAAAAAATGGAGGAGTATCTTAGTTGGATCCGTACCGTTTTTACCTACTCTGTGTTTTTTTTCAAGGTCACCAGCATAGGTACTACGTCTTAGATTAAATACCTACCTTCTGTTCAACATAATACCTACTTGCATACAATGCTTGTCATCTCTTATGTATGTATAGTCATAGTATTACCATGTATTAGTACGATGTTTTCTTGTGTATGATTGTATCAGAAATTCAATTCAAATTCCGTGCTTCGGAGGGCACGTTAAGCCGTCGGTCCCGGTTGCTGTCTATGTTTAATTAGACGGTGGTCGTTACACAACCACGTCAGAGGCCTTCTACTAGTTTCAGGCGGTTGAAAAACTCTTGACACCAGGGCTCATCGGGTCGTTGGACGAAAAGAGATGAGATAAATTCAACAAGGTAGGCTTGATCGTGATGTCAAATATAATTTAATTTTTCGCACATAACTGAAATTTAGAGCCAATTTATCTTTTAATAAATAAAAATGAGTATTTAGGCCACCTGCAAAACGTTCAAGCGCGGGCAGGATTTGAAAATTTTTCATGTTTCCTAAAAATTGTATACATTACACGGGAAGTGTGTTAAATTTCGTATTGAAAATAAGTAATTGACAAAATTACAGCATCGGCCGGGGATTGACATGATTGGGACGCAAGTTTTATTTTTATTTCTCACTAGCGGCCCGCCCAGCGGTTTCACCCGCTGCTAACTGATTTCCCACGGAAAACAGACCTTCTCCCAACATAAATCATACGTAAAAACTTTTCTCTTGAATCACTCTATCTTTTAAAAAAAACTTCATCCAGATCCGTTAAGTGGTTTTGAAGATTTAAGCATACAAACAAACAGACAGGGACAGACGGGGGAAGCGACTTTATTTTAAATTTGTTTTTTTTTAATCCCCCAAGGGATGAAAAGGGGGTTAAAAGTTTCTATGAAAGTTCGTTGTCTTAAGTGTGATCCGTTTAAAATTAAGTGATTAGACTTATGACTTAAAATAATTAACCACGTGTTTCAGCACATTTGAAATTTTAACCCGTAATAGGGTCAAACGGGGGTTTAAAGTTTGTATGAAAGTTCGTTTTTTTAAATGAATGCGATCTGTTTGAAAATTTGTGATTAGACTAATAACTTAAAATAATTAAACACGTGTTTCAGCATTTTTGAAATTTTAACCTTAAAATGGGTGAAAAGGGGGTTAAAAGTTTGTATGAAAGTTTTTTATCTTAAATGTGATCTGTTTCAAAATTTCTGATTAGACTCCTAACTTAAAATAATTAAATACGTGTTTCAGCATTTTTGAAATTTTAATCCTTAAAGGTCAAAAGGGGGTCAAAAGTTTACTACCAGTTGGGCTACCCGTTTTCCCATGTGAATGTGACAATTTCCCGGAATTAATTATACTTATAAACCTTCCTCTCAAGTAACTCTATCTAATAAAAAAAACCGCATCAAAATCCGTTGGGTAATTCTAAAGATATAAGGAGACACCAAACGGGAAGCGACTTTATTTTATACTATGTAGTGATAGTGATAATATTCATAAATAGAAATACCAAAGCACTGTAAGTCTAGAATAAACTAAAGTAGATCTTTTAACCTATTTCGTGAGGCGTGCTTTATGGCAATTTGACTCAAACATGACCATGAAGTCGTTGACATTATACATTTTTGGCATAAATCATGCAGAGAAAGACCTTAAGTCAAGTCTGCCAATATGTCCACAACTACACTGTGATAGTGCGGTGCGGTACGTGTAGATATCGATACTTAGCAGAGACATCGATGTGTCGTTCATGATCTGATGATGAACGAGGACCTTGAGTAGGTACTTATATCACAACCATTACATTAAAATCATTTTCATACACATATCACGCTTGTTATCCCTTGCGGGGTAGGCAGAGCGTAAATGGCGGCCAAAAACGGCCATTCACGCCACGTCTGACAAATATTCGAGGGTCATTCGGAAAATTGTGTATCACCATAGTGACAGGTTGTCAGCCCATCGGCTAAAATTGCAATACATACCCTCGAGTCCCTTAGTCGCCTCTTACGACTCCCACAGGAAATAAATGGGGTGATGCTATTCTAAGCCGGCAGCAGACGGCAAAAAAATCATTTTCATCAACAGCCTTAATAGTTTACTGCTGAACATGGTTCTCCTCCTATTGGCGCTCTATTCTCATACGTTCACGAAGCTTCGCAGGTGGATTGGCAAGCGCAATGCAACATATTGCATTTCTAGGAAACGCTGCTGCCCATTTCCTGAATGATGTCGCCTTCTACTACACCCACGTGTAGAAATGGGGTGATGCTATTCTAACCAGCACCACACGGGGCGACAGGCGACATCTCTGATTCTCAGAATATAGCATTTTTTATTTTTTATTTATGATAGGTTTGCTCTTGACTCTAGTCTAGGTCATAGGACAGAGACAAAGTATAAGATGGAGCGAGCTCACCCAGAAGAAGCCTGTTCACTCTTACTTTGAAGAGATTAGGGTTGTATGCGTTTGGAAACACAGACGCAGGTAGTGAGTTCCACTCTTTAGCAGTGCGCATTATAAATGATGACTGGAAGCGCTTAGTCCGAATTGGTGGAATGGCAACCAGGTTTTGGTTTACGTGAGGTTATTTCACGTGTTAGGGGCACATGATGAATACTAATGCTAGTTAATGCTTTGCTTGGAATTAAGTTTGGTGCCTTGTTTGGAAAGTCCATGGCCAAAGTTTTTGCACCAAAAGCTTGATGATCTTTATACATGAAATGAAATGGGAATTGCTTATATTTAAAACTTGCAAAATTTTCAAGCGCGGGCAGGATTTGAACCTACGACTTTCGCATTACTAGTGGCGACGCCTCTTCTATCTGGGCTACCGTAGCTCATTCTTTGCCCGCCAATTTTACAAGTGTATTTTAATGCCAGTAACGCGTGGCACGGCTCCATCTACCGGGTTAGTTTTGCAACTAATATCCAGCGACTAATTCTATCTTTACAGATTGAATGTAGTCTAAGCGATGAAAACCCGGGAATTGCTTAGTTGGGATTTTAACGTGGTCAATTAATCAATCATTTATTGCATGTCGCATTAATCATAACACAGAGTTGGTACTTAGATAAATTAGGTATACATGTGACACCCTGCAAGGGCACCGCAACTTCAAGAGAGGGCTTACTAACATTAATTTTATTACAAACTAGGTATAACGTTACTTTACTAATATTTACAATTAACTTGGTTTAACTTTATTAAGGTATCTCCCACAAACCGTTGATCCATTAATTACGGGTTACCGGGGACTGTATTTGCTGGCATGCTGCCAGGCGCCATTTGACCGCTGCGTGACCTTCGTGGTTTGACCTTGAACCTTGTATAACGTGCACCAGACCAGCTGTGTCGTGTCATGTGCAGCGTACGAGATCGGACGTAGCCGGTGACGCGTGACAAGCTCCACTTGACAAGGTTGAACTATGCTTTATTAAGCACTCATAGATGTCGCTTCGAGACGAGTACCATGAGATTGAAAATTTTAAATTGACGGTCGAGGCGCCGTTAGCTCAGTTGGTAGAGCAGTGGGACGGTACTCCACGGTCCCGGATTTAAGTCCCGTCCTATATAATGGTGTCGTTTTGTGTGCGATATTGTTGCGATAGATGACGTGTATTAGCTAAGACCCCTACCACCCAGCTTAACGCGTTGTGTGTCCGTTTTAAACATTTACGCCACGTCTGACAAACATTTGAGGGTGTTTCGAAAAATTGAAGTGCTAACACTAACACATACGTACACATATCACGCCTTTATCCCTTGCGGGGTATGCAGAGCGTTAACGGCCTTAAAAATATTTGAGATGTCCATGTCGTTGGCACCCCAAAGTATATATTTTAAAAAGCTGAGAGGCTCAAACGTTTATGACGAGTGGATTAACTCTTATTTCAAGGCGGTTGCTATCGCCACGTATGACAAATATTTGAGGGCCGTTTCAGATAAATCGTGAATCACTATAGTGACAGGATGTCAGACCGTCGTACATGAAACTCTCGAGTCCCTTAGTCCCTTAGGATACTAACAACCCCGCTAATAAGCAGGCGGCCGATCATAAAATTAAGTCAAATACTTTTACAATTTCATTTTTTATACAAAACATTGAAATCGGTATGGTACGACAAATTCTAGACCACAAAGGTCAAAGCTCTATTACAATTGCAAATCGCAGCCCTTGCGCGTGCTCGCTATGGCATGAATTATGTTAAGTCAGAGGCCGTTTAGTGGCCTAAAAACTGGTCAAAGTAAGAAAGGTTGAATGAAAAAGGTGTATAATTAAATGTGTGTTCATTTTAAGTATAAGACCGGGTCTATCGCGATAGTATTTAGGTAAATATTAGTAATTTACCTGTGTCCCGACGTTTCAATACAGTTTCATGTATTGTGGTCGCGGGTTGACTGCATTTTCCTGCCCGTATCGGTTAGCAATATAACTTTTTAAGCACTCGCGATCACTTTCACTCATTTTAATATTAGACCGGGTCTAACGCGATAGTATTTAGGTAAATATTAGTAATTTACCTGTGTCCCGACGTTTCAATACAGTTTCATGTATTGTGGTCGCGGGTTGACTAAATACTATCGCGATAGACCCGGTCTAATACATAAAATAAGTGAAAGTGATCGCGAGTGCTTTAAAAGTTAAATGTGTGTTTTACAGTGGCCGTCTAAGCCACATGGCCCACCCCATTTATACCCGTGGGTTTCGTCAAGGGATGAATCCGGGGAATGGGCAGCAGCGTTCTCTGTGAACATCTATAACTCCTTGTACCGCGCTCGCCAATCCGCCTGCCAAGCGTGGTGAGTATGGCAAACGGGGAGGTCCATGTCCAACAGTGGACTCTAGCCCCTTAGTCGCCTTCAACGACACCCAAGGGAAAGAAATAGGTGATGCTATTCTAAGCCGGCATCACGCGGCGTTTTAAGCTGGCATCACTCGGCGTGACTGTCTATAATAGTGCGTCATTATAACTGTATAGAAAACTAAAATAGGTTGATCCCTAAAATGGCCACTGTAAACGGGGTGTAAGCCACAGCCCTCCGAATACTTATAGGGTGCATTCAGACCATAAAACTAAAACTTCCTATGAAAAAATATTTCAGGAAACACCAAAAAAAATTACATCCCATCTATCTTTCTCTTTTCGTGCAGGACACCGAGTCGTCCAACGACCCGATGAACCCTGATAAATCCCATAATAATTGCAGTCAGCTGATCCTGATTTTGTATGGAAGGTAATTTTTTGTCGTTCCTCGTACCTGACATATGTTCCTAGGGGAAAAATGTTCAGTTTCATTCATGGTCTGCATGCACCCTATCATTATTCGGAGGGCCACCCTAACACCCCGTATACTGCTAACATTGATTTCAAAGCTCAAATACATGCAAACGAATTCAACAACGCCCTCTATGAATCAATTAAACCAACAATCACAATTAACATTGTAAAAGCGTCCAACGGAACACGTGTTTATAATATTGACAGTGCCACGACGACGTGACCTTGTCCACGCGACTTAAATGTACTAACTATACCGGGTGTTACAGAACGATGAACGGATAATTTCATCGATTTTATGATATCAGTAAATAAAACTGAACTGCGGGTGATCGTAAGAGGCGACTAAAAAGTTTCTTGTGTGGTACAATTTTAGGCGACAGGCTGACAACCTGTCATTACAGTGATACCTACACGATTTACATGAAACGAACCTCAAATATCTGTCAGACGTGACGATAACGAAAGTTTTTACGACCGTGAACGCTCTGCCTACCCTGCAATAGATAAAGGCGTGATATGTGTTTTATGTATGTATGAAACTGAACCCTCCGCATGTTTCCTAGGGATAAAAAACTACTTGCTATGGACACAGTCATTTAACAGTTTATTTTATCAGACGAAAAGGAAATTTCGAATTCTTACACAAAAAACGGATACCAACCATGGCATACTGTAGGTAATACGATTTGACCAAGGTGTTTGACAGACGCATCCGTCAGTTCTTTATAGTGTGAGATTCGAGATTCGCCATATTAGTCGTATTCAATCCGTCACATTGGGAGGACCGACTATGTTATACCACAGTATAATAAATAGTACTACATACATACATACATAGATACACGCCTATATCCCTTACGGGGTAGGCAGAGCGTTAACGGCCGTAAAACGGATATTAACACCACGTCTGACAAAAGTTTGAGGGTCAATCAGATAGCTGTGTATCACTATAGTGACAGGTTGTCAGCCCATCGCCTAAAATTGCAATACACACCCTCGAGTCCCTTAGTCGCCTCTTACGACACCCATGAGTAAGAAATGGGGTGATGCTATTCTAGGCCGGCATCACACGGTGTTAAATAGTACTAGTTATACTAAGTTAAGTACCTACTATTTACAATACTTGTGTACATAGGTTTATTGAAATAAGCCGTCTTTGTGGCAAACCACAAATATTATTAGAACTGGTGGTTTTCCTAGGTTCTTTAGGATAGAGTTACATTATATTTTTAATAAAATGTCTTAGTATTTTCGTAACGCGCTGGGCCCTAATTCTCTTTTTAGTCACTGTAATGACATCGAATGACAATTGCCATTTAAATACCACTGTTATTTTCTAAAATTCGAACAGTTAGCAGAATACGAAATGACAAAAACTGTGACACTGACAGACCATTGACACACAACTGAAATGATTTTAATTTAGCAGACTTCGGGCTTTGGGGTGGCATTTGGAAAGAAGGGCATCGATAGCGTAGGTCGCAGGTTCGAACCCTTTTAACACGACTGCCCGACCAAAAGAGGAGTGTAATATTTTTAGAGTTCATGTATGTATGTATATATGTGCGATTTTTGAAAGGAATGAAACTCGTTAATTACTGAACTTATTTGAATGGGAATTGTATCGGAAGAAGAAGAATGTAAGGAACATTATCCCGAGTGTCATAGGCTAGGCTTTATCACACCATGCAGACGTGTTTTTTTTTTCATTTTTTATACATACATACATAAATTACGCCTATATCCCTTACGGGGTAGGCAGAGCGTTAAGCGTGTGTATGACTATAGTGTCATGTTGTCAGCCCATCGCCCAAAATTGCAGTACACATCCCTCGAGTTCCTTAGTCGGCTCTTACGACACCCATGGGTAAGAAATGGGGTGATGCTATTCTAAGCCGGCATCACACGGTTTATATTTTATTATGCTGGTAATGCTGTTTTGCTGTCAGCCGAGTGTTTAAGTGATTTGAAGAGGTGTCCTTACAATTTATGACTTGCATCACCATTCATGCAAATCGGTGAATAATGAACTGTTTTCAAGGAGGTGGTCCTTGGCAGGGGTCGGTAATGGTGGTATTTACACACAAGGGAATAAAACCGGTGTTTCTCGTTGCAAATGCGCGGCAGTTTCGTTTCAATCATGATGCAAAAATATGCACGTATAATGTTGCATGCTTTAACTGAGATGTAGTTACAGATAATTTACATTATTTATTTATTGAAATTATACTTTAGTTTTGTATAATTAAGACGCTTCCCGTGTCCGTGTGTGTGTTCCGTTGTATGCTTAGATCTTTAAAACTACGCAACTGATTTTGATTCAACTTTTTAAAACATGGAGTGATTCAAGAGGAAAGTTTATACAGGATGCAAAAATATATGCTGCAAATGTTTAAACGGGTGAACCAGCCCATGAAACTGAACAACTTTCTCCAGGGAAAGTCCCGCACAAATTGAGCAGTGAGCTGTAACATTTTGTATGGGAGGTCCAATTTATTTTCATGGTTCGACCCATGTTCCTTGGGGAAATTTGTTCAGATTCATGGGCTGGTGCATCCCTTAAAATATTTGCAATTTTTTTTTCACCTTATATGTAGTAGCGGGTTAAACCGCTGGCGGATTGCAAGCACGTCATAAACAATAAACACGCATACAACCCTAATTTCTTCAAAGTAAGAGTGAACAGGCATCTTCTGGGTGAGCTCGCTCTATCTTAGACTCTGTCTCTATCCTGTGACCTAGGTGACTAGAGTCAAGAGCAAACCCATCATTAATAAAAAAAAACGCTGAAATTCTACTCTCGTAAAATTTAGTGTGGGTACTTGGCTAATAATAATAACGCTCTGTGAACATAGCTAATCATGCAAATGTAAATATTGTTTTATACCTACTTAGCTTCCCATGTTTCAACCAGACCATGACATTTGAGAAATTTTTGGAACGACAGACAGGAGTCGACACTCGTAACGCACACACACACACATATCACGCCTATAATCCCATGCGGGGCAGGCAGAGCGTAAACGGCCTGACAAATAATTGAGGGTTATTCGGAAAATTGTGTATCGCCATAGAGACAGTTTCTCAACCCATCGCCTTAAATTGCAAGACACACCCTCGAGTTCCCGCTTCTTACGACACCCACGAGAAAGAAATGGGGTGATGCTATTCTAAGCCGGCATCACACGGGATAAAAAACTTTGTTTTATAGAAATATTAGCCACAATTTCCAGAAAGTTTGCACGCTTATATGAATGGTCCTCACAACTCCATTCAAGCGAGCAACCTGATCAACAATGTAAATGACTGATTGTGATGCAGTAATGTATGAACTGCCCACTTGTTCGCTTGGAAAGCTTCCTTGTATAGTAATGAATGGATTATATCTATAATATGCGGAACAATGAGATAAAGGTAATATCTTGGACCTAACTTACATACAAACATATATCACGCCTTTGTCCATTGCGGGGTAGGCAGAGCGTAAACGGCCGCAAAAAACGGACATTTACGCCACGTCTGACAAAC
The DNA here is from genome assembly GCA_027580185.1 of Tuta absoluta. NCBI lineage: Eukaryota > Metazoa > Arthropoda > Insecta > Lepidoptera > Gelechiidae > Tuta > Tuta absoluta. The sequence goes on along the minus strand of JAQAHW010000035.1, from coordinate 4,116,063 downwards.
ATTTGAGGGTCTTTCGGAACACTGTGTATCGCCATAGTGACAGGTTGTCAGCCCATCGCCTAAAATGGCAATACACATGTAACCCTCGAGTTACGAGTCCCTTATTCGCCTCTTACGATACCCACGGGAAAGAAATGGGGTGATGCTATCATGCCAACATCACACGGCGTAACTTATAAGTATTACCCTACTTTAAAAGTTGGCATTCAATGATACTCCTACATACATACATACATATATCACGCCTATTATCCCTTGCGGGGTAGGCAGAGCGTAAATAGCCGCAAAAACGGACATTTACGCCACGTCTGACAAATATTTGAGGGACATTCTGAAAATTTTGTATTGCCATAGTGACAGGTTGTCAACCCATCGCCTAAAATTGCAATACACACCCTCGAGTCCCTTAGTCGCCTCTTACGACACCCATGGGAAAGAAATGGGGTGATGCTATTCTAAGCCGGCATCATATCAATTCAATGATACTCCTACAAAAACCGATAAAATCTAATGTTTGCTTGGCATGTAATGTAATGTGCTATACTTACTGACTCACATTTGCATCTAGAACACTTGTTAACCTTGCATTAGTTTGATGTTTTGCATTTCTGAGCATTGGCTAATTTAAGAAGAATTTTAAAATATTAATTTTCGGGTGGTCTTAACTGAGGCGGTTGTCACACACGCATTGCATAATTTACCGGTGTTTTGCTGGAGCCGGTTTTTTGACGAAAGGAGTTTACGATAACCGAATATAATTGCACACGTAGTATGTCACAGGTTGTCATTTGTTTGATCACGAAATGCTTAATATCCCGATGACAGTTCATTTCACCATACAGTACGCTTCTGCAAAGATCTGGAATGATCTACCTCCACCTCTCCATAATTTTTCAAATCAACTAAAACAATATTGCCTTAATTTACAGACAGAGTTACTTGTGACTGCCACACGTGAAGTTTAATAGGAAGAGTTTTTATTTATCAGTGTAGTTTTATTTTGTTTTATTATTTGTTTTTAGTATTCTGTTTTTTTTTTATTGTCCGTCCATAGTTTGTAATATTTTAGTAATGTAATATCTCAGCACCGTATCACTTCATCCTAGTTACAAGTTTCGGGGTACTGCTGAAAACCAGCGTTGCAGTCTTGGACTGTGACACATGCTGAGCAAGTTAGCCTTTTCAGTACCGAATGTGATCTTGTATTAGTTTAAGTTATATTTGTTTACTGAATAAATTATTTTTCTTTATTTCTTTCTATACAGTCTAACTAATTTGAATTGTGTTGGGCAGGTCAATGATAAGAAATTGTTTGTCAACATGATTAACTGAGGCGGTTCTACCAATTTGTCGTCTGTCGCTGCGTATTTTTAACGCACCGTAACGCATGCGTCTGTCTGCCTGAAATTGCGAATTTCGATCTCATCCCCAAGATTATCGACAGACGCATTCGTTACGCACCGTAGCCGTATTCGTATGGGAATACGATCGGGATTCCAGAACAGAACACCTCTATCATAAAAAGCCTTTCATATTATACCTTCTTCCATCACGTAGCATGTTTTTTGGAACTTGCAAAATTGCATCGCAGGCAGGGTTTCCTCCTGCGCCTCCGCGGTCATTCGCCAACGGTAGATGAGCCTCGGTAGCCCAGTCGGTAGAGGCGCATCGCTACAAGTGATACCAAAAAGGTTCAATTCAAACCCCGTCTGCAGTGCAACTTTGCAAGTTCTCCAAAAATTGCATCAAAACCTTGATGAGTTTTAAAAAGATATACAATGCCCTCAAATCGGGAAATAGATTCTCTTAAGTAGCGCTGTCACTTTCCGTCCCATAGGTTTAGAAAAAGGTAGGAGATATCTAATTCCTGTCATGTTTAAAAATGTCCTAGTCAATTTAATCACCATTGTTTTCAACGTCACCTTATTTAGACAAATAACACGTAGTTTGCGTCACATTATAATACATGACATGAGTAAAATATCTCCTATCCTTTTTTAAAACCTATTTGACAGAAAGTGACTGCACTAATTTAAGGTAAGTCATAATTTATATACCGAAATAAGGCCAATATCTAGTCAATTTAGTCCCTATTTTCGTCGTCGCCTTATTTAGACAGATAACGCGTTTTAGATTAGATTAGATTAGATAGGCACCGTCCCAGCCAGGCATAAGCCAGTCCCCAGCAAGCTGGATAATACCGGGGGGTGCAGTTTTGTTCAGGAGGGACACGCTCTGGGATGGGAGAGGAAGATCAGCAAATCGCAACTCAACTGATCACATCCGACCGACTGTGCAGCCTAATTAGCCAGAATGGGATATTAGGATAGACGGGTAAATTCGAGTTGGAATGAGCGTTGATGCTGGGCGGTTGGGCCGTCGTTGCCATGGGTGGGTTGGAAGTTGTATTCTTTATTTTTCTTTTTTCGTAGTTATTCTGTGTTGCCTCCTGTCTGCATTGGTTTCGTTCTCCTTTTTCTGCTTCAGTTTCTTTTTCTTTCATCATGAAAATCTCCTGAGCCGCCTTTAGTTCTATTTTTTTTTCCTCTGCCAGCTGTTCCCAAACAGATTTTGTTTTGCTGAGGTACCGCAAGTCCTGTTTGAGTCTTTAGAGGTGAATATCGGACGGTCGAGTTTTTTGCTGTATATTTTGATGCCGCATGGAGGTGGTGGGGTTGATTACGCCTTTGTATGTGTCCAAAGTAACATAAACGCAGATATTTGATTTGTTTTGTAATAGTTTTATTTTTTGCCTTTTAATAATTTATGCGTACCTTGATAAATGCGTGAATATAAAATTTTCCTATCGACGAAGTTTTGTTGACTTTTATTATGGCTGCCGCTTTTTAACCGTAAGTAGTTATTGGTTTTATCACCATTTTATAAGTGAGGCGGATGGCCGGCCATTTTTGTTTAAAAAAGCGGCCTGTGTCCGATATTATCAAACCACAGGCTACAATTCTACAGGCGAAATTCGATGTTCATTGCGTAGTCGTTTAGCAATTATGATACCAGGAGTATTAACCGGCTACGCAATATACTACGAATTTCACCCGTAGACTCGCAGCCCGTAGTTTCATAACATAGGCCACTGTTAGTTCTTCGTGTTTTATTTTTCTAATCTATTGAACAAAAATCTTGCATGTATTCTATATACTGTACTGCAGATAGAAATTCTCCGAAAGTTATTAATCATTATGTGCGTTTTTTATTTATGGAATAGGTACTTGAATAGTTAGTGTCCAAGAAGTTGGAATTATACTATCCCTCAATGCTAAGCATATAATATGTTTAGAGAATTCGCCTATAAATTTCCACCGCGGTTTATTTTATGAGGTTCATATCCATAACTATTTGACCTGCCCCCGGGGCAGTTCCATAACGCATTTTTGATTGATCATTCAGCTTCGTGGGGTCTTCTTCCAGGTCATTTGAGTTTTCTTGAAGGTGGTGGGAATAGCGGGGGCTTTGCATTTTCTCAATTCTTCGTCTCAATCGGAATAAGTGCTGCTTAGTTCTTTTAGTATCTGTCTGCTTGTGGCACCTGTAGAACTCGTAGCTGATTTTCATTCGTTGGGAAGGTTGAACAGATCCAATGTTTTCTTAGCGAATTCCAATAGCTGTTTCCAATTCCTCGCGATCTTCCGTAACTATTACAGATTGTAGTTTGCACCTAATGTCTTTGAATTTTTGTTTTTTTATCAATTTCTTTGTTATTTCAACTTGCTGTAACGCAGCCTGGCGTTCTTCTAAACAGACTGGTACGCCGGACAGTTCTTCTTGTGCTGCCGTTTTTAGAAAGATAATAAGTGTGTGGAGTTATCGCAGCCCCTTAGATTCATTCCCCTTCTTAGATCATATTTTTCCTCGTAAGTTATCGCGGTATTTTTTCTGGTGTATTTATCATAGTTAATATTCGTCATTTTTATTAATTAAATTCTGAGCTTTCATAGTAAATATTTTTATAATTCATAGTGTTTTTTTTTAAGTAATCAAATTCTGACCTGTGTTTTATTATTATTATTATGGTACGTGATTTTTGTCCTAAATCGCTATTACTTTTTTTTTTTTTATTTTTATTTTTATTTTACCTATGATATTTTTATGGTCCGATACCCCCTTGACAAATTTCTCGCGAGTGGTTTGTCTTATGTGGTCTATTTGTTCTACTCTTCGTACTCTTTTGCTAGATCTCCACGTCGTCTAGCATTTGTTTTGTAAAAATGTAGAATCCAGTCGCAGTTGATGCCGCATGGCGCCTTTTTTTTTTGGCATATTTTAAGCTTTCTTCTCTCTCTGCTCAGCGACATAGTCTTTTTCTATCATTTTATATGATTTCGTCGGCAACAGTTTCCGTCGGCTAAGGTTTCGTTAATTGTTTTGTTTTCTTATTATTAATGTAAGTAATTTTTTGTCTTTTCGTATTCTCCGGTTTATTGGTAATGCCCATCTTGTATTGTTCCATTGTCGCCAGGGTGTTTTAGTTGTTTTCAGCTGTTTTACTGAGAAGGACGAAAATTTATTGCGGACACATGTGTGCTTCTCGGGGTTTACCCATGCGGAGTTTTGACAAGGGGCGTCGGAAACAATACAAAAAATGCAGTATCTTTTGTTTATTTGTTTTTTTGTTTCTGGGTGTGATTGCGTTGTAGGTAGCGCGTTTTCTCTCGCCGTTACGTACTATCCGATGTATTGTTTTGAGGTTTGTAATTTTGGGCTTTGTGTTCTCTTTATTTTATTGGTGTTTTTGTTTTCTCCTTAGGCCGAAGGATGTAGTTCCCAGCAGCAGAACAAATATTGCATTGTTATTTTTTATACCTAGTTATTTTAGTTAGGTAATGTGGTGATTCTAGAGCGCGATATTAGAGTTTTAACCTAGTTTATATATGTTTAGCTTTTTGTTACGTATTTTTCATTAGCATAAATTATACGCCCGAAATATAAATGTTTGTTTTAAGTTTTCGAATTCTTCCCTTTAAAGTTTTGACACAATTCTTTTCTCCTGAAAAATTAATCAATGATTTATTATATTGTTTGACAGGTCTTAGAACTAACTTGGTTGCCTACATTATTACTTTGTCGTTGATCGGTTTATATGTCGCTGCTCGCCGGCTGTGGTGCTGGTTACGTGTGTCTTTCTCCGCTATCTTGATCGGCTGTCTATAGTAACTAGAAGTCGTAGAACAAGTGGGCTGGTGCTGTTATAGGAGGTTCAATTGTATTTACCTACTATAATATTAATATTTGTTATGCTGAAAGCGGTAAAATTTCTTTTGCCAATTCCTTTTGGGTAATCTGCCTTCGCCGATGGTGATCTTGGTATTATGTTGTTAGGGAGTTGTTCCTTGGCGTGGATTATTGAATCTAGTTAAAAGCAAATGAGTAAATAATAAATAAATGAAACGATCTCACCGGGATTCTGCTACTCTGAGTTTCCTGCGATGTTATGGGCATGAAGATTTCCCCTATTTAGGATTCTGTATTTTAGATTAATTTAAAACTTTTTATTGTCCGATAGAGCAATCTGAATGAGGAATTTTCGCTATTAGTTTGTAAGTATTATATTTGTTAGCACAGTTCAGTAGTATTGGCTCGTAAATCACTGATTATTCTAGCAAGGTAGCGGCCGCTGGCTATAATTTATCGGTCACTAGCTTTTCGGATAATTTTTAATAAACACGTCAATCACAGATTTTACGGATCACTTAACAACAAAACATAAATACAGCCAATAAATACAAAAATAACCACTGACACTTGCACTAGATAATCTACAACCACAAGTTAGGAACTTTGGCGCTCGGGCGCCGTGCCGGCCGTTGCAATAGATACAACAATGCGCGCTAACAAAGGGCTCTAGCACGTGCACCGGGTACAGCGGGAGCAGCGGGCACGTCCGTCCTTCCCGGCGGTCAACGAAAGATCATTTAGACAGATAACGCGTTTTTGCATCAAATTATGAGACACTTTTCAACCTTTATATCCCGAAATGAGGCGAATAGCATACTTACCTTACATACCTTCAATTTACTTTGACAAATAGCCGTATACCAGTGCCCATTAGGTACAAACACAGGTGAAGACAAGACGTTATTGTACAACATGTCGTAACAACAACCTTCGAAATGAACACGAGTGATCTATTTTACCACTTGTTTGGTTTGTTGCTTGACAGATGAGCCAGCGGTTACATTGGCCACAATTCGGGATGTACATTCTCCTTACTTGCCTTAAATTAGTGCTGTCATTTTCTGTTAAATAGGTTTAGAAAAGGATAGGAGATATTTTAGTAGTGTCATGTCTTATAATTTCATGCAAAATACGGGTTATCTGTCAAAATAAGGCGACAATCAAAACAATGGCGACTAAATTGACTAGGAAAAGCGAAAAAGCCCTTGACGTTTTTAAAAATGACAGGACTTAGATATCTTCTATCCTTTTCTAAACCTATTTGACGGAAAGTGACAGCACTAATTTAAGGCAAGTAAGGAAAATTTAAATCCCGAATTGACCTCATTGGCAAATGATTTGGTCGAGACACACACACAGACATATACACGTCGCACCTATATACCTTGCGGGGTATGCAGAATGGCAACTTACGTAAAGCGACTGTTATCCCCAATGAGTTATAGATGGTCACACCGGAACACGCACAAAAATATGACAAGTCTTATTTCCAAGTCATCTTATCAAGTTTATTTGTTTTTGGGGTAGAAAAATTAAATTAAATTGTAAATATTTGGTAAATACTATATTATTATATGATATTTTCAATTTGTTTATTCGTTTTTAAATAATTATTATTTAATTTAACGCTTTATTGACATTAAGACACACTTGCTTTATTTGACAGGTTACGGATGCGCCGCGGCAGCCCAGTCGGTTAGAGGCGTCGCTAGTACTGTTGGCGAAAGTTTCAGGCTGAAATCCTGCCTGAAAAATTTCCCTCCCCAATGGCGCGATTGGGCTGGTTGTTTGAATAACCACACAAACTTCTCCGGTCGAGCCCTCGCTCCTCTAGGAGTAGATTTTTATTTTATTAAGGAAGGGTTTGCTCTTGACTCTAATCTAGGTCATAGGACAGAGACAGAGTCTAAGATGGAGCGAGCACACCCAGAAGAAGCCTGTTCACTCTTACTTTGAAGAGATTAGGGTTGTATGCGTTTGGAAACAGACGCAGATTTCAGAGCCCCCGGGCTAAAAATTGCAGAGTCATTTAAACGCAGAATAAAAGAGCACTATTTATCGGAACAATCTTGATGTATGTGTATAGATTTAAATATATATTTATGTATGTATTTATTAATAAGTATGTATTGTTTATAATATATTATATGCAAGTCCCTATCTGTATGTGTACACGGTTTTGTCATTCCCTAATATAGTATTTTCTAATTCCACTGTGCAGGTTGGCTGGAATGGAAGAGATCTCTTCATAGAGATAAGCTCACCTTTGTGACTAAGTTTAATATTCAAATTTATTGTAATAATCTGGTACACAATAAAGAATATGACAGAGTCAAGCCCTAAAAAAATAACAAGTTTCCTAAAATTACCAAGATAATTAGAATATCAAATATGTTGTGAAAATGTAACAATACTAAATAGTAATATTCTAAATAGTACTTAGGCCAATTTAAAAGGCAAATAGCAAACCACAACAAGTTGGACCACTAACGCATAGCCATTGTCTAAGATGTACAATAGGTTCCGGTCCAGTGAGACACTCGAAGGTCAGAGACAGGTGGAACTATTCGCCCATTTGGTTCAACATTGTATTCTTTCTTGATAGTTTGTAAATAAATAAATTTGCCGTGTGGAGCCGGCTTAGAACAGCATCACCCCGACCCCAACATCACCATTAAAAAGCGACTAAGGGAGAATCAGGGATGTATTCTCTCGCCCAAACTTTTTAACATTCATGGCGAACACATCATTCGAGCGGCATTGGAAGGATGGAAAGGAGCTTTGTCGGTCGGCGGAAGAAATATTAGTACCTAATCTTCGCTACGCAGATGACACAACCCTAATGCGAAAAGTGAGGAAGAAATAGCTCTATAAAGTTTATAGAAAATTAATTCATTTCACTGAATTGTATGTGTATGTATACTACGTTTAAATAAATAAAATTAAGTAATAAATATCGTGTAGAGATCGGTGCAAGATGTAAAATTATGCTCAGGCGCCGATGACGTCACGCAGACCTGCCACGGTATTGGTCAGGCTTCCATATTGGCGCGTGGGTGACCACGCGCGCGACGCAAGGTTGTTTTTATCGAGGTATTTGTTTGATAAACAAGAATAATACAGGAAAACTGTTAGTATATAATACCTCTATGCAGGAAAAGGTTTAAGATCAGGCTTGACGTCCGTTGCTGCATTTATAGCGCATCCGTAACGTATAGTCTGTTAGACTAGTAGTAGGCGGTTGAAAAACTCTGACTCCAGGGTCCATCGGGTCGTTGATGATTCGGTGTCCCACACGAAAAGAAGAAGAAGAAGTCTGTTAGATGAAAGAAAATTGCTATTTCAGATCTTATTACATTAGATAGATCGCGTCTGTCAAAGACGTATCCGTCAACGCACTGTAAACTCACACCGTCGTCGTCGGATTTGTATGGGAATAAGATCGCAATTCGCAACTTCCTTAGAGTATATAATCCTTCCTAAGGATGCATGCGTTACGGATGCGCTAAAAATACACAGAAAAGGATGGCTAGTGGGATAACCACCTTACAGAACATAATTCTTTGCCATTTCAAAATCTTTGTTTTACCGACTAGTCACATCACATAACATCAGTAGCGGTTTACGATGAAAGATTCCGTTCGTAAAACTTTGCAACGCTGAGCGCTGAGTCAAATACGAGAGCAGCGTCTTCAGCGGAAAGTTCCGCGACATATGAGCAATATTCATAATTAAACTCAACCAGGTTCATGGTAAACAATTCGATATTTTACAGAAACAATAATTAAAGGTGCTGACATCGTAGTGACTCGCAATCCCGCCATTTTGACAGTTCACTGACTTCTGTCAACGTGGGACAATTCCGCCAATGTCAAATGCATAAATGTCTACGGATACGTTATCTTTAAATGCTAACAGACGGAAGATAAAAATTATCGCCCGTGCTTTACCTACTTGAAGCCCAGCATGTTTTCACCTACACTCATGATTTCAAGAAACCTTACTTACTCGCCTCAGGCAAACAACACACACACAGAGTGGGTGCAAGGTGACATGGCCTGATGACGTCATCATTGCCAACCTGCGCACACACATAATCTTCAGTTTATTGAGTGTCAATGGCCTTAATCTGGGAAATAAATTCTCTTGATTTGCCTTAAATTAGCGCTGTCACTTTTCGTTAAATATATAGAAAGGATAGAATATATCTAAGTCCTGTCATGTTTTAAAAATGGCAATGGGTTCTTAGCGATTTCTAGGCAATGTAGACGCCATTGTTTGCATCGTCTTATTTTGGCTTATAAGTCGTGTTTTACGTCAAATTTCAACTATGACATAACTTAGACATTTGGTAGACTTTTCTAAATTAATTAGACGGAAAGTGACAGCGCAAATTTAAGGTAAGTTAAGAGAATTAATCCCCACATTGACGCTTTTGTCGCCTTATTTTGACAGATAACGAGTGTTTTGCGTCAAATTAAAGACGTAACATGACTTAGATATTTCTTATCCTTTTTATTAACCTATTTGACGTAATGTGACAGCGACAATTTATGGTAAGAGGAGAATTTATTTCCTGAATTGAGGCCAATATCGATCTTTGCAGCGGATTACCAGCCTCTGTGATCTAGTGGTTTGAGACTTGGGTTCTTGACGTGTTTGGGTTAGGTTCGTGTGCTATTGCTAATTTTCAATTTACGTACGTTACACTTTGTGTTGTGATTTCTTGATGGAACTCCATATTCTAGGTAAAGTAAAAACTTTTAAACTAGTTCAACTAATATATGTATATTACCGACGCCGAGAGAAGTCGGTTTTGACAGCTGTCATTTCCATACTAAAAGAGATGTCAACAAAGGAAAATGGACCCTCTGCCATAGTATTATCACGAATCTGACAGCTGTCAAATACGACTTCTCTCGGCGGCGGTACTATTGTCTAATTCCAAGCTAAACTCCCGCAGTGGAAGCGATTTACACAGGTAAATTTCTAGTAAAATACCAGGAGTTCAACTGAAGGCAGACAATGGCTGCGTTACGCAGCGCTAAATAGCATACGCTGCACAATATAGCAGCGCATACTATGAATTAAACGTGAACCTAAATCTATTTAACTTAATTAACTAAGTTGATTGAAATTGGCAAATGATGTGTTCCAACCCTTACATAACTCAAGTCGGTAGTAAATACCGTCTGCCGATCTGGCGTTACGTCACACGTATTAGCACTAGATTATAAGTAAGTACCTCCAAATTATATCACCCCACGAATTCCGCAATTCGTACTAAGGAGTCACAATGATATGGTACAACAAATATGACTAAAGGGAACACACCATTAACACGAATAAACAGGTTTACACTTACAGTCAACGTGCCGGTCCAAATGCATAAAATACCCAACGGAGAAAGGAAGTTCAGGGAATGGATCAAATCGGGATTCCGTGGGTACTTACAGGGCTGGGTGGAAAAGATATCGACACCCAGCATTCCACTACAGCCTTGGCGCGTTATTCACGTCAAACCACTCACAGCTTCTGTTCGTATTTCACTTTGATATTAGTCATTACGCGCGACCCAACACGAATTAGGGCCGTACAAAACGCGAGCCGATATGGCCACTTGATGCCTATTCAACGCGACGCTCACGTGGAAGACGTCGAGACATCCAACAATCACTAAGCCTGGTATTCTAGTATAACCCAGGAGAACCGCAATAATACGATGCATCAACACGCGCGATCTCAAATTGAATCGTCCATTACACGCGGCATCACAAAACTCGTGGCGGGAAATCCGCAACAAACACGATACTCGACGTCCGAACGGTTTTCGAGTGACTGCCAGTGCGGTGCAGAAATCACCGCGTGGCGCCGTCAGGCGGTCTGCGCGCACGTCGCCAGTCTCGCCCTGCGAGTGAGAAAGGGACAACACACGCCCAGAGCGACGCGTGCGATCGAGCACCGCGCCGCATTCATAGACCGTCATTAATACCTAACTCACCCCAGCATAACAACGCTAAATATTAAACATTCACCCGCCCTAGGCCGAATCCCTTAGGCCTATTCACTACTGGGGAGACGAGATAGCGTTGCTATTGCTCGCTTGAGAACTGAATCCCCTACCTGAACTGTCGCGACTCGAGGAGTGCCATCACTACCTGGGAACAAGTTGAGAATGCGCCCTCTGCGCCATCGCAGTGGCGGCAGGTTGGCATCCTTAACCAGAACGAGATCTCCGATGCGAGGGGGTTCAGTTCTGTCCGTCCACTTAAGGCGTTGCTGCAGAATGTGCAAATACTCAAGCGACCATCGCTTCCAAAAATTCTGAGACATTTGCTGCAGCAACTCATAACGCGTCAAACGATTGCTACTGACCTCTGTGTAGGGGTACTCTGGCAAGGCGTTAAGTGGTCGGCCAATTAAGAAATGCCCTGGTGTCAGGGCCTCCAGATCATTCGGATCTGAGCTAAGCGGACACAAAGGACGTGAATTGAGAACGGCCTCAATTTTACAAAACACGGTCGCTAGCTCCTCAAAGGTTAATATCGTTAAACCTATAACGCGCATCAAATGCGTCTTAGCGGACTTTACAACCGCTTCAAATACACCACCCCAGTGGGGGCATCCTGGTGGATCGAACACCCAGTTAATGCCCTGACGGGAGAGGCTCGTGCCGATAGCTTCCTCGTTTTCCGATAAAAACGTTATAATTTCTTTCATACATCGATCAGCGCCCTTAAAGTTGGTACCACAGTCCGACCTGATCAGCGCTGGTCGCCCTCTTCGCGACACAAATCTATCTAAAGCTGCTAAGAAAGCCTCCGTAGTGAGGTCGGCCACGAGTTCCAAGTGGACGGCCTTGGTTGCTAGGCACACAAACACGCACAAATACGCCTTGATTGACTTCGCGTTGCGAAGGCGTGATGCCTTTACCATAAAAGGCCCCGCAAAGTCCGTTCCCACACCCGCAAACGTCCAGGCTTCCGTCACCCGGTCCGGTGGGAGGTCTCCCATCTGAGGTTGCATTGTGGCTGCCTTCAACCGATAGCAAGGCAAGCACCGAAACACAATGCTCCGTACCGTACGTCGTCCAGACAAGATCCAAAACTCGCGCTGCAGAATAGCCAAAAGTGCATTGCAGCCCGCATGCGAGTTTTTCTGGTGACGATCCCTAACTATAAGTTCTACCAAAGGTCCCTTCTTTGGGAGTAACAGCGGATGCCGTGCTGAAAAGGGCAGGTTAGCGTTCCGAAGTCTACCTCCAACCCGGAGCATTCCATGCTCGTCCACGAACGGGTTGAGGCGCACAAGACCTCCCTTCAGCTTTCCACGGCCATCCCTGAGCAGCCTGGCCTCTTCCTCAAAATGTTCCGCCTGGACGACCCTAACCAATAAACTTAGAGCCGCATTCCGCTCCGCAGGCGAGAGGACAGGTGCCAAGTTCCGTTCTGCTTGAGGTTTTCTACAGTTGTTCACGAACCGTTTGATCCAACCTGTCACCCCTAGAAGTTTGTCGAGGGAGCTGTATCGTTCCAGCAAGAAAGCCGCACTAGGCTTAGGTACGATCTGCCCTACGTTCACTCGCAAACCTCGATCAGGTGGCCCAAGCGGCGACCCGCACTCATTGTATGGCCATCTCTCAGGTGACTCAGTCAGCCACTGAGGTCCCCACCACAGTGAGTGACCTACCAAATCAGGGGCCCTACATCCCCGTGAGGCGCAGTCCGCTGGGTTCTGTTCTCCCGGTACGTGTCTCCATACCAACGGAGTTTCCGATCCTTTAATCTGTGACACCCAATTTGCCACGAAAACCTCAAGAGTATGTACCGACGTCTGTAACCAGCACAGAACTATCCTACTGTCGGTCCATGCGTACACCGTTTCATCCAAATTGATGGTACCGCGTAGATTACTAGCGACATGATGTAGCAAGCGCGTGAGAAGCGCTGCTCCCGCCAATTCCAACTTTGGAATGGTCCATCTTGTCCTAACCGGAGCCACCTTACTCTTGGCCATAACTAGACGCACGTCTACAGTTCCCGTTGAACTGACTGTCCGCAAATAGACAGCTGCCGCGTACCCTCGCTCCGAGGCATCACAAAACCCATTTAGGGTAGCCTTACATCCCACCGATGGGAGCAACTTGCGAGGTATGGCGATGCGTACGATCCCTGGTAAGGTGGTCACAAACTTGGTCCAATCATTCAACAGCTCTCCGGAGAGCTGGTCGTCCCAACCCAAGTTTGCTATCCACAACCTTTGCAAGAAGCACTTCGCCATGAACGTCACCGGTGCGATCCACCCGTTAGGATCGAAGGTTCTGGCGATCGTCGATAATACCGAACGCTTCGTCCAAGTCTTCTGCATAAGGTCTGGCTCGATCTGATACGTAAAGACATCATGCGTTGGCCTATATTGCACCCCTAGGATGCTCAACGTATTTGAATTGTCCGGGTTCTCGAAAAGGTGCGGGTCCTGCTGGAACTCACCTGGCAACCCGGCCAGGAGCTCTGGACAGCTGGACAGCCATTTCCGCAACTCATAACCTCCTGATTCCATGATCGCGATCAGCTCGTCTCGTAGTAGCAGTGCTTGTTGCACGCTATCTGCACCCGTGCAGATGTCATCCACGTAGACGTCGCGATCCAGTACTGCTGCGGCTCGAGGGAATCTTACCCTTTCCTGTGCGGCCAACTCTCGCAGCGTGCGTACTGCCAAAAACGGACTTGGCTTCAGACCATACGTTACCGTGTTAAGCTCATAAGTGACCATCGGCTCGTCAGGGCTCTCACGCCACAAAATCAGCTGGTACCGACGGTCATCCGGGTGTATAATTGTTTGGCGAAACATCATTTTGACGTCTGCGACGAACGCTACTTGGTGCAACCGAAAATCTGTGAGGATGTCCACAATGTCCCGGTTCAACTTGGGACCCGCGTGCAGACACTGGTTCACAGACACACCATTCGATGTAGGAGCAGAACCGTCAAACACTACCCGTATCTTCGCCTCCGGTGACTTCAAAACAGCCAGGTGTGGTATATAGTAATGCTCGACACACCTCCAATCTATGCTGGACACCGACATGTGGCCTAACTCTAGGTACTCCCTCATGAATTCGATATACTTCTGCCGAAGTGCTGCATCTCGCTTCATCTTTCTCTCCATAGCCAGTAGTCTCCGTTCCGCGATCTGTCGCGAACTACCTAAGGAGGGGCGGTTTGGGAGAAATGGCAGCCTGGTAACAAACCTACCTGACGAACTTCGTGCAGTGTTGTACTGATAGAACAGCTCGCACTCGTCATCCTCTGGCTTCCGTCTATCCGCTGTGGGTGGCTCCTCAGACTCCCAAAACCTCTGCAGCACCTCCGACAACACACTACCATAGAGAACCGTATCGCCCTCTGGTAGGTCCTGAGGTCTCCAAACTGGGCCAAAAATAACATACCCCCCTGTGGTATCGACGGCCACTAAACCAGTTTGCTGAAGTACCCGTTTTCTGCCACACCAGAATCTCCCGAGGACGTCTGACCCGAGGAGAACGTCCACCGTACCAGGAGTATCAAAGTCAGGATCAGCTAACTCTAAGCCTGTGGTTAACCCTCGTACCGTTGACGGTAACCGAACCTGAGGAAGTTTCCCTACCACTTCATCCAGCACCACTGCTGAGGCATGATAGCTGACCCCTGTACCTGTATTACCTAATGTGAACTCGAAGTTCACCTGACCCCGAACGTCAGGCACATCTACACCTCCAATACCTACAGCCCCATCCGTTGTGGGCCTTATATTTAAGCGTAGCCTACTCACCAGCTTACTAGATACAATACAACCCTGAGCCCCTGTATCTAACAAGGCTCTTACCTGTATGCTGCGGCCACCGTATCCCCATACCCAAATCATTGCCGTAGGCAACAATACCGTAATTGGCCGGGGGGCCGAAGCTGGCGTGTAGGCGGCGATTACCTAGCAGGAACCTAAGCGCGGAGTGTCCGCGTCCTGCGGGGGGGTCCCCTCTCTCCGTACACCTTCGAGTGGGTCCCACTCCTGCTGATAGGGACCTCTGGTCCTGTACGCCATGGCTGGCAGCCTATAGTAACCCTGCGGCAGGCGCGCGTACCGTGGATGCGCCTGTAGCCGCGGGTGCTCAGCCAAGGGGAGAGGCATGCGTGGGTCATGAGACCTCACCATGTTGTTTAGACCCGCCGAGTACTGCATGTACTGGCCCTGGTGTTGGCACCCGCCCGTAGCATCACGTACTTGTGATGGGTGCCCCTGACCTTGGACCTGTGACCACCTACCCCGTTCCGGCACCTGCTGCCGAGGTGGTGACTGTCTCGCGCGTGGTGAAGGGGGCATCACCTGCTGATGTCCCTGGCCTCGTCCCTGAAACCCTGGTGGAAGAGGACTCCTCCTTGGAGGGGGTGGGGAGCGTTGCTCCCGTCTAGGTAGGGCAGACTCCGTCCGCTGACCCGCGTCAGCTCTGCCTCCGTAATCTCCGCTGCGGTTCATGCATAGGATCTGATGGTGGGCACCCTGGCAGTACCTGCAGTTGGTGCTTGATGGGCACTCTCGCACCTGATGCGGCCCCATACACCTAAAGCACCAACGCCGTTGCTGCACCACACCACGACGTTTCTGCACCCGCTGTGCAGCGAACTCCTCACACGCAGTCACCTGATGCCCCGCCTCTCTGCAGTAGGCACACCTCGATTCCAAATTAGCGACATTGTATCGCCTGGGTGGCCTACTCTTACCGTCTCGCGCCTGTGCACCCGGCCGTTCCGGGCGGCGAGCGGCCGCAGACTCCGCGTGAGGCGACTCTCCAAATTGGGCATCTACCCGCCTGCACTCGGCCTCGAGGAAGGACTTGAGCTCCTCGAAGGTCGGGAGGTAATCAGATGTCTTACCTCCGTGTGACTGTTCAAAACGAGCGGCCATGTCGCTCGGCAGGCGGCGCAACAACGTGTGGACCAGGATATAATCATAGCCTGACACCGGCATCCCCTGTCTCACAAGAGCGTTCACTGCAACGCAGACAGGGTTGAGGACCTTGGCCCTGAGGTCCGTCCCTCGTGTGATGGTCGGCACGGTGAGCCACTGTTCCAGGAGTTGGTCAATCATGAGACGTTTGTTGCTGTATCTCTCGATCAGCAAGCCGCGAGCCGTCTCGTAACTTGCATCATCGACTGGTAGATGCTTTACCAGCTCATGGGGCTCACCTTGCAGCTTGGCCATCAATTGTGCCATTTTATATGCCGGCTGCAAGTCAGTGCGGTTATGAATCACACTGTCAAACAGATCCTGGAATCGGGTCCAATCCGTGTAGTCCCCGTGGAAGACCGGAATCGCCACAGCCGGCAGGGGCACTTGCACCCCCGGTCCCCGCGGACCATGGGGTGGGTCCCGCTCCCCAGCCCTACGCCTGGTGATCACAGCAGCCGCCTGCTGGATCTCCTGCCCTATCTCCAGGCACTGGGTCACATTCGCCCGGACCGTAAGTTTGACCTCCTCATCAGGCGTCCCATCAAATAACTCCTCGCATCCAGTGAGGCAATCCAACACCTCCGCGACCCGTTCGTCAATCCGTTGCGCACAAGCGATGAGTGCGTCCTCTCGGTCCCCGCGACCGACCATCGCCTGCTTAGTCGCGAACCAAATTAGGTGCGTTCTAATTTTTGCCTGAAGCTGTGTAATTGTGGGAGCCATGGTACCAACCCAAAGTAACACCGAACCTTACAATAAAAAAAATAGACAATCGGCCCTGATCCTACCGTTAGGATATCCGCACAGGGTAAACACAACGATAATAACAAGCAATTCACTAATTGATTGGCCCTGATCCTACCGATAGGATATTCTACACAGGGCACACACTACAATCACAATAAATATATTTTTTTTTTATGTAGGTAGATTAAAAAATCTTATACTAAAAATAATCTTAAATCTAGTGGTTTTCTGAACCACGCTCTGCTACCAAAAATTGTCTAATTCCAAGCTAAACTCCCGCAGTGGAAGCGATTTACACAGGTAAATTTCTAGTAAAATACCAGGAGTTCAACTGAAGGCAGACAATGGCTGCGTTACGCAGCGCTAAATAGCATACGCTGCACAATATAGCAGCGCATACTATGAATTAAACGTGAACCTAAATCTATTTAACTTAATTAACTAAGTTGATTGAAATTGGCAAATGATGTGTTCCAACCCTTACATAACTCAAGTCGGTAGTAAATACCGTCTGCCGATCTGGCGTTACGTCACACGTATTAGCACTAGATTATAAGTAAGTACCTCCAAATTATATCACCCCACGAATTCCGCAATTCGTACTAAGGAGTCACAATGATA
Organism: Tuta absoluta; assembly: GCA_027580185.1. Taxonomy (NCBI): domain Eukaryota; kingdom Metazoa; phylum Arthropoda; class Insecta; order Lepidoptera; family Gelechiidae; genus Tuta; species Tuta absoluta. The sequence goes on along the minus strand of JAQAHW010000035.1, from coordinate 4,098,519 downwards.
TGGTACAACAAATATGACTAAAGGGAACACACCATTAACACGAATAAACAGGTTTACACTTACAGTCAACGTGCCGGTCCAAATGCATAAAATACCCAACGGAGAAAGGAAGTTCAGGGAATGGATCAAATCGGGATTCCGTGGGTACTTACAGGGCTGGGTGGAAAAGATATCGACACCCAGCATTCCACTACAGCCTTGGCGCGTTATTCACGTCAAACCACTCACAGCTTCTGTTCGTATTTCACTTTGATATTAGTCATTACGCGCGACCCAACACGAATTAGGGCCGTACAAAACGCGAGCCGATATGGCCACTTGATGCCTATTCAACGCGACGCTCACGTGGAAGACGTCGAGACATCCAACAATCACTAAGCCTGGTATTCTAGTATAACCCAGGAGAACCGCAATAATACGATGCATCAACACGCGCGATCTCAAATTGAATCGTCCATTACACGCGGCATCACAAAACTCGTGGCGGGAAATCCGCAACAAACACGATACTCGACGTCCGAACGGTTTTCGAGTGACTGCCAGTGCGGTGCAGAAATCACCGCGTGGCGCCGTCAGGCGGTCTGCGCGCACGTCGCCAGTCTCGCCCTGCGAGTGAGAAAGGGACAACACACGCCCAGAGCGACGCGTGCGATCGAGCACCGCGCCGCATTCATAGACCGTCATTAATACCTAACTCACCCCAGCATAACAACGCTAAATATTAAACAACTATGGTGTAAAAGTTCTTTAATTTACTTAGAATTATCAATTTGTCACAAAGCGACTCCGTGGTCTGAGCGTTAGTTAAAGTCGATATTTGTCAATTTACAACTTTGTGAGATGAGATTGTTTCCGGTTTGGTTAGGACACTGCAGGCACTTGATTGTCTGTAAAATTATGGTTTCGTGCTTCATAGTGCACGTTATGCCTTCGGTCTCGGTTGCTGTCAATGATTGTATCAGGCCTTAGTGGACAACCTTATACCCACACAATGTATATTAGCTTTAAGTTTCTATAAATGCCAAGGTCAAGTCACATGTGTTGCGTTATACCGGGTGTTAATTTAAATTCGTGCTTAGTGCGTAAAGGTAGTTTCAGTTTAATAAAGTACTTACCCCTTATAAAAAAGTGAATTTTTTGTACGTACCTATACATAATTTGAAAATTGCCTTTATCACTGTCTATATGCAAACAACCAATGGACAAAAAGTGATAAAAATATGAATTCGCATGAAAAAAATATTTTATTGATACTGAATCTACTCACGGTATAGCACGCATTTAAATTAACACTCTGTATAAAGCTTTATCAGTACAATTTTATATGAGATTTCAACTCTACAAATGAGACACACTAAAATATTATGGCGAATTCGTGACACCGGTTCCACACATTACACTGAACATTAAACAGAGCACAGAGCTAACTAAAGCAAACCAAATAAGATATTGCATAACAGAATGTACAGGCCGCGACGAAAGTGTCATAGAATGGGGACTTGTCTATCTGACAGTTGTTGTTTTTTTTTTGACAGATGCAGTTAAGCTGAAATTTGAGCCATAATTGTTTTTTTTTATATATAATTATTATATTAGCCTACAGAGTCCCACTGCTGGGCAAAGGCCTCCCCAGTCTCTTTGCAGACTGAGGCTGTTTCCTACCAGTCTGAACGGTAATATCTAGATAGATGAAACTTTCACAAATATGTATTACTGTTGCCGTTATAGCAACAAATACAAAAAACAGAATAAAATTGATATTTAAGGGGGCTCCTATACAACAAAAGTGGTTTTTATGCCATTTTTATACTCAATGGTACGGCACCTTTAACACGCGAGTCCGACTGCCACATGAAAGATTTAAAAAATAAATAATTCGGGAACAATTTTTTCAATGATTGTGTAAGTTTTGAATCCACTTTTCTTGCCGACTGCCTATACCTACTACAATACACTGATACTGTGGCACTTGACGCTGATAGCTGTGACCAAGGATGGTCACGACTCCATCGATATCGGTCAAACAATAGCTACAGGTTAGCAATATAACTTTTCAAGCACTCGCGATCACTTTCACTCATTTTAAGTATTAGACCGGGTCTATCGCGATAGTATTTAGGTAAATATTAGTAATTTACCTGTGTCCCGACGTTTCAATACAGTTTCATGTATTGTGGTCGCGGGTTGACTGGTGATAGATAGACCCGGTCTAATACTTAAAATGAGTGAATAGCTACAGTACGGCCATCCCAATGTGCCATATTTGACAGCTTTCAGATTCGTGCTACAGCTGTGGTAAAGACTCCATTTTCCTTTTGTACATCACTTTTAGTTGAATATCAGTACACAGTAGGCAATAAATAGTTTGTAAGGTTGAATGCATAGGTTAGTTATGTAATTAAGATAGATATTACAATTGTATGTTAAGAGTGCTATCTTGCCAACAAACTATTTTCGCAGTTTGGCGAGAATATGAATGTAAATTATTGTAATATCTTTAAGTACATTATACAAATAAATAAAATAAAAATAAATAAATCAAATTTTAAAAACACTTCCCGTGCCGTGTCAGGTCAGGTAAAAAAAATTAAAAAACTTGCAAAAGTTTCAACTGCGGGCAGGATTTGAACTTGCGACTTTTGCCATTACTAGTGGCAGGTTCAAATCCTGTCAGCATTTGAAAATTTTTGCAAGATTTCAAAAATCTCTTTTAGTATGGAGATGA